>CM060682.1:16027532-17270638 GCA_030686995.1 Artemisia argyi | reverse complement strand
CGATTGACATACTAGAAGCTTGTGCAATCGACGTGTTGCCTGAAGATGTAAGATTGAATTTCGATTCGTTTATTATATTTATTATTTGTTGGTTACATAGTTAGTCGAATACGATAATATCTATTACTAAACACATATTATGTTGCTAGTGTATAATTGTTGAAACATGTTTGTAACAGGGACTAAGTTTCAAGTTGATTAAGTGCATTGAGGAATTAAATTTGGAAGGAAGAATTGGTGAATGGAGATCTTGTATGAGTTCACTTAACATAGACCTAAAGCCCATCATGGATTGCTATCAAAGTGGAAAGGGTTACAATGTAAGTCCTTCATTGTTTTATCTTTTTTACATGTGATTTTTGTGTACTTTGTCTAACATTTCAAACGTGAACATGTGGGGGACATGGAAAAACAATTACAGTTATCAGTTTGTATGCTTAATTAGTGAGTTTCCATAATAAGACTTGCCAAGCCATGGCTCAAGCTAGAGTTATCTCAACTTGTTACTTGTCTAAATCCATACTTAAACTAAAACCGATACTCTAAGGCGTAAAAATCATAGATATGGTATTTTCGTATAATTGAAGTGATTACTTTACAAAGTTTTGATAGTGAATATGATTCGTGTTATGATATGTTGCGCAGCTTGAACAACAATTTGCTGACGAAACAAACAATCTCAACCCTCCTCATAGATTTGTACCATGGGTTGTAGTCAACGACCATGCACTTCAAGAGGTTAATTCTCATTCTCTTATTAGAAACATCAAATTATATAGCAATAACATTTTGCAGACATAGTACGATAAACCAGGTGAAGTTATAAATAACAATTATCGTGATCATGATGGTATGAAATTGTACTAACACACATATACAATTGTTGCTATAGGATTCTGGCAATTTTGTTGCGTATATATGCAATGCCTACACGGGAGAAAACAAACCGGAAGCTTGTGCGCAACATGTACTCGAGACCAATTCTTTCAAAGAGACAAACTCTCGCCATCAAGTTTCTTATCGTGGTGAAAACAAGCACTCCGTACCATTCAACTATAACTACAATTCTAATACAGAGCTTATATAAGCTTCTAAATCATAAGCTCTTTGCAAACATAATTATGTGAAGTACAAGGGAATGTTAATGTAGTTTATTAAAGCACAAAACAAGTTTGTGCTAATTATTATGCAAAGTTCTTTTGAGAAAACAATTAGTTGTTAATGTGTCCTCAGTATAACGTTTTGGCAGTAGCCATTCAATTTTAACGTCGTGTGATAGAACAGATGATTAACGTATACTACATAATTAAGTTCTCACGGTCTCACCAAAATTGGTAACGCTACTTCTAGTTTCTATAATGACTGCCAACAATCTACTCTTTTCAACAAGTTATAGCAATCAATCATGCCAAAAACACTATGGAAACATATTTGCGAAAAAGTAGAAACACATAGGGTAATCTGAATCGATTAGCATATGCATCATTCTTAATAATTTAAACTATACCATCTTAACCGTTCGTATATTATTAAAGCTCGTTACCGTATGGAGAAATGTACATTAGGATAATCACTTACCTATTTGACCCTTTTTCTATGCGTCCTATTTTATGTCATTAAAACTGTATTCGTCAATATTTAAAACCGTTAAGAATTAGATGCTAATACATGAACAAAACAAGTGTGTAATATTTTAAGAGAAGGTATGTGAAACAGATTGGGATAAATCAAAGATAAGCCGAATAAAAAACACGATGTCACACCAGTCACATTCATACTCATAATTAAAAAGTAACGCTATCGGCTATATCACTACAAGAGTTTGCAGGATATACTAAACTGTTCACACGATTAACACGTTTAATCTTTCTCCTAGTATCTCATATTTTGGATAGTAATAGGCACAAAGAGTTGTACACAACTTTATTAACCAACTGTAAACAAATAAGCATCATATTACTTACTTAGAAACAAGCTAGGACTGAATACAGGAAGCTCGTACAAAGTGATTAATCTGTTAGAAGCAGAAAAAGTTGTATACTATATAGGATACCAAGTGAACATGCTATGAAAATACGCAAATAAAGCCATGCAGAATAATTTACGTAGGATTCAAATAAAATAAACAAAAGACAAGATACAAGAAGAATGCTTGAAAAATCATTTAGCTACATACAGCTAGACGAAATGTGAATGCATGATTTGATCCATACAATATAAAGGTTCAGCAAATGCAAACTAAAACTAATATGAATCAATCAATCAACAAGCCAAGGAAGATTATTACAGTCAATGAGGTAATCTACAACAATCAATGGAGATGGCCTGTTTGAGTGGAATGTTCAATACCCCATGTTGTCTAATCTTACAATTCCACAACTGGTTCCTAAAGAAGATATCACTAAATGGAAAAACAATAAAGGGAAAATTTGTAATTTCTCATCTAAAGTGGCTTGGGAGCATATCAGTATTCAACAAGTACAAGTCAGTTGGTATAAGGTAGTTTGGTTCTCACAATGCAACCCAAGAATGGCGTTCATACTATGGATGGCAATTAAAGGGAGACTGCAAACTCAGGATAGAGTTAAGAAATGGAATGGTGATCCTAATATGAAGTGCTCTCTGTGTAAAAAAAAGTAAGTGATTCACGCAGTCATTTATTCTTCGAATGTGAATATTCTAAGGATGCATGGAAGATGCTTAGAGATAAAATGGGGACAATGTGGATGTCTGATTCATGGTGTACTATAATTGAGCAGTATGCAAATGATACTTGTAACAGTTCTATTGGGAGTGTTCTTAAAAGAATAGGACTAGCAACTTGTGTCTATCACTTATGGAAAGAAAGGAATTCTAGGTTGTTCACTGGTAATGAGATTGATAAGTCAGGATTATGGAAGATTATAGAAGAAAGTGTGAAACTGCAATTGATGAGTCTCACAGTTAAAAGGTCAGTAAATGTGATGAAGATTGCTCAAAGATGGAATGTGAAGATGAATTATGTTAAGAATAATGCAAAAGTCAATGTAACAGTGCCTTAAGGGGTGTTTGGGACAAGAAGCAATTATGATTGTAAAGCAAAGATTCTGCTTGTCCTGGTGTATTCTGAGGGCCTTGTAACTTGTAGTCATAGAAAGGATGAATGAATAACCAAAATTTCATATTAGGGGTGCTTGGTGTGGCAACTAATACCGGAATTTTGCTCTGTTCATCTTATCTCAGTAGATGACTGCATAAAGTAGGTTGCCAGAAAATTTGGTGGAGTGCTAGCCTGATGATGCCCACTCTTTGTTTTTCATGGTGATGTAGAATATGGAAAATAAAGAGGGGGAAATGTAGTCAAGGAGGGATGTATCCTTGGGCAACTCTATGCATCTGAGGTAACTCTATGCGTTAGAGTCCCAATGGAACAGGAGTTTTGATCATCTTCTTGGTGATGCCCTGTATAAGAGCCTCTAGTTTCATATGCAAGGGCTGCAAATGAGGCTAGGTAGGGTGTTTATGCAGTGGAAATGTAGCCAAGAAGTGATATTTCTCCATGGTTGCCTAGGTGTTAGCATGCAGTTGCTAAGCCTAGATGAATGGTGACTTAGAATCAGTTTGTGTTTTCCCTGTATGTAGTATTGAATGATGTATCTTAGAATGTATCAGTCATATGAGACTGTACTGAATTCAAGTGTAATTTGCTGATTCATAAGTTAAAAAAAATTCACCATTTCAGGAAAAAAAGGAAGATTATTACACTATGAGATTTGAAATAGACGAATTAAAATTAAAAACTGAGAATGTTGCTGCTTCATTATCTGTTTTTCTGCTTTCTTGTTCTTGTTTGTAACACCCCCAAAATTTGATACAGCGGAAGTTTCAACAAGCTTTCGGGGTGCTACGGGGATTGGTATCCATTCAAAGTCATGAAAGAACGAGATAAAGTAAACATAAGAAAAACAAAACCAAAACGGGTTTTTAAAGTTTACATTTATCCCAAGAAATATCCAAAGTAAGGCCCAATAGACATAAACGTAGGTCCATAATAGTTTATCAGAGTTTTAGAAAAATAGATCCATAACCGGTGCCATTGCCAAGCCTCGAATCCAAGCATCCAAAGGGCATCACTTAATTACCTGAGAAAACGTGCTAAAAGTCAGCTTTCGCTGGTGAGATCATAGGTTTAAATTCATGATTCAATGTAGTGGACATATACGCAAAACGCTTGCTTGCTAGATTAGGCCTCAATCATCCAACCAAAATATCCAACCAGAATAATCCAACCAAAATAATCCAACCAAATCAAATCAACCCTATAGGTGCACGCTATAGCCCAAATCAATCCAATCAATAGCTTACCTAGCTCAAGTCTAGGCCTCGCTCTATAATCAATCCAATAGCTTACCTAGTTCGGGACTAGGCCTCGCTTATAAACCAAATCCATAGCTTACCTAGTTCGGGACTAGGCCTCGCTTAATCCTACCTAGTTCTATAAGCATAGCAAGTTTTGAAATAAATATAGCGATAATAGTCCACATAAAACATTTGCACATTTCTCACCTCAAGTATTGAAAACAAAGTTCAAGAGTAAAAGTGGGGCTATGACTCACCTCAAGTCCAGAAAATCCTCAAAAGAAATCGATAGAAGAAAGACGTAAGCAAACTCAAGCAACTCACGTAACGGCAACTACAGACTCGGCACTTCCTAACAATATCAAGCTCGTTCAGAAATCATTTCCTCAAAAATCAAATATTCCCATTCCCGAACGTATTCCATTTTACTTTCCAAAAATATCCATTTCTCGAATTAACTTCATATTAATTTGAAATTCGACGTTTGGTATCCATATGGGTGAAGGGTCGACACAACTCAAACCAAAAAGCCACAATGAACGAAATAATAAACCATCTATAAGTATAATATTAGCCCAATATATTATTTAAATAAATCATCGAAGTTTATCAAATCCGTCGATTTGGTAATCCCCCATATTTATTTACGTAATATATCGTTCCAAAATTATACCCAACCTGAAGCACAAAGCACAAAGAATTCTATTTGGTATATCGTAGTCCAATAAATTCCCTATATATATCGTCAAATCGGGCAAATTCCACGAGATACATAGTAATTTATTATCCTAATACATATACCACAACCTATGGGCGTCGTGGGATACGATGCCCATTAATATACTCATTTTATATAACCAAATCACTCGATCTAATCCGTCGATTAAATAAGTCACTTGTTATAGAAAATATTTATATTAATCGTCATATATCCGTGACAACACAAAAGTCACATAATAAAGCCCACTTGGACTTTAAATAACCACAACTCGTATAACTCGATAAGTTTTTCTAAATTTATAAAAATCATCATGTTTTTATTTATTACTCACCCGACTTATTAGTTCTCGACATTATTTCAAGTTATTTATTTATAACAATATTCCGACATTTATTGCACTATTTGCATAGTATAATAATTATCGTTATATTATTATAACGTTTACTCGTGATTGTTTTATTATTAATATACGCATATATATATATATATATATATATATATATATATATATATATATATATATATATATATACGTTTATCACGTCTATATACGTATATAAACGATTATATTATCGATAATATTATTACGAGTATTGTTTTTAACGTTTGATTTTAAATATTTATCGAGTCATAAGAATTTGGTCACATGTCCGAGTCATCACTCTCGGCTCAAAGTCCAAGTCCAAAATAATAACCAAGTCAAAATAAATAAATCAACTCCGTCCAAATCAATCCCATATCCACATGCTACAACATGAGGGTCCGACTACGGCACCCAACTAACCTATCTCCGTCATCTAATTGACCATCTCACAATCGGTCCCCAAATACTCTTTTCGCCAACACATCTCCATAAACCAAATCTCAAGTATACCATGTCGAGACCACAAAGTGTCTCGACCCATCCAAAAGCTTCGGTCCAAAATAATGCCATAACAATAATAATAACACAATATAAACAACAACAATATATATACCATACATACGGGTCGACTTACCAAGTCAAACCCGGGTCAAAATGAAATCACAATACTCATATTATGGTCACGCCCGAGACCATTAGGTCTCGGCATTGCTCTAACGAGCCAAGTCGAACCAAACGGACCTATGGGGTCGTCGGCCACAAACCACGACAACAACAACAATACCAAACAATCACAACCCATCCAATACTCAAAATATCAAGAATCAAAAACCAAGAACCCAAATAATATCGGACCAACAATCATCCTAGACTCCCAAACGAGTCAAGGAAGGGTCTCACCGAGACCTTGTGTCTCAGCCATGCTCCATACGAGCCAACAATCCAAACCGAACACGACCCAAGCTACAAATCGAGTATCCAACTCGCGTCACACCCAAAACCCAAGATACCAAACGGATTTTTAATGACAAAATATCATTTCCCCATCATTATTAATCAAGATTTCATCAAAACCCATCAAGAAAACATCCCCATACCCACGGTTTGGGTACAAATCGGGGTGCACGAATAAGATTCGTGGCCACTCACCTTCAATAAAGCTCCAAAACTCAATTTCTTCAAAAACCCAAAAAGAAAAGATAACAAATGTGGTGTTAACGTGGTGATATCAATTCGTATGTGGTGTTAGGGTGGTCCAAAACGCGCGTGGTTTATACCAATAGATAGATCGGGAAAAGATGGTTATGATGGTGGTGTTATTTTTGGTGTGAGGGTGGCGGTGGTGGTGCTATGGAGGGTTTAAGGTGGCGGCGGTGGTTGTGTAAGAGAGAGAGAGAGAGAGAGAGAGAGAGAGAGAGAGAGAGAGAGTGATAATGTTGGTGATGGTGTTGGTGTGTTGTGTTGTTATACCAGATCCACAAGGACGATTGCAATTTACTCTTTAAAAAAAAAAGACTTTTAATAATAATAATAATAATAATAATATTGAGGGGTGTAGTGGGTTAAGTAGCCCGGTGTAAATACGCGGACCAATCCCGAAACCTTAAATAACCAATCAACTTTCTCAAACCGAACTCGTTCCAAAATAATCAAAACCTCGCGATACGTTCCAAAAATATAAATATCCGAACTGATATTAAAATAATTAAAATTGTTAGGTTATCCTAGTGCCGGAGTCAATGTAGTGCCAAAATAATGATCTCAAAATGAATCATCACGAATGAACCAAACCAATCCATAAATAAATAATCGAATCCCATAAATAACGTACAATTAAAATCACATTCCAACGTTCATAAAATATCTCGTCACGATAACTTTTCAAATATTCCAAAATTATAATTTTTAAAGTAATGCGGATTTTCAAAATGGCTCCCTAATTTGCCAGTTGTCACATCCTCCCAGCCTCAGAAGAAACCCGTCCCGGGTTTCTCTCGGAACAAACCATCTACGAAGTAAATAGCTTCGGATATCTCTTTCGAAACTCATCCTCACATTCCCACGTGAATTCCGGACCATGCCGCGAATTCCAATGAACTTTGATGAGCGGAATACGACTTCTCTTAAGTCGTTTAATCTCTCTATCTAGTATCTCAATCGGCTCTTCCACAAAATTCAAACTCTCATCCACACGAATATCCTTAATTGGTATAACCGGCGTTTCATCCGAAAGACACTTCTTCAATTTGCTAACATGAAACACATCATGAACTTTACTCAATTCCGGTGGTAAATCCAATCGATAAGCCACGGGCCCAATTCTTTCCAAAATAAGAAATGGTCTAATGTAGCGGGGATTAAGTTTCCCACGTTTCCCAAAACGTATCACACCCTTCTAAGGTGAGACTTTCAGCATCACTTTTTCTCCAACCTGGAATTCTAGGGGTTTACGTCTCTGATCGGCGTAACTTTTCTGCCTATCTCTAGCTGCTTGCAATCGATCTCGAATTTGCGTTACTTTCTCAGTAGTTTCCAAAATAAGTTCAGGGCCTGTGAGTTGGCTATCTCCAACTTCTGCCCAACCAACAGGTGAACGACATTTACGACCATATAAAGCTTCAAACGGTGCAGCTTTAAGATTTGTGTGGTAGCTATTGTTGTAGGAGAACTCCGCAAGGGGTAGATATTTCTCCAAGCCTTTACCAAAGTCTATTATGCATGCACGAAGCATATCCTCCAAAGTCTGAATAGTTCTCTCACTTTGACCATCGGTTTGGGGGTGATATGCAGTACTCATATCAAGTCTCGTCCCCAAAGCGGTTTGAAGTGATCGCCACAACGCTGACGTAAAGCGGCTGTCGCGATCAGAAATAATCGATATCGGAACTCCATGACGAGAAACAATTTCCTTCACGTACAACCTCGCAAGTTTGTCAACACTATCATCTTTACTAATTGCCAGGAAATGAGCAGACTTAGTCAATCGATCCACAATTACCCATATAGCGTCACAACCGCTAGCTGTCTTTGGTAATTTGGTAATAAAGTCCATCGTAATCCGCTCCCATTTCCAAACCGGGAGTTCTGGTTGCGATAATCCTGACGGTCTTTGATGTTCTGCCTTAACCTTAGAGCAAGTCAAACACTTACTAACATACAATGCTATAACTGCCTTCATATTTGGCCACCAATATAACTTTTTCAAATCCTGGTACATCTTGTCAGACCCAGGATGAATAGAGTATCTTGACTTATGCGACTCATGCATAATCAACTCTCGAATTCCTCCATACAAAGGTACCCAACTTCGCTCTCCAACACATAATACTCCATCAGAACGCTTAACAAATCCCTTCTCATTTTCTGCCATCCCAAATATGTTCTCAGCAGATCGATTTTCTGCTTTCAACGCTTCCATTTGAGCTTCTAATATTTGAGATGGTAATGACGATACGATAGTCATTCCTAATGACCTAACTCGTAACGGTGGAATTCTCTCCTTTCGACTAAGAGCATCAGCAACAACGTTTGCTTTACCAGGATGGTAGCGAATTTCACAATCATAATCGCTTAGCAACTCAATCCAACGTCGCTGTCTCATGTTGAGCTCTTTTTGATTCAAGATGTGTTGTAGACTTTTGTGGTCAGTAAACACTACACACTTGGTTCCATACAAGTAATGTCTCCATATCCTTAAAGCAAAAACCACAGCACCTAGCTCCAAATCATGGGTGGTGTAGTTCTTCTCGTGCTTCTTGAGCTGTCGGGAATCATAAGCTATCACTTTCTCTCGTTGCATTAACACAGCTCCCAAACCTTTATGAGAAGCGTCACAATAGACGACGAAATCCTCATTACCTTCAGGTAACGCCAAGATAGGAGCACTACACAACATCTCCTTAAGTAACTAAAATGCTTCCTCTTCCTTATCTCCCCATTCATATTTAACACTCTTTTGTGTCAATTTGGTCAACGGTTTTGCTATCTTCGAAAATCCCTCAATGAATCTTCGGTAATAACCGGCTAGACCCAAAAATTGACGAACTTCTGTTGGGGTCGTAGGTGCAGCCCAATCTTTAATCGCTTCAATCTTAGCAGGATCTACATGAACTCCTTGTCTATCAATCACATGACCAGAAATTGTACCGTCGGAATCCAAAATTCGCATTTAGAAAACTTGGCATACAGTTTCTCCTTCCTGAGCAATTCTAAGATAAGTCTTAGATGCTCCTCATGCTCCTTGTCACTCTTCGAATAAATTAGAATGTCATCGATGAACAAAATCACAAACTTATCTAAGTAAGGCTTACACACCCGATTCACGAGGTCCATGAATACCGCCGGTGCGTTGGTCAACCCAAACGGCATCACCTGAAACTCATAATGCCCGCAATGGGTTCTGAAAGCCGTTTTCGGAATATCTTCCTCGCGAACTCGAAGCTGATGATATCCCAATCTCAAATCGATCTTCGAATACACACTCGATCCTTGAAGTTGATCGAACAAATCGTCGATCCTCGGTAACGGGCATCTATTCTTCACCGTTAACTTGTTCAACTCTCGATAATCAATACACATGCGAAACGATCCATCCTTCTTCTTCACAAATAAGACCGGGGCTCCCCAAGGCGAAGAACTTGGTCTTATAAATCCCTTTTCGGCTAAATACGCGAATTGCTTCGACAACTCTTCCAATTCAGTAGGTGCAAGACGATAAGGCGCTCGTGCCACGGGTGCAGCACCATGTATCAACTCAATCTGAAATTCTGTTTGTCTAGTAGGCGGAATTCCCGGCAAATCATCGGGAAACACATTCGAAAAATCACGAACTATAGGTACATCTCCAATGCACCTTTCATTATTCTCATTCCCTCCTTTCTCAGAAATTTGAGCTAAGAAAAGGCAACATACTTTTTCCATTAGCTTCGGCAATTTAGTGCAGGATATGACCGCTAATCTAGATGGGCCTCTCAAATCCTTTCTATCTCCTGGTATGTTCAGAATCTCCTTGCCGTAAGGCACACGCATGATCTTCTCATCACAAAGTATATGAGCACGATACTTTGACAAGCAATCCATACCAATAATGACATCAAAACTTCCTAACGTGACGGGTAGAAGATCTATGTTGAAAGGACGATTCAGAGAGTTTAACGTGCAACCGCGAATGATAGTCCTAATCCTCTCTATGTTCCCATTAGCTAACTCTACATCATAACCAATTCCTATGGCCATCGGGGGTTTCTCTAGTAAGGGTGCAAACTTAGTGGACACAAAACTCTTATCGGCACCAGTATCAAATAGTATGGAAGCATAACGATTATTGAGAAGGAAAGTACCAGTAACGACGTTCGGATCTTCTCCTCTCTCGTTCCCAAGTGCATACACTCTTCCATGAGCAGTTCCAGCTTCCACACGTTGGTCCCCATTATCTTGTCGTCCACGGTTTCCTCCAGCTCCACGGTTTCCATTATTGTACCCATTACCACCCGATCCTTGATTTCCTCGGTTCCACGATTCCCTACACTCATTCCTATAATGTCCCTTCTTTCCACAGCCATAGCAAGTAACATTTGCCTTACTCATAGTTTCAGGAGTAGCTTGAACCATAGCAAGTGGTCGAGCTCTACAATCCTTAGCTATGTGTCCCATCTTAGAGCAATTCTTGCACATCACAGTACATCGTCCAGAATGATTCTTATAACATCGGTTACACTTGGGTGCATCTCCATTGTAGTTCTTCTTGTCTCCATCTCCTATAGCATAAGCTCTAGTAGTTGTTTGTCGCTTGTTTCGATGATCATTACCCTTAGAGTGATTATCCCTCTTCCTCTTTCCATTCTTGTCTTTCTCAGCTTCTTCCAATGCCAACGAGTCCATCAATTGTTGAGCAATAGTGATAGCCTCATGTATGTTTGTAGGCTTAGCAGAAATCACATCATTCCTCGTAGCTACCGGCAACCCATCGGTATACCTCACAATCCTTTGAGTCTCAGCCCTAACCATATCGGGACAAAGTAAGGCTAACTCTCGATAACGGCGATTGTAAGTTTCCATATCGGTACCTTTCACCTTATGGTTCCAGAACTCAATCTCCAGCTTCTTAATCTCATTCCTTGGATAGTAAGTCTGAATCAGCAAAGACTTAAATTGCTCCCAAGTCATAGCATAAGCCACATCACTCCCAACTGAGTTACGGTAATTGTTCCACCAAGTTAAAGCTTCATCCTTGAAAGTAAAAGAAGCAAACTTTACCTTCGTATTCTCCACACAACCACTGACATTAAACACTGACTCAGTCTTCTCTATCCACCTGACCAAGTATACCACTCCTTCAGTTCCACCAAACTCAACGGGTCCACAAATTTTAAACTCCTTGTAGTTACATCCATTAGCACGAACAGGTGGAAATGTTCCAGTAGAATTGTTGGAATGATTTGACTCAACTAGTAGCTCAGTAACTCGTTGCTCCACAAGTTGATTGATCATTGCTTGATCCACAGTAGGTGCGTTAAGTGGAACATGATCAATGTCTCCCTGAACATCAACATTTTGATTCCTGTTGTTACGGTTTGTAGTGTCCAGGTTATCAGGAGTAGGGGTCTCAACATTTCGAGTAGGACGGCGTCCTCGACGACCAGGGGTAGTCGTTGCAGGACCAGTTCTGGTAGCTCTAACAGGGTTTCGTCGTACAGCCATTAATATAATACCAACACAATATCAACCACGCAAATAGGAACACAATTCTCCATGTACACCAAAAACCGTAGAATATCACACGAAATCACCATCGTCCATACAAGTAGTGATCGATACTTCGTTCCAAAATACCAAAAGACATAATAAATACTAATCGTTCCATACGAGATGAACATACAATCCGAATAACACGACTTAAGGGATAGAATAACCAGCTCTCCTAACCAAGTACTCCCTGGCTTAGGCAGCAACATAACAACAACACAAATCCAAATCGATCTAGCCATGATGCTGGCGTAGACTCCTCAATAACGATCCCAGCTCAACACTATGTTTATCTCTGTCCCTCTTGAGGTCCGCAACCTCCTTTTCTAACTCTGTGTCCCTCTGCCACAGCTTGCGATCTGCCTCACGAGCCGTGAGGAAACCTCTCTGCAGACTCTCTATCTGCTCATGTATCTCCATCATACCTCTCCTAATCGCTGTCGTCCTGCCCAGGACAATAATCAAATCACTCTCAACTCAGCAATAAACTCAGCAATAACCATCTCAAGTCGGCCAGACATCCGCGAGATCCTCTCGCCCTGTGCAGTAATCCGAGTCCACATCCTACCAGTTTCACCCAAATCTGCATGCTCAGCAGAAACCTTAGAAGGTGCATCCAACTCAACGGGACTACCAGGTGGCAACTTAAACAAAAATGGATGATCAGGTGAAACCGGCTCTAACGGATGTATCGGGGAATCGGGCTTCGCAGAATGAGCTGAATGTGCTAGCGACCCATCATCATCAGGCATCTCCTCCTCCTAAGGATCATCCTTTTCCTCATCTTGAGGGTTATCATTCTGCTCATCCTCGTACTCCTCCTCATACTCCTCGTCGGAGGGGTACTCCATCAATCGTCATTTTTGAGCAGGTGAAACACGAGGTGATAAAATCAGTGACTTAGGGTGACAACAAGACGATAAAGTAGTGGCCGAACGCATGACCATCACGTATGGGTCATCAGGGGCCATAGTGATCTACGAGGGGCGACGCGTACTAGCAATAACACTTCTTAATAACAACACATGCAAAGGAGACTATGATTTGTGACAACGGCGTAGGGTAGGTGTAAGTGTTTCAAAACAACTAAACCGTGAAACTCCAAATATCGTATCAAAAATCATCATAAAATCCCAATCATATAGTTTCAAATAAAGATTTCAAATACCACATTACTAAAACATTCACAAAATAATTAAGCTATATAATTCCTCGAAACGCATATAATTCCTCAAAATGCCATCATATTACTAAATCAACAAATCGCAAATCTTCAAATCATCTCAAGAATCCCATATCCCATAATCATCTCAATATACCTCAATAATAACAATGATGCTTCGGCTTGGCGAGCTGGCGGGCAATGGTCGAGGATCGTTTTCAATAAAAATCGGTTATAGTTTACGTGTCTATTTACCTAGTTCTCTATAACCTTGGCTCTGATACCAATCTGTAACACCCCCAAAATTTGATACAGCGGAAGTTTCAACAAGCTTTCAGGGTGCTACGGGGATTTGTATCCATTCAAAGTCATGAAAGAACGAGATAAAGTAAACATAAGAAAAACAAAACCAAAACGGGTTTTTAAAGTTTACATTTATCCCAAGAAATATCCAAAGTAAGGCCCAATAGACATAAACGTAGGTCCACAATAGTTTATCAGAGTTTTAGAAAAATAGATCCATAACCGGTGCCATTGCCAAGCCTCCAATCCAAGCATCCAAAGGGCATCACTTAATTACCTGAGAAAACGTGCTAAAAGTCAGCTTTCGCTGGTGAGATCATAGGTTTAAATTCATGATTCAATGTAGTGGACATATACGCAAAACGCTTGCTAGCTAGACTAGGCCTCAATCATCCAACCAAAATATCCAACCAGAATAATCCAACCAAAATAATCCAACCAAATCAAATCAACCCTATAGGTGCACGTTATAGCCCAAATCAATCCAATCAATAGCTTACCTAGCTCAAGTCTAGGCCTCGCTCTATAATCAATCCAATAGCTTACCTAGTTCGGAACTAGGCCTCGCTCATAAACCAAATCGATAGCTTACCTAGTTCGGGACTAGGCCTCGCTTAATCCTACCTAGTTCTATAAGCATAGCAAGTTTTGAAATAAATATAGCGATAATAGTCCACATAAAACATTTGCACGTTTCTCACCTCAAGTATTGAAAACAAAGTTCAAGAGTAAAAGTGGGGCTATGACTCACCTCAAGTCCAGAAAATCCTCAAAAGAAATCGATAGAAGAAAGATGTAAGCAAACTCAAGCAACTCACGTAACGGCAACTACAGACTCGGCACTTCCTAACAATATCAAGCTCGTTCAGAAATCATTTCCTCAAAAATCAAATATTCCCATTCCCGAACGTATTCCATTTTACTTTCCAAAAATATCCATTTCTCGAATTAACTTCATATTAATTTGAAATTCGATGTTTGGTATCCATATGGGTGAAGGGTCGACACAACTCAAACCAAAAAGCCACAATGAACGAAATAATAAACCATCTATAGGTATAATATTAGCCCCATATATTATTTAAATAAATCATCGAAGTTTATCAAATCCGTCGATTTGGAAATCCCCCATATTTATTTACTTAATATATCGTTCCAAAATTATACCCAACCTGAAGCACATAGCACAAACAATTCTATTTGGTATATCGTAGTCCAATAAATTCCCTATATATATCGTCAAATCGGCCAAATTCCACGAGATACATAGTAATTTATTATCCGAATACATATACCACAACCTATGGGCGTCGTGGGATACGATGCCCATTAATATACTCATTTTATATAACCAAATCACTCGATCTAATCCGTCGATTAAATAAGTCACTTGTTATAGAAAATGTTTATATTAATCGTCATATATCCGTGACAATACAAAAGTCACATAATAAAGCCCACTTGGACTTTAAATAACGACAACTCGTATAACTCGATAAGTTTTTCTAAATTTATAAAAATCATCATGTTTTAATTTATTACTCACCCAACTTATTAGTTCTCGACATTATTTCAAGTTATTTATTTATAACAATATTCCGACATTCATTGCACTATTTGAATAGTATAATAATTATCGTTATATTATTATAACGTTTACTCGTGATTGTTTTATTATTAATATACGCATTTATATATATATATATATATATATATATATATATATATATATATATATATATATATATATATGTACATTTATCACGTCTATATACGTATATAAACGATTATATTATCAATAATATTATTACGAGTATTGTTTTTAACGTTTGATTTTAAATATTTATCGAGTCATAAGAATTTGGTCACATGTCCGAGTCATCACTCTCGGCTCATAGTCCAAGTCCAAAATAATAACCAAGTCAAAATAAATAAATCAACTCCGTCCAAATCAATCCCATATCCACGTGCTACAACATGAGGGTCCGACTACGGTACCCAACTAACCTATCTCTGTCATCTAATTGACCGTCTCACAATCGGTCCCCAAATACTCTTTTCGCCAACACATCTCCATAAACCAAATCTCAAGTATACCATGTCGAGACCACAAAGTGTCTCGACCCATCCAAAAGCTTCGGTCCAAAATAATGCCATAACAATAATAATAACACAATATAAACAACAACAATATATATACCATACATACGGGTCGACTTACCAAGTCAAACCCGGGTCAAAATGAAATCACAATACTCATATTATGGTCACGCCCGAGACCCTTAGGTCTCGGCATTGCTCTAACGTGCCAAGTCGAACCAAACGGACCCATGGGGTTGTCGGCCACAAACCACGACAACAACAACAATACCAAACAATCACAACCCATCCAATACTCAAAATATCAAGAATCAAAAACCAAGAACCCAAATAATATCGGACCAACAATCATCCTAGACTCCCAAACGAGTCAAGGAAGGGTCACATCGAGACCTTGTGTCTCGGCCATGCTCCATACGAGCCAACAGTCCAAACCAAACACGACCCAAGCTACAAATCGAGTATCAAACTCGCGTCACACCCAAAACCTAAGATACCAAACGGATTTTTAATGACAAAATATCATTTCCCCATCATTATTAATCAAGATTTCATCAAAACCCATCAAGAAAACATCCCCATACCCACGGTTTGGGTACAAATCGGGGCGCACGAATAAGATTCGTGGCCACTCACCTTCAATAAAGCTCCAAAACTCAATTTCTTCAAAAACCCAAAAAGAAAAGATAACAAATGTGGTGTTAACGTGGTGATATCAATTCGTATGTGGTGTTAGGGTGGTCCAAAACGCGCGTGGTTTATACCAATAGATAGATCGGGAAAAGATGGTTATGATGGTGGTGTTATTTTTGGTGTGAGGGTGGCGGTGGTGGTGCTATGGAGGGTTTAAGGTGGCGGCGGTGGTTGTGTAAGAAAAAGAGAGAGAGAGAGAGAGTGATAATGTTGGTGATGGTGTTGGTGTGTTGTGTTGTTATACCAGATCCACAAGCACGATTGCGATTTACTCTTTTAAAAAAAAAGACTTTTAATAATAATAATAATAATAATATTGAGGGGTGTAGTGGGTTAAGTAGCCCGGTGTAAATACACGGACCAAACCCGAAACCTTAAATAACTAATCAACTTTCTCAAACCGAACTCGTTCCAAAATAATCAAAACCTCGCGATACGTTCCAAAAATATAAATATCCGATCCGATATTAAAATAATTAAAATTGTCAGGTTATCCTAGTGCCGGAGTCAATGTAGTGCCAAAATAATGATCTCAAAATGAATCATCACGAATGAACCAAACCAATCCATAAATAAATAATCGAATCCCATAAATAACGTACAATTAAAATCACATTCCAACGTTCATAAAATATCTCGTCACGATAACTTTTCAAATATTCCAAAATTATAATTTTTAAAGTAATGCAGATTTTCAAAATGGCTCCTTAATTTGCCAGTTGTCACATTGTTCTTCTTCTTGTCACGTTTACGTCGTTTTTCAGCCCAAAGCAACTCCTCCGCCTTGTTATCAAGGCAAATTAACATTATAATAATAATAATAATAATAATAATAATAATAATAATAATAATAATAATAATAATAATAATAATAATTTGTATGGGCGATGGTGTTTGTGTGGGTGATCGTTGGCTTCGACTCGGATTCCTCTTGAATCCTCGTGGTTTTCCTGAATCCCGCCACACGCTTATCATCTTGTGTATAGTTTGTTTCCTTCTCCTTTGCTTCTCCATACAGTCTCATTTTCGAGGGTCTTACTTCAAGACTCGCTTTGTTTGACTGTCCCTTGTATTCTTTCACCTTCGTCTCTCCGTTTTTGGTTTGTTGGGGTGTTTGGAGATTCTACCCACCTAGTGCGGTGTTCAGGTTGGTTAGTTGCTTGGCGGGAACCACTTGTTGGTAGCGTTTTACTTGTGTGACAACGACTATTGATAGCGACTTGTGTTTGTGAGTTGCTGGGTGATTGCGTGTTGCTTTGTGGTTAGGGGTTGCTTAGATTAACGGTTGCGGTTACCTTGGCCTGATTGCGTTTTGTTTTCCTACTAGTACCCCTGCTGTTCACGTTTTGTTCTCCTGGTGGGCCCCCTTCTCTTTTGAGGAGTTGCAATTTGTTTCCATTTGCAAAATGATATAGTGGGTGTGTCACGTGGTGCATCTCTTTTCTACCGGTTTTGTTTTTGATTTTTAAAAGTTGTTGGGCTTACTTCGGCTATAGTTTGACCTAGCGGGTTTGTTGTGTTTGGGTTGTTTATTTGGGTCACGTGGCGGTTAGTAGCAAAATTGTTCTTCGGGTTGGGATTGCCGTTCGGTGGCTTTATCTCGCGGTACTATTTAACAAAAATGGCAATAATACAGTTTCATTGTCCTTTCGCGGGCTTAAGTGGTTGTCAGGATGGTAATGGTAATGGGCTTGTCAAGACCTCACTGATATCTCATATTCGTGATCGTCATTTTAGTGGGGATGCGCTTGCCATCACTAAACTTTCCTTGGCGACTAATCGTGCTGTTTTTGAGATGGCCGAGGTCACATTGAAACGTATGAACCTTTGGTTGTGCGGGGGCTGTTTCAAGACGCACACCCTCTGCTCTAAGTGTCGGCATGGTTCTGAGGTTGTGTCTCCCCCTGATTGTCTTGACGGTGTTGTCAGGTTTGTGTTGTTTGACCTCGTCAAACCACCGGTTCCCTCCTCTGAACTAGTTCGCGTTAACGACCTGGTTTGGGAAGAGCACTGTGGTTTTGACCTCCGTTTACTTGACGCATTTTTTTCTAAAGGGATGCATACTGTCAAATCCATCCCTCCGAAGTGCCGGTTGGGATTCTCTCGCATTTTGAAAGAGGCTCTTGATAAGGTGATCTGCGCACCTGGAGACATTTCTTGTTGGATTAGCCTGTTCGTCTTGCCTCTTTGTCTCCTTAAAGCCTTTGCCCCGAGGAGTAACATGGAATGCAGGTCTGCCATCAAGCGCCACCGCCAAGAAGAATATATCGTTAATTCCATTCGATCTTGGGGCATGTCTAGTGGGAGGTTGCAACTTGTCAAGGAGGTTTTAGCTGAACCCCCCCCCCCCCCCCCCCCGGAATGGCCTATTACTGATGAGGGTACTTTGGACTTGGGTGAGCGCAATGTCAAGCAATGTAAGAGGAAGATTTGCGATGGACATTACACTACGGCGGTCAGAGTCCTTTCTTCCGCTGGTGTTGCCCCTTACAATGACACTACCCTTGAGGACCTTAAGGTTAAGCACCCTTTCAAGTCTGCCCCTTCTCTACCAGATACACCAATTGAACATCATAACCTCCATGCATCTCCTGGTGTGGTTCTCGATATGATTAAGAGTTTCTCCCGCGGTACATCTTGTGGTCGAGATGGGCTACGTGCACAACACCTCTTAGATTGTCTCAGTGGCGCCGCTATGGCTATTTTCGATGAGTTAATCGCTTCTATCACCCATGTGATAAATCTTTTTCTCAATGGCAAATGCCCAGGGGAGTTGGTTGAGTATATTGCGAGTGCTCCTCTCACACCGCTGATCAAGCCCGGAGGTGGCATTCGCCCCATCGCTGTTGGAACGATCTGGAGGCGTTTAGTCTCCAAGGTAGGAGCTTCTATGATCGGTCACTCCTTGGATGGCTATTTTAATGATCTTCAGTTTGGTGTTGGGGTACCTGGAGGAGGGGAGGCTATTCTTCACGCTGTGAAGAGGTTTATTGAAGATCGAGGCGGCGAGGAAGGTCTGTCTATGTTATTGGTGGATTTCCAAAATGCCTTCAATTTGGTGGACCGAGAGGTTATGCTACAAGAGGTTCGCTTGCAGTGTCCCTGTAAAACCCGAAAATTTTGAACATCTAAAATACCCAAAATGCCCCTCTAATTTTTTTTTAAACTTTTGAAGAGACATTAATTATTCAAGATTAGAGTATCTAAAATATTAATACTTGAACCTTTTGCGACATGTTAAATCCATAATACTTATGATATAATTTATGCACAAATTAACCTAAGTACATGTTTAAATATACATATACATGGCCGAATATTGAAGTTGTGCACAAGTGAACTTTAACCAAGAACTAATCTAAATTCATGATTGGAGTTAAACTTGGAAGGGATCAATTTAAATCCCATAAAACTCGGCATTGCTTCTTTGACTTCTCACCCTACACGGTTTCTCATTTAATTGTACCTCTCAACTTTTATACACGCACAATACATATCTTGAAAACCCAACTCTAAACAAAATACAACCGAAGGCTGCCATATCATTCTTGTTCCTGTTCCATTCAATTCGTGTGCAAAGGAGGGTTTAATCGTGGCTGTGGTGAAGGTTATTCGTGGTGCAGTTCTGTTCGAATAGGAGTATTTTGCTCGTGGGGGTTTTGACTGTTTTGAGGGGTGGTGCTGGTTTGTGTTTAGCGGCGGAATTGAAAACGGGTGTTCGATCCTTGCTTTCCCTTCTCGTTAACATCGCATCAAGGGTAAACCTGTTACACCCTATCTGATTATTTTCTCATCTAATATTCGACCTTAATGCGTTATTTTTGTCACTTGTTTAGTCGGCTCATGCATGGTATAATTAAAACCTCACATAAAATCATACCATCTAATATAGTACAATCTAATATGTGCATGTATTTTCGTATATACCATCTAATATGTGCATGTATTTTCGTATGGAAACAACACATAAAATCATAAAACATGCACTTATAAAAACTGGTTATGGACTTAATGAAATATAAGAATGGGACTTTTTTTTTTTTTTTCTACGAAATGGATTTGTGTCCTTCCACTTCGAATTGTGTGCGTGCATGGGATTGTAGGTGATTAAACAGGTTGTGGTGCATTCTTTTGCTCTCTTTTTGACATATACATATGTGCAATCAAGATCTATATATCTATGTTATTTAATCATTCAAATCGTGCCTAAATATATGTATTGTTGTCTCGTTAATAAGTCACATGAAATCACAAAGTATACATACGCCTACATGTTTGTTTGTATCGCAAGTTTGTGACTGTTCTTAGTGTCATCTTCCAGCCCTATGTCGACATCGAGATAACCATAAGTAATACCTGAAATCTACCTATTCTAAGATCTTTTATGGCTCGTTAAAACTGATGGTATGTGGGATGTTTAGGTGTCGTATGGGCGTGTCTAGAACCTGTTTAGTCATGTTACTATGTTCATGGTAAAGTGGTGTTAGTTCGTGTCATTGCTGTGTCGTTTGAAACCCCTCGCATGTCTCTCTTTTGCCTCGCATAGAGTAAGCTATGTGCTCGTTTGGTCTCGGTATAGGCTCATGGTTCGAATACGTTACGTTTTCCGGGTTCGAGAAGAATTATAAGCATGATACGTAGATAAGCTACATTTCAGTTTGCAGAAATGCATATATATGTGATACGTATTAAAGAATACTACTAGTAACCTAAATTTACATTTTTTTATCCTAAACTTTTAATATTGACACTTTAAACCCTAAACTATTATAAGTTGTCATATATAACCCTAAACCATTATATTAATCATATTAAGCCTTTAATGTTTATTAAATTGTTATTTGAACTCTAAAATTATGGAAATCTATTAAATTTGGAAACTTACTAATTCGGGAAACTGCTAAAAATAGAAAGTTACTTAAATTGGTTACAGTTACTTAAAATGAAAAGTTACTAAAAATGGAAAGCCGACTAAAATGAGTATCTGATTTAAGATAAATTATTAATAATAAGATGATCATGTATTCATGTAGATTTACTGAAGGAGGAGTTGCTTCCAATCTTTTGTTTCTGTTATGTTTGCATTTGCGGTCTAAGGTATAGATATTCTAACCTTTCAGTAAGGTTTCTTATAACTCATGATCCGTTCCATTTCCACTATTAGGATTTCTGATCTTTATGCACCTGATATCCTCGGTTCATTTGATAGTATAAGTTCGTATGAAGACCAAAAAAAATATATATATATAACCTGATGACTTTTGATAAAAACTATTTTTTTGAAATGATTTATGTGATTACGATACGATGCCAGTTTTATATGAAGGTTTTATGACTTTTATGAAATGTGTTTTTAAAGGAATACTTTTACGATAAAAAGGTTTTAAATAATTTTCTAAAGTCCTTAATCTGTTTTATTCTCTAAGATTTCTCATGACTTTCTTTAACATCTTTTGATTATTTAACTTCAAATTTTGAATTACTATGAACCCTTTTGCTATTATGAACCTTTGATTTAAACCTCATGATATGAATCTTTGATTTGGACCTTTGACTTGAACCATTGCTATGATCCCTTTGTATGATCCATTTTTGATCGATCCCTTTCTGTTATGATTTACTTTGATATTTGTTGTATGATATATTCCATTTCTTATAGCATTCCTATGCTCTTATATGCTGCCCATTATTTGATTAAATTGGAGCCAGTCATGGGGAGTCTATGGCCTTGCCACTGATGCACCAGTGGTATTAACACTATCTGTGGAGGTGGGTTTTTGTCCACAGCGTTCCCTATTATGCTATAGCACCATGGCCATTATTATTGTATGTATGCTTAGCCTAGAGCTTGGTATATGTATATTTGTTTTTGCAGGGAGCGTATGGATGCATCCTAGGTACTTTGTTTCGTTTTGAATTTGGTGAATGGGTATATGTGTGCAATACACTCCATTTCATATTTGGTACATCGAGCTAGCTACTCTATGTACAATTTGATATATGATTATTGGGCATTTCTGTTACTTCTACTATATATGTGATCCTTGATGTTCTAACTTCTTTATTGTTATTGACTTATGCTTTCCTTAGTTCAATTGCTTACATTTATGATTCATTTCATTTTCCTTTGATTCATTTGATATTCCTTATACGTATTCCTTTGATCGTGTTTTGTTGATTCTATCATATGTTCCATATTCTTTAATTTTCGTCTCAACAGGTTTGCTTGGATTCATTTCGGATTCACTTTTGTTCCCCTCTTGTTATTAGCTTTTATTTGTTTATATCTGTTCACTGGGCTTTTTAAGCTCAGCCGCATTTCTTTTCTTGCGGCAGGTTTTAGTAGGAAGTTGGGTTAATAGTGGAGAGCACTTTGGACTTAGAAGACTATACCTTGATAGCTATTCTAGATTAGAGATGACTAGAAGTGATTACATTTTAGACTTAGTATTTTATTGTCTTTCTCATTTGTAACCTTGTACTTCAGACTTTTCTTTTGTAACATTTGAGATTCCTTTGTATTACTTATGTTGAATGCTTGTGTTTGCTTTGATATGTCACCATAACGTAATACTTCTACCTTTATCGGGTTGGGGTGTTACAGTCCCGCTATTTCACGTTGGGTGGAGTTTT
The DNA here is from genome assembly GCA_030686995.1 of Artemisia argyi. Taxonomy (NCBI): domain Eukaryota; kingdom Viridiplantae; phylum Streptophyta; class Magnoliopsida; order Asterales; family Asteraceae; genus Artemisia; species Artemisia argyi. The sequence continues at coordinate 17,247,580 of CM060682.1, read as the reverse complement.
GTTACTGCAGACCTGCTAGAATATATTATGGGGGACACACGCTTTGGTCGCATCAAGGGGTGCAACAAGGCGATCCTCTTGGACCTCTTCTCTTTGCCTTAGTGTTACACCCCTTGGTGTGTAAGATTAGAGATTATTTCAATTTGCCCTTTCAAGCCTGGTACTTGGATGATGAGACTATTATCGGAGACACCTTGGTTGTGGGGAAGGCCTTAGAACTTATTGTAGCAGATGGGCCGATGCGGGGTCTGCACCTCAATGTGGATAAGACTGAAATTTTTTGGCCCGAGGAAGACCCCCGGAGCAGGCTTGCAGGTGTATTCCCGCCTAAAATTGCCCGCCCATTACATGGTGTTAAATTGCTGGGTGGGCCGGTTAGTGTGGACTTTGAGTTTAGTAGTGCGCTTGTTATGAAACGGGTGGATAATACAATTGAGCTCATGGCGGCCATTGCTAAGCTTCAGGACCCTCAATGTGAGTTGCTGCTTCTCCGTGCTTGTGCTGGTATTTCAAAGTTATATTTCTCTATGCGCACATGCTCCCCTAGGGTTTTCGAACAGGCTCATGTTGCTTTTGATGCGGCACTTTTTTGCGCTCTTCCCTGGAATGTATTGTTACTGCCTCTGGGCCTGGATTTAGTGACTGGCATTGGAGACTGGCTACCCTGCCTTTCGCTTTCGGGGGGCTTGGAGTATATTCAGCAGGGGATGCTTTGAACTATGCTTTCCTTGTGTCTAGACTCCAATCTGCCAAACTACATACTAAGCTCCTCAGACTTTCTGGTGTTGTAGCCCCTGGCCCCTCCTTCGATGGGGCCTTGTACGCTTTTAATGCGAAGACAGGGAATGACCTTCTGAGTAACCTGGATGAGATCGCTGCCCCCAAACTCATGAAGAAATTGGCAGACATATATTTTAAACGTGTTACCCAAATGGCTGAATACACGTTTTGTTTATCCCCCCGACAAATGGCACTTTGGGAGTCGCAGAAAGAGGACTACACTTCAGATTGGCTTAGGGTGGTCCCGATATCTGGGCTTGGACAGACTATGAATGCCAGAACGTACAGATGCGTATCATGCTATCGGTTAGGCGTTCCCCTCTTCTTTATTCAAGTGCCGTGCTCAGCATGCTCCAGGGTTTCTGTTGGGGATATCTATGGGGACCATGCTATATCGTTTACGGGTACAATTGGTGTTAAACACCGATACAACTTGGTGCGTGATACTTTACTTGACATCTGTGGTCGATCTGGGGTCTCGGCTCGTAAAGAGGTCGATATCGGGTTGAGTGGAGAAGGGGAGCAGACCTTAAGACCAGCAGACATCTTGCTCTACTCCTGGGATGGGGGAAAGGATATGTGTGATGATTTAACCGGGTCGTCCCCCCTCACGCAGACCGGTTTGCCGGACTTTGTGCCAGGTCGTGTGGTGGTTGATGCCGCTAAACGCAAGCGTGTTAAGTACGGAACTAAATGTGCGAACATGGGGTATGGGTTTATCCCCTTCTCATTTTCCTCTTTAGGGGAACTTGAGACAGATGCGGTGACCCTACTTAAGCAGATCCGGAAGTTCTCTATGACTCAAGACATTGGGGCGCATGCTGCACCTCATATCTTCAGTAGGATTAGTTTTGCCATTGCTAAAGGTGTGGGAGCCCAGATAGTGTCGAGGCTCCCAACTAATTTCTTGTAATCATTTGAATTTGTTTCTAATGAAATTGATGTGTTATAAAAAAATATATAATAATAATAATAATAATAATAATAATAATAATAATAATAATAATAATAATAATAATAATAATAATAATAATAATAATGTAGTAAATTAAAACACAAGACGAAATAGTACATAATAAAAACATGCATGATTAAACTGATTACGATGATGATATTACCCAAGGATAGCCATGGGGAGAGAGGATAATGCCAAGGGCAAGTTGACGATGTCGTCATCTCTTGTTTCTTCTTCCTCTTCTTATCATCTAGTTTTCACTTTGTGAAGTCGCAATGTATACTAAACTTACTCATTTCGACCCTAAAAATATATTACTTACATGCCATAACAATCAGGTTTAAATTGGTATCTTTCGCTTACGAGGCTGCAAGATATATTGAACATTTCTACTTACTAATTTTCATGCAAAAAAAATTCTATCTATATACCGTAACAATCATGTCTAAATCGATATCTTTAGCTTTTGAAAATCGTATGTAGATTATATTGAACAAAGAAGCTTATATCACGATGTCTTTTTTTTCCTCATTGTTATTTTGGTTTCCGTGTCACGGATCTTGGTTCCCGCTTTATGGCATTTCCAAAAAGACAAAAATCCAATCCCGTAAAGGATTGTTTATCGAACTACTATCGAGATTCTTCATTAATAATAAGAATAATAATTACAATTACATGTTTTTCCTAACCACCCATCCTATTTCATCTCATCTCATCTAAAATAGTTTGATGGATGCTAGTAAGTAGTATATGACATATCAAATAAAGATAAAAATTAAGTCGACAAGGCCCCCACACCCACCCAACTTCACTTACTTACTATGTTTGTTTGTGTTTGTATTGCATTACATTATAATTTACTTCCTGCTTTATATACGAGTGAAATTTATTCGCGCGTTGCAACGGGATAAAAAATTAATCAACAATAAATATTTGGTTTCTTTAGTTTCAATATATTATTAAATAGTGTAATTATGGACATTATTTGTTAAGTGAGGAACTGAAATAGACTATTTATGTAAAATTTGTAACACAAATAATCACTAAATCTAACTTAGGGATCGTTACTGAAATTGGTAGGTAACTAAAATGACTATTTGTGTAGATTTTTGTTACACGAACAATCACATATTTAATGCAGGGATTCTCTCTGTAAATGCATTTAATAGCAGGGACGAATTTTGCAATATGTAAATTTAACTTAAGAACCGTTACTGAAATCTCTTGTGGTAGTCATTGCGAATGAGCAAGTAGTGGGCGGCAACTAAAGAGGTAGCGAGACTGTTTGTATGACTTTTTGTTACACAAACAGTGGCAGATTTGATGTACTGACTATTTCTGCAATCGCATTTAACGATAGAGACTAATTTATCATTTATGAAGGTAAGTTTATTGTAGATGAATAGTAACACACTTTCATAATGTTATGTATATAATTAGGGCAAAATACTTATTAATCTACTATACTTGCCACAAATGTTACTTTCGCGTACTGAACAAAATTTTTTCCTTATATGGGTACTGAACTTTCATTTTTTGGTCTTTTTGATGTACTTTGTGACATTTTTGCCCCTGGATTTTTAATAATTTGAGGGGCAAAAACGTCACAAAGTACATAAAAAAGACCAAAAAATGAAAGTTTAGTACTCATGTAAGGAAAAAAAATTGTTCAGTACACGGAAGTAACATTTGTGGCAAGTATGATGCATTTTGAAGGAATTTGCCCATATAATTACTCATTTTAACATTGAAAGCAGTTTACATATATACCATCGTAACAATCATGCTACACTGTCAAAGTTATAAATTACATACTACTAATCTACCATTTTAGCTCCTAAAAATCATGGCCGGATTTAAGCATGTGCGGGGTGTGCAACGGCACAGGGCCTCCATTTTCCTAGGGCCTGTAACACCCCCAAAATTTGATACAGCGGAAGACTCAACAAGCTTTCGGGGTGCTACGGGGATTGGTATCCATTCAAAGTCATGAAAGAACGAGATAAAGTAAACATAAGAAAAATACAACCAAACGGGTTTTAAAGTTTACATTTATCCCAAGAATTATCCAAAGTAAGGCAGAAAAGAAATAAACATAGGTCCACAATAGTTTATCAGAGTTTTAGAAAATAGATCCATAACCGGGTGCCATTGCCAAGCCTCCAATCCCAAGCATCCATAGAGCATCACTTAATTACCTGAGAAAACGTGCTAAAAGGCAGCTTTCGCTGGTGAGATCATAGGTTTAAGTTCATAATTCGCTATAGTGGACATATACGCAAAACGCTTGCTAGCTAGACTAGGCCTCAATCATCCAACCAAAATATTCAACCAAAATAATCCAACCAAATCAAATTAACCAAATCAAATTAACCAAATCAAATCAACCCTATAGGTGCACGCTATAGCCCAAAACAAACCAATCACTAGCTTACCTAGCTCAAGTCTAGGCCTCGCTCTATAATCAATCCAATAGCTTACCTAGTTCGGGACTAGGCCTCGCTCAACAACTAAATCAATAGCTTACCTAGTTCGGGACTAGGCCTCGCTCTATAACCAAATCAATAGCTTACCTAGCTCGGGGCTAGGCCTCGCTTAATCCTACCTAGTTCTATAAGCATAGCAAGTTTTGAAATAAATAAAGCGATAATAGTATACATAAAACATTTGCACATTTCTCACCCCAAGTATTGAAAACAAAGTTCAAGAGTAAAAGTGGGGCTATGACTCACCTCAAGTCCAGAAATCCTCAAAAGAAGTCGATAGAAGAAAGACGTAAGCAAACTCAGGCAACTCACGTAACGGCAACTACAGACTCGGCACTTCCTAACAATATCAAACTCGTTCAGAAATCATTTCCTCAAAAATCAAATATTCCCATTCCCGAACGTATTCCGTTTTACTTTCCAAAAATATCCATTTCTCGAATTAACTTCATATTAATTTGAAATTCGACGTTTGGTATCCATATGGGTGAAGGGTCGACTCAACTCAAACCAAAAAGCCACAACAAACAAAATAATAAACCATCTATAGGTCTAATATTAGCCCAATATATTATTTAAATAAATCATCGAAGCTTATCAAATCCGTCGATTTGGTAATCTCCCATATTTATTTACGTAATATATCGTTTCAAAGTTATACCCAACCTAAAGCACATAGCACAAAGAATTCTATTTGGTATATATCGTAGTCAAATAAAATCCCTATATATATCGTCGAATCGGCCAAATTCCACGAGATACATAGTAATTTATTACCCTAAAACATATACCACATCCTATGGGCGTCGCGAGATACAATGCCCATTAATATACTCATTTTATATAAACAAATAACTCGATCTAATCCGTCGATTAAATAAGTCATTTGCTATAGAAAATGTTTATATTAATCGTCACATATCCGTGACAACACAAAAGTCACAATATAAAGCCCACATGGACTTTAAATAACCACACTCGTATAACTCGATAAGTTTCTAAATTTATAAAAATCGTTATATTTTTATTTATTACTCACCCGACTTATTAGTTTTCGCCGTTATTTATAGTTATTATTTATAAAAATATTCCGACATTTATTACACTATTTGCATAGCATAATAACTATCGTTATATTATTATAACGTTTACTCGTGATCGTTTTATTACTAATATACGCATATATATATATATATATATATATATATATATATATATATATATATATATATATATATATATATAGGGGGACTTTCTTACGAGAACCATTTTATCTGCGAAAACTGAGAGAACCACAAAAAACATGCATGCACGCCTTTTAAAATAAAATAAAAATACATGCTAATCATCAATAATCGTACGCATCCACCTATGTTCTTCAATATCATTATAAACTCATCATCTTTTTTCACAAAAACCTTACCCACGGTCGCAATATTGTCGTTGCACATCTTATAAGAACATACATGCACACCTTAAAAGAAAAATTTTGTATTTTCAATTTCTTATCAAATTCTTTAGAACAACTATGTTTTTTTTTAAAACATATGTGTTGTTTTTAAAACATATGTGCAAAAATACAATTATTGAAGGCGTGCATGTATGTTTTTTGGTGGTTCTCTCAGTTCTCGCAGTTAAAATGGTTCTCGTTTGAAAGTTACACTATATATATATATATATATATATATATATATATATATATATATATATATATATATATATATATATATATATATGTGTGTGTGTGTGTGTGTGTGTGTGTACGTTTATCACGTCTATATACGTATATAAACGATTATATTATCAATAATATTATTACGAGTATTATTTTTAATGTTTGACTTTTAAATATTTATCGAGTCATAGAATTTGGTCACATGTCCGAGTCATGACTCTCGGCTCATAGTCCAAGTCCAACGTAAGAATCAAGTCAAAATAAATAAATCATCTCCGTCCAAATCAATCCCATATCCACGTGCTACAACAAGAGGGTCCGACTACGGCACCCAACTAACTTATCTCCGTCATCTAATGACCGTCTCACAATCGGTCCCCAAATTCCACATTCGACAACACATCTCCAATATAACTCGTAATTCCAAATATACCACTTCAAGTCCAAATAAGAATCCATGGTCAAAAATCACAACCACGACAACAACAATAATAATCCGACAAGTAAACATAACAACCGAATACATAATCAATTACGGGTTGATTTACCAAGTCAACCCGGGTCAAAATTATGCCCGAAACAAAGTACGGGAGTCCCACCCGAGACCATTAGGTCTCGGCTTGCTCTAACTCGAGCCAAAACCGACCCAAACAACCCCCTTGGGGTGTCGGCCGAGAATCCAAACGACCACAAGGGTCAACCAACATCACAAACGAGCACCAAGAATCCAATAATCATCAAATGGCCACAATAACACAACCAAGAACCCAAGCCGAGAGCCAATGCTCTCGGTTAAGCCTCGACCCATCGAGAACATCATGAACCCGGATACCAAACACTTTTCCATAATCCATTTCATCAAAACCCATTTAAATCTCGCGTTAATAACCAAGAAAACCCGAAAAGAAAATGAATTCGTGACCCTAGGTCACGACTTTAACCAAAATACGAGCCAAAGCTCATCCTACCTTCGATTCCCAAGACCAAATCGAAAGGATCTTCAAAACCAAGACAAATAATGACGAATTTGTGGTGAAATCGAGATGAAAAAGGTAGATATAGGGCGCGTGTTTATATAGATCGGGTAGAGAATGATGTGGGGAGTTGATTGGTGGTGTCGGTTTTGATGGGGGAGCGGCGGTGACAGCGGTGGTGGCCGGAAAAATATGGCGGCTAGGGTTTGGGGGTTGAAGATGAAGTGTAGAGAGAGAGAGAGAGTGTGAAAATAGTGAGGGTGTTGTGTGGGTGTGTTGCTAAACCGGATCCACAAGGACGATTTAATGTAATTATTTTTTTTTTCTTTTTAGTAATAATAATAAGAATAGTGAGAGTGTAGTGGGCTAAATAGCCCGGTGTAAATACACGGGCCAAACCCGAAACCTTAAATAACCAAACAACTTTCTCAAACCGAACTCGTTCCAAAAATAATCAAAACCTCGCGATACGTTCCAAAATAATAATATCCAAACCAATATTAAAATAATTAAAATTGTTAGGTTAACCTAGTGCCGGAGTCAATGTAGTGCCAAAATAACGATCTCAAAAATAAGTCATTACGAACGAACCAAACCAAACCATAATTAAATAATCAAATTCTCATAATTAACGTACGATCAAATTCACATTCCAACGTTCATAAAACATCTCGTCACAATAAACTTTTCGAAAATTCCAAAATTATAATTTTTAATGTAATGCGATTTTCAAAAACGGCTCCCTATTTTGCCAGTTGTCACATCCTCCCAGCCTCAGAAGGAATCCGTCCCGGGTTTCTCTCAGAACAGCCCATCTACGAAGTAAAAAGCTTCGGATATCTCTTTCGAAACTCATCCTCACGTTCCCACGTGAATTCCGGTCCATGCCGCGAATTCCAACGAACTTTGATGAGTGGGATGCGACTTCTCTTAAGTCGTTTAATCTCTCTATCCAATATCTCAATCGGGTCTTCCACAAAATTTAAACTCTCATCCACACGAATATCCTTAATTGGTATAATTGGCGTTTCCTCCGAAAGGCACTTCTTCAAATTGCTAACATGAAACACATCATGAACTTTATTCAATTCCGGTGGTAATTCCAATCGATAAGATACGGGCCCAATTCTTTCCAAAATAAGAAATGGTCCAATGTAGCGGGGATTTAGTTTCCCATATTTCCCAAAACGTATCACACCCTTCCAAGGCGAGACTTTCAGCATCACTTTGTCTCCAACCTGGAATTCTAGGGGTTTACGCCTCTGATCGGCGTAACTTTTCTGCCTATCTCTAGCTGCTTGCAGTCGATCTCGAATTTGCGTTACTTTCTCAGTAGTTTCCAAAATAAGCTCAGGGCCTGTGAGTTGACTATCCCCAACTTCTGCCCAACCAATAGGCGATCGACATTTACGACCATACAAAGCTTCAAACGGTGCAGCCTTAAGACTTGTGTGGTAGCTATTGTTGTAAGAGAACTCCGCAAGGGGTAGATATTTCTCCCAGCCTTGACCAAAGTCTATTATGCATGCACGAAGCATATCCTCCAAAGTCTGAATAGTTCTCTCACTTTGACCATCGGTTTGGGGGTGATATGCAGTACTCATATCAAGTCTCGTCCCCAAATCCGTTTGTAGTGATCGCCACAATGCTGACGTGAAGCGACTGTCGCGATCAGAAATAATCGATATCGGAACTCCATGACGAGAAAAAATCTCCTTCACATACAACCTCGCAATTTTGTCAACACTATCGTCTTCACTAATTGCCAGGAAATGAGCAAACTTAGTCAAACGATCCACAACTACCCATATAGCGTCGCAACCGCTAGCTGTCTTTGGTAATTTGGTAATAAAGTCCATCGTGATCCGCTCCCATTTCCAAACCGGGAGTTCTGGCTGCGTCAATAATCCTGACGGTCTTTGATGTTCGGCTTTAACCTTAGAACATGTCAAACACTTACTAACATACAACGCTATATCTGCCTTCATATTTGGCCACCAATATAACTTTTTCAAATCCTGGTACATCTTGTCAGACCCAGGATGAATAGAGTATCTTGACTTATGCGACTCGTGCATAATCAACTCTCGAATTCCTCCATACAATGGTACCCAACTTCGCTCTCCAAAACATAATACTCCATTAGAACGCTTAACAAATCCCTTCTCATTTTCTGCCATCCCAAATATGTTCTCAGCAGGTCGATTTTCTGCTTTCAACGCTTCCATTTGAGCTTTTAATATTTGAGACGGTAATGGCGATACGATTGTCATTCCTAATGACCTAACTTGTAATGGTGGAATTCTCTCCTTTCGACTAAGAGCATCAGCAACAATGTTTGCTTTACCAGGATGGTAGCGAATTTCACAATCATAATCGCTTAGCAACTCAATCCAACGTCGCTGTCTCATGTTGAGCTCTTTTTGATTCAAAATCTGTTGCAGACTTTTGTGGTCGGTAAACACTACACACTTGGTTCCATACAAGTAATGTTTCCATATCCTCAAAGCAAAAACCGCAGCACCTAGCTCCAAATAATGGGTGGTGTAGTTCTTCTCGTGCTTCTTGAGTTGTCGGGAAGCATAAGCTATCACTTTCTCTCGTTGCATTAACACAGCTCCCAAACCTTTATGAGAAGTGTCACAATAGACGACGAAGTCCTTGTTACCTTCAGGTAACGCTAAGATAGGAGCACTACACAACATTTCCTTAAGTAACTGACATGCTTCCTCTTCCTTATCTCCCCATTCATACTTAACACTCTTTTGAGTCAATTTGGTCAACGGTTTTGCTATCTTCGAAAATCCCTCAATGAATCTTCGGTAATAACCGGCTAAACCCAAAAATTGACGAACTTTTGTTGGGGTTGTAGGTGCAGCCCAATCTTTAATCGCTTCAATCTTAGCAGGATCTACATGAACTCCTTGTCTATCAATTACATGACCCATAAATTTTACCGTCGGAATCCAAAATTCGCATTTAGAAAACTTGGCATACAATTACTCCTTCCTGAGCAATTCTAAGATAAGTCTTAGATGCTCCTCATGCTCCTTCTCACTCTTCGAATAGATTAGAATGTCATCGATGAACACAATCACAAACTTATCTAAGTAAGGCTTACACACCCGATTCATGAGGTCCATGAACACCGCCGGTGCGTTAGTCAACCCAAACGGTATTACCTGAAACTCGTAATGCCCGTAACGGGTTCTGAAAGCCGTTTTCGGAATATCTTCCTCGTGAACTCGAAGCTGATGATATCCCGATCTCAAATCGATCTTCGAATACACACTCGATCCTTGAAGCTGATCGAACAAATCGTCGATCCTTGGTAATGGGTATCTATTCTTCACCGTTAACTTGTTCAACTCTCGATAATCAATACACATGCGAAACGATCCATCCTTCTTCTTCACAAATAAGACCGGGGCTCCCCAAGGCGAAGAACTTGGTCTTATAAATCCTTTTTCGGCTAACTCCGCTAGTTGTTTCGACAACTCTTCCAGTTTAGTAGGTGCAAGACGGTAAGGCGCTCGTGCTACAGGTGCAACACCAGGTATCAACTCAATCTGAAATTCCACTTGTCTAGCAGGCGGGATTCCTGGCAAATCATCGGGAAACACATCCGAAAAATCACGAACTATAGGTACATCTCCAATGCACTTTTCCTTCTTCTCCTTCTCTCATTTCTCAGAAATTTGAGCTAAGAAAAGGTAACATCCTTTTTCCATTAGCTTCAGCAATTTAGTGCAAGATATGACCGCTAATCTAGATAGGCCTCTCAAATCCTTTCTATCTCCTAGTATGTTCCGAATCTCCTTGCCGTATGGCACACGCACGATCTTCTCATCGCAAATTATATGAGCACGATACTTGGACAACCAATCCATACCAATAATAACATCAAAACTTCCTAACGTGACGGGTAGAAGATCTATATTGAAAGGACGATTCAGGAAGTTTAACGTGGAACCGCGAATGATAGTCTTAATCCTCTCTATGTTCCCGTTAGCTAACTCTACATCATAACTAATTCCTAAGGCCATCGGGGGTTTCTCTAGTAAGGGTGCAAACTTAGTGGACACAAAACTCTTATCAGCACCAGTATCAAATAGTATGGAAGCATAACGATTATTGAGAAGGAACGTACCAGTAACGATGTTCGGATCTTCTCCTCTCTCGTTCCCAAGTGCATACACTCTTCCATGACCAGCTCCAGCTTCCACACGTTGGTCCCCATTATCTTGTCGTCCACGGTTTCCTCCAGCTCCACGGTTTCCATTATTGTACCCATTACCACCCGATCCTTGATTCCCTCGGTTCCACGATTCCCTACACTCATTCCTATAATGTCCATTCTTTCCACATCTATAGCAAGTAACATTTGCCTTACTCATAGTTTCAGGAGTAGCTTGAACCATAGCAAGTGGTCGAGCTCTACAATCCTTAGCTATGTGTCCCATCTTAGAGCAATTCTTGCACATCACAGTACATCGACCAGAATGATGCTTGTAACATCGGTTACACTTGGGTGCATCTCCATTATAGTTCTTCTTGTCTCCATCTCCCATAGCATAAGCTCTAGTAGTTGTTTGTCGCTTGTTTCGACGATCATTACCCTTAGATTGATCATCCCTCTTCCTCTTTCCATTCTTGTCCTTCTCAGCTTCTTCCAATGCCAACGAGTCCATCAATTGTTGAGCAATAGTGATGGCCTCATGAATGTTTGCAGGCTTAGCAGAAATCACATCGTTCCTTGTAGCTACCGGCAACCCATCGGTATACCTCTCAATCCTTTGAGTCTCAGTCCTAACCATATCAGGACAAAGTAAGGCTAACTCTCGATAACGGCGATTGTAAGTTCCCATATCGGTACCTTTCACCTTATGGTTCCAGAACTCAATCTCCAGCTTCTTAATCTCATTCCTTGGGCAGTAAGTCTGAATCAGCAAAGACTTAAATTGCTCCCAAGTCATAGCATAAGCCACATCACTCCCAACCGAGTTACGGTAATTGTTCCACCAAGTTAAAGCTTCATCCTTGAAAGTAAAAGAAGCAAACTTTACCTTCGTATTCTCCGCACAACCACTGACATTAAACACTGACTCAGTCTTTTCTATCCACCTGACCAAGTAGACCACTCCTTCAGTTCCACCAAACTCAACGGGTCCACAGATCTTAAACTCCTTGTAGTTACATCCATTAGCACGAACAGGTGGAAATGTTCCAGCAGAATTGTTGGAATGATTTGACTCAGCTAGTAGCTCAGCAACTCGTTGCTCCACAAGTTGATTGATCATTGTTTGATCCACAGTAGGTGCATTAATTGGAACATGATCATTGTCTCCCTGAACATCAACGTTTTGATTCTTGTTGTTGCGGTTAGTAGTGTCCAAATTATCAGGAGTAGGGGTCTCAACATTTCGAGTAGGACGGCGTCCTCGATGACCAAGGGTAGTCGTTGCAGGACCAGTTCTGGTAGCTCTAACAGGGTTTCGCTGTGGGGCCATTGATCTGAAACATCATACAAGTTCGTGAGTCTCCGATAGAACTTATCATATGCTCAACAAGAATTAAATCAACGAAGCCAAGTCATGGAAAGAATATCAACAATACGCCGTAAAACATCAATAAGGCGAATAGGAACTCAATTTCCATAATATCCAAAAACCACATAATACCATATAATAATAACCATCAACCATACAATAAAGATCCAACATCGTTCCAACTACCGAAAACACAACAGATAATAATCGTTCCAAACGAGACGAATAATCAACAAAAATACACCAAAATAGGGTAACTAGCTTTTCCAACCGAACACTCCTGGGTTAAGAAAGCAACAAGATAACATAGCTCAAACATCTAGCCACGCTGCTAGCGGAGGCTCCTCAACTCCTGCCTCAAGCCATCAAGATCTCTCCATAATGATCCTAACTCGACACTATGGGTGTCGCTGTCTCTCTTGAGGTCAGCCACCTCCTTCTCCAGCTCGGCATTCCTTTGCCATAACTTGCGGTCGGCCTCTCGAGCTGTAATAAAACCTCGCTGTAAACTCTCAATCTGCTCGTGAACCTCCATCAAAACTCTCCTCATCTCAGTCGTCCTACCCACAACCACAGTCATATCAACTCTCAGATCCGCTATAAACTCTCCAATAACTCTCTCAAGTCGATCAGATAATCGCAAGATCCTCTCGCCCTGTGCAGTAATCTAAGCCCACATCCTACCCGTCTCACCTAACTCTGCATGCTCAGCAGAAACCTCGGAAGGTGCATCCGACTCAACGGGACTACCAGGTGGCAACTCAAACAAAAATGGATGATCAGGTGAAACAGGCTCAATCGGATGTATAGGTGAATCAGGCTCCTCAGCCTGAGCTGGCGGCACTAACAAATCATCATCATCAGGCATCTCCTCCTCCTGAGGTTCATCCTCCTCCTCAGGGTCATCATCATCACCCTGCTCAGGCTCTTGAGGGTCATCAGCCTCATCCTCACCCTCGTACTCCTCCTCCTCCTCATCGGAAGAGTACATCATCAATCGTCGTCTCCTAACAGGTGAGCCATGTGGTGAAGGGGTAGGTGATCTAGGACGACGACGCAATGATGCAGGTGACGCCTCTGACAAGAGAGAGTGAGCATCTATCTGTAAAGGTGGTGAAGTAGGGCGTACCGACATACGTGCTGTAGCTCAGTGGGCAAAACGTGGAGCCACACGAGCCAAAGCCTGATGAAGAGTAAGCTGCCTCGATGTACCAGGGAGCCCTAGAGAAGATGAGGGTCCCTGCGTAGATGCAGCAGGTGGTGCTGAAGTAGAAGCTGTCGATGACACAGTAGCTGAATGCATGGCAACCTGGTAAGGGTCATCAGGAGCCATGGTAAACTGTGCTGGAAATACCGGTGCAGTAAGAATATCCTCAACAACATCGGGCGTACGGGAGGCCATAGTCTGTGACAACGGCGTAGGGTAGGTGTAAGTGTTTCAAAACAACTAAACCGCGAACTCAAAATACCATATCAACATCATCATATAATCCCAAATCATATATAACCAAGAAAGATTTAAAATACCGCATTACTAAAACCATTCGTAAAACAATTAAGCCATATAATTCCTCAAAACGCATATAATTCCTCAAAACGCCATCATATCGCTAAATCAATAAACCTCAAATCCTCAAATCACCTCAAGAATCCCAAATCTAACAATCATCTCAATAATCTCATAATACCTCAATAATAACAATGATGCTTCGGCTTGGCGGGCTGGCGGGCAATGGTCGAGGATCGTTTTCTATAAAAATCGGTTATAGTTTAGGTGTCCATTTACCTAGTTCTCTATAACCTTGGCTCTGATACCAATCTGTAACACCCCCAAAATTTGATACAGCGGAAGACTCAACAAGCTTTCGGGGTGCTACGGGGATTGGTATCCATTCAAAGTCATGAAAGAACGAGATAAAGTAAACATAAGAAAAACACAACCAAACGGGTTTTAAAGTTTACATTTATCCAAAGAATTATCCAAAGTAAGGCCCAAAAGAAACAAACATAGGTCCACAATAGTTTATCAGAGTTTTAGAAAATAGATCCATAACCGGGTGCCATTGCCAAGCCTCCAATCCCAAGCATCCATAGAGCATCACTTAATTACCTGAGAAAACGTGCTAAAAGTCAGCTTTCGCTGGTGAGATCATAGGTTTAAGTTCATAATTCGCTAGAGTGGACATATACGCAAAACGCTTGCTAGCTAGATTAGGCCTCAATCATCCAACCAAAATATCCAACCAAAATAATCCAACCAAATCAAATTAACCAAATCAAATCAACCCTATAGGTGCACGCTATAGCCCAAAACAAACCAATCACTAGCTTACCTAGCTCTAGTCTAGGCCTCGCTCTATAATCAATCCAATAGCTTACCTAGTTCGGGACTAGGCCTCGCTCAACAACTAAATCAATAGCTTACCTAGTTCGGGACTAGGCCTCGCTCTATAACCAAATCAATAGCTTACCTAGCTCGGGGCTAGGCCTTGCTTAATCCTACCTAGTTCTATAAGCATAGCAAGTTTTGAAATAAATAAAGCGATAATAGTCCACATAAAATATTTGCACGTTTTTCACCCAAGTATTGAAAACAAAATTCAAGAGTAAAAGTAGGGCTATAACTCACCTCAAGTCCAGAAATCTTGAAAAGAAATCGATAGAAGAAAGACGTAAGCAAACTCAGGCAACTCACATAACGGCAACTACAGACTCGGCACTTCCTAACAATATCAAACTCGTTCAGAAATCATTTCCTCAAAAATCAAATATTCCCATTCCCGAACGTATTCCGTTTTACTTTCCAAAAATATCCATTTCTCGAGTTAACTTCATATTAATTTAAAATTCGACGTTTAGTATCCATATGGGTGAAGGGTCGACTCAACTCAAACCAAAAAGCCACAACAAACAAAATAATAAACCATCTATAGGTCTAATATTAGCCCAATATACTATTTAAATTAATCATCGAAGCATATCAAATCCGTCGATTTGGTAATCTCCCATATTTGTTTACGTAATATATCGTTCCAAAGTTATACCCAACCTAAAGCACATAGCACAAAGAATTCTATTTGGTATATATCGTAGTCAAATAAACTCCCTATATATATCGTTGAATCGGCCAAATTCCACGAGATACATAGTAATTTATTACCCTAAAACATATACCACATCCTATGGGCGTCGCGGGATACAATGCCCATTAATATACTCATTTTATATAAACAAATAACTCGATCTAATCCGTCGATTAAATAAGTCATTTGCTATAGAAAATGTTTATATTAATCGTCACATATCCGTGACAACACAAAAGTCACAATATAAAGCCCACTTGGACTTTAAATAACCACACTCGTATAACTCGATAAGTTTCTAAATTTATAAAAATCGTTACATTTTAATTTATTACTCACCCGACTTATTAGTTTTCGCCGTTATTTATAGTTATTATTTATAACAATATTCCGACATTTATTACACTATTTGCATAGTATAATAACTATCGTTATATTATTATAACGTTTACTCGTGATCGTTTTATTACTAATATACGCATTTATATATATATATATATATATATATATATATATATATATATATATATATATATATATATATATATATATATATATATATATATATATATGTACGTTTATCACGTCTAAATACGTATATAAACGATTATATTATCAATAATATTATTACGAGTATTATTTTTAATGTTTGACTTTTAAATATTTATCGAGTCATAGAATTTGGTCACATGTCCGAGTCATGACTCTCGGCTCATAGTCCAAGTCCAACGTAAGAATCAAGTCAAAATAAATAAATCATCTCCGTCCAAATCAATCACATATCCACGTGCTACAACAAGAGGGTCCGACTATGGCACCCAACTAACCTATCTCCGTCATCTAATGACCGTCTCACAATCGGTCCCCAAATTCCACATTCGACAACACATCTCCAATATAACTCGTAATTCCAAATATACCACTTCAAGTCCAAATAAGAATCCATGGTCAAAAACCACAACCACGACAACAACAATAATAATCCGACAAGTAAACATAACAACCGAATACATAATCAATTACGGGTTGATTTAACAAGTCAACCCGGGTCAAAATTACGCCCGAAACAAAGTACGGGAGTCCCACCCGAGACCATTAGGTCTCGGCTTGCTCTAACTCGAGCCAAAACCGACCCAAACAACCCCCTTGGGGTGTCGGCCGAGAATCCAAACGACCACAAGGGTCAACCAACATCACAAACGAGCACCAAGAATCCAATAATCATCAAATGGCCACAATAACACAACCAAGCCAAGCCGAGAGCCAATGCTCTCGGTTAAGCCTCGACCCATCGAGAACATCATGAACCCGGATACCAAACACTTTTCCTTAATCCATTTCATCAAAACCCATTTAAATCTCGCGTTAATAACCAAGAAAACCCGAAAAGAAAATAAATTTGTGACCCTAGGTCACGACTTTAACCAAAATACGAGCCAAAGCTCATCCTACCTTCGATTCCCAAGACCAAATCGAAAGGATCTTCAAAACAAAGACAAATAATGACGAATTTGTGGTGAAATCGAGATGAAAAAGGTAGATATAGGGCGCGTGTTTATATAGATCGGGTAGAGAATGATGTGGGAAGTTGATTGGTGGTGTTGGTTTTGATGGGGGAGCGGCGGTGACGGCGGTGGTGGCCGGAAAAATACTGCGGCTAGGGTTTGGGGGTTGAAGATGAAGTGTAGAGAGAGAGAGTGTGTGAAAATAGTGAGGTTGTTGTGTGGGTGTGTTGCTGAACCGGATCCACAAGGACGATTTAATGTAATTTAATTTTTTTTCTTTTTGTTAATAATAATAAGAATAGTGAGAGTGTAGTGGGCTAAGTAGCCCGGCGTAAATACACGGGCCAAACCCGAAACCTTAAATAACCAAACAACTTTCTCAAACCGAACTCGTTCCAAAAATAATCAAAACCTCGCGATACGTTCCAAAATAATAATATCCAAACCAATATTAAAATAATTAAAATTGTTAGGTTAACCTAGTGCCGGAGTCAATGTAGTGCCAAAATAACGATCTCAAAAATAAGTTATCACGAACGAACCAAACCAAACCATAATTAAATAATCAAATTCTCATAATTAACGTACGATCAAATTCACATTCCAACGTTCATAAAACATCTCGTTACAATAAACTTTTCGAAAATTCCAAAATTATAATTTTTAATGTAATGCAGGTTTTAAAAACGGCTCCCTATTTTGCCAGTTGTCACAGGGCCCCAATTTCTAAATCTGTAACCTTAGTATAAACTCACTTTTGGACTTTTTTACCCAAAGCAAATTGTGTTTTATGATGAAATTAATATGTTTAAAATGTTGTAATTTAGTGATTTGAGTCACAGCGGAGAAATAGAGCTAAAGTTTGTTTTCAATGCAGTAAATACTAGTTACAATGCCCGCGCACGCGCGGGTTTTTAAAATTTTTTTGAATCATATATTTTTATTTATTAAAAAAAAATAATTTAATTTTTGTTTTGTTTGATTTATGATGTTTAATTATAGTTTTTTATTATTAAAGATAATTATTTAAAAATTCTAATCCTATTATTAATTGCATCTTAACTATATTTTTTGTATTTATCTTCTACTTGTATTATGGATAAATATAAAATGTTACCTAATATGTAACACCCCCAAAATTTGATACAGCGGAAGACTCAACAAGCTTTCGGGGTGCTACGGGGATTGGTATCCAACACAAGACAATATAGAACGAGATAAAGTAAACATAATAAAAACACAACCAAAACGGGGTTTTAAAGTTTACATTTATCCCAACATCATTCAGAGTCAGGCCCAAAATAAAATAACAGTAGGTCCAAATTTAGTTATCAGAGTTTAGAAAAATAGATCCATAAACCATGAGCCTTGGCCGAGCCTTCCATTCCAAGCATGCATCCCATCACTTAATTACCTGAGAAAACGTGCTAAAAGTCAGCTTTCGCTGGTGAGATCATAGGTTTAAATTCAACTAACAATATAGTGGACATATACGCAAAACGCTTGCTAGCTAGACTAAGGATTGGCTAACAGCCTGCGGATACCCTCCGCTCCAATCTAACACACGGATACCCTCCGTTCTAACATAGATATTCGGGTAACCCCCGCAATACCAATAAATACTCGGATAACCTCCGAAGTATTAATAACCTATAGGTGCACACTATAGTATCTAAATAAGCCAACCTTGAATAGTACACACAACATATATGTGACTAAAGCTGACAATTCCAAATAACCAAATAAGCCAACCTTGAATAGTACACACAACATATATGTGACTAAAGCTGACAATCCATCAATAACCAAATAAACCAACCTTGAATAGTACACACAACAAATATGTGACTAAAGCTGACAATCCACCAATAACCAAATAAGCCAACCTTGAATAGTACACACAAAACTATGTGACTAAAGCTGACAATATATCCTAGTCCATACGCATAGCAAGTTTAGAAAGCATATAAAAGCGATAATAGTCCACATAAAATAATTTGCACGTTTCTCACCCCAAGTATTGAAAACATAGTTCAAGAAAAAGTGGGGCTATGACTCACCTCAAGTCCAGAAAATAGCAAGAAGAAGTCGGTAGAAACAAGATGTATGATAACTCACAAAACAGCAACTACGGACTTGGCACGACCTAACAATATTAACTCGTTCAGAAATCATTTCCTCAAATTTATAATATTCCCAAACCCGGACGAGAATCCGTTTTATTTCCAAAAATCCATTTCGTATTAGTTTGGTGCATGTTTGCGTTTGGTATCCATACGGGTAGTGGGTCGGCTCAAAACAAACCAAAAGGTCACACAAAGAATAATAAAATAAACTATGGATCTAATATTAACTCAATATATCATTTAAATAAATCGCCGAAGTTTATCAAGTCCGTCGATTTGATAATCCTCATATTTATTTACGTAACATACCGTTCCAAGATTACACCCAACCTAAAGCACATAGCACGTAATTACTATATAGTACATATCATAGTTTAATAAATTCCTCATATATATCGTCAAATTGGCCAGATTTCCCGATATATACACTCGCAATTTATCACACTTTACATATACTACACCTATGGGCGTCGTAGGATACGATGCCCATTAATATATTCATTTCATATAACCAAATAACCCGGTTCAACCTTACGGTTAAGTGGTTACTTAGTTATAGAAAACGTTTATATTAATCGTCATATATCCGTGACAACACGAAAGTCACAAATAATAACTTACCTGGACTCGAGTGACAACGACTCCGCATAACTCGATAAGTTTACCCGTTATATATACAAAATGACATTTTATTAAACGTTTAATAATTGTCGGGAGTTTCCCGTTTTATAACAAAATTTTATAATAATAATACGTTCAATAATATTACGCCACTTTCGTAGCCTAATATATATCTAATTGTATTATTTATAATACGACTCGTGATTATTATTATTATTAATATACGCGCCTATATAATTATATATACGTTATTCACGTCTATATATTCATATAAACGTTTATATTATCAATAATTGTTATTACGAGTTTTATTATTTACATTTTAATTTTAATAGTTATCGAGTCATACGAAATGGTCACCTGTCCGAGTCATGACTCTCGGCTCAATGTCCAAGTCCAAAGTAATAAACAAATGTCATAAAACAATACATCTCCGTCCAAACAATCCCAATCCACGTGCTACAACATGAGGGTCCGACTACGGCACCCGACTAACCTATCTCCGTCAATCTAATGACCGTCTCACAATCGGTCCCCAATCACACTTTTCGTCAACAACTCCTCAAAACCAATATCCAACCAAAACCAAAACCAATATATCAACAATAATAAGAATGAAAATGAATATAATCCAAGGTTCATATTCGGGTTGGTTTACCAAGCCAAACCCGAGTCTCACTCGACTCAAATGAGTCTCGGTCCAAACCACGAGCACAACGGCTCGAACCAAACATACAAGTAACCAAATAAACTCCCACGAGCACAACAAATTTGCCAACCGACCCATAAGGACTTCGGCAACAACAATAATAATAATGCGGCTAAGAACCGCGACCCACGAGGGTCGAACCACAGAAAATAACGAGCCCATGGCTCGAGTCACGACCAAACGAGAACCCCATACGGGTCTCGACTTGGCTATACGAGCATCCATAGGTGATCCCGAGACCTCAAGGGTCTCGGTTAGGCTCGAATCAATAATCAAGCCCTCGACATCAACCAAACTACCAAAACCAAGAATCAAAACTCCTCCAAATGCTCAAAATAAGAATATGCCGAGAGCATAGGCTCTCAGTTTCGAGTCGACCACCTCAATATCCAAAAACCCGGATACCAAACATGATTTTTTATTATCAAAACATAGATTTCCAACCAAAATATTTCGATTCCCATCAAAATCATCCGTGTAGCCACGGATTTATCACCATGTCGAGGTACCCAAGGTACCTACACGAGCTCACTCACCTTCTTGAACCTCCAAACGTATAGATCTTGTAAAAATAACAAAAACTTGAACGGATCTTTAAAGATTTCGTGATGTTAATGGTGGTTTTAGGGTGTGTATGATATACCAAAAGAAAGAGGGTGAAATAAGGAGTAATATGGTGGTGTTCGTTTTGCAGGGTGGTCGGCGTAGTGGCGGTGGTGGCCGGATAAGGTGTTCGGCGGCTAGGGTTTATAAAAGGAAGAAAATGAGGGAGGTGAGAGAGATGAGAGTAAAGTGGTGAGGGTGGTGTGTGTTGTGTGTGAACCAAAACCAAAGGGACCCTATGTAGTTAACTCTTCTTTTATTTTTATTTTTTATAAAATGTTATCAATAATAATAATAATAATAATAATAGTAATAATAATATTACTATGGTGTGGAGCGGGTAACGTGGGTAAATGTAAAAACATGTGGCCCGAACCCGAACTCATTTCAAAACTTCAATATCTCCTGAAAACATCTCGTAAATAATTATATATAGTCGGACTCGTAAAACGAATCATAAAATTTTCGTTAGGTAAATCTAGTGCCAGAGTCAACGTAGTACCAAGTGAGAATTTAAGAATACATCACCAAGCATAAAATCAAAAATGAATTACGAGAATAATTCACGAATTCCATAACGTCTTTAATTAAAACATCCATAAAATAGGTCTTACAAGTTCGTTGTGAAATAAAATTTCAAATAAAAATTAAAAACGAACTTTAATCGTAATGCGAGTTTTTAAAATAGCTCCCTAAACTGCCGGTTGTCACATCCTCCCAGTCTCAGAAGGAAACCCGTCCCGGGTTTCACTTGGAAAAATTCATCTACGAAGTGAAAAGCTTCGGATATCTCTTCCGGAACTCGTCCTCACGTTCCCACGTAAATTCTGGTCCATGTCGGGAATTCCAACGAACCTTGACGAGCGGAATGCGACTTCGCTTGAGTCGTTTAACTTTACGATCTAAAATCTCAATTGGCTCTTCCACGAAGTTCAATTTCTCATCAACACGAATATCCTTCATTGGAATGACGGGCATTTCATCGGAAAGACATTTCTTCAAATTACTGACGTGGAACACGTCGTGAACTTTGCTCAGTTCATGTGGCAATTCCAACCTATAAGCCACGGGCCCAATTCTTTCTAAGATTAGAAATGGTCCAATGTAGCGTGGGTTGAGTTTACCACGTTTCCCGAAACGTATTACACCCTTCCAAGGCGAGACTTTCAGCATCACTCTGTCTCCAACCTGGAACTCTAAAGGTTTACGTCTCTGATCGGCGTAACTTTTCTGCCTATCTCTGGCTGCTTGCAACCGATCACGAATCTGTGCTACTTTCTCTGTGGTTTCTAAAATAAGCTCAGGGCCTGTGAGTTGGCTATCTCCAACTTCTGCCCAACCAATAGGCGAACGACACTTTCTGCCATACAAAGCTTCAAATGGTGCAGCCTTAAGACTTGTGTGGTAACTATTATTATAGGAGAATTCCGCAAGGGGCAAGTACTTCTCCCAGCCTTTACCGAAGTCTATAATGCATGCACGAAGCATATCCTCTAACGTCTGAATGGTCCTCTCACTTTGACCATCGGTTTGGGGGTGATATGCAGTACTCATATCAAGCCTTGTCCCCAAAGCCGTTTGAAGTGATCGCCACAAAGCTGACGTAAAACGACTATCGCGATCCGAAATAATAGATATCGGGACTCCATGACGCGAAATAATTTCCTTCACATACAACCTCGCAAGCTTATCCACACTATCATCTTCACTAATAGCTAGGAAATGAGCAGACTTTGTCAGACGATCCACAATTACCCAGATAGCGTCACAACCGCTAGCTGTCCTCGGCAATGTGGTAATGAAGTCCATAGTAATCCGCTCCCATTTCCAGACTGGAAGTTCTGGTTGCGTTAGTAATCCTGACGGTCTCTGGTGTTCAGCTTTAACCTTAGCACATGTCAAGTATTTACTAACGTACGAAGCTATATCTGCCTTCATATTTGGCCACCAATAGAACTTCTTAAGATCCTGGTACATTTTATCGGACCCAGGATGAATAGAGTACCTTGACTTATGGGACTCATGCATAATCAATTCCCTAATTTCTCCATATAAAGGTACCCAAATCCGATCTCCAAAACATAATAATCCATCAGAACGCTTAACAAATCCTTTCTCATTATCAGCCATCCCAAATATACTCTCGGCAGATCTGTTTTCTGCTTTCAACGCTTTCGTTTGAGCTTCAAGTATTTGGGACGGTAATGGTGACACAATAGTCATTCCCAATGACCTAACTCGTAACGGTGGTACTCTTTCCTTTCGACTAAGAGCATCAGCGACAACGTTTGCTTTACCAGGGTGGTAGCGAATTTCACAATCATAATCGCTTAGCAACTCAATCCAACGTCGTTGTCTCATATTGAGCTCTTTTTGATTCAAGATGTGTTGTAGAGTTTTATGGTCAGTAAATACAACACACTTTGTTCCGTACAAGTAATGTCTCCATATTCTAAAAGCGAAAACCATAGCACCAAGCTCCAAATCATGGGTAGTGTAGTTTTTCTCATGCTTTTTGAGCTGTCGGGAAGCATAAGCTATCACCTTCTCTCGTTGCATTAATACGGCTCCCAATCCTTTATGTGAGGCGTCACAATAGACGACGAAATCCTCGTTACCTTCTGGTAACGCTAAGATAGGAGCACTACACAACATCATCTTAAGCAATTGAAACGCTTCCTCTTCTTTATCTCCCCATTCATACGTAACACTCTTTTGAGTCAATTTGGTTAATGGTTTAGCTATCTTCGAAAATCCCTCAATGAATCTTCGGTAATAACCAGCTAAACCCAAAAATTGACGTACTTCGGTTGGGGTTGTAGGTGCAGCCCAATCTTTTATCGCCTCAATCTTAGCAGGATCCACGTGGACTCCTTGTCTATCAATCACATGGCCTAAAAATTGTACCGTCGGAATCCAGAATTCACATTTCGTAAACTTGGCATAAAGTTTTTCCTTCCTGAGCAATTCTAAAATGAGTCTTAGATGCTCCTCATGCTCCTTCTCACTCTTTGAATAAATCAGAATGTCATCGATGAATACAATCACAAACTTGTCTAAGTAAGGCTTACACACACGATTCATGAGATCCATGAATATTGCCGGTGCGTTAGTCAACCCAAACGGCATCACCTGAAACTCGTAATGCCCGTAACGGGTTCTGAAAGCCGTTTTCGGAATATCTTCCTCGCGAACTCGAAGTTGATGATATCCCGATCTCAAATCGATCTTCGAATACACACTCGATCCTTGAAGTTGATCGAACAAGTCGTCGATCCTAGGTAACGGGTATCTATTCTTCACCGTTAACTTATTCAACTCTCGGTAATCAATGCACATACGGAACGATCCATCCTTCTTCTTCACAAATAAGACTGGGGCTCCCCAAGGTGAAGAAACTTGGTCTTATGAATCCTTTTTCGGCTAACTCCGCCAATTGTTTTGACAACTCTTCTAGTTCGGTAGGTGCAAGACGATAAGGCGCTCGTGCTACAGGTGCAGCACCAGGTATCAACTCAATCTGAAACTCCACTTGTCTAGTCGGCGGGATTCCCGGCAAATCATCGGGAAACACATCAGGAAAATCACGGACTATAGGCACATCTCCAATGCACCTTTCCTTTTTCTTCGTCTCTCCCTTCTCAGAAATTTGAGCTAAGAAAAGGTAACATCCCTTCTCCATTAGCTTTGGCAACTTAGTGCATGAAATCACTGCTAATCGGGATGGGCTCCTAGAATCCTTTCGGTCTCCTAATATATTTAGGACTTCCTTTCCGTATGGTACACGCACAATCTTCTCATCGCAAAGTATGTGAGCACGATACTTCGACAACCAATCCATACCAATGATGACATCAAAACTCCCTAACGTGACGGGTAGAAGATCTATGTTGAAAGGGTGGTTCAAGAAATTTAACGTACAACCGCGAATGATGGTATTAATCCTTTCTATATTCCCGTTAGCTAACTCAATATTATATCCAATTCCTAAGGCCATCGGGGGTTTCTATAGTAAGGGTGCAAACGTAGTGGACACAAAACTCCTATCGGCACCAGCATCAAATAGTATGGAAGCATAACGATTATTGAGAAGGAACGTACCAGTAACGACGTTCAGATCTTCTCCTCTCTCGTTCCCGAGCGCATACACTCTTCCCTGAGCAGCTCCAGCTTCCACACGTTGGTCCCCATTATCTTGTCGTCCACGGTTTCCTCCAGCTCCGCGGTTTCCATGATTGTACCCATTACCACCCGAGCCTTGGTTTCCACGATTCCACGATTCTCTACACTCATTCTGATAGTGTCCCTTCTTTCCACACCCATAACAAGTAACATCTGCCTTGTTTCTCATTTCAGGAGCAGCCTGAACCATAGCAAGAGGTCGGGCTCTACAATCCCTAGCTGTGTGTCCTTTCCTTGAGCAATTCTGGCATTTCACACTACACCATCCAGTATGACGCTGGTGGCAACGATCACACTTGGGTGCATCACCGTTCTGATTCTTTTTATCTCCATTCCCAATAGCATAAGCCTTAGCTTGTCTCTTGCTTCGGTGATCATTACCCTTAGAGTGACGGTCTCTCTTTCTCTTTCCATTCTTCTCCTTATCAGCTTCTTCTAATTCCAACGAATCCATAAGTTGTTGAGCAATTGTGATTGCCTCATGGATGTTTACAGGCCTAGCAGAAATCACATCATTTCTCGTAGCTACAGGCAACCCATCAGTATACCTCTCGATCTTTTGAGTCTCAGTTTTCACCATATCTGGGAACAACAAGGCTAATTCTTGGTAACGGCGATTGTAAGTCGCCATATCATTACCTTTCACCTTGTGGTTCCAAAACTCAATCTCTAGCTTCTTGACCTCATTCCTTGGGCAGTAAGTCTGAATCAGCAAAGACTTAAATCGCTCCCAAGTCATGGCATAAGCTACATCACTCCCAACTGCATTTCGGTAGTTGTTCCACCAAGTCAACGCTTCATCCTTGAAGGTAAAAGAAGCAAACTTTACCTTCGCATTCTCCGCACAACCACTGACATTGAACACAGACTCAGTCTTCTCAATCCATCTGACTAAGTAAACCACTCCTTCAGTTCCACCAAACTCAATGGGTCCACAAATCTTGAATTCCTTGTATTGACATCCATTAGCACGAACAGGTGGAAAAGTTCCAGCAGAATTGTTGGAATGATTTGACTCAGCTAGTAGTTCAGCAACTCTTTGCTCCACAAGTTGATTGATCATTGCTTGATCCACAGTAGGTGCATTAAGTGGAACATGATCATTGTCTCCCTGAACATCAACATTTTGATTCCTGTTGTTGCGGTTAGTGGTGTCCAGGTTGTCAGGAGTAGGGGTTTCAACATTTCGAGTAGGTCGACGTCCTCGGCGAACAGGAGTAGTCACCGCAGGACCAGTTCTGGTAGCCCTAACAGGGTTTCGACGTGGTGCCATTGATCTGTAACATCACACAAGTTCATGAGTCTCCAATAGAACTTATCGATATGCTCAACAAAACATTTCAACGAAACCAATCATGGAAAGAATAGCAACAATACACCACGTAACATCAATAAAGCGAATAAGGACTCAATTTCCATAACACCCAAAATCACATAATACCATATACTAATAACCATCAACCATACAATAGCGATCTAACATCGTTCCAACTAACGGATAACACAAAACGTACTAATCGTTCCAAAAGAGACGAATGCTGAGCAAAATACATCAAAATATGATAAATAGCTTTTCTAACCGAACACTCCTCGGTTAAGAAAGCAACAAGACAACATAAACCAATCAACTAGCCACGCTGCTGGCGGAGTCTACTCAACTCCTGCCTCAAGCCATCAAGATCCCTCCATAACGATCCTAGCTCCACGCTATGGGTGTCTCGGTCTCTCTTGAGGTCAGCCACCTCCTTCTCTAGCTCGGCATTCCTTTGCCAAAGCTTGCGGTCGGCCTCACGAGCAGTAACAAATCCTCGCTGCAAACTATCGATATGCTCGTAGACCTCCATCAAAACTCTCCTCAGCTCAGTAGTCCTGCCCACAACGACAGTCAGGTCAACTCTCAAATCAGCTAAAAACTCCCCAATAACTCTCTCAAGTCGATCAGATACACGTGCAACTCTCTCACTAAGCTCAGTAATCCGAGCCCACAACCTGCCAATCTCACCCAACTCTGCATGCTCAGCAGAAACCTCGGAAGATGCATCCGACTCAACGGGACTACCAGGTGGTAACTCAAACAAGAACGGATGATCAGGTGAATCAGGCTCAATCGGATGTACAGGTGAATCAGGCTCCTCAGCCTGAGCTGGTGGTGCTAACACATCATCATCATCATCAGGCATCTCATCCTCCTGAGGGTCATCCTCCTCCTCAGGGTCATCATCATCACCCTGCTCAGCCTCCTGAGGGTCATCCTCCCGCTCAGGGTCATCAGCCTCATCCTCACCCTCGTACTCCTCCTCCTCCTCATCAGAAGAGTACCTCATCACTCGTCGTCTCCTACTAGGTGAACCATGTGGAGATGTAGTAGGTGATCTAGGACGACGACGCAATGATGTGGGTGGCGCCTCAGACAGAAGAGAATGAGCATCAATCTGTAAAGGTGATGGAGTAGGGCGTACCGACATGCGTGCCGTAGCTCGGTGGGCAAAGCGTGGGGCCACACGAGCCAAAGCCTGATGAAGAGTAAGTTGCCTCGATGTACCAGGGAGCCCTAGAGAAGATGAGGGTCCCTGCGTAGATGCAGCAGGTAGTGCTGAAGTAGAAGCTGTCTGTGGTACAGTAGCTGAAGACATGGCCATCTGGTAAGGATCATCAGATGCCATAATGAACTGTGCAGGTAAAACCGGTGCAGTAAGAATATCCTCGATAACATCGGGCAAATGGGAGGCCATGGTCTGTGACAACGGCGTAGGGTAGGTGTAAGTGTTTCAAAACAACTAAATCACAACACATAATACCATACCAAAAATACTCATCAAATAGTTCAATCATATAATCTCAATAAAAAGAATTTCAAACACCGCATTACTAAAATGTTTATAAAACATATAGACCATATAATTCCTCGAAAACGCCATCTTATTACTAAAATCCATAAACCTCAAATCATCTCAATAAATCCCAAATCTAACAATCATCTCAAATATCTCATAATACCTCAAATAATAGAAGATGCTTCGGCTTGGCGGGCTGGCGGGCGGTGGTCAAGGATCATTTTCTATAAAAATACAGTTATAGTTTAGGCGTTTATTTACCTAGTTCTCTATAACCTTGGCTCTGATACCAATATGTAACACCCCCAAAATTTGATACAGCGGAAGACTCAACAAGCTTTCGGGGTGCTACGGGGATTGATATCCAACACAAGACAATATAGAACGAGATAAAGTAAACATAATAAAAACACAACCAAAACGGGGTTTTAAAGTTTACATTTATCCCAACATCATTCAGAGTCAGGCCCAAAATAAAATAACAGTAGGTCCAAATTTAGTTATCAGAGTTTAGAAAAATAGATCCATAAACCATGAGCCTTGGCCGAGCCTTCCATTCCAAGCATGCATCCCATCACTTAATTACCTGAGAAAACGTGCTAAAAGTCAGCTTTCGCTGGTGAGATCATAGGTTTAAATTCAACTAACAATATAGTGGACATATACGCAAAACGCTTGCTAGCTAGACTAAGGATTGGCTAACAGCCTGCGGATACCCTCCGCCCCAATCTAACACACGGATACCCTCCATTCTAACATAGATATTCGGGTAACCCCCGCAATACCAATAAATACTCGGATAACCTCCGAAGTATTAATAACCTATAGGTGCACACTATAGTATCTAAATAAAGCAACCTTGAATAGTACACACAACATATATGTGACTAAAGCTGACAATTCCAAATAACCAAATAAGCCAACCTTGAATAGTACACACAACATATATGTGACTAAAGCTGACAATCCATCAATAACCAAATAAGCCAACCTTGAATAGTACACACAACAAATATGTGACTAAAGCTGCCAATCCACTAACAACCAAATAAGCCAACCTTGAATAGTACACACAAAACTATGTGACTAAAGCTGACAATATATCCTAGTCCATACGCATAGCAAGTTTAGAAAGCATATAAAAGCGATAATAGTCCACATAAAATAATTTGCACGTTTCTCACCCCAAGTATTGAAAACATAGTTCAAGAAAAAGTGGGGCTATGACTCACCTCAAGTCCAGAAAATAGCAAGAAGAAGTCGGTAGAAATAAGATGTATGATAACTCACAAAACAGCAACTACGGACTTGGCACGACCTAACAATATTAACTCGTTCAGAAATCATTTCCTCAAATTTATAATATTCCCAAACCCGGACGAGAATCCGTTTTATTTCCGAAAATCCATTTCGTATTAGTTTGGTGCATGTTTGCGTTTGGTATCCATACGGGTGGTGGGTCGGCTCAAAACAAACCAAAAGGTCACACAAATAATAATAAAATAAACTATGGATCTAATATTAACCCAATATATCATTTAAATAAATCGCCGAAGTTTATCAAGTCCGTCGATTTGATAATCCTCATATTTATTTACGTAACACACCGTTCCAAGATTACACCCAACCTAAAGCACATAGCACATAATTACTATATAGTACATATCATAGTATAATAAATTCCTCATATATATCGTCAAATTGGCCAGATTTCCTGATATATACACTCGCAATTTATCACACTTTACATATACTACACCTATGGGCGTCGTAGGATACGATGCCCATTAATATATTCATTTCATATAACCAAATAACCCGGTTCAACCTTACGATTAAGTGGTTACTTAGTTATAGAAAACGTTTATATTAATCGTCATATATCCGTGACAACACGAAAGTCACAAATAATAACTTACCTGGACTCGAGTGACAACGACTCCGCATAACTCGATAAGTTTACCCGTTATATATACAAAATGACATTTTATTAAACGTTTAATAATTGTCGGGAGTTTCCCGTTTTATAACAAAATTTTATAATAATAATACGTTCAATAATATTACGCCACTTTCGTAGCCTAATATATATCTAATTGTATTATTTATAATACGACTCGTGATTATTATTATTATTAATATACGCGCCTATATAATTATATATACGTTATTCACGTCTATATATTCATATAAACGTTTATATTATCAATAATTGTTATTACGAGATTTATTATTTACATTTTAATTTTAATAGTTATCGAGTCATACGAAATGGTCACATGTCCGAGTCATGACTCTCGGCTCAATGTCCAAGTCCAAAGTAATAAACAAATGTCATAAAACAATACATCTCTGTCCAAACAATCCCAATCCACGTGCTACAACATGAGGGTCCGACTACGGCACCCGACTAACCTATCTCCGTCAATCTAATGACCGTCTCACAATCGGTCCCCAATCACACTTTTCGTCAACAACTCCTCAAAACCAATATCCAATCAAAACCAAAACCAATATATCAACAATAATAAGAATGAAAATGAATATAATCCAAGGTTCATATTCGGGTTGGTTTACCAAGCCAAACCCGAGTCTCGGTCCAAACCACGAGCACAACGGCTCGAACCAAACATACAAGTAACCAAATAAACTCCCACGAGCACAACAAATTTGCCAACCGACCCATAAGGTCTTCGGCAACAACAATAATAATAATGCGGCTAAGAACCGCGACCCACGAAGGTCGAACCACAGAAAATAACGAGCCCATGGCTCGAGTCACGACCAAACGAGAACCCCATACGGGTCTCGACTTGGCTATACGAGCATCCATAGGTGATCCCGAGACCTCAAGGGTCTCGGTTAGGCTCGAATCAATAATCAAGCCCTCGACATCAACCAAACTACCAAAACCAAGAATCAAAACTCCTCCAAATGCTCTAAATAAGAATATGCCGAGAGCATAGGCTCTCGGTTTCGAGTCGACCACCTCAAAATCCAAAAACCCGGATACCAAACATGATTTTTTATTATCAAAACATAGATTTCCAACCAAAATATTTCGATTCCCATCAAAATCATCCGTGTAGCCACGGATTTATCACCATGTCGAGGTACCCAAGGTACCTACACGAGCTCACTCACCTTCTTGAACCTCCAAACGTATAGATCTTGTAAAAATAACAAAAACTCGAACGGATCTTTAAAGATTTCGTGATGTTAATGGTGGTTTTAGGGTGTGTATGATATACCAAAAGAAAGAGGGTGAAATAAGGAGTAATATGGTGGTGTTCGTTTTGCAGGGTGGTCGGCGTAGTGGCGGTGGTGGCCGGATAAGGTGTTCGGCGGCTAGGGTTTATAAAAGGAAGAAAATGAGGGAGGTGAGAGAGATGAGAGTAAAGTGGTGAGGGTGGTGTGTGTTGTGTGTGAACCGAAACCAAAGGGACCCTATGTAGTTAACTCTTCTTTTATTTTTATTTTTTATAAAATGTTATCAATAATAATAATAATAATAATAATAATAATAATAATAATAATAATAATAGTAATAATAATATTACTATGGTGTGGAGCGGGTAACGTGGGTAAATGTAAAAACATGTGGCCCGAACCCGAACTCATTTCAAAACTTCAATATCTCCCGAAAACATCTCGTAAATAATTATATATAGTCGGACTCGTAAAACGAATCATAAAATTTTCGTTAGGTAAATCTAGTGTCAGAGTCAACGTAGTACCAAGTGAGAATTTAAGAATACATCACCGAGCATAAAATCAAAAATGAATTACGAGAATAATTCACGAATTCCATAACGTCTTTAATTAAAACATCCATAAAATAGGTCTTACAAGTTCGTTGTGAAATAAAATTTCAAATAAAAATTATAAACGAACTTTAATCGTAATGCGGGTTTTTAAAATAGCTCCCTAAACTTCCGGTTGTCACGTAATAAGAAAATAATATTTTTTTAAATAAAATAATTACTAAATAAGATATGAATCAATTTTTTTGAAATGGAAAATTCCAAAAGTGGTTTTGTTTTATTATATAAAATATATAATGGGTTTGTCCGGTGAAGAAGATGACACATATTCCAAAAGTGTAGCTTTGTTTTTGCTATATTCCATGTTTAACCCTTGTACTTTAAATTTTATCAATTAAGTCAAGAGTCTATAGTATTTTGTTTATCTTCATTTAATGGTATAGTCATAACAACCCGCATATGTTGTAATTTTGATATTCAGAAGTTATCATATTAATTTATCAACGTGTACTGTATACAAAATATTTTTGCTATAATTATGTTTCAAGAAAATTAATCACATGCATTTGAAATAAAAATGCTACACTTTGTATCACATGATATATAAGAGTTAATCATTAAGACTTTAAAGAAAATTTTTAGAAGTTTTGAGAAATTCAATGAATTGACTTGTTGAAAAAAAAATAAAAATAAATAAATAAATAAATAAAAAGTATCCTAAAATGAAAAAAAGAAATAGAAAAAGTACATACATTACTATAGATTTGATTATAGAATCTAATGTGTATAATTAGTTAAGTTTATTGATTTTGTAGCGGATACTGTAAAAGGTCCTCTAACGTAATAAGGCACAGGGCTCTCTAAATCCACGAGACGGCCCTGCTAAAAATGGGTTAAACCATTAAAATATAAGTTAAAATAGTAGGTTACATTGACTTTTAAATCGTTTTAACAAACTAAAAAAGTCACCCACAAAAGTTACCTTATCCAACACATTGTGCCATTGTGGACTTGTGGTACAACAATAACTTTTATACCATGTATATAAAAGCTGCAACTTGTATAAAAAGGCAAGAATGTGCATATCTTCTATGCAAGTTTTTAAAAAACACTTCAAAAAAAAAAAAAAAAAAAAAGAAGCTATGGCTTCTTATCTCAAAATTCTAGTGGTGTTCTTCTTGTTAACAATAGCAAAATCATATTGTGATGATGAAGACAAAGTGAAGGTGTCATTATACTATGAATCCTTATGCCCATATTGTTCAGATTTCATTGTGAATCACCTTGGTAAGGCATTGTATGAATTGAATCTAGTCTCTATTGTTGACCTTAGGATGGTTCCTTGGAGTAATACTCAACTTGGTCCTAACAATTCTTGGATTTGTCAAGTAAGTACATTTTCTTTACCGCTAAAAGTACTTGTTAACGTATGAACATTACCGGTTATCAACGTTTTGCAAGAGACCATCGTTCTGGATATTTCGGTAATTGCCATGGAAAGATAATAATCTTGAAACTTGTGGTGATTTATTATCATAATTTTTATTAATCATGTTTATGTTTCATGTTTAATGTGTTACATTTTTAACTTAACTGCGTTTTCTAGACAAAAGGGTAAATATAAAATTAATTCTTTTAAAGTTATGGTAGTATTGGTAAACTAGTGAATTACTTAAAACGTATTTGTTTCCTTTTAATGATTAATTTGTAACGAAAAGCCGACTTTCATGTTACATCTTATGCAGCATGGCCCCGATGAATGTTCGATTGACATAGTAGAAGCTTGTGCAATCGACTTGTTGCCTGAAGATGTAAGATTGAATTACGATTCGTTTATTATATTTATTATTTGTTGATTATATAGTAAGTCAAATACGATAATAAGTGCATAGGTTAAGTATCAAATGAGTTGCAACCAAATATCATGATAATGCATATCTATCACTAAACACATGTTATGTTGCAAGTGTATAGTTGTTGAAACATGATTATAACAGGGTCTAAGTTTCAAGTTGATTGAGTGCATTGAGGAATTAAATTTGGAAGGAAGACATGGTGAATGGAGATCTTGTATGAGCTCACTTAACATAGACCTAAAGCCCATCATGGATTGCTATCAAAGTGGAAAGGGTTACAATGTAAAGTCCTTACTATTCCCATCCTTCATTGTTTTATCTTTTTTACATGTGATTTTTGTGCACTTTGTCTAACATTTCAAAAGTGTACATGTGGGGGACATGAAAAAACAATTTACAGCTATCAGTTTGTATCTATAATTAGTGAGTTTCCATAATAAGACTTGGCAAGCCACGGCGGCTCATGCTCGAGTTATCTCAATTTGTCTAAATCTCTACTTAAACTAAAAACGACACTTTAAGGTGTAACAATCATAGATATGTTATTTTCTTATAATAGAAGTGATTACTTTACAAAGTTTTGATAGTGTGAATATGATTCATGTTATGATATGTTGCAGCTTGAACTACAATTTGCTGATGAAACAAACCATCTCAACCCTCCTCATAGATTTGTACCATGGGTTCTAGTCGACAGCCACGCACTTCAAGAGGTGAATTATCTTTCTATTATTAGAAACATCAAATAATATAGCAATAACATTTTGCTGACATAGTACAATAAACCAGTTGAAGTTGTTACAAACAATGATAATTGTGATCGATCATGATGGTATGAGATTGTACTAACACACATATACAATTGTTGCTACAGGATTTCGGGAACTTTGTTGCATATATCTGCAATGCCTACAACGGACAAAACAAACCGGAAGCTTGTGAGCAAAATGTACTTGAGACCAATTCTTTCAAAGGGACAAACTCTAGCTATCAAGTTTCTTATCGTGGTGAAAATGAGCACTCCATACCATTCAAATATAACTTCTAATACAGAACTTATATAAGCTACTAAATCATAAGCTCTTTGGAAACATAATTAAGTGGAGTACAATGGAATCTTAATGTAATTTATCTAGCTAAAGCACAAAACAAGCTTGTGCTAGTTATGGAAAGTTCTTGTGAGAAAACAAGTTGTTAATGTGTCCTCGATCCGTATAACTTTTAGCAGTAGCCATTCAATTTTAACGCTGTGTGATTGATAAGATGGTTAACGTATTCTACATAATTAAGTTCTCACGGTCTCACCAAAAGGGCTAAAAGCTTTTGAAATTTCAAAACGCATTCAAAATTTGGTAACTACTGCTTCTAGTTTGTAGAATGAGTACCAACAATTTACTCTTTTCAACAAGTTATAGCAATCAATCATGCCAAAAACACTTAGGGAAACACATAGGGTAGTCTGAAACGATTAACATATGCATCATTCTTAATAATTAAAACTATATCATTTTTTTCTATACATCCTAATCTATCTGATTAAAACTATATTCGTCAAAACTCAAATCTGTTAAGAATACATGCTAATACATGAACGAAAAAACAAGTGTGTGACACTTAAGAAAAGTTTATGTGAAACAGATTGGGATAAATCAAAGATAAGCCGAATAAAACACATGATGTCACACCAATCAAATCCATATTCATTATAAAAAAGTAACGCTATCGGCTATACCACCAAAAGAGTTTGCAGGATGCTAAACTGTTCACATGATTAACAGGCGCCTAATCTCATATTTTGGAAAGTAATAGGCACAAAGAGGATACCATTGATAAACACAATATTACTATAGAAACAAGGACAAAATAATGAAAGCATGTACACGGATAAATCTGTTATCAGAAAAAGATGTATACTATATAGGATACCGAGTTAACATGCTATGAAAATAGACACATAGCGCACTCGACCACATGAAACATATTAAGAAGTTAGCGTTAGGCGTGCACATTTCCTGAAACATGACAGCAGAGTTTGATGGCTGGAATAATGGATCAGATAGAATAACGACACAAAAGACAAGATACAAGAAGAATGTTTGAAAATCATTTAGCTACATGTACATAAAGGTTCAGCAAATGCAAACTAATACTAATATGAATCAATCAACAAACAAACAAGAGATATCCATTTAACAATCCAAGCAAGATCAAGAAGTACGATTATTACAATACGAGAGTTGAAAAAGACAAGTTAATTATTTATTTATTTATTTTTTTTGTTTTAAATAGTTATTATATATAGGGTTTTTCTATTATGTGCCCTAGGGCACATGATAAGAAGTACAAAAAGTACACAAAAAGTACGAGGGACCTACAAAAATACACTTAGGGATCTATAAAATATGTATATTTTGTATGTTTTTTTGTACTTTTTGTACTTCTTATCATGTGCCCTAGGGCACATGATAGAAAAACCCTTATATATATAATACTGAATTGAATTTACATAGTGGTGGAAGGCAAGCGAGCAACAAGCTGCGTTGCTAGCCCTTTTTGAATTGCAAAACTAATCATCTTAAAAACGACATTTGTGGATCTAGGTGTTACAACATTACTATACATAGCACGTTGAACAAATTAAAAACCTTGCTGCTTCATTGTCTATTTTTTTGCTTTCTTCTTCTCCTTCTTCTTCATCATCTTCTTCTACTCCTTATTGTCATCGTCGTCATCATCTTCCCAAACCACGTAGTCATAAAACTAATAATTAACGTAACATTAATAATAATAACTAATAATGTAGTAAATTAAAATACCGAAATAGTACATAATAAAAACATGCATGATTAAACTGATGATGATATTACCGAAGGAGGGGGAGGATGAGGAAGAAATTGACGCTGCTCGGGAGCGTTAGGATCTGACATCCATGCTGGCATTATCCTCAGCATCTTCTCCCTGGTCTTCTTCTCATCTATTTTTCGCTTTTTTTATGAATCACTGCCACATTAAGTGCTTCCACTTTCTTCTTCATCCTCTTGTTGTTGTTGTTGTTGTCATCAGCATCATCATCTCTCTGCCGTTTTCGTTTCTTCTTGTCATTAAGTTGCGGAAAATCCTCCTCTTCCGCTTTCTTCTTCTCCTCTTTTGCTGCTTTTCTTCTTCATATTCTTCATTTTCTTCTTGTTGATCTCATCATCATCTGCTTCCTCTTTCTTCATCCTTATCTTCTTCTTCTTCTTCTTCTTCTTCTTCTTCTTCTTCTTCTTCTTCGTGTTGTTGTCGTCATCATCATCATGGATCATCATCACCATCTGCTTCCGTTTCCTTCTTCTTCATCATCTGCGCCGCTTTTCCTCGAAACCAGCCAGTCCGATGGAACATTTTCTGCAAGTAGGTCACGTTCTTTCCTACGTTCTGCTGCTACTGCCGACATCTCTCACAAAAACTCTTAATTTTATTAGTTTTAGCTATTAGGGTTTCTTTTCTTTCTTCTTGCATGCTATATAGACGAGAAAAAAATTGCATTACCTCCTTGTAATATCCATAATTGCTCAAACATCCCTTCTAAAATGTATTACTACATGATTACTACAAATCAAATGAATAATAGTAAGAGCGAGAAAGTGACTTAACTACGGTTAAAAAAAAAGGTGATATTCTCTCGTTGTTACAACCATACAACAAAGCAAGAGGCTCTAAACATCTACTCAGAGCTGTATACGAAGGTGTGAAAGATGTACAACCGTACAAGGCCTCAAAGTTTTAGAAGCCTCGAAATTTTTAGTAATCCATTATATACTTGAGGCCTCAAAGTTCACTTGCAACAAATAAAGTGTTAGGGATACATGATTTTTTTTTTCCTCATTAGTTGCTTTTGTATATCATGTATCGTCATGTTTAGTTATCCCTCGAACTTTCGCATAGGCCTTCGTTAACTTAGCTACGTTTCTTCATATACGAGCAAATATGATATTGTAAATAAAAATATAAAAGAAGCTCATAGATTGCAATAGTCAAAATAGAATAGGCCAATGTAAATGCGAGAAACTTAAATTACTAATAGAGGTCATTCTTTATGGGTTTTTGTTTGTGGGCTATTGATTTGGGCTTTTACTTTATAGTTTATATATAGACCCAAGATACGAAGCTAATGGATTTTGACATTTTATTCAGCTAAAGAAATGGTAACTTTATGAGCCAAATGTAACCATGCTAGTGTTAGTCATTATAGTGTAAGGAGCCGAGTCCAAGCCCGTCAAAGCTTGAACGCATGATTATACACGTTTTGAGTTTTGATTGAGTAAATCTGAATTATCTCACAAACACTCATACAGTCAATCTTCGGCTAAATCAGATGAATATTCGGGTTTAGTTTAGAAGTTGATGACTTAAATTTTGTATGTCGCATGCTATCATCGGAGGAGCTAAAATTTCTGTTGGGTGGTGATACACAAATTGTTTTTGGTTTTTTTGCTTCAATCTCTTTTTAGTTGAACTAAAGTTGTAAAATACTAACAAATAAAAGACCTAACATGCAAATATTATAGGAGTTACACATATAAAGGAAGACACTTTTTCGCGACCTAAGTATTGAAAAAGTTACACTAAAGCATTGAAAAAGTTACACTAAAGCAAATCAAAGCTTAAAACAATAATTAGCTCACTAAAGTATGAATTTTGAAGATGAAAATATGACAAAGATTAAGATTTAGAGAGAGCCCTCCAAACCTCCAGCGTGTAGCCGGCGGCCGGAGGCGGCAGCTGAAGAGGTTAGGTTTAGGGTTATAGATCAAAGGCGGAAAATTTAATTCTTTGATACCATGTAAGTATAGAGAATATATTAAGAGATAATGATGATTTTATTGATTGATTGATTACAATTACATCATAACTATAAATAGCTACACTGAATATTTTAGACTCGGGCTTAGGACCGTTACAAAACATAATACGGTCTAACACATTTGTGTAATATATAGTTGTGTGTTTATAGTATTTCTTATGTATGTATAAATATCATACAATATTTATAATTTGTTGGTTATTGCAAATATTTCACACAACATCCCAACATGCAAGTTGGGAAGTAAATGATACTAGTAACTACTCAACTACCAAGCCATTATTCATATTTATTGTTTGGGAAACAGAATTTGTTACTCATCAATGCATCCTTTGAAAAAACATACAGAGTATCTTTTGTATCATATACAGTTCTCATATAATGGTTGGAATTCTTTAAACTGTATCTTATGACACATCATTAATAATATCATATCATACACCTTTTGTAATTTACTACCTAAACATGATTAACATAGTGTAATGTTTCTAATCAAGAAGATACCTTTTTCTGAGTACTTGTTCGACACACCACTTGTGATGATTGTAGTACATGTTGCCTGCTTTATCTTGCGTTTTTCCGTGGTCTAGATTGGTATCTTTCACTCTGTAAAGCTGTATATTATTTCGGATTTACTCATTTCGACAGTAAATTTTTTTTACAAGCACACCAAATTAACAACTAATAGTCATGTCATAATACTTGTACGTTATGCGTCAAAATGACAAACTGTTACGTGCTACTCTAACCTTTTTTTCGCAAGACACATGCTACTCTATCCATATGAATCCTAAAATAGTAAGTTTGTTCTAACACAGTGAAAGTTTTTTACCTACAAAAGTTACATCATATAACATTGTTGTGCAACAAAAACATTTGCATCATGTAGAAAAAGCTGCAAACCCCACAACATACTCACTTATTTCACCACCCAATAAAGGTTACACCAAGGACAGCTAAATATGTAACAAAGTGAGAGCAACTTGTATAAAAGGCAAGATATCATAACTTTTAATTAATTTCTTGTATGCAAGGTTTTTAAACACTAAACAAAAGCTATGGCTTCTTACCTTAAGATGCTAGTGGTATTCTTCTTGTTAACAATGGCAAAATCATATTGTGATGATGACAAAGTGAAGTTGTCATTATACTATGAAGCTTTATGCCCATATTGTTCAGATTTCATTGTGAATCAACTTAGTAAAGCTTTGTATCAAATGAATCTAGTCTCTATTGTTGACCTTAAGCTGGTTCCTTGGGGTAATACTCAATTAGCTCCTAACAATGCTTGGATTTGTCAAGTAAGTACATTCTTTTACTGCAAAAAGTACTTGTTATTGTATTAGTATTGCCGGTTATCAATGTTTTGCAAGAGACTGGTATTTTGGGTTTTTCGGCCATTGTTGTGGAAGATAATTATCTTTAACTTGTGGCGATTTGTTATGATTTTATAAGTCATGCTTATGTTTCATGTTTATATGTTGAATTTGTGGTTCAAATGCTTTTTACTAGACAATAGGTAAGTATCCATATTAGAGCCATATATGAGGGTGTGGGAGGTGTGCTACCGCACAGGGCCTCAAAGTCTTAGGGGACTCAAAATATATATCTTTTTATATAATTATGGCCTCAAATTCATTTCCAACATCATAATGTTGATGATATATGAAATTTTGTTCTAAATCTTTGTTAAAGTTTACTTCAAGTGGGCGAGAGTGATGAAAAACTCATAAGAATTTAATCGTCATGTTAAGTTATCATATATGTGGTTTTGCACAAGGCCTTAGCTAGCCCAGCTATGCCACTGATTTTAATATACATATCAATCAGTTGAAGTTATAGTAGTATTGAACTATTGGTAAAATTAATGAGTTGTTTACAACATAATTGTTTTTCTTAATGATTAGTTTATAACGAAAAGCCAACCACGATGTTATTTATTTTGCAGCATGGCCCTGATGAATGTTCGATTGACATAGTAGAAGCTTGTGCAATCGACTTGTTACCTCAACATGTACGATTCGTTCATTACAAAGTTCAATTCTATATATTTGTCATTTATAATTACTTTTTGAATAAGATATCAATTGTATAATGTTAAATCATGTTTATAACAGGGGCTAAGGTTCAAGTTAATTGAGTGCATTGAGAGATTGAATTTAGAAGGAAGGCATGGTGAATGGAAATCTTGCATGAATTCACTCAAAATAAACCAGAAGCCCATCATGAATTGCTATCAAAGTAGAAAGGGTTTTGATGTAAGTACTTCTATTTATCACTTTTTGAACTTTTAACATGTGGCTTTGTGTACTTTGTCCAACATTTCAAAAGTGAACATGGTGGCAGACATGATAAAGCAATTTACATTTATCAATTTATGATTAATGAGTACAACTGATCTCAAGCTCATCACTTTTTCTTATCTTGGGTACATGCCACCGGTCATGAGAGATGTAAATCGCAACATAAATGGTGTGTATAATATTTTTCTATAGCATTTCAAATAGTCTTAGCGAGTTCCCTCAGATCGACTTGCCAGGTTGTGAAGCGAAAGCTAAAGTCATCTCATATCGTCTGAATTCTTACTTATCTAAAAACTATACTCTAAGATGTACAATCATAGATACGGTATCTAAGTTTATTTGAAGGGATTACTAAGTATGGTTTCGATGTAAATATGATTCATGTTATGTCGTGCTGCAGCTTGAACTAAGATTTGCTGATGAAACAAACCATCTCAACCCTCCTCATAGATTTGTACCATGGGTCCTGGTCAACAACAACCCACTTCAAGAGGTCAATTCTCTTTCTATCACTGACATCAAATAATTGTATTATCATTTTGTTGACCTACAATAATCCAGTTGAAGTTGCTATAAATATCAATAGTTATAAACATGATAATAAATATGAGATAGTACTAACACATGGTTACAACTATTGCTACAGGACTACCAGAATTTCGTCGCATATATCTGCAAAGCATACCGGGGACAAGATAAACTTAAAGCTTGTGAGCAACATGTACTCGAGACCAATTCCTACAAAGAGGCAAACTCAAGTGTTTGCTATCGTGGTGAAAACGAGCACTCCATACCATTCAGCTATAACTTTTAATACATAATTTATAAGTTTTCATAACATAACTTCTATGGAATATTTATGAACTGTAATCAGAGCATAAAACAAGTTTGTGCTCATTTTTATTGAAGTTCTTGTGAAAAAACAAGCTATTAACATATATATAATTTTTTATCAGTAGATATTCGATTGGGAAAAATCTTTAATAATGTACCATACTTGTCACAAAAATTACTTTCGTGTAGCGAACAAAAAAAATAGCTTTTTGATGTACTGAACTTTCATTTTTTGGTCTTTTTTATGTACTATTGACATTTTTGCCCCTCAAAATATTGAAAATCCAAGGACATTTTTGTCACGAAAATACATCAAAAATGAAAGTTCAGTACATCAAAAAGCTATTTTTTTTGTACGCTACACGAAAGTAATTTTTGTGACAAGTATGGTACATTATTAAATATTTTTCCCTATTCGATTTTATTGTTGTGGGATAATAATATGGTAACTAGTAATTACAACTGGTTTATACAATGACTGCGAAAATAGTGAAAACCTATAGGGGTCTGTATCGATTTCCATATGCATCATTATAAAAAATTAATGATATCGTATATTATTAAAACACTTGAAACATATTGAGAAACCTTAGGAATATCACTTAAAATTTTGACTCTTTTACTTCATCAATATTTCACACTGTGAGCAATTATATGCCAATACATGAACAAAACAACAAGTTTGTATATTATTTAAGAATAGGCCGGTACGAATATTAGAAGAAGAGTAGCAATATCATATGCAAAACAGATTGAGATTAATCAAAGATAAGCCTAATAAAACACACAATGTCACACTCATATTCAAATTTAAAAAGTAAGGCTATGCCACCAAAAGAATTTGCAGAAAATCAAACTGTTCACATGATTAACGTGGCTAATCTTTCACCTAATATGTCAAAAAGTTATTCAAATCAAAAAAATCCATGTCGATATTCGTGGGCCCTATATACTAGATGAGCCACAGCATCGTTCAACTTTCAAGTTAATACCTAACAAGATAATCAATTAAAAAGAAGTAATCAGAGAACCGAACTCACGATACCCTTGAAAAGAAACAAAGAACAAGATTATTGATTATGTATTTAGCAATATAATATAAGCGAGAAAGACCAACAATGTCTTCATAGATGCAAACTTGCTTTAAATTCAATTTCTGTAAGCCACAATTTTAACTTTTATGTCGACATTGTTAAGCATATAAAGAATCACACTACAATAATCGTAACTCAAGAAACACAAGGCTCTACTTTATATCTAAACATTTACTTGAAGAAAGAAACATGATGCAGTCAGAACCTATCGTTCAACCTGTATGGTCAACTCACTCTTATATACACTCAATTTTAGATCAAGATAATTTGAACATGAACTTCTGTACAAATGAAGAAGTCCATGAGTCACCAACCATCATGGAGGCCTTTGATGATGTATGCAAATGGTTATGTGATGATGATAAGCAACAGATGGAAGAGATTCCAACTGATAGCTATGTATGGAGTCCAAGTATGTCCATGAACTCAAGTGATGCATGTGCATATGTCCCATATGAAACACAATCATCCGTGGTACATAAAGATGACGCCATGGAAATTGAGTCTCAAACCGGACTCCAAAACCTACTCATGGCTTATTCAGAGGCTATTGTATTGGGACAAAAAGAGCTAGCTACAGTGATTCAAAAATGTGTATGTCAAAAAGCTAGCCCAGTTGGTCCAGCCATCGAACGATTAGCACTTAACTTGTTCAAATGTGGTGAAAATGAAGACGAATACCTAAAACAAGAGTCGATGAGAAACTTCAAAACAGCATTCAGAGCGTTCTATGAGATCTTTCCATATGGGCGGTTTGCTCATTTCACAGCCAATTCAGCCATCCTTGAAGCAGTTCCAACCCATGTGGAATCGATTCACATAGTTGACTTTGACTTATGTGAAGGAAGTCAATGGCCTCCTGTCATAGAAGCCATAGCACGAATGAAGAAATCATTGATCATCACAAGTTTCAAAACTGATCAAGATCAAGACTCTCAATTTGAACAAACAAAGAGGCAACTTTGTGACTTTGCAAGAAGTTTTGGTCTAAATTTGAAGGTACAAGAGACGGCTATGGCACAAATCATCGATACTATGGAGGGAAACAAACTAGAAAGTGAATTTATGGCCTTTAACTGTATGCTTGGCCTTCCACATATGCGAAGGACAAGAAATACATGTCAAGTTATGGACTTTGTAAAAGTAGCAAAAGCGGTTTTAGACATAACCGAAGGGATCATCACCTTTGGAGATGGAGAAGAATGTGAAAAAATGAGAACTTTTACTGATTTTTCTTTGTTTTTTAACAAAAATCTGGAACGCAACAAAGCGTTATACGAATCAATAGAATGGGGTTTACCTAGTTATCTCAACGAAGCAAGGATAGCAATGGAGACCCTTTTTGTGTCACCTTCTATATCATCAGAATCTTGGCTCCAAAAGTGGGCGGAAGGAAGAGAAAACATGGCTTCCCTAAAAGAGATCGGTTTAAAAGGACGACCATTGAGCAAAGAAAGCCTAATTGAAGTCAGGGAACTGGTAAAGGAAGGAGAAAGCCCACACGGTATCAGAATTGAAGGCGAAAATGGGAATGAAATGGTGTTGGAATGGAATGGAACTCCACTTGTGAGGGTTTCCGCTTGGTTGTAGATAGCGTTATAGATCTGCACAAAAACTAGTTGTTACACAAATGTAATTAAGATAGATTCCAGATTCAAAACAATTGATTTTGATTATGTGATAACATCGTAATCTGTTCAAATGGTTATTAATCATATATTTTTTTTCAGGATATAGTACTGCTAACAT
This sequence comes from Artemisia argyi, assembly GCA_030686995.1. NCBI lineage: Eukaryota > Viridiplantae > Streptophyta > Magnoliopsida > Asterales > Asteraceae > Artemisia > Artemisia argyi. The sequence goes on along the minus strand of CM060682.1, from coordinate 17,203,052 downwards.
GATCTGTTAATTTTATCGACAATCAAAGATTCTACTAAAGAAAAAGTCCAAAAACTAGAAGCATGATACGGGTACGCTAAAATCATATCTAAAATGGATTGACAATGATCAAGAAAGAGTTTGCAGAAAATCAAACAGTCCATATGGTTAACAAACATAATCTTTCTCGCCACAGGTTAAATGATATTCAAACACATAACTGTGACGGAGTTTTGGGTCCCACAGACAATCAGTAGCCACAAAATAATTCATCGTTCTAGTTAATAGACGAATTCCTTCATTTGACTAGATAGCAATAAAAACAGATACACGTATATCATGTACAACTGTATGGCTGAGGAGGTGTTGTGCAAGTGTGTTTGGATTAGCTTATGTTATTGGCTTATTGATATTTGAAGAAGCCACAAAGCTTACTTCTTTGAGCTTATGAGCATATCACTGTAAGCTCATGGCTTAATTAAGCCATAAGCTCAACCTCATAAGCTAAAAAAAGTGACGTCATCGGCTTTTCCATAAAATAAGCTAATCCAAACACCCTCTTATAATCTGATGAACTTATTCCCATGACTTTTATTATCTTACAAAATAAATTAATCAAACAAACTTATCCTTGAAATAGACATGAATAGTTATCCAATAAGATTCTTAATTGAGTATTTAACCATAAAATAAAAGAGCAATGACCAACAATAGGGAAAATTCCAAGCCATGAAAGAAGACCAAGAATCACTTCTTTAAGAAGTTATCTTCCCTCAAATTCTAATTCCTTTAACCACAATTTTGAATTATCTGTCGACGATTTTCAGCCAAGCAATATCAAGAAAACACTGAAAATAACATGTTTACTAAGAGACATAAGAAACGATAGAGTGATAGATGATTCACAAAAACATCATAAAGACAAAACTGTGCTGAAATCTGACTTTTGTTTCAGCCTTCTTCACCAAGTCACTCTTATTTTAGCTCAATGATTATCGATATGGACCAAACATGAACATGTATATGAACACCATATTTTTCTTTCAATTTTCAAATATAGTACAATTCAAATGAATGTACAACAAAACATTCTTTAGAAACATTACAACAAAATTTAACTAAGAATGTACAACTAAATATTCTCTAGAAACAAGTAGGATTATATAGCTCAGTTGGGCTTGTTAGGCTCAATTAACTCAGGCATGTCTAGCTGTTACACCAAGCCATATGAGCACATCTCAGATTGGAGACGACATAAAAGCAATAATAAGTCTGAAGTCCTGCTCAAACTGCCAAATCAGTACTTGTTGGTTTGACCAGTTCGGGGAGATTTGATAGCCCAAAGTGGCCCATGCAAGTGCCATGCTGCATTATATATCTGTGACCTACAATCCCGATTTGAGATATATAATGTTCTATGATGTATGATATATGTGCTCATTTACAAAAAGAAGATGCTACTTGCTATGTTAGTATCTGCAGGACTGCAGTATCTAATTCAGCAAGTAGTTTGTGAAACATTTTTAAAGTTTATTCTACCAACAAGAAAATCTAAAGATAGTATTAAGTTTCATCCAAGTCTCTTTACAGCCTATCATGGGACAATAGAGGAAACCTTATCGAATCAAGATAACATATTTTAAGACAAATATGATAACTGGATACAATGCTTGACGATTTCATATATATCACAAGTATATCTCAACATAATTATCTCGAAAAGCATATCTTTAAACAGAATTTGATTAGACAATCCCATATTTTGAGGATGCAGAACACATCAAACTTTATTAAAAAAATATGTTGTCACATTCATGATAAACTAATATGATACTAACAAGAAAGAGTTTGTAAGGAACCAAAGACTTATGTGATCATTCTCTAAATAGAGCAAGTATCAGAAATGAAGATTACAAAAGACAAGTTGGTATAGACGGAGAACAAGAAATTCAAGTCAAGTTATGGACTTTCTAAAAGTAGGAAAAGCGGTATTAGACATAACCGAAGGGATCGTCACCTTTGGAGATGGAGAAGAAAGTGGAAAAAAAATGAGAACTTTATTTTCGTTTTTCAACAATAATTTGGAACACTACAAAGCGTTCTATGAATCAATGGAATGGGGTTTACCTAGTTATCTCATTGAAGCACAGATAGAAATAGAGACCCTTTTTGTGTCACTTTTTATATCATCAGAATCTTGGTTCCAAAAGTTTGCGGAAGGAAGAGAAAACATGGTTTCCCTAAAAGTTATCGGTTTAAGAGGACGACCAATGAGCTAAGAAAGCCTAAATGAAATGAGGGAATTGGTGAAAGAGGGTGAAAGCCCATATGGAATCAGAATTGAAGGTGACAATGGGAAAGAAATGTAATGAAACTGCACTTGTGAAGGTTTCCGCTTGGATGTAGACAGGGTTATAGACCTGCACGAACGTCAGATGTTACAAAAATGTAATTAAGATAGATTCCACATTCAAAACAAATGATTCTAATTATGTGATGACATCGTAATCTGTTCAAATAGATATTAATCATATATTCTTTTCAGGATATAATTATACTAACATGATCTGTTAATTTTCTCGATAATCAAAGATTCAACTAAAGAGAAAGTACAAAAACTAGAAGCATGGTACGGGTACGGTAAAATCATATTTAAAACGGACTGACAATGATCAAGAAAGAGTTTGCACAAAATCAAACAGACCATATGGTTGACAAACATAATCTTTCATGCCACAGGTCAAATGATTATTCAAAGACGTGACGGAGTTGTGGGTCCCAGAGACAATTAGTAGCCACAAAATAATTCATCGTTCAAGTTAATGGCCGAATTCCTTCATTTGACTTGATAGAAATAAAAACAGATGCACATATATTAACCACTCAAGGGTGGCCTAGTGGCAAAAGCGCTTGTGACTATCACTCTTAAATGTGTGAAGTCTCAAGTTCAATTCCTGTTAGGTGTTTAACAACCTTTAAGTGGCCATGCCAACCTCCTGAAAAGGGAAGACTTTACTGTGTGGCGGTGGGTTCATACCCCGTGGATTAGTCGGCCAAAAGGTTGGAAACCATGGTTACCCAAGAACATATACACATATATGATATATCATGTACAACTGTATGGCGAAGGAGGTGTTGTGCATTTAGGGGGTGTCTGGATTAGCTTATTTATTGGCTTATTGAGATTTGGAAAAGCCAAAAAGCTTACTTTTTGATCTTCTGAGCATATCACAGTAAGCTCATGGCTTATCAAAGCCATAAGCTCATCCTCATAAGCTAAAAAAAGTGAGCTTATTAGCTTTTCCATAAAATAAGCTAATCCGAACACCCTCTTATAATCTTGTGAACTTATTCCCATGACTTTTATTATCTTACAAAATAAATTAATCAAACAAACTTATCCTTGAAAGAGACATGAATAGTTATATAATAAGATTCTTAATCGAGTATTTAACATAAGGAAAATTCCATGCCATGAATGAAGACCAAAAATCACTTCTTTAAGAAGTTAACCTCCCTCAAATTCTAATTCCTTTAACCAAAATTTTGAATTATCTGTCAACGATTTTCAACCAAGCAATATCAAGAAAACACCCAAAAAAACATGTTTACTAAGACATAAGAAACGATAGAGTGATAGACGATTCACAAATACATCATAAAGACAAAACTATGCTGAAATCTGACTTTTACTTCAGCCTTCTTCCCCAAGTCACTCTTATTTTGACTCAATTCTTATCGATATGGAAACATGGACATTTATATGAATGAACACCATAAAATTTTTTCGAGTTTCAAATATAGTATAATTCAAATGAATGTACAAGTAAACATTCTTAAGAAACATTACAGCTAAATCAAACTTAGAAGCTTAAACGTTAACTCAAAAAAAAAAAAAAAAAAAAAAAAAAAGAAAAGAAAAAAAAGATAACTAGTGGGCTTATATAGCTTGGTTGGGCATGTTAGGCTCGATTCATTCGGCGTGTCTAGCTACTATACCAAGCCATATCTACACAGGTCTGTTTAGATAGACACATAAGCAAAAATAAATTCTGCTAAAACTTCCAAATGGTACTGGTTTGACAGCTATGGGAGAAAACAAACAAACCAAGGTTAGTGGTTTGTTCGATATTTTTAAGCCCAAACCGGTCCATGCGAATGCCATGCTACTTTCTGTGTTAGTACGACTGCAGTATCTAATTCAGTAATTACTTTAAGAAACCTTTTAGAAGTTTATTATACCAACAAGAACATCTAAAGATAGTATTAAGTTTCATCCAAATCTCTATACAGCCTATCATGGGACAACTGGACAATCGAGGAAACCTTATCGAATCAAGATAATATATTTTAAGACAAAAAAGATAACTGGATACAATGCTTGATGATTTCATATATATCACAAGTATATCTCAACATAATTATCTCGAAAAAAACAAGCATCTCTTAAACAGAATTTGATTAAGCAATCCCATATTTTGAGGATGCAGAGCACATCAAACTTTATTAAAGAATATCATGTCACATTCATAATAAACTAATAAGATATGATACTAACAAGAAAGAGTTTGTAAGGAACCAAAGACTTATGAGATCATTCTCTAAATAAGAGCAAGTATCAGAAATGAAGATTACAACCGACAAATTGGTATAGACGGAGAACAAGAAATCCAAGTCATGGACTTTCTAAAAGTAGTAAAAGTGGTTTAGACATAACCGAAGGGATCGTCACCATTGGAGATGGAGAAGAATGTGAAAGAATGAGAACTTTATCTGCGTTTTTCAACAAGAATTTGGAACACTACAAAGCGTTATACGAATCAATGGAATGGGGTTTACCTAGTTATCTCAGTGAAGCAAGGATAGAAATGGAGACCCTTTTTGTGTCACCTTTTATATCATCAGAATCTTGGTTCCAAAAGTTGGCGGAAGGAAGAGAAAACATGGTTTCCGTAGAAGATATCGGTTTAAAAGGATGACCAATGAGCAAAGAAGACCTAAATGAAATGAGGGAATTGGTGAAAGAGGGTGAAAGCCCATATAGAAACAGAATTTAAGGTGACAATGGGAATGAAATGGAATGAAACTCCACTTGTGAGGGTTTCCGCTTGGATGTAGACAGGGTTATAGACCTGCACGAACGTCAGATGTTACAAAAATGTAATTAAGATAGATTCCACATTCAAAACAAATGATTCTAATTATGTGATGACATCGTAATCTGTTCAAATAGATATTAAACATATATTTTTTCAAGATATAATTATACTAACATGATCTGTTAATTTTCTCGATAATCAAAGATTCTACTAAAGAGAAAGTACAAAAACTCGAAGCATGGTACGGGTATGGTAAAATCATATTTAAAACGGACTGACAATGATCAAGAAAAAGTTTGCACAAAATCAAACAGACCATATGGTTGACAAACATAATCTTTCATGCCACAGGTCAAATGATTATTCAAAGACGTGACGGAGTTGTGGGTCCCAGAGACAATTAGTAGCCACAAAATAATTCATCGTTCAAGTTAATGGCCGATTTCCTTCATTTGACTTGATAGCAATAAAAACAGATGCACATATATTAACCACTCAAGGGTGGCCTAGTGGCAAAAGCGCTTATGACTATCACTCTTAAATGTGTGAAGTCTCAAGTTCAATTCCTGTTAGGTGCATAACAACCTTTAAGTGGTCACGCCAACCTCCTGAAAAGGGAGGACTTTACTGTGTGGCGCTGGGTTCATACCCCGTGGATTAGTCGGCCGAAAGGTTAGAAACCATGGTTACCCAAAAGAACAGATACACATATATCATGTACAACTGTATGGCGAAGGAGGTGTTGTGCATTTAGGGGGTGTCTGGATTAGCTTATTTATTGGCTTATTGATATTTGGAAAAGCCAAAAAGCTTACTTTTTGATCTTCTGAGCATATCAATGTAAGCTCATGGCTTATCTAAGCCATAAGCTCAACCTCATAAGCTAAAAAAAGTGAGCTTATCAGCTTTTCCATAAAATAAGCCAATCCAAACACCCCCTTATGAACTTATTCCCATGACTTTTATTATCTTACAAAATAAATTAATCAAACAAACTTATCCTTGAAAGAGACATGAATAGTTATATAATAAGATTCTTAATCGAGTATTTAACATAAGGAAAATTCCATGCCATGAATGAAGACCAAAAATCACTTCTTTAAGAAGTTATCCTCCCTCAAATTCTAATTCCTTTAACCACAATTTTGAATTATCTGTCAACGATTTTCAACCATTCAATATCAAGAAAACACCCAAAAAAAACATGTTTACTAAGAGACATAAGAAACGATAGAGTGATAGACGATTCACAAATACATCATAAAGACAAAACTATGCTGAAATCTGACTTTTACTTCAGCCTTCTTCCCCAAGTCCCTCTTATTTTGACTCAATTCATATCGATATGGAAACATGGACATTTATACGAATGAACACCATAAATTTTTTTTCAAGTTTCAAGTATAGTATAATTCAAATGAATGTAAAACTGAACATTCTTAAGAAACATTACAGCTAAATCAAACTAAGAAGCTTAATCGGTAACTAAAAAAAAAAAAAAAAAAAAAAAAAAAAAAAAAAAAAAAAAAAAAAAAAAAGATAACTAGTGGGCTTATATAGCTCGGTTGGGCATGTTAGGCTCGATTCATTCGGCATGCCTAGCTACTATACCAAGCCATATCTACACAGGTCTGTTTAGATAGACACAGAAGCAAAAATAAATTCTGCTCAAACTTCTAAATGGTACTGGTTTGACAGCTATGGGAGAAAACAAACAAACCAAAGTTAGTGGTTTGGTCGATATTTTTAAGCCCAAACCGGTCCATGCGAATGCCATGCTACTTGCTATGTTAGTACGACTGCAGTATCTAATTAAGCAATTACTTTAAGAAACCTTTTAGAAGTTTTTTATACCAACAAGAACATCTAAAGTATTAAGTTTCATCCAAATCTCTATACAGCCTATCATGGGACAACTAGACAATCGAGGAAATCTTATCGAATCAAGATAATATATTTTAAGACAAAAATGATAACTGGATACAATGCTTGACGATTTCATATATATCACAAGTATATCTCAACATAATTATCTCGAAAAAAAACAAGCATCTCTTTGAACAGAATTTGATTAAGCAATCCCATATTTTGAGGATGCAGAGCACATCAAACTTTATTAAAGAATATCATGTCACATTCATAATAAACTAATAAGATATGATACTAACAAGAAAGAGTTTGTAAGGAACCAAAGACTTATGAGATCATTCTCTAAATAGAGCAAGTATCAGAAATGAAGATTACAACCGACAAATTGGTATAGACGGAGAACAAGAAATACAAGTCATGGACTTTCTAAAAGTAGTAAAAGTGGTTTTAGACATAACCGAAGGGATCGTCACCATTGGAGATGGAGAAGAATGTGAAAGAATAAGAACTTTATCTGCGTTTTTCAACAAGAATTTGGAACACTACAAAGCGTTATACGAATCAATGGAATGGGGTTTACCTAGTTATCTCAGTGAAGCAAGGATAGAAATGGAGACCCTTTTTGTGTCACCTTTTATATCATCAGAATCTTGGTTCCAAAAGTTGGCGGAAGGAAGAGAAAACATGGTTTCCGTAGAAGATATCGGTTTAAAAGGATGACCAATGAACAAAGAAGACCTAAATGAAATGAGGGAATTGGTGAAAGCGGGTGAAAGCCCATATGGATATGGAATCAGAATTGAATGTGACAATGGGAATGAAATGGAATGAAACTCCACTTGTGAGGGTTTCCGCTTGGATGTAGACAGGGTTATAGACCTGCACGAACGTCGATGTTACAAAAATGTAATTAAGATAGATTCCACATTCAAAACAATTGATTCTAATTATTTGATGATATCGTAATCTGTTCAAATAGATATTAATCATATATTTTTTTCAGGATATAATTATACTAACATGATCTGTTAATTTTCTCGATAATCAAAGATTCTACTAAAGAGAAAGTCCAAAAACTAGAAGTATGGTACGAGTACGCTAAAATAATATCTAAAATGGATTGACAATGATCATGAAAGAGTTTGCAGGAAATCAAACAGTCCATATGGTTGACAAACATAATCTTTCTCGCCACAGGTCAAATCATTATTCAATGACATAACTGTGATGGAGTTGTGGGTCCCACAGACAATTAGTAGCCACAAAATAATTCATCGTTCAAGTTAATAGCCGAATTCCTTCATTTAACTTGATAGCAATAAAAACAGATACACATATATCAGGTACAACTGCATGGCGGAAGAGGTGTTGTGCATTTAGGGGGTGTTTGGATTAGCATTATATTGGCTTATTAAAACTTGGAAAAGCCAAAAAGCTTAGTTTTTGAGCTTCTGAACATATCACTGTAAGTTCATGGCTTAACTAAGCCATAAGCTCAACCTCATAAGCTAAAAAAAGTGAGCTTATCGGCTTTTCCATAAAATAAGCTAATCCAAACACCCTCTTATAATCTGATGAACTTACTCCCATGACTTTAATTATCTTACAAACTTAAATTAATCAAACAAACTTATCCATGAAATAGAAATGAATAATTATCTAATAAGATTCTTAATTGAGTATTTAACAATAAATTATAAGAACAATGACCAACAATAGGGAAAATTCCAAGCCATGAAAGAAGACCAAGAATCACTTCTTCAAGAAGTTAACTTCCCTCAAATTCTAGTTCCTTTAACCACAATTTTGAATTATCTGTCGACGATTTTCAACCAAGCAATATCAAGATAACACCCAAAATAACATGTTTACTAAGAGACATAGGGAACGATGGACTGAAAGAAGATTAACAAAAACATGATCATAAAGACAAAACTATGCTGCAATCTGACTTTTACTTCAGCCTTGTTCACCAAGTCACTCTTATATTAGCTCAATGATTATCGATATGGTCCAAACATGGACATTTATACAAATGAACACCATAATTTTATTTCAAGTTTCATTATAGTACAATTCAAATGAATGTACAACTAAACATTCTTTAGAAATAAGTAAGATTATATAGCTAGGTTGGGCTTGTTAGGCTCGATTAGGTCAGGAGTGCCTAGCTGTTACACCAAGCCATATAAGCACATCTCAGATTAGACAGACATAAAAGCAATAGTAAGTCCTGACGTCGTTCTCAAACTGCCTAATCAGTACTTGCTGGTTTGACCAGTTTGGGGAGATTTATTAATTATTAGCCCAAAGCAGCCCTTGCAAGTGCCATGCTACAATATATATCGGCTACCTACAATCCCGATTTGAGATATATAATGTTCTATGATGTATGACACATGTGCTCATTTACAAAAAGAAGATGCTACTTGCTAAGTTAGTATCTAATTCAGCAAGTACTTTGTGAAACCTTTTTAAAGTTTATTCTACCAACAAGAACATCTAAAGATAGAACTGTATTAAGTTTCATCCAATCTCTATACAGCCTATCACGGGATGATCAAGGAAACCTTATCGAATCAAGATATATTTTAAGAGAAATTTGATAACTGAATACAATGCTTGACGGGTATCATTAGTAAAATAAGTATATCTTTAAACAGATTCTCATTAAGTAATCCCCTATCTTGAGGATATTAAACTATATTAAAAGTTATCATGTCACCACCATCGCTAATCACATTCTTAATAAACTAATAAGATGATAACAAGAAAGAGTTTGTAAGGAACCAAAGACTTGTGAGATCATTCTCTAAATAGAGCAAGTATCATAAATGAAGATTACAAACGACAAATGGTATAAACCGGGACCCTTCAAACAGCAAGCAGCCATAATATAATTCAAACATTCCCATGACTTCTAGCATCATAAAGATGAGATCAAATATGAATATAGGAAACGGAAATTAAAAAAAAATGGCAAAATGTTTATAAGACCCTTTAACAATGACAAAATAGGCAGAGTTATGGGAATCAAAACTATAGACGAACAAAGGAGCTATGTTAATTAACAATTTTGAGAAAAAGTGTGAACTTTGCAAGGAAATGACATACTAAAGTTGAACTTGGTAGTAAATTTCCTGAAAAAAGGGATTGATAGAAAATTTAGCAATTTAATATTAGAGTGATGGGTACAGCTGAACAAACCTTAACAAAATTCCAATTCGTAAAGAAAGACAAATGACGAGGTCTCTAAGAAGTTAACTGGATTGAAATTTCTAATCTTTTATATCCACTTTAACTTTTCTGTCAACTTCTATTAGTCGTGTTGATATATAAGCATATAGAGAAACACCACAGCAATCATCAAAACTTAAAGGCACAAAGTACTCTCACTTAGCTGCAAGAAAATAAGAAGATGATGCAATCTGAGGTTCTAATTCAGACCCCTTGGCCGATTCAGTCCTATTTTCATTCAAATCTTGATTATTATGAGACTGAGCACCATGAGTTTCTTTCTTCAATCAATAGCAGCCCCGAATATTCATTGATTTCATCAGAAGCGTATTTTTCTGTGTTACCCGATGAGTGTGTGGACTGTCCACTATTGGGTCATGATCAGACTCAAAACTTTTCACCGGATGACATTGATTCACAAAACATCATGGTCCTTGATGATGAATGCAAATGGTTGTGTGACAATGATCAAGGAATAGAAGAGTTTCAGTCTGAGACGTCTGTTAAAGGTGAGGATGTATGGAGCCCGTGCCTCTCCATGGAAGAATTGAACGATGTCATGGAACCTGAATTCCAAACAGGAATACAGAATCTACTCAAAGCTTGGGCAGACGCCATCTCATTGGGACAGAAAGAGCTTGCTGACGTGATAGTGCGATGCATAAGTGAAAAAACAAACTCCATCGGTGCAGCTATCGAGCGCATAGCATTTAATTTGTTCCAGAGTGCTGATAATCAAGGAAACGAATACCTTAAACAAGAAGCTGTTAGGAACTTTATGCAAGCATTCAGCGCGTTCTACAAGATCTTTCCTTATGGGCGGTTTGCTTATTTCACAGCCAATTCAGCTATCCTTCAAGCTGTTCCGGCCGGTGTAGAATCAGTTCACATAGTTGACTTTGACATTTGTGAAGGAAGTCAATGGGCTGTGGTAATAGAAGCCATAGCACAACAAAGAAAATCATTGACCATTACAAGTGTCAAACTAGAAGAGCATGACTCCAGATTCGAAGAGACCAAGAGGAACCTCTTTACCTATGCACAAACTTTCGGTCTAAATTTGAAGGTACAAGAGAAAGATATCTTCCAACTGGTGCAAGAAATAGAGGGACGGAGAAACGGTAGAGAATTTCTGGTTTTTAATTGTATGGTCGGGCTTCCGCATATGGGAATGACACGAAAAACTACTCAAGTTGCAAACTTTTTGAGCATGGCGAAATCGGTTTTAGCCACAAATGATGGGATCATAACATTTGGAGATGGCGAAGGTCATGAAAGAATGGAAAAATCTTCAGATTTTTCTTCTTTCTTCGATGGAAAATTGGAGCATTACAAAGCGTTATACGAATCAGTGGAACGTGGCTTTCCTGGTCACCTAGCTGAAGCAAGGATGGCTATGGAGACCCTTTTCGTCGCGCCGTTTATATCTTCTAATTCCTGGTTACAAAAATGGGAGGAAGGAAGAGAAAACACGATTTCTCAAAGCATCATCGGGTTAAAAGGTCGACCAATGAGTATTGAAAACTTGAATGAAGCTAGGGAACTAGTGAAGCAAGCTGAAAGTCCATACGGAATCAGAATCGAAGGAGACAGTGGGAATGAAATGGTGTTGGAATGGAACGGAACTCCACTAGTGAAAGTTTTTATTTGGGTGTAAAAAAAAGATTTAAGATTCTCGCTACTTAGTATATATAGCGTGGTACAAAAAATTTATCAAACATTAGTACATAATACACATCAAATTTTTTTAGCTATATAAGATCTCAAAATGGGTAGTTTTTAGCACATATCATCCAGTATCAGTATGCTCGGGTTTGCTCTCAATTTCTAGCTAACCTCATATAAGCTTGATTCATATAGCATCATATCATAGAAGCTCATATATAACACAAGTACCCATGGAAATATACTGCAAATAAGGTGTCCAAGAAGCTAAAAGGGCTATAAACTATAAAGGAAAACTTGCATTTCTATGACCGAAGATGACACTTATGTACAACTTGACACATTTTAGTGGCATATTGCCAAATCGACCATGCTACATTAAGGGTTATAAAACATAAATTTGAAGGTACGGTTTAATGGTAGTCATGAATAGTTATCTAATAAGATTCTTAATAAAGTATTTAATAATAAAACAAAAGAGCAATGACCAACAATAGGGAAAATTCCAAGCCTTGAAAGAAGACCAAAAATCACTTCTTTAAGAAGTTAACTTCCCTCAAATTCTAATTCCTTTAACCACAATTTTGAATTATCTGTCGAAGATTTTCAACCAAGCAATATCAAGAAAACACCGAAACAAACATGTTTACTAAGAGACATAAGAAACGATAGAGTGATAGGCGATTCAGAAAAAACATCATAAAGACAAAAATATACTGAAATCTGACTTTTACTTCAGCCTTGTTCGCCAAGTCACTCTTATTTTTACTCAATGATTATCGATATGGCCCAAACATGGACATTTATACGAACGAACACCATAAATTTATTTCAAGTTTCAAATATAGTACAATTCAAATGAATGTACAACTAAGCATTATTTAGAAACATTACAACTAGATTTAACTAAGAAGCTTAAACGGTGACTCAAAAAAAATGATAACAAGTGGGCTTATGTAGCTCGGTTGGGCATGTTCGGCTCGATTCAATCGGCATGTCTAGCTACTATACTAGGCCATATCTACACAGATCATTTTAGATAGACACATAAGCAAAAATAAATCCTGCTCAAACTTCCAAATGGTACTGGTTTGACAACTACGGGAGCAAACAAACAAACCAAGGTTAGTGGTTTGGTCGAGATTTATTAAGCCCAAATGGCCAGTCCATGCAAATGCAATGCTACAACATAACAGCTACCTACAATTCCGGTTTAAAATATTTAATGTTCTATGATGTATGATAAATGTGCTCATTTACAAAAAGAAGATGCTACTTGCTAAGTTAGTATTTGTAAGACTGCAGAATCTAATTCAGCAAGTACTATAAGAAACCTTTTAGAAGTTTATTCTACCAACAAGAACACCTAAAGATAGTATTAAGTTTCATCCAAATCTCTATACAGCCTATCTCGGGACAATAGAGGAAACCGTATAGAATCAAGATAACATATCTTAAGAGAAATTTGATAACTGAATACAATGCTTGACGGTATCATTAGTAAAAACAAATAAACAAGTATATCTTTAAACAGATACTGTTTAAGTAATCCCATATATTGAGGAAGCAGAACAAATAAACTTTATTTAAACTTATCATGTCACCACCATCGCTAATCACATTCTTAATAAACTAATAAGATGATAACAAGAAAGAGTTTGTAAGGAACCAAAGACTTGTGAGATCATTCTCTAAATAGAGCAAGTATCATAAACGAAGAGTGCTAACGACGAATTGGTATAAAAGGGGACCCCACAAACAGAAAGCAGCCATAATATAATTCAAACAACAAATCATACCCAATTACATGATACTAGATACATATGTTCATCTAGTATTACGTATGCTTTTTTGACTGAAAATAGGAAATGAAAATTAAAAAATTGGCGAAATGTTGAGAAAATGTGAGAACTTTGCAAGGAAATGACATACTAATGTTGAACTTAGTTGTAAATTTCCTGAAAAAAAGGATTGATAGATAATTTAACAGTTTAATATTAGAGTGATGGGTACACCTGACCAAACCTTAACAAAATTCCAATTCGTAAAGAAAGACAAATTAATGGCAAGGCCTCTAATTAAGAAGTTAACTGGATTTAATTTCTAATCTTTTATATCCACTTTAACTTTTCTGGCGACTTCTATTAGTCGTTTTGATATATAAACATATCAAGCAACACTTGAAAATCATCAAAACTTAAAGGCACAAAGTACTCACACTTAGCTGCAAGAAAATAAGAAGATGATGCAATCTGAGGTTCTAATTCAGACCCCTTGGCCGATTCAATCCTATTTTCATTCGAATCTTGATCATTATGAGAGTGAGCAACATGAGTTTCTTTCTTCAATCAATAGTAGCCCTGAATATTCATTGATTTCATCAGAAACGTATCTTCCTGTGTTATCCGATGAGTGTGTGGACTATCCACTGTTGGGTTATGATCAGACTCAAAACTTTTCACCGGATGACATTGATTCACAGAACATCATGGTCCTTGATGATGTATGCCAATGGTTGTGTGACGATGATCAAAGAATAGAAGGGATTCAGTCTGAGACGTCTGTTAAAGGTGAGGATGTATGGAGCCCGTGCCTCTCCATGGAAGAATTAAACGATGTCATGGAACCTGAATTCCAAACAGGAATACAGAATCTACTCAAAGCTTGGGCAGACGCCATTTCATTGGGACAGAAAGAGCTCGCTGACGTGATAGTGCGATGCATAAGTGAAAAAACAAACTCCATAGGTGCAGCTATCGAACGCATAGCATTTAATTTGTTCCAGGGTGGTGATAATCAAGGAAAGGAATACCTTAAACAAGAAGCCATCAGGAACTTTATGCAAGCATTCAGCGCGTTCTACAAGATCTTTCCTTATGGGCGGTTTGCTCATTTCACAGCCAATTCAGCTATCCTTCAAGCTGTTCCGACCGGTGTAGAATCAATTCACATAGTTGACTTTGACATTTGTGAAGGAAGTCAATGGCCTGTGGTGATAGAAGCGATAGCACAACAAAGAAAATCATTGACCATTACAAGTGTCAAACTAGAAGAGCATGACTCCAGATTCGAAGAGACCAAGAGGAACCTCTTTACCTATGCACAAACTTTCGGTCTAAATTTGAAGGTACAAGAGAAAGATATCTTGCAACTGGTGCAAGAAATAGAGGGACGGAGAAATGGTAGAGAATTTCTGGTTTTTAATTGTATGGTCGGGCTTCCGCATATGGGAATGACACGAAAAACTACACAAGTTGCAAACTTTTTGAGCATGGCTAAATCAGTTTTAGCCTCAAATGTCGGGATCATAACATTTGGAGATGGCGAAGATCATGAAAGAATGGAAAAATCTTCAGATTTTTCTTTTTTCTTCGATGGGAAATTGAAACATTACAAAGCTTTATACGAATCAGTGGAACGTGGTTTTCCTGGTCATCTCGCTGAAGCAAGGATGGCTATGGAGACCCTTTTCGTCGCGCCGTTTATATCTTCTAATTCCTGGTTGCAAAAATGGGAGGAAGGAAGAGAAAACACGATTTCTCAAAGCATCATCGGGTTAAAAGGTCGACCAATGAGTATTGAAAACTTGAATGAAGCTAGGGAACTAGTGAAGCAAGCTGAAAGTCCATACGGAATCAGAATCGAAGGAGACAGTGGGAATGAAATGGTGTTGGAATGGAACGGAACTCCACTAGTGAAAGTTTTTGTTTGGGTGTAAAAAAAAGATTTAAGATTCTCGCTACTTAGTATATATAGCGTGGTACAAAAAATTTATCAAACATTAGTACATAATACACATCAAATTTTTTTAGCTATATAAGATCTCAAAATGGGTTGTTTTTAGCAAAACCATGCACATATCATCCAGTATCAGTATGCTCGGGTTTGCTCTCAATTTCTAGCTAATCTCATATAAGCTCGATTCATATAGCATTATATCATAGAAGCTCATATATAACACAAGTATATACCCATGGAAAAATACTGCAACTTAAGGTGTCCAAGAAGCAAAAAGGACTATAAACTATAAAGGAAAATTTGCATTTCTATGACCGAAGATGACACTTATGGACAACTTGACACATTTTTGTGGCATATTGCCAAATCGACCATGCTACATTAAGGGTTATAAAACATAAATTTTAAGGTAGGGTTTAAAGGTAGTCATGAATAGTTATCTAATAAGATTCTTAATAGAGTATTTAACAATAAAATAAAAGAGCAATGACCAACTATAGGGAAAATTCCAAGCCATGAAAGAAGACCAAAAATCACTTCTTTAAGAAGTTAACTTCCCTCAAATTCTAATTCCTTTAACCAGAATTTTGATTATCTGTCGAAGATTTTCAACCAAGCAATTAATATCAAGAAAACACCAAAACAAACATGTTTACTAAGAGACATAAGAAACGATAGAGTGATAGGCGATTGACAAAAACATCATAAAGACAAAATATGCTGAAATATTACTTTTACTTCAGCCTTGATCGCCAAGTCACTCTTATTTTGACTCAATGATTATCGATATGGCCCAAACATGGACATTTATACGAATGAAAACCATAAATTTATTTCAAGTTTCAAATATACTACAATTCAAATGAATGTACAACTAAGCATTCTTTAGAAACATTACAACTAGATTATTTAACAATGAAGCTTAAATGGTGACTCAAAAATAAAAGATAACAAGTGGGCTTATATAGCTCAGTTGGGCATGTTAGGCTCGATTCATTCGGCATGTCTAGCTAGTAGCTACTATACCAAGCCATATCTACACAGATCATTTTAGATACACACATAAGCAAAAATAAATCCTGCTCAAACTTTCAAATGGTACTGGTTTGACAACTACGGGAGCAAACAAATAAACCAAGGTTAGTGGTTTGGTTTTAAGCCCAAACGGCCAGTCCATGCAAATACGATGCTACAACATAACAGCTACCTACAATTCCGGTCTAAAATATGTAATGTTCTATGATGTATGATACATGTGCTCATTTTCAAAAAAGATGCTACTTCCTATGTTAGTATTTGTAAGACTGCATAATCTAATTCAGCAAGTACTTTAAGAAACCTTTTAGAAGTTTATTCTACCAACAAGAACACCTAAAGATAGTATTAAGTTTCATCCAAATCTCTATACAGCCTATCTCGGGACAATAGAGGAAACCGTATCGAATCAAGATAACATATCTTAAGAGAAATTTGATAACTGAATACAATGCTTGACGGTATCATTAGTAAAAACAAATAAACAAGTATATCTTTAAACAGATACTGTTTAAGTAATCCCATATATTGAGGAGGCAGAACAAATAAACTTTATTTAAACTTATCATGTCACCACCATCGCTAATCACATTCTTAATAAACTAATAAGATGATAACAAGAAAGAGTTTGTAAGGAACCAAAGACTTGTGAGGTCATTCTCTAAATACAGCAAGTATCATAAACGAAGACTGCTAACGACGAATTGGTATAAAGGGGGCCCCCACAAACAGAAAGCAGCCATAATATAATTCAAACAACAAATCATACCCTATTACATGATACTAGATATATATGTTCATCTAGTATTACATATGCTTTTTTGACTGAATATAGGAAATGAAAATTAAAAAATTGGCGAAATGTTGAGAAAATGTGAGAACTTTGCAAGGAAATGACATACTAATGTTGAACGTAGTAGTAAATTTCCTGAAAAAAAGGATTGATAGATAATTTAACAGTTTAATATTAGAGTGATGGGTACACCTGACCAAACCTTAACAAAATTCCAATTCGTAAAGAAAGACAAATTAATGGCGAGGCCTCTAATTAAGAAGTTAACTGGATTTAATTTCTAATCTTTTATATCCACTTTAACTTTTCTGGCGACTTCTATTAGTCGTTTTGATATATAAACATATCAAGCAACACTTGAAAATCATCAAAACTTAAAGGCACAAAGTACTCTCACTTAGCTGCAAGAAAATAAGAAGATGATGCAATCTGAGGTTCTAATTCAGACCCCTTGGCCGATTCAATCCTATTTTCATTCGAATCTTGATCATTATGAGAGTGAGCAACATGAGTTTCTTTCTTCAATCAATAGTAGCCCTGAATATTCATTGATTTCATCAGAAACGTATCTTCCTGTGTTATCCGATGAGTGTGTGGACTATCCACTGTTGGGTTATGATCAGACTCAAAACTTTTCACCGGATGACATTGATTCACAGAACATCATGGTCCTTGATGATGTATGCCAATGGTTGTGTGACGATGATCAAAGAATAGAAGGGATTCAGTCTGAGACGTCTGTTAAAGGTGAGGATGTATGGAGCCCGTGCCTCTCCATGGAAGAATTAAACGATGTCATGGAACCTGAATTCCAAACAGGAATGCAGAATCTACTCAAAGCTTGGGCAGACGCCATTTCATTGGGACAGAAAGAGCTCGCTGACGTGATAGTGCGATGCATAAGTGAAAAAACAAACTCCATAGGTGCAGCTATCGAACGCATAGCATTTAATTTGTTCCAGGGTGGTGATAATCAAGGAAAGGAATACCTTAAACAAGAAGCCATCAGGAACTTTATGCAAGCATTCAGCGCGTTCTACAAGATCTTTCCTTATGGGCGGTTTGCTCATTTCACAGCCAATTCAGCTATCCTTCAAGCTGTTCCGGCCCATGTAGAATCAGTTCACATAGTTGACTTTGACATTTGTGAAGGAAGTCAATGGCCTGTGATGATAGAAGCCATAGCACAACAAAGAAAATCATTGACAATTACAGGTGTCAAACAAGAAGAGCATGGCTTTGGATTCGAAGAGACCAAGTGGAACCTCATTAACTATGCACAGACTTGCGGTCTAAATTTGAAGGTACAAGAGAAAGATATCTTCCAACTGGTGCAAGAAATAGAGGGACGGAGAAACGGTAGAGAATTTCTGGTTTTTAATTGTATGGTCGGGCTTCCGCATATGGGAATGACACGAAAAACTACTCAAGTTGCAAACTTTTTGAGCATGGCGAAATCGGTTTTAGCCACAAATGATGGGATCATAACATTTGGAGATGGCGAAGGTCATGATAGAATGGAAAAATCTTCAGATTTTTCTTCTTTCTTCGATGGGAAATTGGAACATTACAAAGCTTTATACGAATCAGTGGAATGTGGTTTTCCTGGTCACCTCGCTGAAGCAAGAATGGCTATGGAGACCCTTTTCGTCGCGCCGTTTATATCTTCTAATTCTTGGTTACAAAAATGGGAGGAAGGAAGAGAAAACAAGGTTTCTCAAAGCATCATCGGGTTGAAAGGTCGACCAATGATTATCGAAAGCTTGAATGAAGCTAGGGAACTAGTGAAGTATACTGAAAGTCCATATGGAATCAGAGTAGAAGGAGAGTGTGGGAACGAAATGGTGTTGGAATGGAACGGAACTCCACTAGTGAAAGTTTCTGTTTGGGTGTAAAAAAGATTCAAGATTCTTGCTACTTAGTATATATAGCTCTGTACAAAATTCTTATCAAACACAAGTATATAATACATATCAATTCTTTTTAGCTATATGATTAGGTAGTTTTTAGCAGAACCATGCGCATATAATCCAATATCAGTATGCTTGGGTTTGCTCTCGATTCCTAGCTAAGCTCATATAAGCTCGATTCATACACGATCATATCATACAAGCGCATATATAACATAAGTACACCCATTGGGTAATACACAAGCAAGACCTCCATGGAAATAAAAAAACACTGCAACTTAATTAAGGTCTCCAAGAAGCTAAAAGGGCTATAAATTGTAAAACAGAAATTTGAATGTAGGGTTCAAAAGTAGTCAATCTACTACGGATAAGATCAATTTCAAACTTGATCAATCATTAGTCAGTTTATCAGTACTTTTTTTTAACTAACTACTCATGTTCCACGATAACTACATCCGTTTTTTGTAATTATATTTGTTTATGCGTACCATAATGCAATGACGGTGACAATGGAGATCATCATCCTCGATCTATGAGAATATGTCGTTTCTGAAGAATGTCATGTATTGTTGTGCAAGTACTTAATGTATCTTTTTAAGTACTTTTTTTAGTTTTAAAAATTATTTTTATTTGTGAACGCGTTCAAGTCTAATGTGTTTAACATGTCGAGTTTGAGTTGAGCTTTAGTTTGCAGGGCCGGCTTTGAGGGTGTGCAAGTTGAGCGACCGCACAAGGCTCCAAAATTTTTAAGGGCCTCAAAATTTGCCCCGTTAATAATTATGTGCATGTGTATGCATATTTTTCACAAAGAAAAAAGTATTTAGATGAGAAAGTATATTAAATGAGTAATGTGTTAGAACGTTTAGCTAACTAATTGTATTATATCTTATAAATTGTGACACTTTATATATAACATTCCTTATAGAAGGGCCTCATTATTTAATTTCGTCCAGGGCTCTCAAAAATTTCATAAATTCATGAGACGGCCCTATTAGTTTGTATAGATTCATTACATAAACGAGCCAAAGGGAAGCTTGTATAATATGTCATGAGCATAGTACGAGTTAAATATATACAAAATAAAGGGACGAGAACTCGAGATATGGTACCGGTAGTCTTCATTTGCAACCCCTACTTTTTGCTTATAATTTATTTTGGGGCTAAACAAACACTTATTTCATTAATATCTCTATCTCTATCCGTATCTCTACTGTCTATAATGTATTTGAAATATTTCTATAAATTTCTTAAAATATTAAGCTTACACAAGTTACTAATTTAATAAGGTGCAGCATTTGCAAAGTGTATGGTCATAATGATTGTAATTGTATACTTAATAAGGTAACAACCAATGGCAATACCAATGATGATGAAAGAAATGGAAAGAATACTGGTAAAGGGGGGAGCAACATGCAAAAGGCTGGAATGGATGTCAACACTCGTAACAAAACTCTTAGGAAAGAATTTAGACCGGTCAATAAACAAACCACTACTAATGAAGCCCCTGTGAATAAGAATAAGAACATAAATGTTAATGATAAAAGCACTCAGAAACCTGCAAGTCCCAAAAGCCCATGGAAAGTGAGTCAAAGTACTGTTGAGGAGATCAGAAGAAGTGCTAATAAGTATGTTGTACTGGAAGAAATGAGTATGAGTGATTGCCCTGATGAACAAACAAGAATTGAGAGGGAAATTGTGAGCAAGTATGTTGATTATCAGAGAGAACCAAGTATGGAAGAATTTATGAGCTGGAATGCTAATATGCATCAATTCTATAAAGAACAATGGGTGGCTAAATGGAAGGAAGAGTGTCCTGAGATAGAAGATGTATATGATGAGGTCAATGGTATTGCTCAAAGTATGACAGAGAATGTATTAGATGGAAAGGGTTGTGAAATGTTGCATTAAGCATTACTCCCAGTCTTATCTTAAAATGGCAGTAATGAATAAAGATTTCAAGATTGTTGTGTGGAATGTTAGGGGTATGTGCAACTCAGATATGCAAAAGGATGTGAAAAGGTTTATTGCTGATGAGAAATTAAGTATGTGTGCAGTTATAGAAACGCATTTGAAGGAAAAACATATCAAGAAAGTATGTGAATTTGTATATGGTGACTGGAATTGGTACTCAAACATGAAGGAAAGTAATAAAGGGTGCAGAATTATCATTGGTTGGAATCAGGCAGAAGTCAATGTCATGCCTCTACACTCTAGCCATCAAGCCATCCTTTGTGTTATTGAAAATAAAGAGAATAGTAGACAATTCTTCTGCTGCTTTGTTTATGCTGCTAATACAGGTAGTGAAAGGAAAGTTTTATGGAACAATCTTAAGAGGTATAAGGGTATAGTGAGTGATAGACCTTGGGTAATTATGGGTGACTGGAATGTAAGTCTCCATAATAGGGACCATTCTGAAGGAGGATCATACAAAACTAATGATATGGTTGATTTCCAAGAGTGTCTTGATAACATTGAAGTTGAGGACATCAACTCTACTGGTGTCCACTTCACATGGGTACAAAGTAGACTAAATCCTAGTAATGGGATTATGAAGAAGATTGATAGAGTCATGGGTAACATTGATTTCATGAGCATGTTCTCCAACTCTTATGCCCATTTTCTACCTCATTTAACATCTGATCATAGTCCAGCTGTTCTCATCATACCCAATATGATGAGAAAGAAACATAAGGCTTTCAGGTTTTCAAATTTTGTTGCTGATAAACCTGTTTTCACTGACATTGTGCAGAAAGAGTGGAATATTCAAGTTGATGGCTGTTTTATGTTTAAACTTGTGAAGAAACTCAAAGCTTTGAAGATTCCTATGAAAAATTTAAGTTGGAGTTTTGGTAATTTGAATGAGAAAGTTGTAGAATGGAGTGACAAGTTGAAAGACATTCAAATCTTGATTGATAAAGATCCACATAACAGAGTTCTTAAACAAGAAGAAGCACTCATCTTACATGAATACAAGACTGCTGTTCATGATGAAGAAAAGTTTTTAAAACAGAAAGCAAAGATTGATTGGCTTAGTGATGGTGATAAGAATAGCAAATTCTTTTATGCTGTTATTAAAGGAAGAGCACATAGAAGCAAAATTGAGGCTGTTAATGATGAAAATGGTATTAGATATGAAGGGGCTCTAGTTGCTAACCAATTTGTTAAACATTTTCAAACATTTCTTGGTGTTGCAATACTTGTGCAAACTATTGACCTCAACAGTCTGAATGCTAAAACAGTTTCAAGTGAAGATGCTGAGATAATGATCAAAGAAGTACATGACAAGGAGGTTAAAGAAGCCCTGTTTGATATTTGTGATAATAAGGCTCCAGGCCCAGATGGTTACACTGCCAAGTTTTACAAGAAAGCATGGTGTACAGTTGGAAGAGATGTTTGTGAGGCAATTAAGGAGTTTTTCAGAAATGGTAAGCTACTTGGGGAAGTGAATGCTACACTTATCACTCTAGTTCCAAAGAGTAACACTCCTCAAAAGGTGTCAGACTACAGACCGATTGCCTGTTGTAATGTGATATATAAGATCTTAAGCAAAATTCTTACAAATAGATTGAAGAATACTCTGTGTAAGCTAGTGAGCCAAACCCAAAGTGCTTTCATACCTGGAAGACAAATCACAGACAACATTTTATTGACTCAAGAGCTTCTCAGAGGATACAATTGGAAGAATGGTGCTAGAAGAATTGCATTGAAGATAGATATACAAAAGGCTTATGATACGGTGAATTGGGACTTTTTGGAAAGTATTCTTCACATGTTCAAATTCCCTAGTCAAATGATTCAATGGATCATGGTTTGTGTCAAAGGTGCAACCTTCACAATCAATGTTAATAATGAGAGACATGGGTACTTCAAAGCAGGACGAGGGCTTAGCAAGGAGATCCTATGTCTCCCTACATATTCACTCTAGTTATGGAAGTTTTCACTTTATTGCTTAATAAACAGATTGAGGATGCTGGTAGGTTCAAATATCATTGGGGATGCAGAGATCTTAAGATATCTCACCTTTGCTTTGCGGATGATCTGTTGATACTATGTCATGGTGATCTTAACTCTGTTAAAGTGGTGAAATCAGCAATGGACAAATTTAGTAGCATCTCTGGTCTCAAGCCTAACATCAGCAAAAGCACAGTATTTTTTAGCAATGTCAAGGAACATGTGAAGGAGGACATCCTTGCTATTCTTCCATTCAAAATTGGTACTCTCCCTGACACTTATCTTGGTGTTCCTCTTGTTACTAAACAGCTCACTTTTACAGATTGCAAATGCTTAATTGATAAAGTGAAGGTTAAAGTGAACAATTGGAAGAACAAGCTTCTATCTTATGCAGGAAGACTGCAACTAATTGCTTCCATATTGTCCTCAATGCAAGTTTATTGGGCATCTGTCTTTATGCTTCCTAAAACAGTGATAAAAGACATTGACAAACTTCTTAAAGGATTTCTATGGTATCAAAGGGAATTGTCAAAAAGAAAAGCCAAAGTTGCCTGGAAAGTTGTTTGCAGTCCTAAAAGTGAAGGAGGCTTAGGCATCAAAGATCTTGAGCAATGGAATGAAATTTTAATGGCTAAACATTTGTGGAATGTTGCTAGCAGGAAAGGTTCAATTTGGGTAAAGTGGATTAATGTGGCAAGATTAAAGGGTGAAAGCATTTGGTTAGCTAATTATGATCAGAATGCTAGTCATGGGTGGAAACAAATTTTGAATTTAAGAGATAAGGTGAGGAATCATATTGTGTGCCAAGTGGGTAATGGAGCTAGTATCTTTTTATGGCATGATAAATGGTGGGGACCTCAACCTTTAAGCAATGTTATTCCAATGGAAAAGATTGAACAAGCTGGATTGAATCAGAGTATGAAAGTCAGAGATATGATTTGCAATGGTCAATGGGCATGGCCTATGAACTGGCTAGATGAATTCCCTATACTCAATGATATTCCTGTCCCAAGTATTGCTACAGACTCAAAAGACAAGTATATGTGGTGTACTAATGATGAAAAAGTTGGTAATTACTCTACCAAGACAGTGTGGAATGATTTGAGACAGAGAGGTGATAATGTTGCTTGGCATGATCTTGTTTGGTTTTCTAACTGTACACCCAAACATTCATTCATTGTCTGGATTGCTGTTCTTGGGAGATTATCCACACAAGATAGATTGAAGAAATGGTACCCTAACAAGAATATGACTTGCTCACTGTGTGAAAACTGTCTTGACTCTCTCAACCACTTATTCTTTGAATGCTCTTACTCCATCATGGTTTGGAAGGAGTTAAAAAAGAAAGCTGAGTTAGATAATCTACCTGACAGGTGGGATGAAATTGTGAGAAGGATGTCTAGTTTAAAGCATAACAAGTCACTTAGAAGTGTTTTGAGCAGAATCCTAATTGCAGCCTCTGTGTATTTCATCTGGACTGAGAGAAATAAAAGAATCTTCTCAAATGAAAAGCATGATAGCAAGGAACTAACTGTTACTGTGATCAACCATATGAGATTGAAACTGTCAAGCCTGAAGGTTAAGATGTCTACAAAAATTATGGAGGTTTGCAAGAAATGGGAAGTTTTTATGAATGATAAGATGAATTGAGGAGTGTTTTGGGCTAACAGGATTCAAAGTTGAATTCTTGTATATAGAGCAGTGCTCTGATATTGATTAACTGCATCTTGGAAAGGTTTATCCTTATATCTTTCATTCTGATCATGGAATTGAAAGATGCTTTAAACTCACAAAAACACAATGATGGCCTTGTACCTTGGATTTCTATGAAATGTTTGTCTTTGAAACTACAAGACAGTAACTCAATAGGCCTTTGTTAGGTAATTGAGCTTTGTTTTGGCAGATTCCTGGACAACAGATTATTGAAATTCATAAAGTAGGTTTCCATTGTGTGAAGGGTATGTGAGTTGGAGGGCAGTGTATGTAGATAGGAATAGTGAGGAGTGAAAGATGAACCTACTTGGTCCTATCTATACACTGCTAAGGGGGTTTGGAGATTCTCCCTCAAGGTGAGTGTTTCCAAGATTCTGAAGCCTTTTGTAAAGAGGGAAATGTAAGAATCTTGGAAGAGCCCTTGACTGGAATGATGGGTGGCTATAGTCTACATTATGATGCCTGCTCACTTTTCCCACTTGATACATTGTGGATGCGGGTTGAATGGTCAAGTTTGGGAAGTGAGTATGGAAATGTAGTAATGAGACTATGGTCTTGGTGCATAAAAGGGTGATTCTCATGAGCTTCTAGACTGTAGGTTGATGATTCTGCATCTCTTCATGAGATAAGATGATATAAACAGACATAATGGGAATGTATGTTGTGTCTGAGATAGTATGAGTGCTTTGTCTGTCATTAGGCAATGTATGTTAGTTTGAGATAAAGATTGTTTCTTGTATTGTGTTCTGGATGGATTCTAACCATGCCAGTGATTGTATCCTGTTTTGTACTCTTGATTCGTATTAATAAAATATGTTAACCCTTTGCACCAAAAAAAAAAGTTACTAATTTAAGACATTTGCTTCATCAAAATCCAAATTAATATGCATTTAAAATTTTGTAACTACTAATGTTATTGAAACATTTGATATTTATATTCATACCATTAAAAGCACGTAGTTCCAATGATAATTAATGTTCTCACAATTTAATTCCTTCAATAACACTTACTCACTACAAAAGAAGGTGTCGAACACATATGTTTTGTTGCACAGAAAACATACAAGCCTATCTGCAAAACCACAATAAAATTCTATCAGAAATATTAAGATAAATAAACAAATATTATACTGTTTAATCTTGACTAAAAAATAGCAAATTAGCAAAATTAAAGACGATCAAATTCTTGCATAGTTATAATCTATGGCAAAAGTTGTTTATAAATCCAATTTTTACCATAAAACTCATTAAACAATCTTAACCACTCATTTTTTTTTATCAAAATAAAAAAATAAACTTTCACCCTTTTTTTAAAACTTAAATATCTCGCAAACCGTAAATCGTCAAGCTACAAAAAAAATACTATCGCGATGAGAATTAAATTATCTTTCTATAGACATGCATTATTATATACTTTCGATGAACTTTTTTTTTTTTTTTCAAATTTTCCGCCCAGAAAAATCATATATGATTTGTAAAAATCATATATGATTCGTTAAAATCAAATCATATATGATTCTTATGAATCATATATGATTTTTTGATTTTAACGAATCATATATGATTTTTACAAATCATATATAACTTTTCTGGGCGGAAATTTTTTTTTTTTTTAAAATTCGTCGAAAAAAAAATTCGTCGAAAGTATATAACAATGCATATCTATAGAAAGATGATTTAATTCTCGCTGCGATGGTATTTTTTTTGTAGCTTGACGATTTACCGTTTGCAAGATATATTTTTTTTTTAATTGGAAAATAAAAATGGGTGTCTATGATTGGTTCATTGGTTCTATGGCAAATATGAGATATATATTGATCTATCTTTATAATCTATACCACCTATAAAAAGTGAATTTCTATTTTTGAAATTTTAAATCTTGAAAATATGAATTAATGTAGTTTGTTTAAATTACCCATAAGTATCCCTTAAATACACCTTAAGCTTGATCAATTATAAACTTGACAAGTTTTAAAAAACACACACACTATATTAATTTTAAAAGAAAAAACGCATTATATATTAAAAAATACACTTTGCATCAAATGTCGAACCAAAATCACGATTTCAAAAGTATAATTATTTGTCGCTATATTCACAAAAATGTGTAGATTGGCGGAGACACCCTTACCCCGGGTGCCTTTTGGCACCAGCCATTGTCCACCCCACAGGAAAATAGCTCCGAGCAACTCTCCTGGCCTAGTGGGGCACCAACTGGAGTGAGCCGAGACTCTTGGACTCTTGAGCTCTTATCCACAAAGTCTCTCCAGTGAGCCCATAGATTTTGCGAAGGTAGGTACCTATTTGCTGCTATTATCCGTCGTTTGTGCGGGTATATGTTTTTTTTTTTTTTTTTTTAGAATGACAAGATTATAAATAATCCAAAAACATTTCTCCAAATTATTAATTACAAATTTACCTCATCAGTGAAAAATGGTGATGTCCATGTAGAATTTTGAGCTTCTTCAGTTCCATAACAAAATTGACCATCATTAAAAAAATGATGGTGTCCATTTAGAATTTTGAGCTTCTTCAGTTCCATAAAAGAATTTACCACCATGTGAAAATGATATCTTTTTGATAATTAAATACTAACCAAACTTTATGCCACTGAAAACCTATTTATATCCATTTGAGACAAAGCACATTGATTTTATTATTAGAAAAATGTATAAGCGGAAATAAAGAAATACGTTTGAGTTCAAAGGTTTCTCAAACAACATACGCAGCGAAAATAAAGACATACGTATAAGGTAAACTACTACTACAATACCATTTGAGACAAAGCATATTGTTTTTATTATTAGACATACAAAGGTAAACTACTATCAAGATACTAACTACCATACATAAAATGATAACTACTCCCTCACTGACGATCTCTCCCATACATAGCCAATACATCAATACTCTAATCAAATCGGAACTGAGCTACCCTGTCATAATATGTCTGCCACTACATAGCATGAAGCTCATTCCTCAACTCCTGGATGTCACTGTCATAACCACTACACCTGATATCAACCTGCTCCACCAACTTCTCAACCTCAGTCATTCTCTTCTCCAACGACTCTAAGCGCTCCTGGAACTCTGTATCTGCCTTCTTTGTAGAACTCAATCTTGCAGCCTGACCATACAACTCCTTATACAACTCACATGTAGCTCTTGTATCCTCCTTAACTTCCCTCCTCAATCCTATGACATCAGACTGTCACTCACACAACCTCCTCGACATCGACACATAGCGACCCCGACACCAAGAGATTTCATCCCTCAAACTACTCAACTCAGCCCTAAGCTCGGCAGGAGAAACTCGCGGTGCGGTCGAAGACTCGCCAACCTCAGAAGTAGATGTCACCTCCATAGCAAGTGCATGATCTAAGGCCTCTGAAGTGTCTGACTCATAAGTGATATCTAAAAAAAATTTAAAAAAAATAACAAAAAAAAATTATAAAAAAAAAAACCTTTCATGTATCTCTGAAAAATTTAGCTCATTATAAATATACATTGTCTTTTAAAATCCATGAAAAAGTTAGCCTGTTATGAATATAACAACTTTAAATAAGACACATATTAACCCTAATTGTCATTTCAACCTAATTTCTCTCAACACATATTATGCAATCACACACATTTTTCACCTACCTTATCTCTCCAAGTAACACTATTATATATCATAGACGAAATCACAATACAAAGTTATCATATGTATATAAAGAAAATTAAAAAAGACTACATACATAATTTTTTGGCTTAATGTCACCAAATCGAATAAGCAAACATCAAGTAGACCTCTATTTAGCACATTAGCTTGTATCTCAAATTTTATAAGCATTTAATAGTAAATCATAGGCATAACTATAATTACAGTTTAGAAAGTTAGCAATGAGTTCAGAGTCTATTTGAAAGCTAAAACATTAGTTCACAATAGTTAAAGTACAAAAAAATTATTATAGAGAATATGTATGTTACCTGATAAGCTCAAAATGAAGATGTGTGTGACAATTTTCAGACTAAAAATATTTAGTCAAACCCGATATACTTTGCAAATATTTTGAAACACGCCTTTTACCCAAAGTTAACTCCACTTGATGAATTTACTAATTTTTATATTGTTTGTAAGATTTTATTTGATTGTGACTGATTTGAGTTGTGAATCATACTCATATATATACAGAATTATTTCAAAAGGGTTAAATATACATCACATCAAATATTTATTGCAAAATAGATTAAGCACTGTCAAATATTTATTGTATGAAAGCTGAAAACTTAATATGCCAAATAGTGCACTATCAAATACAATATTTATTGTAAGAAAGCTCAAAATTTAATATGTCAATATTTATTACAAAAAGGCTGAAATAGAGAGAGTAGTTTCAAAACTTAATGTTGACAACACATGCAATATAATATTATACCCAAATATGAAAAAATAGAGAGTAGTTTCAAAGTGGTGTTGTAGTTGGTGTTATACTTGGATGGTGTTTAAAGCTAAAGTGTGGCAATGACCTAACAACACCCAAAATAGTCTAACAATATTAAATTTTAGTCAAATGGTGTTACCCCTATATAAAACCACTAAACTGTACTTTATGCATCCACTACAACCTTTTAGTAGTTGTAGCGTTTTGGTTGTGCGCTACTGCTTCGAGACAAGATGCACTTTTTTGAGATGGTGTTGTTACAATTTTCCGAGACCACGTATTTCAACAACGATAGAAAGATTTGTTGCTTGTGTGTTGTAAAATAAAAGCAAAAATATGAATGGGTTGGAGTATGTGATATATATGTGAGGTGTGATCTTTGCTTGAGCTTTTCTTTGAAAATACTCTTTTGAGAGACGCTCCTAGTTTTATCATTAACACTTGATGATTTCATATTAATCGTGTGTGTGACTAATCTTGAGTGGGTGGTGTTTATTGTATGTATGTATTTGTGGAAGAGATATAATATTTTATAGAAGATGCATGGGTAGTTGATATTAAATGAATGATATTTAATTCTCTCTATAAAGTGCAATGTCTTCTTGCTGCATCTTTGACATGCATGCACTCAACATTTAATATCTCCTAAGCTATCATAGCAAGATAGCAGGTACATAAATTGACTATACACAAACATTTATGTATCGTTTGGTTTACATGAATCACAATAAGTATAAGTTTGAAAATAAGTAAGTTTTTGGTTTAAAAATTTGGTTTGAAACTTTGAATTTTATGTCAAACAAAAAATAAAATAATTACTGTATAACAAGTGGTGATATTTCTATACCCTATGATAAAATAACACAGTGATGAAAAAAATAATAATAATCAACATCATCTCACGGCAAATAAAAGAACCAAACATCGTCTTGATGAAATGGTTGTGGGTTCATAACTAACATAAGGTTTTAAACACATCATAATTTTATTTCTAAAAAATAAAGCAATAATAGAAGAGAAAACAATATTAACGAATGAGATTTATCTTGTTATAACTATAAGACCCCATATTTCAACAATAATACTACTACTTTACTGCTACTATTTACTGCATACTGCTACTGCTTGCTGCTTATTGCTACGTGTCGCCAAACATAGCCAAAGGTTTATTAAATAAAAGCAAAAATATCAATGGATTTTTTTTTTTTTTTTTTTGGAAAAGCAAAAAATATTAATGCATTTGAACATGTCTTGTTTCATTTGGAAAGATCCAAGAAACCAAGGAGTGAAATTCCATATATAGCGTTTATTATCCTTTTCGTTTCAAAATAAGTGTCATATTTTGAGTTTTTAAAGTATTTATTTTTCAACTTTGATCATAACTATTTTTGTGTGTTATATAATCCTTGATGCGAAATATATGAATAAATTGAGTTTTAAATATATTTTTATTGGTATAATTTTTATTAAGTATTGTATAAAACAAACAAAAATATTTAACATCAAAGTTAGAAATAAAAAACTTCGAAAAATCAAAACATAGCATTTTCTAAACATCAAAGTTAGGAATATATGTCAAATGTCAAAAAGGTAATTTTCTAAACGAGTTGAGGCTCATCAACCCACCCACTGAGTAATACATATTTTCAAAAAAATAAATTAATTAGTAATTAATTAATATATATATATATATATATATATATATATATATATATATATATATATATATATATATATATATATAAAGGACGTCGACAGCAGGATTCGAACCTGCGCAGGCAAAGCCCAACAGATTTCGAGTCTGTCTCCTTAACCACTCGGACATATCGACCACTTTTGTTTTCTTTATCACTTTTAAATTATTCATCTGATTAACTTTTGAAACTTAAATAATAAGTTATCAACTTGTGACCCTTTGACAATAGACTATCTACACCAATAGTCCCTATCATTTAATAGTTGCACGAATTGTCAATATTATTAAAGAAACTCATGGTTCTAAAAGGCTCGTAAAGTCGTGACTCGTGAGGCATGATCATGGCGCCACACCGCCTTATGACACGTCTTTTTGTAAACTCTTTATATATGAAACATAATATAAATATATAAATTTTTTCATATTTTGTGCCGCCTTATGTCACGCTTTATAAACGCATAAGCTGTCGTAAAAGCGTGAGGCTTGATCATGTAGGCATGACACGCTTCGCGCTATTGTGTTTTAAGAAGCCTCTATGCAATTTGATGAGTTTGGATAAATTTATATCTATGGATTATATAAATTTTAAACTTGTAATACGCAACTCATTATTTTGAACATAACTTTCAAACCGTTAAGAGTTAAAACCGTCAATGCCAAAGTTTCATGTTTTTCATATCTACACTTATCTGTATTGATTCATATCAAATCTTGTTACACTCTTGTGAACCTTAAAAAAGTACTGATGTGAGTTTTGAAAAAAATTGTTGAAAAATTCAGCACATGTTAACTCAGTTTGTTAAAAGGAATTCTGGTTTAAGTTGTCGTTGTTGTCGCGAACTACCTTTAGTTTTTGTTGATTTTCTGCTGCAGTTAAGAATCATTTCCAACTGTTGTGAGATGTCTTCCGATCTTCCACCACAATTTGGTTATTGTTTTAATTTTTTTTTATTTTGATCCAATTTTTACGATTTCGCCTCTCAAATTATGAAGAATAGATAATAGCATTAAGAGTAGGCGAAGTGCGGGATGAGTAGGGATGGCAAAAGCACCCGAAACCGACAGGGAAAACCGAAACCCGAACCGGTTGGGTCGGGTTCGGGGGCGGGTTGTCGGGTTTGGATGCGGGTTTGGGTATTGATATAATTTTTTAGCCGGGTACGGGTTCGGGTAATACCCGCCCGATTACCCGTACCCGTACCCGTATCCGTTTACCCGAATCTACATCGGCTTTATTGATATTATATTTAACAAGAATATATATACATTATATATAATTTCTTCTATTATATTTATTTAAATATGTATCTCTATTACATAATATATTTTATTTTGTACATGAATTATTCAAAAGCATTAAATCGTTTGGTACGATATTTATTTTCTTTAACTTTAACAAAAAATAAATATATTGAGGTGTTTTTCTTTGTTTTTTCAATAGATTTTAGTATGTGACTTAATCTTAATATCGTCATTTTGTCTATATATTATTCAATTGGGGATAACCGAAACCCGCGGGGAAACCAGAAAAACCGATGGATAATATTAATCGGGTACCCGGCGGTTAATGGGTTGGATACGGGTATGAATATTATAAACGGGTACGGGTACACTAAAACCCGCCCCAAACCCGACCCGTTGCCATCCCTAGGGATGAGGTTAATTGGGCAGCCACTCTAAGACCATGTTAGTTATCAATTTATAGCGCAACTAGTTTATAGACCCCGTGAGATTCACGGGAAGCAAGCAATATTTGCGACAATGAACCTGTATTATATTATATGTAATTTAAAAATCATAATAAATGTATTTGTATCGGTTTAGAAAGCTAATAACACGATAAACACTAAGGCTAAACACAGTAATGAGGGTCAATTCCTCTCATTTTATCTGTCACGTTAGTTTTATCTCTCCGGTAACTTACAGGCGATTGTTTGCCACAGTAAATGTGGTTCGTTGGCAGTAAATGCGGTTCGTGGACCATCATTTTTTTTTCTAACATTTTTTTTAAACATTTTTAACAACATTCTAAGATGACACGTGTGCACTAAATGTGGTTCGTGTTATACAAATGTAACTTTATTCATGGTATTTGAATTATTAATGTGATTCGTGTTATATAGGGTATAAATACGTGTTATCATTTGAAGTGCCATGCAAAGTCCCCATCTTGCAATATACTCCGTAAGACATTTAATGCAAGCCATTTGAGAAAATATATCAAATCAGTCAACATGCTACTTCATCATCTTCATCCCAACTTGTAAATGCAAAAGTTCAAATCAACATAGCAAAATATGCATTCAAACGCAAGACACATATTACCATTCACCAAACGGTAACATTTTTTTTTTTTTTTTTTTAGTCTAGCCCAAGTTCCAAACGACACAAAACAAATACTCCAACTTTGGCCTGCTATTATAACCGACTTGGGCCTACTATATATACTAATCTTATTATTATGCGGTTCCTATATTTACGCATGATCTCATCAACCATATAAACCTTAAACCTTAAAATATCCAATCATCCATGCATAGGAAGAGATCGATGTCGTTATCAACAGTCGATGATGAAACTGAGGCAAACATCGTGTGGAAAGAGATTCTTGCGAGAAAAGGTTTGCCGTTGGACACGCCATACGAATACATAAACACTTTCGACAAGTGCTACGATGAATCATATTGCGATCGTTTGTTTGCAACCGTTCGCGAAAGAAAGAAGAATCCAGAAGCCGCTAAATTATGGCCGGGCAAGTCGATATTCGAATGGCTTCCTGCTCCTAACTATGATCTCACAAAAGTATCGTCATCAAAAGATAATGTCATGACTATTTTACTCGACAAGAAGCCTGAGAAGAAAAAGTTCAAGAGCTTAAACCGTATAACTTATGCTGATGCCGAAACAAAAGCCAAAAGGAAACAATTGTTCGTTGAAACCCGAGAGAAGAAAGCCAAGATGTTCAAGGAGTATCAAGCCAAAGGGGGACGTCTTGCGAATATGTTTACTTTATAAACTATGCTATTACTATTATTTAAGTTAACTTTGATCAACTATAACTCTTTTGTCGTATGTTGTCTTGTAATATATTAAGGCAAATAGATCATTAATCGAATGGTTCAATGTGTTTTTAAGTATGTTGGCCACCTGTGGTACGTGCCACACATGGTTTTAGTCGGCGAAGTGTAATCTTTTCTTGAGAACTTCTTGCATGTTGAAAGTGCTATATATGTTTTGAAGCTAAAGATGCACAGAATGAGTAAAATATTCATGAAGAAGAATAGTTTGTTGAGTTTTGAAGAAGAAAGAGAAAAAGTTTGAGGAAGAAGATGATGAACAGTTTCACTGTTCTAAAATATTGTCGTTATATGTTAGGTTATTTTATTGTCTTAATTTTTTTATTTATTTGCTTGCTGCAGAAATAGCTAGATGTAGTACGCCTAGTTTTGGAGTTTTTGAATTTCTTTTTCTTATTAAGTTATTAAAAAGAATTATTTTATTTAAAACACTTGTAAAATAACAATTTTTTTTTAATTGTACTATGCAATTTAGAGTGTATTACCAAAAATCTAAGTTAAAGTCACACTATTTCACTATTTCATTATAAATAGTATATGTGAATATGAAATCAATCTCGAATAAGATTAGTTTATCTTTCTTATGTTAGTTTTTGTTTGAAGCAATTGGTGCGTTTGTTTTCCATCTTTATAACGGGTTTAGATGTGTGATTCACCCATATCCTATGTTCTTAAATGTTTATTTTGAGTAATAAAATTTACCAGAGGTATCCCTTTACCAAAAAAAAATAGTAATAAAAAAAAAATTCTCGAATAATCATATATGGAACTGAAATCGCAAAAAACAATTAGTTTAATCATCGAATGCCAAGAGTTAAGAACTACTCGTATTTATGAAACAATGTGAGGAAAAAAATCGTTCCACACATGGTTCAAAATCTTGAATCCGCCACTGGCTTCTTGACATACCTTCTGCTTTAAGCATGTCCGTCCTTGTCTATAATGCAACTGAACCTTTAATGAAGTACTACAAATATTGTTGTTCGTGGCACAAATTACGAAGATAACTGTATATTTTAAAAAACTTGCACTACAACTTATTTTGCTAAAGGCATATGCTCACCCTGCCCTTTACTGTCTCCGCCTCTGTATATAAAGAGACTAAGGGTGCGTTTGGTATGCTTTGATCAATCACAATCGGAATGAGGGACCCACTTTCATTCCGATACAAGATGTTTGTTTTACCACTTCAAATCCAAAAAATTTCTATGATAGTCATATATATATAGCATACTCCCTACCTTACCCTTTTGCCTCCAATGAAACTATCATACCGAATGGACCCACTTTATACTCATAGTCATACCGATTGTGATTGATCAAAGCATACCAAACGCACCCTAAGAGTGATTATGCATTCCTTGAGCTTGTTAATGCAAATTTGCTCATCAATTGTTGTTCATATAAATACCATAATCTACAAACTATCTAAAAGTTCTTACGTACGTCACCGCGTGTACATACAACCAAATTCGATGAAAACATAGCAAAAGAGGTAAAACCATGATTGCTGTTAAAACAACCATATCTTACCAATCATAATCAAATCAAGTCAACTTATAGAAGTATGACAAGAAAAAGTTGGCAAAAGAACATTAGTTAGTTCATTTAGTCAATGTAAATGGGATTATCAACTTCATTACACTTTTCGTACATGTACTTAAATGTACATACATTTACATCTTAAGACAAATTTGGTTAGAAATTATGGAAAAATGAGAATATCCACATCATTAATGGTAGTAAGTAGAAGAAAACACAAAATGTCACACCAATCACCATTTGAATCTAGTAAACTAATAGAAATATGAACAAAATGAGTTTGCCAAAAACCAATTATGTAAAATAGTCAATGTAACATTTCTAACTCTATGAAAGATTGATCATATACGTACTTGCAAATCTATAAAAGGTTAAAATCGGCAGAGTTTGGTACTTTGCGTGTCTATAAAAGATTAAGATCGACGGAGAAACTATGACCTATGTATACTCGTGGGTGGAGACTAACCCTCTTATAAGGACCAGTTCAAGGCGATGTTCGTCGTGTTAGTGACTTTTCGATGTGAGTTGAAAATGAATGTAACCATTTTATCCGAAAGACCTCACTTACATGGGTCAATTCAGCATTTACGCTTAAAACATGACACTGTCATCGCACTTTTAGTAGCACTTATATGTACACAAACAAATGTTTCAACACAAAACTAATAACAAAATCAACAAAATTATAATATAAAACTAAAAAAAATTCAAATATTGAATCAAGAGCAAACATAATAAAACACGTCATATCACATCAATGATACAAATTAAGTAAACTAATACAAGAGTATGACAAAAACAGAGTTTGCCAAAAATCTAACTCTTCATTTGGAAAACATGTGTACATGTTCTTTTGATCAAATATAATTTGTTTATCTCTAAAAGCGTAAATCGGTGAGAACACCCTAATTTCATACATCTTTTGATGTCAATCGGACCCTTCCTCAGAGGCCCAACCTCAGGTAATGATCACATGTTCTCATTGACCTAATTAGTTAGGAACCAGGCCATTTTCTCAAAGAGACATTCCTTGACCGGTCAACTGAGCGTTTACGGTGGGGGACTGATACCACTGGAGCAAGCCCCAGTTGGTAATCTGAATCTAAAAGTCTTTAGATTCAACTAAAAATATTTAGAGAATATACATAAAGCACAAGATAATTCAACTGATAAGTTAATGCATGCTGAATCTATATTTGCATTATCAAATTTATCTTAAGATGTAGTTAACTATTTATAAAGATTACAAAAAACATTGCTTTAAAAAATCAAAAGAATAAATCGAGGAAGTAATTGACAACAATGGCAACAAATAATACTCAATCTCCTCAAAAACGGGTTATTGATAAAATAAAATGTAGACAATCACACTCCGTCCTTGTTAATTGTTATGCTTTTGAATCGTTACGACTAGTGTCCAACCTTATATTTCAATCATAGTTGTAGCAATGCAAAATTGTAAAATAGAAACTGAATATTGATGATTATTTAAAATATTGACTGGAATTATATAAGAATGGAGATTTTAATTCTAAAAAGGTAAGTATTTTGATCTATTCATAAAAACTATGTAAATGTCCGTACATAGCAACATAATTTTATAACGGCAAATAATCACAAATACCTCAATCTAAAAGTACGTGACCACGTGCACATACAACCAAATTCGATGAAAACATAGGAATAGAGGTAAAACCATCCATGATCGCGGTTAAAACAACCATGTCTTACAAATCATCATCAAATCAATTCAACTAATAGAAGTATGACAAGAAAAAGTGGACAAAAGAACATTATTTAGTTCATTTAGTCAATGTAAATGAGCTTATCAACTTCATTACAGCTTTCATACAATCATACATGTACTTAAATGTACATACATTCACATCTTAAGACAAATTTTTGGTTAGAAAAATTGGAAAAATGAGAATATCTACATAATTTAACGGTAGTAAGTGGAAGAAAACACATCACGTCACACCAATCACCATTTGGATCTAGTAAACTAATAGAAATATGAAAGAAATAGTTCGCCAAAAACCAATTAAGTAAAATAGTCAACATAACATTTCTAACTCTATGAAAGAGTCATATGCGTACTTGCGTGTCTATAAAAGGTTAAAATCGGCGGAGTTTAGAACTTTGCGTGTCTTTAAAAGATTAAGATCGACGGAGAAACCATGACCTATGCATACTCGTGGGTGGAGACTAACCCTCTTATAAGGACCGGTTCAAGGTGATGTTCGACATGTTAGTGACTTTTCGATGTGAGTTGAAAATGAATGTATCCATTTTATCCGAAAGGCCTTACTTAACCGGGTCAATTCAGCATTTACGCTTAAAACATGACACTGTCATCGCGCTTTTAGTGGCACTTATATGTACACAAACCATTGTTTTAACACAAAACTATAATAAAATCAACAAAATTATAATAAAAAATCAAAAATCTTAAAATATTAAATCAATAGTAAACATAATAAAACACATCATATCACATCAATAATCGCAAATTAAGTAAACTAATAAGAGTATGACAAAATAAGTGTTTGCCATAAACCAAACTCTTCATTTGGTAAACATGTTGGTCAAATTTAATCAATTTACATAAATAAAAAAATATTTAAAGAATATTTGGACTTCGCAGACAGCAAAAAACCACAAAAAACCACAAGATAATTCAACTAATAAGTTAAAATAATAAAAATAATAAAAGTTACTGTATATAATTAAAATATCACGCATAATGTAAAGTTTGCAAAATATACAAAAGATATATAATTAAAAATAATAAAAACATTAATATTACTAATATTTTTTTTAAATTAATTCCTTAATAATTTAGATCCCATCGAAAAACCGATATATCGCTGTCAAGACCGGTATATCGCTTGAAAGTGGTCGACCACCGTCGACCAACTTTTATACCTTGGCAACACCAATGATATACATCCACATTATTTTGTTAACTTTCTTAATAAAACTTTTATGAATATAACATTTTTCAAATAAAATACAGTATAAGACAGTCGTACGAGGCAGGGCCGGCTTTAAGGGAGTGTAAGAGGTGCCACTGCACATGGCCACCTCTTAAAAAGGGCCACAAAATTCAATGCATTTATTATATGTATATAAACAACATGAAACTTGAGTTTAATTAGTTCACGCGCTAGTGATACATGTGTATTTTGTATGTGTGTTTAAGGGCCTTTTTTTTATGATGGCACGAGGCCACCGAAATTCATGAGAAGGCCTTGGTACGAGGGATATATACTTTAAACTACTTACATTTTATTATTAGCCTCTTGTCCTCTTGTTTATTTGGTATAACTTCACTTCCTCTATAACTCCCCTTCCTAAAAAATTACTAATAATAAAATCATGATGTTGTTATCCAAAATATTTCTTGATTGCGATCTTCATATTTGTTTATTAGTTGTGATGGCTAACGTGGCCTACTTTAAAGAAATTTACAAAGTTATTACGACATGCAACAATGACTTCTTATAGAAAGCTAACTGGCTTCATATTCCAATTTTAATTTGTATGTAACGCCATTTTTTAACTTTATTAGTTGACATTTTTCAAACAACAAGATGTATAATAAACACATCATATTATAAATCGAACCCACAAAGCACTCTCTAAATTTAGCATCGAAATCATCTTATTAGTATCATGGCATTGCTTCAATCTTCTTGGCCATCTCACTCGCCTTTTCACTCGAATGTTGATCGATTTGATACGAAAATGGAAGTTTGTACGAGTGATCACCATGAACATTCGTCATCGATCACTACTATCACACATGAAAACTCCTCATCAGTATCATCGGTCGACTTGCCAATGTTATCAAATGATTATGATCATGGTCATTATGGTATACATAACTCTTCGGTTAATATAGAGGGGCTTGATGATGTATGCAAATGGCTATGTGACGACGTTAAAGATCAAGGTATGGATGAGAGTTCTGTTTGTGTACATGATGATGCCATGGAAATTGATTCTCAAACAAGAATCGAGAATCTACTCATGGCTTACGCGGATGCTATGGGAGCGGAACATGAAGAACTTGCAAAAGTGATTGCAAAATGCATAAGTGAAAAAGCAAACCTGAATGGATCACCTTTAGAACGCGTACTCTTCAACTTATTCCAACCCGAAGAACATCAAGAAGAAGCATATCTTAAGCATGAATCTTTAAGAAACTTCAATCTGGCGTTTAGAGCCTTCTATAGTATCTTTCCTTATGGACGCTTTGCTCATTTTACAGCGTGTTCAACTATCATTGAAGCGGTTCCATGCCATGTGGATGTGGTTCACATAGTCGACTTTGACATATGTGAAGGTGCTCAATGGTCTCCGGTCATAGAAGCCATAGCACGAATCAAGAAATCATTGATCATCACAAGCATCAAACTTGATCAAGATCAAGACTCGAAGTTTCAAGAAACAAAGAGAAATCTTAGTAACTTTGCGGGAGCTATTGGTCTAAATTTGAAGGTACAAGAGATTGGTATGCGAGAAATGGAGGAAAGAGCATCAGGGAGTAAATTTACGGCCTTTAATTGTATGGTTGGCCTTCCACATATGGGAAGAACACGAAACCGAACTCAAGTTATGGACTTTCTAAAAATGGCAAAAGGTGTTTTAGCAAAAACCGAAGGAATCATAACCTTTGGAGTTGGAGAAGAGGAAAGAATTACAAATGATTCAGACTATACATCTTTTTTTAACAAATTATTAGCACATTATCAAGCGCTATACGAGTCAATGGAATGGGGCTTTCCTAGTTATCTCAATGAAGCAAGGATCGCTATGGAGACCCTTTTTCTTGCACCTTTCGTGTCATCAAACTCTTGGTTCCAAACGTGGGAAGAACAAAGTGAAAACATGGTTTTTGACGTGAATTTCCAAAAGGATGTCGGGTTACAAGGTGAAAGAATGAGCATGGATACTTGGAATGAAGCTAGGGAATTGGTGAAGGAAGGTGAAACTCCATACAAGATTCGAATCGAAGGAGGGAATGGGAATGAAATGGTGCTAGAATGGAAGGAAACTCCAATAGTCCGAGTTTATGCTTGGAAGTAAATGAAATGATTATAGTTTTTAGATGTGTAAAAACCGATTAAAGTAAGTAGTACATATATTATTTCTATTATGATCTTCCTCCTTTCCATGAATTCAACTGCAATTATGCAGTGATTTATCATAAAAAGATGCTAATTAACCGCATCTCATTACAGAAAATTAAACTAAACGGAAACATATATTATAGGACAGTATGAAATATGCTAATAAAAATATGATTTAACCGATAACCAACCAACTAGATCAAAAACGAGATATTAAGAAATACCCTATCTTAGACCATTTTAAACACCGCACGGAAAATATCTAACAATATTATTGCCAAAATGAAACTAGAACTTGATGTTGGAAAATAGATGAACAATTGAACATGATATTTTCCATAAGCTTCCCTTAAGTTTATCAAATCGCCATCATGCCATATTCAGTATAACATATTTAAGACTGCAAAAGTAGCAAATTTCTGACTGATATATAAGTCAAATCATATATTTGTACAGAACTATTTACATACAATCATCCACACGATTACAACCGAAGACAGCCTAAAGATATTGAGTTAATATACTTATCAGTAGGTATCAGTTTACTCGTGTATGGATGAAGCGTCTGGTTTTGAAATAAAACAATATGATACATTGTGTTCTTGCTAAAAACTGATAAGCAGTTCTATATCTACTTTGATTTTGGTTTCCATCTCCATTGAGACTTGACAGTACTTGCGGATGTAACTCTAACCGGACTTTTAACACCACATGGTGGTTTATGCTTTGTACGCCAAAAACCATCAAAGCCTAATCCACACCCTTTAGGCGTAGCCTCAATAA
Source organism: Artemisia argyi (assembly GCA_030686995.1). Taxonomy (NCBI): domain Eukaryota; kingdom Viridiplantae; phylum Streptophyta; class Magnoliopsida; order Asterales; family Asteraceae; genus Artemisia; species Artemisia argyi. Next base: position 17,161,400 of record CM060682.1, on the reverse strand, counting down.
TTTGAGACTTACACTTTTCAGACTGGTTACTAATACTCTTAGGAATCGGTAAACCAGACGATATAGCAAGATCTTTAGCATCAGTAAGAAATCTTTGTATGATAAAACTAGGAGACTGCGTCCCACCCGAGTCAAATCTTACTCCATCTAACATATTACTACTCCGTTTCGCCAGCTCAGCTGACTCCACCATATCAATAGCAGCCGACAATGAAAAAGCGTCAATAGCATCAGAAAAATCATCATCACCATCATACTCATTTTCCACTAGTTTTCTTCCGGGTGGTGGACGTGGTGGTGGGATCAAAAAATCATCATTAACTCGAGTTTCTACGTCCTTTGGCTTGCCAGCACTTAGTTCCCATGAAAATGGAACCCTGTTACGTGTGTCCCACGAAGCGGCTTGCTTAACATGACTAGGTGCACCATTGGGTCGTCTAGTTGATAGTAACGGTGCATTAAGGTTAAGTTTTCTCGGGTCTTTTTGTTCTGTAGCCATGAAAGATTATGATGCTTCTAGTGTATATGAACATCACAACTTGATGACACTTTTATATAGGTGGTTGAGAACATGAATAAAGAACAGGTGGGAGTTATATGCATCATGTGCAATCTATAAAAAGGTTGTAACTTTATAACCTCAAAGTCACAGATGTTGAAAAGTACTTGTGCCCAAACTACATTTATTGCTGCTTATTTATGCAACCAAAAAATAAACTTTTTGTTATCATTCAATGGCAGCTAAGTCGGTTCGTGACGACCTATACAGCAATTTTGCAGCTTAAAATAGTTAACCTCAGTGTGTGCAAAATTTAGCAGCTAAGGATCAAATGATGACATGACATTGACTTTTGTTTCGCTGTGTTTTAGAAATATAAGGAAATGGTTTCTATACGAGTTACCATCGTATAACATGGAGTATTGTTCCTTCTGATCTGTCAGATTTGATAGGAACACATTAAGCTTATACAACGGGTCAGAATGGGCTTGCTCAGATTGACCCGCTGACACTTTTAGTCCATTTTCTAGTTTTTAATGAATAATGAATGCGTTAATTGTGATTAAAAACAATATGATAATAGTAATAATAATAATAATAATAATAATAATACAAATTTTGATATGAGCGACATCGTCACAAATCAATAAACTTACAAACTTACTGTAAACTAATAGAACGGGTCACTTTCAACCCATTCAAATCATTTGACCCGTTCCCCTCTACAGCTATCCAAACTCTCTTTTGTACGATTTACATAGTTTTCTACATTGGAAATAGTAAGACAAAATGTTAATAGGCAAAAATATAGTATTGAGTTACCGAAAATCATGAGAACTCAGCGTCTTCTTAGACCAGAACTCTTTTGCAGCGTCAGTAGTTGGGCAAGGGTCACAGGGGACCATTTATCTTCAGTTAGAGCAAACACCTTTTGATTCAGAGAGTCTATGATTATGCTGATTTTACCAAACGCGTATACTTGATGACCATCATGCATTCTGCCCGGTTTCAGCTTGAATAGTAAATCGTTATGTTGTGCGTGGAGTTCGATAATTTCTTTCAAACTCATATTGCCCATATCGTCTGTCTGTTGAGCTTCAAACGACGGTTTCTGTTCACGTGCCTTTTTATCGCTGACCTTTTCTCTCAAACCAGGTGGGACCACCTCTAAACCTTGAACCGCCTGGTTCATCATGTCTAGACCCATATTAAGCCGACCCCGTATATGTTCATTGGATAAAAGATTAGTCGGGATAAGATTCTTCCAACCCAGATACCAATTTTTCACTTCTTGAAAATCCGGTTTTGTACACAACCATTGTTGTAAGACTTCTAGCCATTTGTTGAAGAAAACGTCCATTATCTGAAGCATGTGATGAACGGGAATGAGATTAGCCCATGTCCGGACCCAATAGAACTGATCAAGTTTCTGGTCTGCAGGGTTGACTTGAAATTCACGCATTACAGCCAGCAGTTTAGGAGTTATCCAGCGAACCATTATTTGTTCCCAACTTTCCATATCAAAAACAGTCTTCCAAGGTGATAAAATGTCGTATGCTGACTCGTCACATGGATGCCACTCGTTTAGAACACTTTCTAACTTGGTTTGTACAGTTTGTACAGTATGATATAAAGTCTTGTGCTTTTGACCCAATAATGGTAGCCAAGGATGAACCCAAATATGCATCGGAATTGTATCAGTAAATGGGTCCCATGAGTTAACCGCAGCCAACAATTTAGGCATGACAATCTGGTCAAGAATCTTCTGAAGAGCTGTGTGAGGCACTAATCGTTCCCAAGTATCAAGAAACTGCAGCAACGGTTCAGGGTTGGTGGCCTGCCAAGTGTTGGTGCTTGATCTCCTAACAGCACAGAACACAACTTCCATGAAGAGCTGAGTGTAGGGCGAATCAATCTCGTCTCCTTGCAAAAGATCTTTCCATACGGATATAACATCTATGTGGTCTGCTGGCTTTATCAAAGGATCCCATCCCTCGAATAGTCTAGACAAAAACGGCAAAGCAAACGAGCAAGCAATTGTAGCTAAGTCACAGAACCTATACTCATAAGGAAACCTTTTTTTCATGTACCTGAACGAGTCACCAAGCAACTCAAGACTCAAAGTCCCCGAACGAGAGTCGTTATTTAACTGATCTAAAGCACTAACAATCACTTCCAAACCTTCAAGTTGCTTTTCTTCACAATTAGCATCGTTTACTAATCTTTCTTTTTCTTTCTGTAAACTGACAACTTTCTCCCTTTCATTGTTCAAATCACATTCTATTATTTGCATATCAAGCTCCGCTAAACGCAGCTCCTCTGCAGTTACATCTTCCGTTTTCCTCTTTTTGGAAGGCTGACTCGACGCCATATTCCCGTCAGGTGGTTCTTGTGATGCTGTCACATTAGCCTTCTCGTTGTAGTTATTGTACCCCAACCCCAAGCGTTTGGGACGCTTATTAACTTCAATAGGATTAGCGATACCTTGTCCATATTTCCCTAAAGGGCCTCCATCCCACTTCATATTTTTCACCAATTTTGACCCAATTCCCATTTTTTCTAATTCCTTCTCACGACTATGTATAATATGTTCTTTAAACATGTCGTCAGTACATTCATTAGAAGTCATGAATACACCTTCATCCGAGTTTTCATTAGTTTTATGTTCTCGCTTGCGCCCTTAAATCTTCTGAAATAAAATGATTTGTTATATATGCATGATTTATCCCACATAGGTAAAAAACAAGAAATAGTGTTAACTAATATACCAGAATTGGAGCTAAACACATATCTTGATATGATTATTATGTTAGCTGACCTCAATCTTGACAACGGGTAAACAACTCGTTGATAAAGATTCAAGTTTGCATGTATGATATGTATGTTAAGTTTTTGTGCAATTTTTTTTTTACCAAATATATTTTTCTCTCATGTATGAAGTTGCGGAAATGTGCAAGTGGATTCTTACCCCTTTTGAAATGATATGTGATATGCAAACCAAAATAAAGTGATGCCGACACTATAAACACTAAATAAGGTGTTTTTCCTCCAAAGACTCAATATTTGCTTACTATTTGTGCTAAAGCAATTTATAATACTCAATGACCTTTCCTAGACGCACCCTAAAGTACTAAACACACACACAATTGCATTGCGCATTTTAGTTTTTCAAACACACAAACACATATCTAGGTGATCGATATCATCATCTTGAAAAGTTAAAATGATTGAACTGTATTTTAGTGTTATCAATTAGATGAAATGGCAAGAGCTACGTGTCCTAGACAAGCACTCTTTTACCTAATACTTCCTTTATCCACCCGAATATTACGAGATGTTGTCCTTCACGTGGACAGACCATGTAACACTTAGGCTAGACATAGCCTCAATAATCTGAGACTTATACTTTTCAGTCTGGGTTACTAATATTCTTAGGAATCGGTAAACCAGACGATATAGCAAGATCTTTAGCATCAGTAAGAAACCTTTGTATGATAAAACTACGAGACTGCGTCCCACCCGAGTCCAATCTTACTCCATCTAACATATTACTACTCCGTTTCGCCAGCTCAGATGACTCCATCATACATTTATTGCTGCTTATTTATGCAACCAAAAAATAAACTTTTTGTTATCATTCAATAGAAGCTAAGTCAGTTCGTGACGATTTATACCGCAATTTTGCAGCTTAAAATAGATAACCTCCGTGTGTGCAAAATTTAGCAGCAAAGGATCAAATGATGACATGACATTGACTTTTGTTTCACTGTATTTTAGAAATACAAGGAAATGGTTCCTATACGGGTTACCATCGTATACCATGGAGTATCGTTCCTTCTGATCTGTCAGATTTGATAGGAACACATTAAGCTTATACAACGGGTCAGAATGGGCTGGCTCAGATTGACCCGCTGAAACTTTTAGTCCATTTTCTAGTTTTTAATGAATAATGAATGTGTTAATTGTGATTAAAAACAATATGATAATAATAGTAATAATGCAAATTTTGATATGAGCAACATCGTCACAAATCAATAAACTTACAAACTTACTGTAAACTAATAGAACGGGTCACTTTCAACCCATTCAAATCCTTTGACCCGTTCCCCTTTACAACTATCGTAACTATCTTTTGTAAAATTTAGATTATTTTGGAAATAGCAATACAAAAAGCTATCAAATAAGCAAAAATATAGTATTGAGTTACCGAAAATCATGAGAACTCTTTTGCAGCTTCAGTAGTTGCGCAAGGGTCACAAGAGACCATTTGTTATCAGTTAGAGCAAACACTTTTTGATTCAGAGAGTCTATGATTATGCTGATATTACCAAACGCGTATACTTGAAGACCATCTTGCATTCTGCCCGGTTTAGGCTTGAATAGTAAATCGTTATGTTGTGCGTGGAGTTCGATAATTTCTTTCAAACTCATACTGCCCATATCGTCTATCTGTTGAGCTTCAGACAAGAGTTTCTGTTCACGTGCCTTTTTATCGCTGACCTTTTCTCTCAAACCAGGTGGGACCACCTCTAAACCTTGAACCGCCTGGTTCATCATGTCTAGACCCATATTAAGCCGACCCCGTATAAATTCATTTGATAAAAGATTAGTCGGGATAAGATTCTTCCAACCCAGATACCAATTTTTCACTTCTTGAAAATCCGGTTTTGTACACAACCATTGGTATAAGACTTCTAGCCATTTGTTGAAGAAAATGTCCATTATCTGAAGCATGCGATGAACGGGAATGAGATTAGCCCATGTCCGGACCCAATAGAACTGATCAAGTTTCTGGTCTGCAGGGTTGACTTGAAATTCACGCATTACAGCCAGCAGTTTAGGAGTTATCCAGCGAACCATTATTTGTTCCCAACTTTCCATATCAAAAACAGTCTTCCAAGGTGATAAAATGTCGTATGCTGACTCGTCACATGGATGCCACTCGTTTGGAACACTTTCTAACTTGGTTTGTACAGTATGATATAAAGTCTTGCGCTTATAACCCAATAATGGTAGCCAAGGATGAACCCAAATATGCATGGGAATTGTATCCGTAAATGGGTCCCATGAATTAACTGCAGCCAACAATTTAGGCATGACAATCTGGTCAAGAATCTTCTGAAGAGCTGCGTGAGGCATTAATCGTTCCCAAGTATCAAGAAACTGCAACGGTTCAGGGTTAGTTGCCTGCCAAGTGTTGGTGCTTGATCTCCTAACAGCGCGGAACACAACTTCCATGAAGAGCTGAGCGTAGGGTGAGTTAATCTCGTCTCCTTGCAAAAGGTTTTTCCATACCGACATAACATCTATGTGGTCTGCTGGCTTTATCAAAGGATCCCATCCCTTGAATAGTCTAGAGAACAACGGCAAAGCAAACGAGCACGCAATTGTGGCTAAGCCACGTTGCTTATACTCACTAGGAAACCTTCTTTTCATGTACCTGAACGAGTCACCAAGCAACTCAAGACTCAAAGTCCCCGAACGAGAGTCGTTATTTAGCTGATCTAAAGCACTAACAATCACTTCCAAACCATTAAGTTGCTTTTCTTTACAATTAGCATCGTTTACTAATCTTTCTTTTTCTTTCCGTAAACTGACAACTTTCTCCCTATCATTGTTCAAATCACATTCTGTTATTTGTATATCAAGCTCCGCTAACTCAGCTCCTCTGCAGTTACATCTTCTGTTTTCCTCTTTTTGGAAGGTTGACTCGACGCCTTATTCCTTGTTGGACTATAATTGCATTTGTATAAGTCTTGTTGGACAAAGTATTTAGTGTACTTATGTAATAAACGCAAAGCTAAAGGGCTGAATATGTTAGATCGAAATTATTAACATAAGATTGACAAGAATTGATTCTTATTATTAACAACATAATAACGCTTACATTGTTGTTTTAGACACACTTAAACGTATACATGTGCTTCATTTATATAATGGTTCACACGAACCATTGTGACTATTCACCAACAGGTGTAACCGAAATAACTAACTTCTAACTAGCTTTAACTACCATTAACCGACTATAACTGACTATAACCGCTTGTCGGTTATTAACTATCAATCTAACATATTCAACCCTTTAGCTTTGTGTTTATTACATAAGTACACTAAATACTTTGTCCAACAAGACTTATGCAATTATAGTCCAACATGATTTGACTCAGCTAGTAGTTCAGCAACTCTTTGCTCCACAAGTTGATTGATCATTGCTTGATCCACAGTAGGTGCATTAAGTGGAACATGATCATTGTCTCCCTGAACATCAACATTTTGATTCCTGTTGTTGCGGTTAGTGGTGTCCAGGTTGTCAGGAGTAGGGGTTTCAACATTTCGAGTAGGTCGACGTCCTCGGCGAACAGGAGTAGTCACCGCAGGACCAGTTCTGGTAGCCCTAACAGGGTTTCGACGTGGTGCCATTGATCTGTAACATCACACAAGTTCATGAGTCTCCAATAGAACTTATCGATATGCTCAACAAAACATTTCAACGAAACCAATCATGGAAAGAATAGCAACAATACACCACGTAACATCAATAAAGCGAATAAGGACTCAATTTCCATAACACCCAAAATCACATAATACCATATACTAATAACCATCAACCATACAATAGCGATCTAACATCGTTCCAACTAACGGATAACACAAAACGTACTAATCGTTCCAAAAGAGACGAATGCTGAGCAAAATACATCAAAATATGATAAATAGCTTTTCTAACCGAACACTCCTCGGTTAAGAAAGCAACAAGACAACATAAACCAATCAACTAGCCACGCTGCTGGCGGAGTCTACTCAACTCCTGCCTCAAGCCATCAAGATCCCTCCATAACGATCCTAGCTCCACGCTATGGGTGTCTCGGTCTCTCTTGAGGTCAGCCACCTCCTTCTCTAGCTCGGCATTCCTTTGCCAAAGCTTGCGGTCGGCCTCACGAGCAGTAACAAATCCTCGCTGCAAACTATCGATATGCTCGTAGACCTCCATCAAAACTCTCCTCAGCTCAGTAGTCCTGCCCACAACGACAGTCAGGTCAACTCTCAAATCAGCTAAAAACTCCCCAATAACTCTCTCAAGTCGATCAGATACACGTGCAACTCTCTCACTAAGCTCAGTAATCCGAGCCCACAACCTGCCAATCTCACCCAACTCTGCATGCTCAGCAGAAACCTCGGAAGATGCATCCGACTCAACGGGACTACCAGGTGGTAACTCAAACAAGAACGGATGATCAGGTGAATCAGGCTCAATCGGATGTACAGGTGAATCAGGCTCCTCAGCCTGAGCTGGTGGTGCTAACACATCATCATCATCATCAGGCATCTCATCCTCCTGAGGGTCATCCTCCTCCTCAGGGTCATCATCATCACCCTGCTCAGCCTCCTGAGGGTCATCCTCCCGCTCAGGGTCATCAGCCTCATCCTCACCCTCGTACTCCTCCTCCTCCTCATCAGAAGAGTACCTCATCACTCGTCGTCTCCTACTAGGTGAACCATGTGGAGATGTAGTAGGTGATCTAGGACGACGACGCAATGATGTGGGTGGCGCCTCAGACAGAAGAGAATGAGCATCAATCTGTAAAGGTGATGGAGTAGGGCGTACCGACATGCGTGCCGTAGCTCGGTGGGCAAAGCGTGGGGCCACACGAGCCAAAGCCTGATGAAGAGTAAGTTGCCTCGATGTACCAGGGAGCCCTAGAGAAGATGAGGGTCCCTGCGTAGATGCAGCAGGTAGTGCTGAAGTAGAAGCTGTCTGTGGTACAGTAGCTGAAGACATGGCCATCTGGTAAGGATCATCAGATGCCATAATGAACTGTGCAGGTAAAACCGGTGCAGTAAGAATATCCTCGATAACATCGGGCAAATGGGAGGCCATGGTCTGTGACAACGGCGTAGGGTAGGTGTAAGTGTTTCAAAACAACTAAATCACAACACATAATACCATACCAAAAATACTCATCAAATAGTTCAATCATATAATCTCAATAAAAAGAATTTCAAACACCGCATTACTAAAATGTTTATAAAACATATAGACCATATAATTCCTCGAAAACGCCATCTTATTACTAAAATCCATAAACCTCAAATCATCTCAATAAATCCCAAATCTAACAATCATCTCAAATATCTCATAATACCTCAAATAATAGAAGATGCTTCGGCTTGGCGGGCTGGCGGGCGGTGGTCAAGGATCATTTTCTATAAAAATACAGTTATAGTTTAGGCGTTTATTTACCTAGTTCTCTATAACCTTGGCTCTGATACCAATATGTAACACCCCCAAAATTTGATACAGCGGAAGACTCAACAAGCTTTCGGGGTGCTACGGGGATTGATATCCAACACAAGACAATATAGAACGAGATAAAGTAAACATAATAAAAACACAACCAAAACGGGGTTTTAAAGTTTACATTTATCCCAACATCATTCAGAGTCAGGCCCAAAATAAAATAACAGTAGGTCCAAATTTAGTTATCAGAGTTTAGAAAAATAGATCCATAAACCATGAGCCTTGGCCGAGCCTTCCATTCCAAGCATGCATCCCATCACTTAATTACCTGAGAAAACGTGCTAAAAGTCAGCTTTCGCTGGTGAGATCATAGGTTTAAATTCAACTAACAATATAGTGGACATATACGCAAAACGCTTGCTAGCTAGACTAAGGATTGGCTAACAGCCTGCGGATACCCTCCGCCCCAATCTAACACACGGATACCCTCCATTCTAACATAGATATTCGGGTAACCCCCGCAATACCAATAAATACTCGGATAACCTCCGAAGTATTAATAACCTATAGGTGCACACTATAGTATCTAAATAAAGCAACCTTGAATAGTACACACAACATATATGTGACTAAAGCTGACAATTCCAAATAACCAAATAAGCCAACCTTGAATAGTACACACAACATATATGTGACTAAAGCTGACAATCCATCAATAACCAAATAAGCCAACCTTGAATAGTACACACAACAAATATGTGACTAAAGCTGCCAATCCACTAACAACCAAATAAGCCAACCTTGAATAGTACACACAAAACTATGTGACTAAAGCTGACAATATATCCTAGTCCATACGCATAGCAAGTTTAGAAAGCATATAAAAGCGATAATAGTCCACATAAAATAATTTGCACGTTTCTCACCCCAAGTATTGAAAACATAGTTCAAGAAAAAGTGGGGCTATGACTCACCTCAAGTCCAGAAAATAGCAAGAAGAAGTCGGTAGAAATAAGATGTATGATAACTCACAAAACAGCAACTACGGACTTGGCACGACCTAACAATATTAACTCGTTCAGAAATCATTTCCTCAAATTTATAATATTCCCAAACCCGGACGAGAATCCGTTTTATTTCCGAAAATCCATTTCGTATTAGTTTGGTGCATGTTTGCGTTTGGTATCCATACGGGTGGTGGGTCGGCTCAAAACAAACCAAAAGGTCACACAAATAATAATAAAATAAACTATGGATCTAATATTAACCCAATATATCATTTAAATAAATCGCCGAAGTTTATCAAGTCCGTCGATTTGATAATCCTCATATTTATTTACGTAACACACCGTTCCAAGATTACACCCAACCTAAAGCACATAGCACATAATTACTATATAGTACATATCATAGTATAATAAATTCCTCATATATATCGTCAAATTGGCCAGATTTCCTGATATATACACTCGCAATTTATCACACTTTACATATACTACACCTATGGGCGTCGTAGGATACGATGCCCATTAATATATTCATTTCATATAACCAAATAACCCGGTTCAACCTTACGATTAAGTGGTTACTTAGTTATAGAAAACGTTTATATTAATCGTCATATATCCGTGACAACACGAAAGTCACAAATAATAACTTACCTGGACTCGAGTGACAACGACTCCGCATAACTCGATAAGTTTACCCGTTATATATACAAAATGACATTTTATTAAACGTTTAATAATTGTCGGGAGTTTCCCGTTTTATAACAAAATTTTATAATAATAATACGTTCAATAATATTACGCCACTTTCGTAGCCTAATATATATCTAATTGTATTATTTATAATACGACTCGTGATTATTATTATTATTAATATACGCGCCTATATAATTATATATACGTTATTCACGTCTATATATTCATATAAACGTTTATATTATCAATAATTGTTATTACGAGATTTATTATTTACATTTTAATTTTAATAGTTATCGAGTCATACGAAATGGTCACATGTCCGAGTCATGACTCTCGGCTCAATGTCCAAGTCCAAAGTAATAAACAAATGTCATAAAACAATACATCTCTGTCCAAACAATCCCAATCCACGTGCTACAACATGAGGGTCCGACTACGGCACCCGACTAACCTATCTCCGTCAATCTAATGACCGTCTCACAATCGGTCCCCAATCACACTTTTCGTCAACAACTCCTCAAAACCAATATCCAATCAAAACCAAAACCAATATATCAACAATAATAAGAATGAAAATGAATATAATCCAAGGTTCATATTCGGGTTGGTTTACCAAGCCAAACCCGAGTCTCGGTCCAAACCACGAGCACAACGGCTCGAACCAAACATACAAGTAACCAAATAAACTCCCACGAGCACAACAAATTTGCCAACCGACCCATAAGGTCTTCGGCAACAACAATAATAATAATGCGGCTAAGAACCGCGACCCACGAAGGTCGAACCACAGAAAATAACGAGCCCATGGCTCGAGTCACGACCAAACGAGAACCCCATACGGGTCTCGACTTGGCTATACGAGCATCCATAGGTGATCCCGAGACCTCAAGGGTCTCGGTTAGGCTCGAATCAATAATCAAGCCCTCGACATCAACCAAACTACCAAAACCAAGAATCAAAACTCCTCCAAATGCTCTAAATAAGAATATGCCGAGAGCATAGGCTCTCGGTTTCGAGTCGACCACCTCAAAATCCAAAAACCCGGATACCAAACATGATTTTTTATTATCAAAACATAGATTTCCAACCAAAATATTTCGATTCCCATCAAAATCATCCGTGTAGCCACGGATTTATCACCATGTCGAGGTACCCAAGGTACCTACACGAGCTCACTCACCTTCTTGAACCTCCAAACGTATAGATCTTGTAAAAATAACAAAAACTCGAACGGATCTTTAAAGATTTCGTGATGTTAATGGTGGTTTTAGGGTGTGTATGATATACCAAAAGAAAGAGGGTGAAATAAGGAGTAATATGGTGGTGTTCGTTTTGCAGGGTGGTCGGCGTAGTGGCGGTGGTGGCCGGATAAGGTGTTCGGCGGCTAGGGTTTATAAAAGGAAGAAAATGAGGGAGGTGAGAGAGATGAGAGTAAAGTGGTGAGGGTGGTGTGTGTTGTGTGTGAACCGAAACCAAAGGGACCCTATGTAGTTAACTCTTCTTTTATTTTTATTTTTTATAAAATGTTATCAATAATAATAATAATAATAATAATAATAATAATAATAATAATAATAATAATAATAATAATAATAATAATAATAATAATAATAGTAATAATAATATTACTATGGTGTGGAGCGGGTAACGTGGGTAAATGTAAAAACATGTGGCCCGAACCCGAACTCATTTCAAAACTTCAATATCTCCCGAAAACATCTCGTAAATAATTATATATAGTCGGACTCGTAAAACGAATCATAAAATTTTCGTTAGGTAAATCTAGTGTCAGAGTCAACGTAGTACCAAGTGAGAATTTAAGAATACATCACCGAGCATAAAATCAAAAATGAATTACGAGAATAATTCACGAATTCCATAACGTCTTTAATTAAAACATCCATAAAATAGGTCTTACAAGTTCGTTGTGAAATAAAATTTCAAATAAAAATTATAAACGAACTTTAATCGTAATGCGGGTTTTTAAAATAGCTCCCTAAACTTCCGGTTGTCACGTAATAAGAAAATAATATTTTTTTAAATAAAATAATTACTAAATAAGATATGAATCAATTTTTTTGAAATGGAAAATTCCAAAAGTGGTTTTGTTTTATTATATAAAATATATAATGGGTTTGTCCGGTGAAGAAGATGACACATATTCCAAAAGTGTAGCTTTGTTTTTGCTATATTCCATGTTTAACCCTTGTACTTTAAATTTTATCAATTAAGTCAAGAGTCTATAGTATTTTGTTTATCTTCATTTAATGGTATAGTCATAACAACCCGCATATGTTGTAATTTTGATATTCAGAAGTTATCATATTAATTTATCAACGTGTACTGTATACAAAATATTTTTGCTATAATTATGTTTCAAGAAAATTAATCACATGCATTTGAAATAAAAATGCTACACTTTGTATCACATGATATATAAGAGTTAATCATTAAGACTTTAAAGAAAATTTTTAGAAGTTTTGAGAAATTCAATGAATTGACTTGTTGAAAAAAAAATAAAAATAAATAAATAAATAAATAAAAAGTATCCTAAAATGAAAAAAAGAAATAGAAAAAGTACATACATTACTATAGATTTGATTATAGAATCTAATGTGTATAATTAGTTAAGTTTATTGATTTTGTAGCGGATACTGTAAAAGGTCCTCTAACGTAATAAGGCACAGGGCTCTCTAAATCCACGAGACGGCCCTGCTAAAAATGGGTTAAACCATTAAAATATAAGTTAAAATAGTAGGTTACATTGACTTTTAAATCGTTTTAACAAACTAAAAAAGTCACCCACAAAAGTTACCTTATCCAACACATTGTGCCATTGTGGACTTGTGGTACAACAATAACTTTTATACCATGTATATAAAAGCTGCAACTTGTATAAAAAGGCAAGAATGTGCATATCTTCTATGCAAGTTTTTAAAAAACACTTCAAAAAAAAAAAAAAAAAAAAAGAAGCTATGGCTTCTTATCTCAAAATTCTAGTGGTGTTCTTCTTGTTAACAATAGCAAAATCATATTGTGATGATGAAGACAAAGTGAAGGTGTCATTATACTATGAATCCTTATGCCCATATTGTTCAGATTTCATTGTGAATCACCTTGGTAAGGCATTGTATGAATTGAATCTAGTCTCTATTGTTGACCTTAGGATGGTTCCTTGGAGTAATACTCAACTTGGTCCTAACAATTCTTGGATTTGTCAAGTAAGTACATTTTCTTTACCGCTAAAAGTACTTGTTAACGTATGAACATTACCGGTTATCAACGTTTTGCAAGAGACCATCGTTCTGGATATTTCGGTAATTGCCATGGAAAGATAATAATCTTGAAACTTGTGGTGATTTATTATCATAATTTTTATTAATCATGTTTATGTTTCATGTTTAATGTGTTACATTTTTAACTTAACTGCGTTTTCTAGACAAAAGGGTAAATATAAAATTAATTCTTTTAAAGTTATGGTAGTATTGGTAAACTAGTGAATTACTTAAAACGTATTTGTTTCCTTTTAATGATTAATTTGTAACGAAAAGCCGACTTTCATGTTACATCTTATGCAGCATGGCCCCGATGAATGTTCGATTGACATAGTAGAAGCTTGTGCAATCGACTTGTTGCCTGAAGATGTAAGATTGAATTACGATTCGTTTATTATATTTATTATTTGTTGATTATATAGTAAGTCAAATACGATAATAAGTGCATAGGTTAAGTATCAAATGAGTTGCAACCAAATATCATGATAATGCATATCTATCACTAAACACATGTTATGTTGCAAGTGTATAGTTGTTGAAACATGATTATAACAGGGTCTAAGTTTCAAGTTGATTGAGTGCATTGAGGAATTAAATTTGGAAGGAAGACATGGTGAATGGAGATCTTGTATGAGCTCACTTAACATAGACCTAAAGCCCATCATGGATTGCTATCAAAGTGGAAAGGGTTACAATGTAAAGTCCTTACTATTCCCATCCTTCATTGTTTTATCTTTTTTACATGTGATTTTTGTGCACTTTGTCTAACATTTCAAAAGTGTACATGTGGGGGACATGAAAAAACAATTTACAGCTATCAGTTTGTATCTATAATTAGTGAGTTTCCATAATAAGACTTGGCAAGCCACGGCGGCTCATGCTCGAGTTATCTCAATTTGTCTAAATCTCTACTTAAACTAAAAACGACACTTTAAGGTGTAACAATCATAGATATGTTATTTTCTTATAATAGAAGTGATTACTTTACAAAGTTTTGATAGTGTGAATATGATTCATGTTATGATATGTTGCAGCTTGAACTACAATTTGCTGATGAAACAAACCATCTCAACCCTCCTCATAGATTTGTACCATGGGTTCTAGTCGACAGCCACGCACTTCAAGAGGTGAATTATCTTTCTATTATTAGAAACATCAAATAATATAGCAATAACATTTTGCTGACATAGTACAATAAACCAGTTGAAGTTGTTACAAACAATGATAATTGTGATCGATCATGATGGTATGAGATTGTACTAACACACATATACAATTGTTGCTACAGGATTTCGGGAACTTTGTTGCATATATCTGCAATGCCTACAACGGACAAAACAAACCGGAAGCTTGTGAGCAAAATGTACTTGAGACCAATTCTTTCAAAGGGACAAACTCTAGCTATCAAGTTTCTTATCGTGGTGAAAATGAGCACTCCATACCATTCAAATATAACTTCTAATACAGAACTTATATAAGCTACTAAATCATAAGCTCTTTGGAAACATAATTAAGTGGAGTACAATGGAATCTTAAT
The DNA here is from genome assembly GCA_030686995.1 of Artemisia argyi. Classification (NCBI taxonomy): domain Eukaryota; kingdom Viridiplantae; phylum Streptophyta; class Magnoliopsida; order Asterales; family Asteraceae; genus Artemisia; species Artemisia argyi. The sequence continues at coordinate 17,146,144 of CM060682.1, read as the reverse complement.
GTAATTTATCTAGCTAAAGCACAAAACAAGCTTGTGCTAGTTATGGAAAGTTCTTGTGAGAAAACAAGTTGTTAATGTGTCCTCGATCCGTATAACTTTTAGCAGTAGCCATTCAATTTTAACGCTGTGTGATTGATAAGATGGTTAACGTATTCTACATAATTAAGTTCTCACGGTCTCACCAAAAGGGCTAAAAGCTTTTGAAATTTCAAAACGCATTCAAAATTTGGTAACTACTGCTTCTAGTTTGTAGAATGAGTACCAACAATTTACTCTTTTCAACAAGTTATAGCAATCAATCATGCCAAAAACACTTAGGGAAACACATAGGGTAGTCTGAAACGATTAACATATGCATCATTCTTAATAATTAAAACTATATCATTTTTTTCTATACATCCTAATCTATCTGATTAAAACTATATTCGTCAAAACTCAAATCTGTTAAGAATACATGCTAATACATGAACGAAAAAACAAGTGTGTGACACTTAAGAAAAGTTTATGTGAAACAGATTGGGATAAATCAAAGATAAGCCGAATAAAACACATGATGTCACACCAATCAAATCCATATTCATTATAAAAAAGTAACGCTATCGGCTATACCACCAAAAGAGTTTGCAGGATGCTAAACTGTTCACATGATTAACAGGCGCCTAATCTCATATTTTGGAAAGTAATAGGCACAAAGAGGATACCATTGATAAACACAATATTACTATAGAAACAAGGACAAAATAATGAAAGCATGTACACGGATAAATCTGTTATCAGAAAAAGATGTATACTATATAGGATACCGAGTTAACATGCTATGAAAATAGACACATAGCGCACTCGACCACATGAAACATATTAAGAAGTTAGCGTTAGGCGTGCACATTTCCTGAAACATGACAGCAGAGTTTGATGGCTGGAATAATGGATCAGATAGAATAACGACACAAAAGACAAGATACAAGAAGAATGTTTGAAAATCATTTAGCTACATGTACATAAAGGTTCAGCAAATGCAAACTAATACTAATATGAATCAATCAACAAACAAACAAGAGATATCCATTTAACAATCCAAGCAAGATCAAGAAGTACGATTATTACAATACGAGAGTTGAAAAAGACAAGTTAATTATTTATTTATTTATTTTTTTTGTTTTAAATAGTTATTATATATAGGGTTTTTCTATTATGTGCCCTAGGGCACATGATAAGAAGTACAAAAAGTACACAAAAAGTACGAGGGACCTACAAAAATACACTTAGGGATCTATAAAATATGTATATTTTGTATGTTTTTTTGTACTTTTTGTACTTCTTATCATGTGCCCTAGGGCACATGATAGAAAAACCCTTATATATATAATACTGAATTGAATTTACATAGTGGTGGAAGGCAAGCGAGCAACAAGCTGCGTTGCTAGCCCTTTTTGAATTGCAAAACTAATCATCTTAAAAACGACATTTGTGGATCTAGGTGTTACAACATTACTATACATAGCACGTTGAACAAATTAAAAACCTTGCTGCTTCATTGTCTATTTTTTTGCTTTCTTCTTCTCCTTCTTCTTCATCATCTTCTTCTACTCCTTATTGTCATCGTCGTCATCATCTTCCCAAACCACGTAGTCATAAAACTAATAATTAACGTAACATTAATAATAATAACTAATAATGTAGTAAATTAAAATACCGAAATAGTACATAATAAAAACATGCATGATTAAACTGATGATGATATTACCGAAGGAGGGGGAGGATGAGGAAGAAATTGACGCTGCTCGGGAGCGTTAGGATCTGACATCCATGCTGGCATTATCCTCAGCATCTTCTCCCTGGTCTTCTTCTCATCTATTTTTCGCTTTTTTTATGAATCACTGCCACATTAAGTGCTTCCACTTTCTTCTTCATCCTCTTGTTGTTGTTGTTGTTGTCATCAGCATCATCATCTCTCTGCCGTTTTCGTTTCTTCTTGTCATTAAGTTGCGGAAAATCCTCCTCTTCCGCTTTCTTCTTCTCCTCTTTTGCTGCTTTTCTTCTTCATATTCTTCATTTTCTTCTTGTTGATCTCATCATCATCTGCTTCCTCTTTCTTCATCCTTATCTTCTTCTTCTTCTTCTTCTTCTTCTTCTTCTTCTTCTTCTTCTTCTTCGTGTTGTTGTCGTCATCATCATCATGGATCATCATCACCATCTGCTTCCGTTTCCTTCTTCTTCATCATCTGCGCCGCTTTTCCTCGAAACCAGCCAGTCCGATGGAACATTTTCTGCAAGTAGGTCACGTTCTTTCCTACGTTCTGCTGCTACTGCCGACATCTCTCACAAAAACTCTTAATTTTATTAGTTTTAGCTATTAGGGTTTCTTTTCTTTCTTCTTGCATGCTATATAGACGAGAAAAAAATTGCATTACCTCCTTGTAATATCCATAATTGCTCAAACATCCCTTCTAAAATGTATTACTACATGATTACTACAAATCAAATGAATAATAGTAAGAGCGAGAAAGTGACTTAACTACGGTTAAAAAAAAAGGTGATATTCTCTCGTTGTTACAACCATACAACAAAGCAAGAGGCTCTAAACATCTACTCAGAGCTGTATACGAAGGTGTGAAAGATGTACAACCGTACAAGGCCTCAAAGTTTTAGAAGCCTCGAAATTTTTAGTAATCCATTATATACTTGAGGCCTCAAAGTTCACTTGCAACAAATAAAGTGTTAGGGATACATGATTTTTTTTTTCCTCATTAGTTGCTTTTGTATATCATGTATCGTCATGTTTAGTTATCCCTCGAACTTTCGCATAGGCCTTCGTTAACTTAGCTACGTTTCTTCATATACGAGCAAATATGATATTGTAAATAAAAATATAAAAGAAGCTCATAGATTGCAATAGTCAAAATAGAATAGGCCAATGTAAATGCGAGAAACTTAAATTACTAATAGAGGTCATTCTTTATGGGTTTTTGTTTGTGGGCTATTGATTTGGGCTTTTACTTTATAGTTTATATATAGACCCAAGATACGAAGCTAATGGATTTTGACATTTTATTCAGCTAAAGAAATGGTAACTTTATGAGCCAAATGTAACCATGCTAGTGTTAGTCATTATAGTGTAAGGAGCCGAGTCCAAGCCCGTCAAAGCTTGAACGCATGATTATACACGTTTTGAGTTTTGATTGAGTAAATCTGAATTATCTCACAAACACTCATACAGTCAATCTTCGGCTAAATCAGATGAATATTCGGGTTTAGTTTAGAAGTTGATGACTTAAATTTTGTATGTCGCATGCTATCATCGGAGGAGCTAAAATTTCTGTTGGGTGGTGATACACAAATTGTTTTTGGTTTTTTTGCTTCAATCTCTTTTTAGTTGAACTAAAGTTGTAAAATACTAACAAATAAAAGACCTAACATGCAAATATTATAGGAGTTACACATATAAAGGAAGACACTTTTTCGCGACCTAAGTATTGAAAAAGTTACACTAAAGCATTGAAAAAGTTACACTAAAGCAAATCAAAGCTTAAAACAATAATTAGCTCACTAAAGTATGAATTTTGAAGATGAAAATATGACAAAGATTAAGATTTAGAGAGAGCCCTCCAAACCTCCAGCGTGTAGCCGGCGGCCGGAGGCGGCAGCTGAAGAGGTTAGGTTTAGGGTTATAGATCAAAGGCGGAAAATTTAATTCTTTGATACCATGTAAGTATAGAGAATATATTAAGAGATAATGATGATTTTATTGATTGATTGATTACAATTACATCATAACTATAAATAGCTACACTGAATATTTTAGACTCGGGCTTAGGACCGTTACAAAACATAATACGGTCTAACACATTTGTGTAATATATAGTTGTGTGTTTATAGTATTTCTTATGTATGTATAAATATCATACAATATTTATAATTTGTTGGTTATTGCAAATATTTCACACAACATCCCAACATGCAAGTTGGGAAGTAAATGATACTAGTAACTACTCAACTACCAAGCCATTATTCATATTTATTGTTTGGGAAACAGAATTTGTTACTCATCAATGCATCCTTTGAAAAAACATACAGAGTATCTTTTGTATCATATACAGTTCTCATATAATGGTTGGAATTCTTTAAACTGTATCTTATGACACATCATTAATAATATCATATCATACACCTTTTGTAATTTACTACCTAAACATGATTAACATAGTGTAATGTTTCTAATCAAGAAGATACCTTTTTCTGAGTACTTGTTCGACACACCACTTGTGATGATTGTAGTACATGTTGCCTGCTTTATCTTGCGTTTTTCCGTGGTCTAGATTGGTATCTTTCACTCTGTAAAGCTGTATATTATTTCGGATTTACTCATTTCGACAGTAAATTTTTTTTACAAGCACACCAAATTAACAACTAATAGTCATGTCATAATACTTGTACGTTATGCGTCAAAATGACAAACTGTTACGTGCTACTCTAACCTTTTTTTCGCAAGACACATGCTACTCTATCCATATGAATCCTAAAATAGTAAGTTTGTTCTAACACAGTGAAAGTTTTTTACCTACAAAAGTTACATCATATAACATTGTTGTGCAACAAAAACATTTGCATCATGTAGAAAAAGCTGCAAACCCCACAACATACTCACTTATTTCACCACCCAATAAAGGTTACACCAAGGACAGCTAAATATGTAACAAAGTGAGAGCAACTTGTATAAAAGGCAAGATATCATAACTTTTAATTAATTTCTTGTATGCAAGGTTTTTAAACACTAAACAAAAGCTATGGCTTCTTACCTTAAGATGCTAGTGGTATTCTTCTTGTTAACAATGGCAAAATCATATTGTGATGATGACAAAGTGAAGTTGTCATTATACTATGAAGCTTTATGCCCATATTGTTCAGATTTCATTGTGAATCAACTTAGTAAAGCTTTGTATCAAATGAATCTAGTCTCTATTGTTGACCTTAAGCTGGTTCCTTGGGGTAATACTCAATTAGCTCCTAACAATGCTTGGATTTGTCAAGTAAGTACATTCTTTTACTGCAAAAAGTACTTGTTATTGTATTAGTATTGCCGGTTATCAATGTTTTGCAAGAGACTGGTATTTTGGGTTTTTCGGCCATTGTTGTGGAAGATAATTATCTTTAACTTGTGGCGATTTGTTATGATTTTATAAGTCATGCTTATGTTTCATGTTTATATGTTGAATTTGTGGTTCAAATGCTTTTTACTAGACAATAGGTAAGTATCCATATTAGAGCCATATATGAGGGTGTGGGAGGTGTGCTACCGCACAGGGCCTCAAAGTCTTAGGGGACTCAAAATATATATCTTTTTATATAATTATGGCCTCAAATTCATTTCCAACATCATAATGTTGATGATATATGAAATTTTGTTCTAAATCTTTGTTAAAGTTTACTTCAAGTGGGCGAGAGTGATGAAAAACTCATAAGAATTTAATCGTCATGTTAAGTTATCATATATGTGGTTTTGCACAAGGCCTTAGCTAGCCCAGCTATGCCACTGATTTTAATATACATATCAATCAGTTGAAGTTATAGTAGTATTGAACTATTGGTAAAATTAATGAGTTGTTTACAACATAATTGTTTTTCTTAATGATTAGTTTATAACGAAAAGCCAACCACGATGTTATTTATTTTGCAGCATGGCCCTGATGAATGTTCGATTGACATAGTAGAAGCTTGTGCAATCGACTTGTTACCTCAACATGTACGATTCGTTCATTACAAAGTTCAATTCTATATATTTGTCATTTATAATTACTTTTTGAATAAGATATCAATTGTATAATGTTAAATCATGTTTATAACAGGGGCTAAGGTTCAAGTTAATTGAGTGCATTGAGAGATTGAATTTAGAAGGAAGGCATGGTGAATGGAAATCTTGCATGAATTCACTCAAAATAAACCAGAAGCCCATCATGAATTGCTATCAAAGTAGAAAGGGTTTTGATGTAAGTACTTCTATTTATCACTTTTTGAACTTTTAACATGTGGCTTTGTGTACTTTGTCCAACATTTCAAAAGTGAACATGGTGGCAGACATGATAAAGCAATTTACATTTATCAATTTATGATTAATGAGTACAACTGATCTCAAGCTCATCACTTTTTCTTATCTTGGGTACATGCCACCGGTCATGAGAGATGTAAATCGCAACATAAATGGTGTGTATAATATTTTTCTATAGCATTTCAAATAGTCTTAGCGAGTTCCCTCAGATCGACTTGCCAGGTTGTGAAGCGAAAGCTAAAGTCATCTCATATCGTCTGAATTCTTACTTATCTAAAAACTATACTCTAAGATGTACAATCATAGATACGGTATCTAAGTTTATTTGAAGGGATTACTAAGTATGGTTTCGATGTAAATATGATTCATGTTATGTCGTGCTGCAGCTTGAACTAAGATTTGCTGATGAAACAAACCATCTCAACCCTCCTCATAGATTTGTACCATGGGTCCTGGTCAACAACAACCCACTTCAAGAGGTCAATTCTCTTTCTATCACTGACATCAAATAATTGTATTATCATTTTGTTGACCTACAATAATCCAGTTGAAGTTGCTATAAATATCAATAGTTATAAACATGATAATAAATATGAGATAGTACTAACACATGGTTACAACTATTGCTACAGGACTACCAGAATTTCGTCGCATATATCTGCAAAGCATACCGGGGACAAGATAAACTTAAAGCTTGTGAGCAACATGTACTCGAGACCAATTCCTACAAAGAGGCAAACTCAAGTGTTTGCTATCGTGGTGAAAACGAGCACTCCATACCATTCAGCTATAACTTTTAATACATAATTTATAAGTTTTCATAACATAACTTCTATGGAATATTTATGAACTGTAATCAGAGCATAAAACAAGTTTGTGCTCATTTTTATTGAAGTTCTTGTGAAAAAACAAGCTATTAACATATATATAATTTTTTATCAGTAGATATTCGATTGGGAAAAATCTTTAATAATGTACCATACTTGTCACAAAAATTACTTTCGTGTAGCGAACAAAAAAAATAGCTTTTTGATGTACTGAACTTTCATTTTTTGGTCTTTTTTATGTACTATTGACATTTTTGCCCCTCAAAATATTGAAAATCCAAGGACATTTTTGTCACGAAAATACATCAAAAATGAAAGTTCAGTACATCAAAAAGCTATTTTTTTTGTACGCTACACGAAAGTAATTTTTGTGACAAGTATGGTACATTATTAAATATTTTTCCCTATTCGATTTTATTGTTGTGGGATAATAATATGGTAACTAGTAATTACAACTGGTTTATACAATGACTGCGAAAATAGTGAAAACCTATAGGGGTCTGTATCGATTTCCATATGCATCATTATAAAAAATTAATGATATCGTATATTATTAAAACACTTGAAACATATTGAGAAACCTTAGGAATATCACTTAAAATTTTGACTCTTTTACTTCATCAATATTTCACACTGTGAGCAATTATATGCCAATACATGAACAAAACAACAAGTTTGTATATTATTTAAGAATAGGCCGGTACGAATATTAGAAGAAGAGTAGCAATATCATATGCAAAACAGATTGAGATTAATCAAAGATAAGCCTAATAAAACACACAATGTCACACTCATATTCAAATTTAAAAAGTAAGGCTATGCCACCAAAAGAATTTGCAGAAAATCAAACTGTTCACATGATTAACGTGGCTAATCTTTCACCTAATATGTCAAAAAGTTATTCAAATCAAAAAAATCCATGTCGATATTCGTGGGCCCTATATACTAGATGAGCCACAGCATCGTTCAACTTTCAAGTTAATACCTAACAAGATAATCAATTAAAAAGAAGTAATCAGAGAACCGAACTCACGATACCCTTGAAAAGAAACAAAGAACAAGATTATTGATTATGTATTTAGCAATATAATATAAGCGAGAAAGACCAACAATGTCTTCATAGATGCAAACTTGCTTTAAATTCAATTTCTGTAAGCCACAATTTTAACTTTTATGTCGACATTGTTAAGCATATAAAGAATCACACTACAATAATCGTAACTCAAGAAACACAAGGCTCTACTTTATATCTAAACATTTACTTGAAGAAAGAAACATGATGCAGTCAGAACCTATCGTTCAACCTGTATGGTCAACTCACTCTTATATACACTCAATTTTAGATCAAGATAATTTGAACATGAACTTCTGTACAAATGAAGAAGTCCATGAGTCACCAACCATCATGGAGGCCTTTGATGATGTATGCAAATGGTTATGTGATGATGATAAGCAACAGATGGAAGAGATTCCAACTGATAGCTATGTATGGAGTCCAAGTATGTCCATGAACTCAAGTGATGCATGTGCATATGTCCCATATGAAACACAATCATCCGTGGTACATAAAGATGACGCCATGGAAATTGAGTCTCAAACCGGACTCCAAAACCTACTCATGGCTTATTCAGAGGCTATTGTATTGGGACAAAAAGAGCTAGCTACAGTGATTCAAAAATGTGTATGTCAAAAAGCTAGCCCAGTTGGTCCAGCCATCGAACGATTAGCACTTAACTTGTTCAAATGTGGTGAAAATGAAGACGAATACCTAAAACAAGAGTCGATGAGAAACTTCAAAACAGCATTCAGAGCGTTCTATGAGATCTTTCCATATGGGCGGTTTGCTCATTTCACAGCCAATTCAGCCATCCTTGAAGCAGTTCCAACCCATGTGGAATCGATTCACATAGTTGACTTTGACTTATGTGAAGGAAGTCAATGGCCTCCTGTCATAGAAGCCATAGCACGAATGAAGAAATCATTGATCATCACAAGTTTCAAAACTGATCAAGATCAAGACTCTCAATTTGAACAAACAAAGAGGCAACTTTGTGACTTTGCAAGAAGTTTTGGTCTAAATTTGAAGGTACAAGAGACGGCTATGGCACAAATCATCGATACTATGGAGGGAAACAAACTAGAAAGTGAATTTATGGCCTTTAACTGTATGCTTGGCCTTCCACATATGCGAAGGACAAGAAATACATGTCAAGTTATGGACTTTGTAAAAGTAGCAAAAGCGGTTTTAGACATAACCGAAGGGATCATCACCTTTGGAGATGGAGAAGAATGTGAAAAAATGAGAACTTTTACTGATTTTTCTTTGTTTTTTAACAAAAATCTGGAACGCAACAAAGCGTTATACGAATCAATAGAATGGGGTTTACCTAGTTATCTCAACGAAGCAAGGATAGCAATGGAGACCCTTTTTGTGTCACCTTCTATATCATCAGAATCTTGGCTCCAAAAGTGGGCGGAAGGAAGAGAAAACATGGCTTCCCTAAAAGAGATCGGTTTAAAAGGACGACCATTGAGCAAAGAAAGCCTAATTGAAGTCAGGGAACTGGTAAAGGAAGGAGAAAGCCCACACGGTATCAGAATTGAAGGCGAAAATGGGAATGAAATGGTGTTGGAATGGAATGGAACTCCACTTGTGAGGGTTTCCGCTTGGTTGTAGATAGCGTTATAGATCTGCACAAAAACTAGTTGTTACACAAATGTAATTAAGATAGATTCCAGATTCAAAACAATTGATTTTGATTATGTGATAACATCGTAATCTGTTCAAATGGTTATTAATCATATATTTTTTTTCAGGATATAGTACTGCTAACATGATCTGTTAATTTTATCGACAATCAAAGATTCTACTAAAGAAAAAGTCCAAAAACTAGAAGCATGATACGGGTACGCTAAAATCATATCTAAAATGGATTGACAATGATCAAGAAAGAGTTTGCAGAAAATCAAACAGTCCATATGGTTAACAAACATAATCTTTCTCGCCACAGGTTAAATGATATTCAAACACATAACTGTGACGGAGTTTTGGGTCCCACAGACAATCAGTAGCCACAAAATAATTCATCGTTCTAGTTAATAGACGAATTCCTTCATTTGACTAGATAGCAATAAAAACAGATACACGTATATCATGTACAACTGTATGGCTGAGGAGGTGTTGTGCAAGTGTGTTTGGATTAGCTTATGTTATTGGCTTATTGATATTTGAAGAAGCCACAAAGCTTACTTCTTTGAGCTTATGAGCATATCACTGTAAGCTCATGGCTTAATTAAGCCATAAGCTCAACCTCATAAGCTAAAAAAAGTGACGTCATCGGCTTTTCCATAAAATAAGCTAATCCAAACACCCTCTTATAATCTGATGAACTTATTCCCATGACTTTTATTATCTTACAAAATAAATTAATCAAACAAACTTATCCTTGAAATAGACATGAATAGTTATCCAATAAGATTCTTAATTGAGTATTTAACCATAAAATAAAAGAGCAATGACCAACAATAGGGAAAATTCCAAGCCATGAAAGAAGACCAAGAATCACTTCTTTAAGAAGTTATCTTCCCTCAAATTCTAATTCCTTTAACCACAATTTTGAATTATCTGTCGACGATTTTCAGCCAAGCAATATCAAGAAAACACTGAAAATAACATGTTTACTAAGAGACATAAGAAACCATAGAGTGATAGATGATTCACAAAAACATCATAAAGACAAAACTGTGCTGAAATCTGACTTTTGTTTCAGCCTTCTTCACCAAGTCACTCTTATTTTAGCTCAATGATTATCGATATGGACCAAACATGAACATGTATATGAACACCATATTTTTCTTTCAATTTTCAAATATAGTACAATTCAAATGAATGTACAACAAAACATTCTTTAGAAACATTACAACAAAATTTAACTAAGAATGTACAACTAAATATTCTCTAGAAACAAGTAGGATTATATAGCTCAGTTGGGCTTGTTAGGCTCAATTAACTCAGGCATGTCTAGCTGTTACACCAAGCCATATGAGCACATCTCAGATTGGAGACGACATAAAAGCAATAATAAGTCTGAAGTCCTGCTCAAACTGCCAAATCAGTACTTGTTGGTTTGACCAGTTCGGGGAGATTTGATAGCCCAAAGTGGCCCATGCAAGTGCCATGCTGCATTATATATCTGTGACCTACAATCCCGATTTGAGATATATAATGTTCTATGATGTATGATATATGTGCTCATTTACAAAAAGAAGATGCTACTTGCTATGTTAGTATCTGCAGGACTGCAGTATCTAATTCAGCAAGTAGTTTGTGAAACATTTTTAAAGTTTATTCTACCAACAAGAAAATCTAAAGATAGTATTAAGTTTCATCCAAGTCTCTTTACAGCCTATCATGGGACAATAGAGGAAACCTTATCGAATCAAGATAACATATTTTAAGACAAATATGATAACTGGATACAATGCTTGACGATTTCATATATATCACAAGTATATCTCAACATAATTATCTCGAAAAGCATATCTTTAAACAGAATTTGATTAGACAATCCCATATTTTGAGGATGCAGAACACATCAAACTTTATTAAAAAAATATGTTGTCACATTCATGATAAACTAATATGATACTAACAAGAAAGAGTTTGTAAGGAACCAAAGACTTATGTGATCATTCTCTAAATAGAGCAAGTATCAGAAATGAAGATTACAAAAGACAAGTTGGTATAGACGGAGAACAAGAAATTCAAGTCAAGTTATGGACTTTCTAAAAGTAGGAAAAGCGGTATTAGACATAACCGAAGGGATCGTCACCTTTGGAGATGGAGAAGAAAGTGGAAAAAAAATGAGAACTTTATTTTCGTTTTTCAACAATAATTTGGAACACTACAAAGCGTTCTATGAATCAATGGAATGGGGTTTACCTAGTTATCTCATTGAAGCACAGATAGAAATAGAGACCCTTTTTGTGTCACTTTTTATATCATCAGAATCTTGGTTCCAAAAGTTTGCGGAAGGAAGAGAAAACATGGTTTCCCTAAAAGTTATCGGTTTAAGAGGACGACCAATGAGCTAAGAAAGCCTAAATGAAATGAGGGAATTGGTGAAAGAGGGTGAAAGCCCATATGGAATCAGAATTGAAGGTGACAATGGGAAAGAAATGTAATGAAACTGCACTTGTGAAGGTTTCCGCTTGGATGTAGACAGGGTTATAGACCTGCACGAACGTCAGATGTTACAAAAATGTAATTAAGATAGATTCCACATTCAAAACAAATGATTCTAATTATGTGATGACATCGTAATCTGTTCAAATAGATATTAATCATATATTCTTTTCAGGATATAATTATACTAACATGATCTGTTAATTTTCTCGATAATCAAAGATTCAACTAAAGAGAAAGTACAAAAACTAGAAGCATGGTACGGGTACGGTAAAATCATATTTAAAACGGACTGACAATGATCAAGAAAGAGTTTGCACAAAATCAAACAGACCATATGGTTGACAAACATAATCTTTCATGCCACAGGTCAAATGATTATTCAAAGACGTGACGGAGTTGTGGGTCCCAGAGACAATTAGTAGCCACAAAATAATTCATCGTTCAAGTTAATGGCCGAATTCCTTCATTTGACTTGATAGAAATAAAAACAGATGCACATATATTAACCACTCAAGGGTGGCCTAGTGGCAAAAGCGCTTGTGACTATCACTCTTAAATGTGTGAAGTCTCAAGTTCAATTCCTGTTAGGTGTTTAACAACCTTTAAGTGGCCATGCCAACCTCCTGAAAAGGGAAGACTTTACTGTGTGGCGGTGGGTTCATACCCCGTGGATTAGTCGGCCAAAAGGTTGGAAACCATGGTTACCCAAGAACATATACACATATATGATATATCATGTACAACTGTATGGCGAAGGAGGTGTTGTGCATTTAGGGGGTGTCTGGATTAGCTTATTTATTGGCTTATTGAGATTTGGAAAAGCCAAAAAGCTTACTTTTTGATCTTCTGAGCATATCACAGTAAGCTCATGGCTTATCAAAGCCATAAGCTCATCCTCATAAGCTAAAAAAAGTGAGCTTATTAGCTTTTCCATAAAATAAGCTAATCCGAACACCCTCTTATAATCTTGTGAACTTATTCCCATGACTTTTATTATCTTACAAAATAAATTAATCAAACAAACTTATCCTTGAAAGAGACATGAATAGTTATATAATAAGATTCTTAATCGAGTATTTAACATAAGGAAAATTCCATGCCATGAATGAAGACCAAAAATCACTTCTTTAAGAAGTTAACCTCCCTCAAATTCTAATTCCTTTAACCAAAATTTTGAATTATCTGTCAACGATTTTCAACCAAGCAATATCAAGAAAACACCCAAAAAAACATGTTTACTAAGACATAAGAAACGATAGAGTGATAGACGATTCACAAATACATCATAAAGACAAAACTATGCTGAAATCTGACTTTTACTTCAGCCTTCTTCCCCAAGTCACTCTTATTTTGACTCAATTCTTATCGATATGGAAACATGGACATTTATATGAATGAACACCATAAAATTTTTTCGAGTTTCAAATATAGTATAATTCAAATGAATGTACAAGTAAACATTCTTAAGAAACATTACAGCTAAATCAAACTTAGAAGCTTAAACGTTAACTCAAAAAAAAAAAAAAAAAAAAAAAAAAGAAAAGAAAAAAAAGATAACTAGTGGGCTTATATAGCTTGGTTGGGCATGTTAGGCTCGATTCATTCGGCGTGTCTAGCTACTATACCAAGCCATATCTACACAGGTCTGTTTAGATAGACACATAAGCAAAAATAAATTCTGCTAAAACTTCCAAATGGTACTGGTTTGACAGCTATGGGAGAAAACAAACAAACCAAGGTTAGTGGTTTGTTCGATATTTTTAAGCCCAAACCGGTCCATGCGAATGCCATGCTACTTTCTGTGTTAGTACGACTGCAGTATCTAATTCAGTAATTACTTTAAGAAACCTTTTAGAAGTTTATTATACCAACAAGAACATCTAAAGATAGTATTAAGTTTCATCCAAATCTCTATACAGCCTATCATGGGACAACTGGACAATCGAGGAAACCTTATCGAATCAAGATAATATATTTTAAGACAAAAAAGATAACTGGATACAATGCTTGATGATTTCATATATATCACAAGTATATCTCAACATAATTATCTCGAAAAAAACAAGCATCTCTTAAACAGAATTTGATTAAGCAATCCCATATTTTGAGGATGCAGAGCACATCAAACTTTATTAAAGAATATCATGTCACATTCATAATAAACTAATAAGATATGATACTAACAAGAAAGAGTTTGTAAGGAACCAAAGACTTATGAGATCATTCTCTAAATAAGAGCAAGTATCAGAAATGAAGATTACAACCGACAAATTGGTATAGACGGAGAACAAGAAATCCAAGTCATGGACTTTCTAAAAGTAGTAAAAGTGGTTTAGACATAACCGAAGGGATCGTCACCATTGGAGATGGAGAAGAATGTGAAAGAATGAGAACTTTATCTGCGTTTTTCAACAAGAATTTGGAACACTACAAAGCGTTATACGAATCAATGGAATGGGGTTTACCTAGTTATCTCAGTGAAGCAAGGATAGAAATGGAGACCCTTTTTGTGTCACCTTTTATATCATCAGAATCTTGGTTCCAAAAGTTGGCGGAAGGAAGAGAAAACATGGTTTCCGTAGAAGATATCGGTTTAAAAGGATGACCAATGAGCAAAGAAGACCTAAATGAAATGAGGGAATTGGTGAAAGAGGGTGAAAGCCCATATAGAAACAGAATTTAAGGTGACAATGGGAATGAAATGGAATGAAACTCCACTTGTGAGGGTTTCCGCTTGGATGTAGACAGGGTTATAGACCTGCACGAACGTCAGATGTTACAAAAATGTAATTAAGATAGATTCCACATTCAAAACAAATGATTCTAATTATGTGATGACATCGTAATCTGTTCAAATAGATATTAAACATATATTTTTTCAAGATATAATTATACTAACATGATCTGTTAATTTTCTCGATAATCAAAGATTCTACTAAAGAGAAAGTACAAAAACTCGAAGCATGGTACGGGTATGGTAAAATCATATTTAAAACGGACTGACAATGATCAAGAAAAAGTTTGCACAAAATCAAACAGACCATATGGTTGACAAACATAATCTTTCATGCCACAGGTCAAATGATTATTCAAAGACGTGACGGAGTTGTGGGTCCCAGAGACAATTAGTAGCCACAAAATAATTCATCGTTCAAGTTAATGGCCGATTTCCTTCATTTGACTTGATAGCAATAAAAACAGATGCACATATATTAACCACTCAAGGGTGGCCTAGTGGCAAAAGCGCTTATGACTATCACTCTTAAATGTGTGAAGTCTCAAGTTCAATTCCTGTTAGGTGCATAACAACCTTTAAGTGGTCACGCCAACCTCCTGAAAAGGGAGGACTTTACTGTGTGGCGCTGGGTTCATACCCCGTGGATTAGTCGGCCGAAAGGTTAGAAACCATGGTTACCCAAAAGAACAGATACACATATATCATGTACAACTGTATGGCGAAGGAGGTGTTGTGCATTTAGGGGGTGTCTGGATTAGCTTATTTATTGGCTTATTGATATTTGGAAAAGCCAAAAAGCTTACTTTTTGATCTTCTGAGCATATCAATGTAAGCTCATGGCTTATCTAAGCCATAAGCTCAACCTCATAAGCTAAAAAAAGTGAGCTTATCAGCTTTTCCATAAAATAAGCCAATCCAAACACCCCCTTATGAACTTATTCCCATGACTTTTATTATCTTACAAAATAAATTAATCAAACAAACTTATCCTTGAAAGAGACATGAATAGTTATATAATAAGATTCTTAATCGAGTATTTAACATAAGGAAAATTCCATGCCATGAATGAAGACCAAAAATCACTTCTTTAAGAAGTTATCCTCCCTCAAATTCTAATTCCTTTAACCACAATTTTGAATTATCTGTCAACGATTTTCAACCATTCAATATCAAGAAAACACCCAAAAAAAACATGTTTACTAAGAGACATAAGAAACGATAGAGTGATAGACGATTCACAAATACATCATAAAGACAAAACTATGCTGAAATCTGACTTTTACTTCAGCCTTCTTCCCCAAGTCCCTCTTATTTTGACTCAATTCATATCGATATGGAAACATGGACATTTATACGAATGAACACCATAAATTTTTTTTCAAGTTTCAAGTATAGTATAATTCAAATGAATGTAAAACTGAACATTCTTAAGAAACATTACAGCTAAATCAAACTAAGAAGCTTAATCGGTAACTAAAAAAAAAAAAAAAAAAAAAAAAAAAAAAAAAAAAAAAAAAAAAAAAAAAAGATAACTAGTGGGCTTATATAGCTCGGTTGGGCATGTTAGGCTCGATTCATTCGGCATGCCTAGCTACTATACCAAGCCATATCTACACAGGTCTGTTTAGATAGACACAGAAGCAAAAATAAATTCTGCTCAAACTTCTAAATGGTACTGGTTTGACAGCTATGGGAGAAAACAAACAAACCAAAGTTAGTGGTTTGGTCGATATTTTTAAGCCCAAACCGGTCCATGCGAATGCCATGCTACTTGCTATGTTAGTACGACTGCAGTATCTAATTAAGCAATTACTTTAAGAAACCTTTTAGAAGTTTTTTATACCAACAAGAACATCTAAAGTATTAAGTTTCATCCAAATCTCTATACAGCCTATCATGGGACAACTAGACAATCGAGGAAATCTTATCGAATCAAGATAATATATTTTAAGACAAAAATGATAACTGGATACAATGCTTGACGATTTCATATATATCACAAGTATATCTCAACATAATTATCTCGAAAAAAAACAAGCATCTCTTTGAACAGAATTTGATTAAGCAATCCCATATTTTGAGGATGCAGAGCACATCAAACTTTATTAAAGAATATCATGTCACATTCATAATAAACTAATAAGATATGATACTAACAAGAAAGAGTTTGTAAGGAACCAAAGACTTATGAGATCATTCTCTAAATAGAGCAAGTATCAGAAATGAAGATTACAACCGACAAATTGGTATAGACGGAGAACAAGAAATACAAGTCATGGACTTTCTAAAAGTAGTAAAAGTGGTTTTAGACATAACCGAAGGGATCGTCACCATTGGAGATGGAGAAGAATGTGAAAGAATAAGAACTTTATCTGCGTTTTTCAACAAGAATTTGGAACACTACAAAGCGTTATACGAATCAATGGAATGGGGTTTACCTAGTTATCTCAGTGAAGCAAGGATAGAAATGGAGACCCTTTTTGTGTCACCTTTTATATCATCAGAATCTTGGTTCCAAAAGTTGGCGGAAGGAAGAGAAAACATGGTTTCCGTAGAAGATATCGGTTTAAAAGGATGACCAATGAACAAAGAAGACCTAAATGAAATGAGGGAATTGGTGAAAGCGGGTGAAAGCCCATATGGATATGGAATCAGAATTGAATGTGACAATGGGAATGAAATGGAATGAAACTCCACTTGTGAGGGTTTCCGCTTGGATGTAGACAGGGTTATAGACCTGCACGAACGTCGATGTTACAAAAATGTAATTAAGATAGATTCCACATTCAAAACAATTGATTCTAATTATTTGATGATATCGTAATCTGTTCAAATAGATATTAATCATATATTTTTTTCAGGATATAATTATACTAACATGATCTGTTAATTTTCTCGATAATCAAAGATTCTACTAAAGAGAAAGTCCAAAAACTAGAAGTATGGTACGAGTACGCTAAAATAATATCTAAAATGGATTGACAATGATCATGAAAGAGTTTGCAGGAAATCAAACAGTCCATATGGTTGACAAACATAATCTTTCTCGCCACAGGTCAAATCATTATTCAATGACATAACTGTGATGGAGTTGTGGGTCCCACAGACAATTAGTAGCCACAAAATAATTCATCGTTCAAGTTAATAGCCGAATTCCTTCATTTAACTTGATAGCAATAAAAACAGATACACATATATCAGGTACAACTGCATGGCGGAAGAGGTGTTGTGCATTTAGGGGGTGTTTGGATTAGCATTATATTGGCTTATTAAAACTTGGAAAAGCCAAAAAGCTTAGTTTTTGAGCTTCTGAACATATCACTGTAAGTTCATGGCTTAACTAAGCCATAAGCTCAACCTCATAAGCTAAAAAAAGTGAGCTTATCGGCTTTTCCATAAAATAAGCTAATCCAAACACCCTCTTATAATCTGATGAACTTACTCCCATGACTTTAATTATCTTACAAACTTAAATTAATCAAACAAACTTATCCATGAAATAGAAATGAATAATTATCTAATAAGATTCTTAATTGAGTATTTAACAATAAATTATAAGAACAATGACCAACAATAGGGAAAATTCCAAGCCATGAAAGAAGACCAAGAATCACTTCTTCAAGAAGTTAACTTCCCTCAAATTCTAGTTCCTTTAACCACAATTTTGAATTATCTGTCGACGATTTTCAACCAAGCAATATCAAGATAACACCCAAAATAACATGTTTACTAAGAGACATAGGGAACGATGGACTGAAAGAAGATTAACAAAAACATGATCATAAAGACAAAACTATGCTGCAATCTGACTTTTACTTCAGCCTTGTTCACCAAGTCACTCTTATATTAGCTCAATGATTATCGATATGGTCCAAACATGGACATTTATACAAATGAACACCATAATTTTATTTCAAGTTTCATTATAGTACAATTCAAATGAATGTACAACTAAACATTCTTTAGAAATAAGTAAGATTATATAGCTAGGTTGGGCTTGTTAGGCTCGATTAGGTCAGGAGTGCCTAGCTGTTACACCAAGCCATATAAGCACATCTCAGATTAGACAGACATAAAAGCAATAGTAAGTCCTGACGTCGTTCTCAAACTGCCTAATCAGTACTTGCTGGTTTGACCAGTTTGGGGAGATTTATTAATTATTAGCCCAAAGCAGCCCTTGCAAGTGCCATGCTACAATATATATCGGCTACCTACAATCCCGATTTGAGATATATAATGTTCTATGATGTATGACACATGTGCTCATTTACAAAAAGAAGATGCTACTTGCTAAGTTAGTATCTAATTCAGCAAGTACTTTGTGAAACCTTTTTAAAGTTTATTCTACCAACAAGAACATCTAAAGATAGAACTGTATTAAGTTTCATCCAATCTCTATACAGCCTATCACGGGATGATCAAGGAAACCTTATCGAATCAAGATATATTTTAAGAGAAATTTGATAACTGAATACAATGCTTGACGGGTATCATTAGTAAAATAAGTATATCTTTAAACAGATTCTCATTAAGTAATCCCCTATCTTGAGGATATTAAACTATATTAAAAGTTATCATGTCACCACCATCGCTAATCACATTCTTAATAAACTAATAAGATGATAACAAGAAAGAGTTTGTAAGGAACCAAAGACTTGTGAGATCATTCTCTAAATAGAGCAAGTATCATAAATGAAGATTACAAACGACAAATGGTATAAACCGGGACCCTTCAAACAGCAAGCAGCCATAATATAATTCAAACATTCCCATGACTTCTAGCATCATAAAGATGAGATCAAATATGAATATAGGAAACGGAAATTAAAAAAAAATGGCAAAATGTTTATAAGACCCTTTAACAATGACAAAATAGGCAGAGTTATGGGAATCAAAACTATAGACGAACAAAGGAGCTATGTTAATTAACAATTTTGAGAAAAAGTGTGAACTTTGCAAGGAAATGACATACTAAAGTTGAACTTGGTAGTAAATTTCCTGAAAAAAGGGATTGATAGAAAATTTAGCAATTTAATATTAGAGTGATGGGTACAGCTGAACAAACCTTAACAAAATTCCAATTCGTAAAGAAAGACAAATGACGAGGTCTCTAAGAAGTTAACTGGATTGAAATTTCTAATCTTTTATATCCACTTTAACTTTTCTGTCAACTTCTATTAGTCGTGTTGATATATAAGCATATAGAGAAACACCACAGCAATCATCAAAACTTAAAGGCACAAAGTACTCTCACTTAGCTGCAAGAAAATAAGAAGATGATGCAATCTGAGGTTCTAATTCAGACCCCTTGGCCGATTCAGTCCTATTTTCATTCAAATCTTGATTATTATGAGACTGAGCACCATGAGTTTCTTTCTTCAATCAATAGCAGCCCCGAATATTCATTGATTTCATCAGAAGCGTATTTTTCTGTGTTACCCGATGAGTGTGTGGACTGTCCACTATTGGGTCATGATCAGACTCAAAACTTTTCACCGGATGACATTGATTCACAAAACATCATGGTCCTTGATGATGAATGCAAATGGTTGTGTGACAATGATCAAGGAATAGAAGAGTTTCAGTCTGAGACGTCTGTTAAAGGTGAGGATGTATGGAGCCCGTGCCTCTCCATGGAAGAATTGAACGATGTCATGGAACCTGAATTCCAAACAGGAATACAGAATCTACTCAAAGCTTGGGCAGACGCCATCTCATTGGGACAGAAAGAGCTTGCTGACGTGATAGTGCGATGCATAAGTGAAAAAACAAACTCCATCGGTGCAGCTATCGAGCGCATAGCATTTAATTTGTTCCAGAGTGCTGATAATCAAGGAAACGAATACCTTAAACAAGAAGCTGTTAGGAACTTTATGCAAGCATTCAGCGCGTTCTACAAGATCTTTCCTTATGGGCGGTTTGCTTATTTCACAGCCAATTCAGCTATCCTTCAAGCTGTTCCGGCCGGTGTAGAATCAGTTCACATAGTTGACTTTGACATTTGTGAAGGAAGTCAATGGGCTGTGGTAATAGAAGCCATAGCACAACAAAGAAAATCATTGACCATTACAAGTGTCAAACTAGAAGAGCATGACTCCAGATTCGAAGAGACCAAGAGGAACCTCTTTACCTATGCACAAACTTTAGGTCTAAATTTGAAGGTACAAGAGAAAGATATCTTCCAACTGGTGCAAGAAATAGAGGGACGGAGAAACGGTAGAGAATTTCTGGTTTTTAATTGTATGGTCGGGCTTCCGCATATGGGAATGACACGAAAAACTACTCAAGTTGCAAACTTTTTGAGCATGGCGAAATCGGTTTTAGCCACAAATGATGGGATCATAACATTTGGAGATGGCGAAGGTCATGAAAGAATGGAAAAATCTTCAGATTTTTCTTCTTTCTTCGATGGAAAATTGGAGCATTACAAAGCGTTATACGAATCAGTGGAACGTGGCTTTCCTGGTCACCTAGCTGAAGCAAGGATGGCTATGGAGACCCTTTTCGTCGCGCCGTTTATATCTTCTAATTCCTGGTTACAAAAATGGGAGGAAGGAAGAGAAAACACGATTTCTCAAAGCATCATCGGGTTAAAAGGTCGACCAATGAGTATTGAAAACTTGAATGAAGCTAGGGAACTAGTGAAGCAAGCTGAAAGTCCATACGGAATCAGAATCGAAGGAGACAGTGGGAATGAAATGGTGTTGGAATGGAACGGAACTCCACTAGTGAAAGTTTTTATTTGGGTGTAAAAAAAAGATTTAAGATTCTCGCTACTTAGTATATATAGCGTGGTACAAAAAATTTATCAAACATTAGTACATAATACACATCAAATTTTTTTAGCTATATAAGATCTCAAAATGGGTAGTTTTTAGCACATATCATCCAGTATCAGTATGCTCGGGTTTGCTCTCAATTTCTAGCTAACCTCATATAAGCTTGATTCATATAGCATCATATCATAGAAGCTCATATATAACACAAGTACCCATGGAAATATACTGCAAATAAGGTGTCCAAGAAGCTAAAAGGGCTATAAACTATAAAGGAAAACTTGCATTTCTATGACCGAAGATGACACTTATGTACAACTTGACACATTTTAGTGGCATATTGCCAAATCGACCATGCTACATTAAGGGTTATAAAACATAAATTTGAAGGTACGGTTTAATGGTAGTCATGAATAGTTATCTAATAAGATTCTTAATAAAGTATTTAATAATAAAACAAAAGAGCAATGACCAACAATAGGGAAAATTCCAAGCCTTGAAAGAAGACCAAAAATCACTTCTTTAAGAAGTTAACTTCCCTCAAATTCTAATTCCTTTAACCACAATTTTGAATTATCTGTCGAAGATTTTCAACCAAGCAATATCAAGAAAACACCGAAACAAACATGTTTACTAAGAGACATAAGAAACGATAGAGTGATAGGCGATTCAGAAAAAACATCATAAAGACAAAAATATACTGAAATCTGACTTTTACTTCAGCCTTGTTCGCCAAGTCACTCTTATTTTTACTCAATGATTATCGATATGGCCCAAACATGGACATTTATACGAACGAACACCATAAATTTATTTCAAGTTTCAAATATAGTACAATTCAAATGAATGTACAACTAAGCATTATTTAGAAACATTACAACTAGATTTAACTAAGAAGCTTAAACGGTGACTCAAAAAAAATGATAACAAGTGGGCTTATGTAGCTCGGTTGGGCATGTTCGGCTCGATTCAATCGGCATGTCTAGCTACTATACTAGGCCATATCTACACAGATCATTTTAGATAGACACATAAGCAAAAATAAATCCTGCTCAAACTTCCAAATGGTACTGGTTTGACAACTACGGGAGCAAACAAACAAACCAAGGTTAGTGGTTTGGTCGAGATTTATTAAGCCCAAATGGCCAGTCCATGCAAATGCAATGCTACAACATAACAGCTACCTACAATTCCGGTTTAAAATATTTAATGTTCTATGATGTATGATAAATGTGCTCATTTACAAAAAGAAGATGCTACTTGCTAAGTTAGTATTTGTAAGACTGCAGAATCTAATTCAGCAAGTACTATAAGAAACCTTTTAGAAGTTTATTCTACCAACAAGAACACCTAAAGATAGTATTAAGTTTCATCCAAATCTCTATACAGCCTATCTCGGGACAATAGAGGAAACCGTATAGAATCAAGATAACATATCTTAAGAGAAATTTGATAACTGAATACAATGCTTGACGGTATCATTAGTAAAAACAAATAAACAAGTATATCTTTAAACAGATACTGTTTAAGTAATCCCATATATTGAGGAAGCAGAACAAATAAACTTTATTTAAACTTATCATGTCACCACCATCGCTAATCACATTCTTAATAAACTAATAAGATGATAACAAGAAAGAGTTTGTAAGGAACCAAAGACTTGTGAGATCATTCTCTAAATAGAGCAAGTATCATAAACGAAGAGTGCTAACGACGAATTGGTATAAAAGGGGACCCCACAAACAGAAAGCAGCCATAATATAATTCAAACAACAAATCATACCCAATTACATGATACTAGATACATATGTTCATCTAGTATTACGTATGCTTTTTTGACTGAAAATAGGAAATGAAAATTAAAAAATTGGCGAAATGTTGAGAAAATGTGAGAACTTTGCAAGGAAATGACATACTAATGTTGAACTTAGTTGTAAATTTCCTGAAAAAAAGGATTGATAGATAATTTAACAGTTTAATATTAGAGTGATGGGTACACCTGACCAAACCTTAACAAAATTCCAATTCGTAAAGAAAGACAAATTAATGGCAAGGCCTCTAATTAAGAAGTTAACTGGATTTAATTTCTAATCTTTTATATCCACTTTAACTTTTCTGGCGACTTCTATTAGTCGTTTTGATATATAAACATATCAAGCAACACTTGAAAATCATCAAAACTTAAAGGCACAAAGTACTCACACTTAGCTGCAAGAAAATAAGAAGATGATGCAATCTGAGGTTCTAATTCAGACCCCTTGGCCGATTCAATCCTATTTTCATTCGAATCTTGATCATTATGAGAGTGAGCAACATGAGTTTCTTTCTTCAATCAATAGTAGCCCTGAATATTCATTGATTTCATCAGAAACGTATCTTCCTGTGTTATCCGATGAGTGTGTGGACTATCCACTGTTGGGTTATGATCAGACTCAAAACTTTTCACCGGATGACATTGATTCACAGAACATCATGGTCCTTGATGATGTATGCCAATGGTTGTGTGACGATGATCAAAGAATAGAAGGGATTCAGTCTGAGACGTCTGTTAAAGGTGAGGATGTATGGAGCCCGTGCCTCTCCATGGAAGAATTAAACGATGTCATGGAACCTGAATTCCAAACAGGAATACAGAATCTACTCAAAGCTTGGGCAGACGCCATTTCATTGGGACAGAAAGAGCTCGCTGACGTGATAGTGCGATGCATAAGTGAAAAAACAAACTCCATAGGTGCAGCTATCGAACGCATAGCATTTAATTTGTTCCAGGGTGGTGATAATCAAGGAAAGGAATACCTTAAACAAGAAGCCATCAGGAACTTTATGCAAGCATTCAGCGCGTTCTACAAGATCTTTCCTTATGGGCGGTTTGCTCATTTCACAGCCAATTCAGCTATCCTTCAAGCTGTTCCGACCGGTGTAGAATCAATTCACATAGTTGACTTTGACATTTGTGAAGGAAGTCAATGGCCTGTGGTGATAGAAGCGATAGCACAACAAAGAAAATCATTGACCATTACAAGTGTCAAACTAGAAGAGCATGACTCCAGATTCGAAGAGACCAAGAGGAACCTCTTTACCTATGCACAAACTTTCGGTCTAAATTTGAAGGTACAAGAGAAAGATATCTTGCAACTGGTGCAAGAAATAGAGGGACGGAGAAATGGTAGAGAATTTCTGGTTTTTAATTGTATGGTCGGGCTTCCGCATATGGGAATGACACGAAAAACTACACAAGTTGCAAACTTTTTGAGCATGGCTAAATCAGTTTTAGCCTCAAATGTCGGGATCATAACATTTGGAGATGGCGAAGATCATGAAAGAATGGAAAAATCTTCAGATTTTTCTTTTTTCTTCGATGGGAAATTGAAACATTACAAAGCTTTATACGAATCAGTGGAACGTGGTTTTCCTGGTCATCTCGCTGAAGCAAGGATGGCTATGGAGACCCTTTTCGTCGCGCCGTTTATATCTTCTAATTCCTGGTTGCAAAAATGGGAGGAAGGAAGAGAAAACACGATTTCTCAAAGCATCATCGGGTTAAAAGGTCGACCAATGAGTATTGAAAACTTGAATGAAGCTAGGGAACTAGTGAAGCAAGCTGAAAGTCCATACGGAATCAGAATCGAAGGAGACAGTGGGAATGAAATGGTGTTGGAATGGAACGGAACTCCACTAGTGAAAGTTTTTGTTTGGGTGTAAAAAAAAGATTTAAGATTCTCGCTACTTAGTATATATAGCGTGGTACAAAAAATTTATCAAACATTAGTACATAATACACATCAAATTTTTTTAGCTATATAAGATCTCAAAATGGGTTGTTTTTAGCAAAACCATGCACATATCATCCAGTATCAGTATGCTCGGGTTTGCTCTCAATTTCTAGCTAATCTCATATAAGCTCGATTCATATAGCATTATATCATAGAAGCTCATATATAACACAAGTATATACCCATGGAAAAATACTGCAACTTAAGGTGTCCAAGAAGCAAAAAGGACTATAAACTATAAAGGAAAATTTGCATTTCTATGACCGAAGATGACACTTATGGACAACTTGACACATTTTTGTGGCATATTGCCAAATCGACCATGCTACATTAAGGGTTATAAAACATAAATTTTAAGGTAGGGTTTAAAGGTAGTCATGAATAGTTATCTAATAAGATTCTTAATAGAGTATTTAACAATAAAATAAAAGAGCAATGACCAACTATAGGGAAAATTCCAAGCCATGAAAGAAGACCAAAAATCACTTCTTTAAGAAGTTAACTTCCCTCAAATTCTAATTCCTTTAACCAGAATTTTGATTATCTGTCGAAGATTTTCAACCAAGCAATTAATATCAAGAAAACACCAAAACAAACATGTTTACTAAGAGACATAAGAAACGATAGAGTGATAGGCGATTGACAAAAACATCATAAAGACAAAATATGCTGAAATATTACTTTTACTTCAGCCTTGATCGCCAAGTCACTCTTATTTTGACTCAATGATTATCGATATGGCCCAAACATGGACATTTATACGAATGAAAACCATAAATTTATTTCAAGTTTCAAATATACTACAATTCAAATGAATGTACAACTAAGCATTCTTTAGAAACATTACAACTAGATTATTTAACAATGAAGCTTAAATGGTGACTCAAAAATAAAAGATAACAAGTGGGCTTATATAGCTCAGTTGGGCATGTTAGGCTCGATTCATTCGGCATGTCTAGCTAGTAGCTACTATACCAAGCCATATCTACACAGATCATTTTAGATACACACATAAGCAAAAATAAATCCTGCTCAAACTTTCAAATGGTACTGGTTTGACAACTACGGGAGCAAACAAATAAACCAAGGTTAGTGGTTTGGTTTTAAGCCCAAACGGCCAGTCCATGCAAATACGATGCTACAACATAACAGCTACCTACAATTCCGGTCTAAAATATGTAATGTTCTATGATGTATGATACATGTGCTCATTTTCAAAAAAGATGCTACTTCCTATGTTAGTATTTGTAAGACTGCATAATCTAATTCAGCAAGTACTTTAAGAAACCTTTTAGAAGTTTATTCTACCAACAAGAACACCTAAAGATAGTATTAAGTTTCATCCAAATCTCTATACAGCCTATCTCGGGACAATAGAGGAAACCGTATCGAATCAAGATAACATATCTTAAGAGAAATTTGATAACTGAATACAATGCTTGACGGTATCATTAGTAAAAACAAATAAACAAGTATATCTTTAAACAGATACTGTTTAAGTAATCCCATATATTGAGGAGGCAGAACAAATAAACTTTATTTAAACTTATCATGTCACCACCATCGCTAATCACATTCTTAATAAACTAATAAGATGATAACAAGAAAGAGTTTGTAAGGAACCAAAGACTTGTGAGGTCATTCTCTAAATACAGCAAGTATCATAAACGAAGACTGCTAACGACGAATTGGTATAAAGGGGGCCCCCACAAACAGAAAGCAGCCATAATATAATTCAAACAACAAATCATACCCTATTACATGATACTAGATATATATGTTCATCTAGTATTACATATGCTTTTTTGACTGAATATAGGAAATGAAAATTAAAAAATTGGCGAAATGTTGAGAAAATGTGAGAACTTTGCAAGGAAATGACATACTAATGTTGAACGTAGTAGTAAATTTCCTGAAAAAAAGGATTGATAGATAATTTAACAGTTTAATATTAGAGTGATGGGTACACCTGACCAAACCTTAACAAAATTCCAATTCGTAAAGAAAGACAAATTAATGGC
The DNA here is from genome assembly GCA_030686995.1 of Artemisia argyi. Lineage (NCBI taxonomy): Eukaryota > Viridiplantae > Streptophyta > Magnoliopsida > Asterales > Asteraceae > Artemisia > Artemisia argyi. The sequence goes on along the minus strand of CM060682.1, from coordinate 17,118,779 downwards.
GAGGCCTCTAATTAAGAAGTTAACTGGATTTAATTTCTAATCTTTTATATCCACTTTAACTTTTCTGGCGACTTCTATTAGTCGTTTTGATATATAAACATATCAAGCAACACTTGAAAATCATCAAAACTTAAAGGCACAAAGTACTCTCACTTAGCTGCAAGAAAATAAGAAGATGATGCAATCTGAGGTTCTAATTCAGACCCCTTGGCCGATTCAATCCTATTTTCATTCGAATCTTGATCATTATGAGAGTGAGCAACATGAGTTTCTTTCTTCAATCAATAGTAGCCCTGAATATTCATTGATTTCATCAGAAACGTATCTTCCTGTGTTATCCGATGAGTGTGTGGACTATCCACTGTTGGGTTATGATCAGACTCAAAACTTTTCACCGGATGACATTGATTCACAGAACATCATGGTCCTTGATGATGTATGCCAATGGTTGTGTGACGATGATCAAAGAATAGAAGGGATTCAGTCTGAGACGTCTGTTAAAGGTGAGGATGTATGGAGCCCGTGCCTCTCCATGGAAGAATTAAACGATGTCATGGAACCTGAATTCCAAACAGGAATGCAGAATCTACTCAAAGCTTGGGCAGACGCCATTTCATTGGGACAGAAAGAGCTCGCTGACGTGATAGTGCGATGCATAAGTGAAAAAACAAACTCCATAGGTGCAGCTATCGAACGCATAGCATTTAATTTGTTCCAGGGTGGTGATAATCAAGGAAAGGAATACCTTAAACAAGAAGCCATCAGGAACTTTATGCAAGCATTCAGCGCGTTCTACAAGATCTTTCCTTATGGGCGGTTTGCTCATTTCACAGCCAATTCAGCTATCCTTCAAGCTGTTCCGGCCCATGTAGAATCAGTTCACATAGTTGACTTTGACATTTGTGAAGGAAGTCAATGGCCTGTGATGATAGAAGCCATAGCACAACAAAGAAAATCATTGACAATTACAGGTGTCAAACAAGAAGAGCATGGCTTTGGATTCGAAGAGACCAAGTGGAACCTCATTAACTATGCACAGACTTGCGGTCTAAATTTGAAGGTACAAGAGAAAGATATCTTCCAACTGGTGCAAGAAATAGAGGGACGGAGAAACGGTAGAGAATTTCTGGTTTTTAATTGTATGGTCGGGCTTCCGCATATGGGAATGACACGAAAAACTACTCAAGTTGCAAACTTTTTGAGCATGGCGAAATCGGTTTTAGCCACAAATGATGGGATCATAACATTTGGAGATGGCGAAGGTCATGATAGAATGGAAAAATCTTCAGATTTTTCTTCTTTCTTCGATGGGAAATTGGAACATTACAAAGCTTTATACGAATCAGTGGAATGTGGTTTTCCTGGTCACCTCGCTGAAGCAAGAATGGCTATGGAGACCCTTTTCGTCGCGCCGTTTATATCTTCTAATTCTTGGTTACAAAAATGGGAGGAAGGAAGAGAAAACAAGGTTTCTCAAAGCATCATCGGGTTGAAAGGTCGACCAATGATTATCGAAAGCTTGAATGAAGCTAGGGAACTAGTGAAGTATACTGAAAGTCCATATGGAATCAGAGTAGAAGGAGAGTGTGGGAACGAAATGGTGTTGGAATGGAACGGAACTCCACTAGTGAAAGTTTCTGTTTGGGTGTAAAAAAGATTCAAGATTCTTGCTACTTAGTATATATAGCTCTGTACAAAATTCTTATCAAACACAAGTATATAATACATATCAATTCTTTTTAGCTATATGATTAGGTAGTTTTTAGCAGAACCATGCGCATATAATCCAATATCAGTATGCTTGGGTTTGCTCTCGATTCCTAGCTAAGCTCATATAAGCTCGATTCATACACGATCATATCATACAAGCGCATATATAACATAAGTACACCCATTGGGTAATACACAAGCAAGACCTCCATGGAAATAAAAAAACACTGCAACTTAATTAAGGTCTCCAAGAAGCTAAAAGGGCTATAAATTGTAAAACAGAAATTTGAATGTAGGGTTCAAAAGTAGTCAATCTACTACGGATAAGATCAATTTCAAACTTGATCAATCATTAGTCAGTTTATCAGTACTTTTTTTTAACTAACTACTCATGTTCCACGATAACTACATCCGTTTTTTGTAATTATATTTGTTTATGCGTACCATAATGCAATGACGGTGACAATGGAGATCATCATCCTCGATCTATGAGAATATGTCGTTTCTGAAGAATGTCATGTATTGTTGTGCAAGTACTTAATGTATCTTTTTAAGTACTTTTTTTAGTTTTAAAAATTATTTTTATTTGTGAACGCGTTCAAGTCTAATGTGTTTAACATGTCGAGTTTGAGTTGAGCTTTAGTTTGCAGGGCCGGCTTTGAGGGTGTGCAAGTTGAGCGACCGCACAAGGCTCCAAAATTTTTAAGGGCCTCAAAATTTGCCCCGTTAATAATTATGTGCATGTGTATGCATATTTTTCACAAAGAAAAAAGTATTTAGATGAGAAAGTATATTAAATGAGTAATGTGTTAGAACGTTTAGCTAACTAATTGTATTATATCTTATAAATTGTGACACTTTATATATAACATTCCTTATAGAAGGGCCTCATTATTTAATTTCGTCCAGGGCTCTCAAAAATTTCATAAATTCATGAGACGGCCCTATTAGTTTGTATAGATTCATTACATAAACGAGCCAAAGGGAAGCTTGTATAATATGTCATGAGCATAGTACGAGTTAAATATATACAAAATAAAGGGACGAGAACTCGAGATATGGTACCGGTAGTCTTCATTTGCAACCCCTACTTTTTGCTTATAATTTATTTTGGGGCTAAACAAACACTTATTTCATTAATATCTCTATCTCTATCCGTATCTCTACTGTCTATAATGTATTTGAAATATTTCTATAAATTTCTTAAAATATTAAGCTTACACAAGTTACTAATTTAATAAGGTGCAGCATTTGCAAAGTGTATGGTCATAATGATTGTAATTGTATACTTAATAAGGTAACAACCAATGGCAATACCAATGATGATGAAAGAAATGGAAAGAATACTGGTAAAGGGGGGAGCAACATGCAAAAGGCTGGAATGGATGTCAACACTCGTAACAAAACTCTTAGGAAAGAATTTAGACCGGTCAATAAACAAACCACTACTAATGAAGCCCCTGTGAATAAGAATAAGAACATAAATGTTAATGATAAAAGCACTCAGAAACCTGCAAGTCCCAAAAGCCCATGGAAAGTGAGTCAAAGTACTGTTGAGGAGATCAGAAGAAGTGCTAATAAGTATGTTGTACTGGAAGAAATGAGTATGAGTGATTGCCCTGATGAACAAACAAGAATTGAGAGGGAAATTGTGAGCAAGTATGTTGATTATCAGAGAGAACCAAGTATGGAAGAATTTATGAGCTGGAATGCTAATATGCATCAATTCTATAAAGAACAATGGGTGGCTAAATGGAAGGAAGAGTGTCCTGAGATAGAAGATGTATATGATGAGGTCAATGGTATTGCTCAAAGTATGACAGAGAATGTATTAGATGGAAAGGGTTGTGAAATGTTGCATTAAGCATTACTCCCAGTCTTATCTTAAAATGGCAGTAATGAATAAAGATTTCAAGATTGTTGTGTGGAATGTTAGGGGTATGTGCAACTCAGATATGCAAAAGGATGTGAAAAGGTTTATTGCTGATGAGAAATTAAGTATGTGTGCAGTTATAGAAACGCATTTGAAGGAAAAACATATCAAGAAAGTATGTGAATTTGTATATGGTGACTGGAATTGGTACTCAAACATGAAGGAAAGTAATAAAGGGTGCAGAATTATCATTGGTTGGAATCAGGCAGAAGTCAATGTCATGCCTCTACACTCTAGCCATCAAGCCATCCTTTGTGTTATTGAAAATAAAGAGAATAGTAGACAATTCTTCTGCTGCTTTGTTTATGCTGCTAATACAGGTAGTGAAAGGAAAGTTTTATGGAACAATCTTAAGAGGTATAAGGGTATAGTGAGTGATAGACCTTGGGTAATTATGGGTGACTGGAATGTAAGTCTCCATAATAGGGACCATTCTGAAGGAGGATCATACAAAACTAATGATATGGTTGATTTCCAAGAGTGTCTTGATAACATTGAAGTTGAGGACATCAACTCTACTGGTGTCCACTTCACATGGGTACAAAGTAGACTAAATCCTAGTAATGGGATTATGAAGAAGATTGATAGAGTCATGGGTAACATTGATTTCATGAGCATGTTCTCCAACTCTTATGCCCATTTTCTACCTCATTTAACATCTGATCATAGTCCAGCTGTTCTCATCATACCCAATATGATGAGAAAGAAACATAAGGCTTTCAGGTTTTCAAATTTTGTTGCTGATAAACCTGTTTTCACTGACATTGTGCAGAAAGAGTGGAATATTCAAGTTGATGGCTGTTTTATGTTTAAACTTGTGAAGAAACTCAAAGCTTTGAAGATTCCTATGAAAAATTTAAGTTGGAGTTTTGGTAATTTGAATGAGAAAGTTGTAGAATGGAGTGACAAGTTGAAAGACATTCAAATCTTGATTGATAAAGATCCACATAACAGAGTTCTTAAACAAGAAGAAGCACTCATCTTACATGAATACAAGACTGCTGTTCATGATGAAGAAAAGTTTTTAAAACAGAAAGCAAAGATTGATTGGCTTAGTGATGGTGATAAGAATAGCAAATTCTTTTATGCTGTTATTAAAGGAAGAGCACATAGAAGCAAAATTGAGGCTGTTAATGATGAAAATGGTATTAGATATGAAGGGGCTCTAGTTGCTAACCAATTTGTTAAACATTTTCAAACATTTCTTGGTGTTGCAATACTTGTGCAAACTATTGACCTCAACAGTCTGAATGCTAAAACAGTTTCAAGTGAAGATGCTGAGATAATGATCAAAGAAGTACATGACAAGGAGGTTAAAGAAGCCCTGTTTGATATTTGTGATAATAAGGCTCCAGGCCCAGATGGTTACACTGCCAAGTTTTACAAGAAAGCATGGTGTACAGTTGGAAGAGATGTTTGTGAGGCAATTAAGGAGTTTTTCAGAAATGGTAAGCTACTTGGGGAAGTGAATGCTACACTTATCACTCTAGTTCCAAAGAGTAACACTCCTCAAAAGGTGTCAGACTACAGACCGATTGCCTGTTGTAATGTGATATATAAGATCTTAAGCAAAATTCTTACAAATAGATTGAAGAATACTCTGTGTAAGCTAGTGAGCCAAACCCAAAGTGCTTTCATACCTGGAAGACAAATCACAGACAACATTTTATTGACTCAAGAGCTTCTCAGAGGATACAATTGGAAGAATGGTGCTAGAAGAATTGCATTGAAGATAGATATACAAAAGGCTTATGATACGGTGAATTGGGACTTTTTGGAAAGTATTCTTCACATGTTCAAATTCCCTAGTCAAATGATTCAATGGATCATGGTTTGTGTCAAAGGTGCAACCTTCACAATCAATGTTAATAATGAGAGACATGGGTACTTCAAAGCAGGACGAGGGCTTAGCAAGGAGATCCTATGTCTCCCTACATATTCACTCTAGTTATGGAAGTTTTCACTTTATTGCTTAATAAACAGATTGAGGATGCTGGTAGGTTCAAATATCATTGGGGATGCAGAGATCTTAAGATATCTCACCTTTGCTTTGCGGATGATCTGTTGATACTATGTCATGGTGATCTTAACTCTGTTAAAGTGGTGAAATCAGCAATGGACAAATTTAGTAGCATCTCTGGTCTCAAGCCTAACATCAGCAAAAGCACAGTATTTTTTAGCAATGTCAAGGAACATGTGAAGGAGGACATCCTTGCTATTCTTCCATTCAAAATTGGTACTCTCCCTGACACTTATCTTGGTGTTCCTCTTGTTACTAAACAGCTCACTTTTACAGATTGCAAATGCTTAATTGATAAAGTGAAGGTTAAAGTGAACAATTGGAAGAACAAGCTTCTATCTTATGCAGGAAGACTGCAACTAATTGCTTCCATATTGTCCTCAATGCAAGTTTATTGGGCATCTGTCTTTATGCTTCCTAAAACAGTGATAAAAGACATTGACAAACTTCTTAAAGGATTTCTATGGTATCAAAGGGAATTGTCAAAAAGAAAAGCCAAAGTTGCCTGGAAAGTTGTTTGCAGTCCTAAAAGTGAAGGAGGCTTAGGCATCAAAGATCTTGAGCAATGGAATGAAATTTTAATGGCTAAACATTTGTGGAATGTTGCTAGCAGGAAAGGTTCAATTTGGGTAAAGTGGATTAATGTGGCAAGATTAAAGGGTGAAAGCATTTGGTTAGCTAATTATGATCAGAATGCTAGTCATGGGTGGAAACAAATTTTGAATTTAAGAGATAAGGTGAGGAATCATATTGTGTGCCAAGTGGGTAATGGAGCTAGTATCTTTTTATGGCATGATAAATGGTGGGGACCTCAACCTTTAAGCAATGTTATTCCAATGGAAAAGATTGAACAAGCTGGATTGAATCAGAGTATGAAAGTCAGAGATATGATTTGCAATGGTCAATGGGCATGGCCTATGAACTGGCTAGATGAATTCCCTATACTCAATGATATTCCTGTCCCAAGTATTGCTACAGACTCAAAAGACAAGTATATGTGGTGTACTAATGATGAAAAAGTTGGTAATTACTCTACCAAGACAGTGTGGAATGATTTGAGACAGAGAGGTGATAATGTTGCTTGGCATGATCTTGTTTGGTTTTCTAACTGTACACCCAAACATTCATTCATTGTCTGGATTGCTGTTCTTGGGAGATTATCCACACAAGATAGATTGAAGAAATGGTACCCTAACAAGAATATGACTTGCTCACTGTGTGAAAACTGTCTTGACTCTCTCAACCACTTATTCTTTGAATGCTCTTACTCCATCATGGTTTGGAAGGAGTTAAAAAAGAAAGCTGAGTTAGATAATCTACCTGACAGGTGGGATGAAATTGTGAGAAGGATGTCTAGTTTAAAGCATAACAAGTCACTTAGAAGTGTTTTGAGCAGAATCCTAATTGCAGCCTCTGTGTATTTCATCTGGACTGAGAGAAATAAAAGAATCTTCTCAAATGAAAAGCATGATAGCAAGGAACTAACTGTTACTGTGATCAACCATATGAGATTGAAACTGTCAAGCCTGAAGGTTAAGATGTCTACAAAAATTATGGAGGTTTGCAAGAAATGGGAAGTTTTTATGAATGATAAGATGAATTGAGGAGTGTTTTGGGCTAACAGGATTCAAAGTTGAATTCTTGTATATAGAGCAGTGCTCTGATATTGATTAACTGCATCTTGGAAAGGTTTATCCTTATATCTTTCATTCTGATCATGGAATTGAAAGATGCTTTAAACTCACAAAAACACAATGATGGCCTTGTACCTTGGATTTCTATGAAATGTTTGTCTTTGAAACTACAAGACAGTAACTCAATAGGCCTTTGTTAGGTAATTGAGCTTTGTTTTGGCAGATTCCTGGACAACAGATTATTGAAATTCATAAAGTAGGTTTCCATTGTGTGAAGGGTATGTGAGTTGGAGGGCAGTGTATGTAGATAGGAATAGTGAGGAGTGAAAGATGAACCTACTTGGTCCTATCTATACACTGCTAAGGGGGTTTGGAGATTCTCCCTCAAGGTGAGTGTTTCCAAGATTCTGAAGCCTTTTGTAAAGAGGGAAATGTAAGAATCTTGGAAGAGCCCTTGACTGGAATGATGGGTGGCTATAGTCTACATTATGATGCCTGCTCACTTTTCCCACTTGATACATTGTGGATGCGGGTTGAATGGTCAAGTTTGGGAAGTGAGTATGGAAATGTAGTAATGAGACTATGGTCTTGGTGCATAAAAGGGTGATTCTCATGAGCTTCTAGACTGTAGGTTGATGATTCTGCATCTCTTCATGAGATAAGATGATATAAACAGACATAATGGGAATGTATGTTGTGTCTGAGATAGTATGAGTGCTTTGTCTGTCATTAGGCAATGTATGTTAGTTTGAGATAAAGATTGTTTCTTGTATTGTGTTCTGGATGGATTCTAACCATGCCAGTGATTGTATCCTGTTTTGTACTCTTGATTCGTATTAATAAAATATGTTAACCCTTTGCACCAAAAAAAAAAGTTACTAATTTAAGACATTTGCTTCATCAAAATCCAAATTAATATGCATTTAAAATTTTGTAACTACTAATGTTATTGAAACATTTGATATTTATATTCATACCATTAAAAGCACGTAGTTCCAATGATAATTAATGTTCTCACAATTTAATTCCTTCAATAACACTTACTCACTACAAAAGAAGGTGTCGAACACATATGTTTTGTTGCACAGAAAACATACAAGCCTATCTGCAAAACCACAATAAAATTCTATCAGAAATATTAAGATAAATAAACAAATATTATACTGTTTAATCTTGACTAAAAAATAGCAAATTAGCAAAATTAAAGACGATCAAATTCTTGCATAGTTATAATCTATGGCAAAAGTTGTTTATAAATCCAATTTTTACCATAAAACTCATTAAACAATCTTAACCACTCATTTTTTTTTATCAAAATAAAAAAATAAACTTTCACCCTTTTTTTAAAACTTAAATATCTCGCAAACCGTAAATCGTCAAGCTACAAAAAAAATACTATCGCGATGAGAATTAAATTATCTTTCTATAGACATGCATTATTATATACTTTCGATGAACTTTTTTTTTTTTTTTCAAATTTTCCGCCCAGAAAAATCATATATGATTTGTAAAAATCATATATGATTCGTTAAAATCAAATCATATATGATTCTTATGAATCATATATGATTTTTTGATTTTAACGAATCATATATGATTTTTACAAATCATATATAACTTTTCTGGGCGGAAATTTTTTTTTTTTTTAAAATTCGTCGAAAAAAAAATTCGTCGAAAGTATATAACAATGCATATCTATAGAAAGATGATTTAATTCTCGCTGCGATGGTATTTTTTTTGTAGCTTGACGATTTACCGTTTGCAAGATATATTTTTTTTTTAATTGGAAAATAAAAATGGGTGTCTATGATTGGTTCATTGGTTCTATGGCAAATATGAGATATATATTGATCTATCTTTATAATCTATACCACCTATAAAAAGTGAATTTCTATTTTTGAAATTTTAAATCTTGAAAATATGAATTAATGTAGTTTGTTTAAATTACCCATAAGTATCCCTTAAATACACCTTAAGCTTGATCAATTATAAACTTGACAAGTTTTAAAAAACACACACACTATATTAATTTTAAAAGAAAAAACGCATTATATATTAAAAAATACACTTTGCATCAAATGTCGAACCAAAATCACGATTTCAAAAGTATAATTATTTGTCGCTATATTCACAAAAATGTGTAGATTGGCGGAGACACCCTTACCCCGGGTGCCTTTTGGCACCAGCCATTGTCCACCCCACAGGAAAATAGCTCCGAGCAACTCTCCTGGCCTAGTGGGGCACCAACTGGAGTGAGCCGAGACTCTTGGACTCTTGAGCTCTTATCCACAAAGTCTCTCCAGTGAGCCCATAGATTTTGCGAAGGTAGGTACCTATTTGCTGCTATTATCCGTCGTTTGTGCGGGTATATGTTTTTTTTTTTTTTTTTTTAGAATGACAAGATTATAAATAATCCAAAAACATTTCTCCAAATTATTAATTACAAATTTACCTCATCAGTGAAAAATGGTGATGTCCATGTAGAATTTTGAGCTTCTTCAGTTCCATAACAAAATTGACCATCATTAAAAAAATGATGGTGTCCATTTAGAATTTTGAGCTTCTTCAGTTCCATAAAAGAATTTACCACCATGTGAAAATGATATCTTTTTGATAATTAAATACTAACCAAACTTTATGCCACTGAAAACCTATTTATATCCATTTGAGACAAAGCACATTGATTTTATTATTAGAAAAATGTATAAGCGGAAATAAAGAAATACGTTTGAGTTCAAAGGTTTCTCAAACAACATACGCAGCGAAAATAAAGACATACGTATAAGGTAAACTACTACTACAATACCATTTGAGACAAAGCATATTGTTTTTATTATTAGACATACAAAGGTAAACTACTATCAAGATACTAACTACCATACATAAAATGATAACTACTCCCTCACTGACGATCTCTCCCATACATAGCCAATACATCAATACTCTAATCAAATCGGAACTGAGCTACCCTGTCATAATATGTCTGCCACTACATAGCATGAAGCTCATTCCTCAACTCCTGGATGTCACTGTCATAACCACTACACCTGATATCAACCTGCTCCACCAACTTCTCAACCTCAGTCATTCTCTTCTCCAACGACTCTAAGCGCTCCTGGAACTCTGTATCTGCCTTCTTTGTAGAACTCAATCTTGCAGCCTGACCATACAACTCCTTATACAACTCACATGTAGCTCTTGTATCCTCCTTAACTTCCCTCCTCAATCCTATGACATCAGACTGTCACTCACACAACCTCCTCGACATCGACACATAGCGACCCCGACACCAAGAGATTTCATCCCTCAAACTACTCAACTCAGCCCTAAGCTCGGCAGGAGAAACTCGCGGTGCGGTCGAAGACTCGCCAACCTCAGAAGTAGATGTCACCTCCATAGCAAGTGCATGATCTAAGGCCTCTGAAGTGTCTGACTCATAAGTGATATCTAAAAAAAATTTAAAAAAAATAACAAAAAAAAATTATAAAAAAAAAAACCTTTCATGTATCTCTGAAAAATTTAGCTCATTATAAATATACATTGTCTTTTAAAATCCATGAAAAAGTTAGCCTGTTATGAATATAACAACTTTAAATAAGACACATATTAACCCTAATTGTCATTTCAACCTAATTTCTCTCAACACATATTATGCAATCACACACATTTTTCACCTACCTTATCTCTCCAAGTAACACTATTATATATCATAGACGAAATCACAATACAAAGTTATCATATGTATATAAAGAAAATTAAAAAAGACTACATACATAATTTTTTGGCTTAATGTCACCAAATCGAATAAGCAAACATCAAGTAGACCTCTATTTAGCACATTAGCTTGTATCTCAAATTTTATAAGCATTTAATAGTAAATCATAGGCATAACTATAATTACAGTTTAGAAAGTTAGCAATGAGTTCAGAGTCTATTTGAAAGCTAAAACATTAGTTCACAATAGTTAAAGTACAAAAAAATTATTATAGAGAATATGTATGTTACCTGATAAGCTCAAAATGAAGATGTGTGTGACAATTTTCAGACTAAAAATATTTAGTCAAACCCGATATACTTTGCAAATATTTTGAAACACGCCTTTTACCCAAAGTTAACTCCACTTGATGAATTTACTAATTTTTATATTGTTTGTAAGATTTTATTTGATTGTGACTGATTTGAGTTGTGAATCATACTCATATATATACAGAATTATTTCAAAAGGGTTAAATATACATCACATCAAATATTTATTGCAAAATAGATTAAGCACTGTCAAATATTTATTGTATGAAAGCTGAAAACTTAATATGCCAAATAGTGCACTATCAAATACAATATTTATTGTAAGAAAGCTCAAAATTTAATATGTCAATATTTATTACAAAAAGGCTGAAATAGAGAGAGTAGTTTCAAAACTTAATGTTGACAACACATGCAATATAATATTATACCCAAATATGAAAAAATAGAGAGTAGTTTCAAAGTGGTGTTGTAGTTGGTGTTATACTTGGATGGTGTTTAAAGCTAAAGTGTGGCAATGACCTAACAACACCCAAAATAGTCTAACAATATTAAATTTTAGTCAAATGGTGTTACCCCTATATAAAACCACTAAACTGTACTTTATGCATCCACTACAACCTTTTAGTAGTTGTAGCGTTTTGGTTGTGCGCTACTGCTTCGAGACAAGATGCACTTTTTTGAGATGGTGTTGTTACAATTTTCCGAGACCACGTATTTCAACAACGATAGAAAGATTTGTTGCTTGTGTGTTGTAAAATAAAAGCAAAAATATGAATGGGTTGGAGTATGTGATATATATGTGAGGTGTGATCTTTGCTTGAGCTTTTCTTTGAAAATACTCTTTTGAGAGACGCTCCTAGTTTTATCATTAACACTTGATGATTTCATATTAATCGTGTGTGTGACTAATCTTGAGTGGGTGGTGTTTATTGTATGTATGTATTTGTGGAAGAGATATAATATTTTATAGAAGATGCATGGGTAGTTGATATTAAATGAATGATATTTAATTCTCTCTATAAAGTGCAATGTCTTCTTGCTGCATCTTTGACATGCATGCACTCAACATTTAATATCTCCTAAGCTATCATAGCAAGATAGCAGGTACATAAATTGACTATACACAAACATTTATGTATCGTTTGGTTTACATGAATCACAATAAGTATAAGTTTGAAAATAAGTAAGTTTTTGGTTTAAAAATTTGGTTTGAAACTTTGAATTTTATGTCAAACAAAAAATAAAATAATTACTGTATAACAAGTGGTGATATTTCTATACCCTATGATAAAATAACACAGTGATGAAAAAAATAATAATAATCAACATCATCTCACGGCAAATAAAAGAACCAAACATCGTCTTGATGAAATGGTTGTGGGTTCATAACTAACATAAGGTTTTAAACACATCATAATTTTATTTCTAAAAAATAAAGCAATAATAGAAGAGAAAACAATATTAACGAATGAGATTTATCTTGTTATAACTATAAGACCCCATATTTCAACAATAATACTACTACTTTACTGCTACTATTTACTGCATACTGCTACTGCTTGCTGCTTATTGCTACGTGTCGCCAAACATAGCCAAAGGTTTATTAAATAAAAGCAAAAATATCAATGGATTTTTTTTTTTTTTTTTTTGGAAAAGCAAAAAATATTAATGCATTTGAACATGTCTTGTTTCATTTGGAAAGATCCAAGAAACCAAGGAGTGAAATTCCATATATAGCGTTTATTATCCTTTTCGTTTCAAAATAAGTGTCATATTTTGAGTTTTTAAAGTATTTATTTTTCAACTTTGATCATAACTATTTTTGTGTGTTATATAATCCTTGATGCGAAATATATGAATAAATTGAGTTTTAAATATATTTTTATTGGTATAATTTTTATTAAGTATTGTATAAAACAAACAAAAATATTTAACATCAAAGTTAGAAATAAAAAACTTCGAAAAATCAAAACATAGCATTTTCTAAACATCAAAGTTAGGAATATATGTCAAATGTCAAAAAGGTAATTTTCTAAACGAGTTGAGGCTCATCAACCCACCCACTGAGTAATACATATTTTCAAAAAAATAAATTAATTAGTAATTAATTAATATATATATATATATATATATATATATATATATATATATATATATATATATATATATATATATATAAAGGACGTCGACAGCAGGATTCGAACCTGCGCAGGCAAAGCCCAACAGATTTCGAGTCTGTCTCCTTAACCACTCGGACATATCGACCACTTTTGTTTTCTTTATCACTTTTAAATTATTCATCTGATTAACTTTTGAAACTTAAATAATAAGTTATCAACTTGTGACCCTTTGACAATAGACTATCTACACCAATAGTCCCTATCATTTAATAGTTGCACGAATTGTCAATATTATTAAAGAAACTCATGGTTCTAAAAGGCTCGTAAAGTCGTGACTCGTGAGGCATGATCATGGCGCCACACCGCCTTATGACACGTCTTTTTGTAAACTCTTTATATATGAAACATAATATAAATATATAAATTTTTTCATATTTTGTGCCGCCTTATGTCACGCTTTATAAACGCATAAGCTGTCGTAAAAGCGTGAGGCTTGATCATGTAGGCATGACACGCTTCGCGCTATTGTGTTTTAAGAAGCCTCTATGCAATTTGATGAGTTTGGATAAATTTATATCTATGGATTATATAAATTTTAAACTTGTAATACGCAACTCATTATTTTGAACATAACTTTCAAACCGTTAAGAGTTAAAACCGTCAATGCCAAAGTTTCATGTTTTTCATATCTACACTTATCTGTATTGATTCATATCAAATCTTGTTACACTCTTGTGAACCTTAAAAAAGTACTGATGTGAGTTTTGAAAAAAATTGTTGAAAAATTCAGCACATGTTAACTCAGTTTGTTAAAAGGAATTCTGGTTTAAGTTGTCGTTGTTGTCGCGAACTACCTTTAGTTTTTGTTGATTTTCTGCTGCAGTTAAGAATCATTTCCAACTGTTGTGAGATGTCTTCCGATCTTCCACCACAATTTGGTTATTGTTTTAATTTTTTTTTATTTTGATCCAATTTTTACGATTTCGCCTCTCAAATTATGAAGAATAGATAATAGCATTAAGAGTAGGCGAAGTGCGGGATGAGTAGGGATGGCAAAAGCACCCGAAACCGACAGGGAAAACCGAAACCCGAACCGGTTGGGTCGGGTTCGGGGGCGGGTTGTCGGGTTTGGATGCGGGTTTGGGTATTGATATAATTTTTTAGCCGGGTACGGGTTCGGGTAATACCCGCCCGATTACCCGTACCCGTACCCGTATCCGTTTACCCGAATCTACATCGGCTTTATTGATATTATATTTAACAAGAATATATATACATTATATATAATTTCTTCTATTATATTTATTTAAATATGTATCTCTATTACATAATATATTTTATTTTGTACATGAATTATTCAAAAGCATTAAATCGTTTGGTACGATATTTATTTTCTTTAACTTTAACAAAAAATAAATATATTGAGGTGTTTTTCTTTGTTTTTTCAATAGATTTTAGTATGTGACTTAATCTTAATATCGTCATTTTGTCTATATATTATTCAATTGGGGATAACCGAAACCCGCGGGGAAACCAGAAAAACCGATGGATAATATTAATCGGGTACCCGGCGGTTAATGGGTTGGATACGGGTATGAATATTATAAACGGGTACGGGTACACTAAAACCCGCCCCAAACCCGACCCGTTGCCATCCCTAGGGATGAGGTTAATTGGGCAGCCACTCTAAGACCATGTTAGTTATCAATTTATAGCGCAACTAGTTTATAGACCCCGTGAGATTCACGGGAAGCAAGCAATATTTGCGACAATGAACCTGTATTATATTATATGTAATTTAAAAATCATAATAAATGTATTTGTATCGGTTTAGAAAGCTAATAACACGATAAACACTAAGGCTAAACACAGTAATGAGGGTCAATTCCTCTCATTTTATCTGTCACGTTAGTTTTATCTCTCCGGTAACTTACAGGCGATTGTTTGCCACAGTAAATGTGGTTCGTTGGCAGTAAATGCGGTTCGTGGACCATCATTTTTTTTTCTAACATTTTTTTTAAACATTTTTAACAACATTCTAAGATGACACGTGTGCACTAAATGTGGTTCGTGTTATACAAATGTAACTTTATTCATGGTATTTGAATTATTAATGTGATTCGTGTTATATAGGGTATAAATACGTGTTATCATTTGAAGTGCCATGCAAAGTCCCCATCTTGCAATATACTCCGTAAGACATTTAATGCAAGCCATTTGAGAAAATATATCAAATCAGTCAACATGCTACTTCATCATCTTCATCCCAACTTGTAAATGCAAAAGTTCAAATCAACATAGCAAAATATGCATTCAAACGCAAGACACATATTACCATTCACCAAACGGTAACATTTTTTTTTTTTTTTTTTTAGTCTAGCCCAAGTTCCAAACGACACAAAACAAATACTCCAACTTTGGCCTGCTATTATAACCGACTTGGGCCTACTATATATACTAATCTTATTATTATGCGGTTCCTATATTTACGCATGATCTCATCAACCATATAAACCTTAAACCTTAAAATATCCAATCATCCATGCATAGGAAGAGATCGATGTCGTTATCAACAGTCGATGATGAAACTGAGGCAAACATCGTGTGGAAAGAGATTCTTGCGAGAAAAGGTTTGCCGTTGGACACGCCATACGAATACATAAACACTTTCGACAAGTGCTACGATGAATCATATTGCGATCGTTTGTTTGCAACCGTTCGCGAAAGAAAGAAGAATCCAGAAGCCGCTAAATTATGGCCGGGCAAGTCGATATTCGAATGGCTTCCTGCTCCTAACTATGATCTCACAAAAGTATCGTCATCAAAAGATAATGTCATGACTATTTTACTCGACAAGAAGCCTGAGAAGAAAAAGTTCAAGAGCTTAAACCGTATAACTTATGCTGATGCCGAAACAAAAGCCAAAAGGAAACAATTGTTCGTTGAAACCCGAGAGAAGAAAGCCAAGATGTTCAAGGAGTATCAAGCCAAAGGGGGACGTCTTGCGAATATGTTTACTTTATAAACTATGCTATTACTATTATTTAAGTTAACTTTGATCAACTATAACTCTTTTGTCGTATGTTGTCTTGTAATATATTAAGGCAAATAGATCATTAATCGAATGGTTCAATGTGTTTTTAAGTATGTTGGCCACCTGTGGTACGTGCCACACATGGTTTTAGTCGGCGAAGTGTAATCTTTTCTTGAGAACTTCTTGCATGTTGAAAGTGCTATATATGTTTTGAAGCTAAAGATGCACAGAATGAGTAAAATATTCATGAAGAAGAATAGTTTGTTGAGTTTTGAAGAAGAAAGAGAAAAAGTTTGAGGAAGAAGATGATGAACAGTTTCACTGTTCTAAAATATTGTCGTTATATGTTAGGTTATTTTATTGTCTTAATTTTTTTATTTATTTGCTTGCTGCAGAAATAGCTAGATGTAGTACGCCTAGTTTTGGAGTTTTTGAATTTCTTTTTCTTATTAAGTTATTAAAAAGAATTATTTTATTTAAAACACTTGTAAAATAACAATTTTTTTTTAATTGTACTATGCAATTTAGAGTGTATTACCAAAAATCTAAGTTAAAGTCACACTATTTCACTATTTCATTATAAATAGTATATGTGAATATGAAATCAATCTCGAATAAGATTAGTTTATCTTTCTTATGTTAGTTTTTGTTTGAAGCAATTGGTGCGTTTGTTTTCCATCTTTATAACGGGTTTAGATGTGTGATTCACCCATATCCTATGTTCTTAAATGTTTATTTTGAGTAATAAAATTTACCAGAGGTATCCCTTTACCAAAAAAAAATAGTAATAAAAAAAAAATTCTCGAATAATCATATATGGAACTGAAATCGCAAAAAACAATTAGTTTAATCATCGAATGCCAAGAGTTAAGAACTACTCGTATTTATGAAACAATGTGAGGAAAAAAATCGTTCCACACATGGTTCAAAATCTTGAATCCGCCACTGGCTTCTTGACATACCTTCTGCTTTAAGCATGTCCGTCCTTGTCTATAATGCAACTGAACCTTTAATGAAGTACTACAAATATTGTTGTTCGTGGCACAAATTACGAAGATAACTGTATATTTTAAAAAACTTGCACTACAACTTATTTTGCTAAAGGCATATGCTCACCCTGCCCTTTACTGTCTCCGCCTCTGTATATAAAGAGACTAAGGGTGCGTTTGGTATGCTTTGATCAATCACAATCGGAATGAGGGACCCACTTTCATTCCGATACAAGATGTTTGTTTTACCACTTCAAATCCAAAAAATTTCTATGATAGTCATATATATATAGCATACTCCCTACCTTACCCTTTTGCCTCCAATGAAACTATCATACCGAATGGACCCACTTTATACTCATAGTCATACCGATTGTGATTGATCAAAGCATACCAAACGCACCCTAAGAGTGATTATGCATTCCTTGAGCTTGTTAATGCAAATTTGCTCATCAATTGTTGTTCATATAAATACCATAATCTACAAACTATCTAAAAGTTCTTACGTACGTCACCGCGTGTACATACAACCAAATTCGATGAAAACATAGCAAAAGAGGTAAAACCATGATTGCTGTTAAAACAACCATATCTTACCAATCATAATCAAATCAAGTCAACTTATAGAAGTATGACAAGAAAAAGTTGGCAAAAGAACATTAGTTAGTTCATTTAGTCAATGTAAATGGGATTATCAACTTCATTACACTTTTCGTACATGTACTTAAATGTACATACATTTACATCTTAAGACAAATTTGGTTAGAAATTATGGAAAAATGAGAATATCCACATCATTAATGGTAGTAAGTAGAAGAAAACACAAAATGTCACACCAATCACCATTTGAATCTAGTAAACTAATAGAAATATGAACAAAATGAGTTTGCCAAAAACCAATTATGTAAAATAGTCAATGTAACATTTCTAACTCTATGAAAGATTGATCATATACGTACTTGCAAATCTATAAAAGGTTAAAATCGGCAGAGTTTGGTACTTTGCGTGTCTATAAAAGATTAAGATCGACGGAGAAACTATGACCTATGTATACTCGTGGGTGGAGACTAACCCTCTTATAAGGACCAGTTCAAGGCGATGTTCGTCGTGTTAGTGACTTTTCGATGTGAGTTGAAAATGAATGTAACCATTTTATCCGAAAGACCTCACTTACATGGGTCAATTCAGCATTTACGCTTAAAACATGACACTGTCATCGCACTTTTAGTAGCACTTATATGTACACAAACAAATGTTTCAACACAAAACTAATAACAAAATCAACAAAATTATAATATAAAACTAAAAAAAATTCAAATATTGAATCAAGAGCAAACATAATAAAACACGTCATATCACATCAATGATACAAATTAAGTAAACTAATACAAGAGTATGACAAAAACAGAGTTTGCCAAAAATCTAACTCTTCATTTGGAAAACATGTGTACATGTTCTTTTGATCAAATATAATTTGTTTATCTCTAAAAGCGTAAATCGGTGAGAACACCCTAATTTCATACATCTTTTGATGTCAATCGGACCCTTCCTCAGAGGCCCAACCTCAGGTAATGATCACATGTTCTCATTGACCTAATTAGTTAGGAACCAGGCCATTTTCTCAAAGAGACATTCCTTGACCGGTCAACTGAGCGTTTACGGTGGGGGACTGATACCACTGGAGCAAGCCCCAGTTGGTAATCTGAATCTAAAAGTCTTTAGATTCAACTAAAAATATTTAGAGAATATACATAAAGCACAAGATAATTCAACTGATAAGTTAATGCATGCTGAATCTATATTTGCATTATCAAATTTATCTTAAGATGTAGTTAACTATTTATAAAGATTACAAAAAACATTGCTTTAAAAAATCAAAAGAATAAATCGAGGAAGTAATTGACAACAATGGCAACAAATAATACTCAATCTCCTCAAAAACGGGTTATTGATAAAATAAAATGTAGACAATCACACTCCGTCCTTGTTAATTGTTATGCTTTTGAATCGTTACGACTAGTGTCCAACCTTATATTTCAATCATAGTTGTAGCAATGCAAAATTGTAAAATAGAAACTGAATATTGATGATTATTTAAAATATTGACTGGAATTATATAAGAATGGAGATTTTAATTCTAAAAAGGTAAGTATTTTGATCTATTCATAAAAACTATGTAAATGTCCGTACATAGCAACATAATTTTATAACGGCAAATAATCACAAATACCTCAATCTAAAAGTACGTGACCACGTGCACATACAACCAAATTCGATGAAAACATAGGAATAGAGGTAAAACCATCCATGATCGCGGTTAAAACAACCATGTCTTACAAATCATCATCAAATCAATTCAACTAATAGAAGTATGACAAGAAAAAGTGGACAAAAGAACATTATTTAGTTCATTTAGTCAATGTAAATGAGCTTATCAACTTCATTACAGCTTTCATACAATCATACATGTACTTAAATGTACATACATTCACATCTTAAGACAAATTTTTGGTTAGAAAAATTGGAAAAATGAGAATATCTACATAATTTAACGGTAGTAAGTGGAAGAAAACACATCACGTCACACCAATCACCATTTGGATCTAGTAAACTAATAGAAATATGAAAGAAATAGTTCGCCAAAAACCAATTAAGTAAAATAGTCAACATAACATTTCTAACTCTATGAAAGAGTCATATGCGTACTTGCGTGTCTATAAAAGGTTAAAATCGGCGGAGTTTAGAACTTTGCGTGTCTTTAAAAGATTAAGATCGACGGAGAAACCATGACCTATGCATACTCGTGGGTGGAGACTAACCCTCTTATAAGGACCGGTTCAAGGTGATGTTCGACATGTTAGTGACTTTTCGATGTGAGTTGAAAATGAATGTATCCATTTTATCCGAAAGGCCTTACTTAACCGGGTCAATTCAGCATTTACGCTTAAAACATGACACTGTCATCGCGCTTTTAGTGGCACTTATATGTACACAAACCATTGTTTTAACACAAAACTATAATAAAATCAACAAAATTATAATAAAAAATCAAAAATCTTAAAATATTAAATCAATAGTAAACATAATAAAACACATCATATCACATCAATAATCGCAAATTAAGTAAACTAATAAGAGTATGACAAAATAAGTGTTTGCCATAAACCAAACTCTTCATTTGGTAAACATGTTGGTCAAATTTAATCAATTTACATAAATAAAAAAATATTTAAAGAATATTTGGACTTCGCAGACAGCAAAAAACCACAAAAAACCACAAGATAATTCAACTAATAAGTTAAAATAATAAAAATAATAAAAGTTACTGTATATAATTAAAATATCACGCATAATGTAAAGTTTGCAAAATATACAAAAGATATATAATTAAAAATAATAAAAACATTAATATTACTAATATTTTTTTTAAATTAATTCCTTAATAATTTAGATCCCATCGAAAAACCGATATATCGCTGTCAAGACCGGTATATCGCTTGAAAGTGGTCGACCACCGTCGACCAACTTTTATACCTTGGCAACACCAATGATATACATCCACATTATTTTGTTAACTTTCTTAATAAAACTTTTATGAATATAACATTTTTCAAATAAAATACAGTATAAGACAGTCGTACGAGGCAGGGCCGGCTTTAAGGGAGTGTAAGAGGTGCCACTGCACATGGCCACCTCTTAAAAAGGGCCACAAAATTCAATGCATTTATTATATGTATATAAACAACATGAAACTTGAGTTTAATTAGTTCACGCGCTAGTGATACATGTGTATTTTGTATGTGTGTTTAAGGGCCTTTTTTTTATGATGGCACGAGGCCACCGAAATTCATGAGAAGGCCTTGGTACGAGGGATATATACTTTAAACTACTTACATTTTATTATTAGCCTCTTGTCCTCTTGTTTATTTGGTATAACTTCACTTCCTCTATAACTCCCCTTCCTAAAAAATTACTAATAATAAAATCATGATGTTGTTATCCAAAATATTTCTTGATTGCGATCTTCATATTTGTTTATTAGTTGTGATGGCTAACGTGGCCTACTTTAAAGAAATTTACAAAGTTATTACGACATGCAACAATGACTTCTTATAGAAAGCTAACTGGCTTCATATTCCAATTTTAATTTGTATGTAACGCCATTTTTTAACTTTATTAGTTGACATTTTTCAAACAACAAGATGTATAATAAACACATCATATTATAAATCGAACCCACAAAGCACTCTCTAAATTTAGCATCGAAATCATCTTATTAGTATCATGGCATTGCTTCAATCTTCTTGGCCATCTCACTCGCCTTTTCACTCGAATGTTGATCGATTTGATACGAAAATGGAAGTTTGTACGAGTGATCACCATGAACATTCGTCATCGATCACTACTATCACACATGAAAACTCCTCATCAGTATCATCGGTCGACTTGCCAATGTTATCAAATGATTATGATCATGGTCATTATGGTATACATAACTCTTCGGTTAATATAGAGGGGCTTGATGATGTATGCAAATGGCTATGTGACGACGTTAAAGATCAAGGTATGGATGAGAGTTCTGTTTGTGTACATGATGATGCCATGGAAATTGATTCTCAAACAAGAATCGAGAATCTACTCATGGCTTACGCGGATGCTATGGGAGCGGAACATGAAGAACTTGCAAAAGTGATTGCAAAATGCATAAGTGAAAAAGCAAACCTGAATGGATCACCTTTAGAACGCGTACTCTTCAACTTATTCCAACCCGAAGAACATCAAGAAGAAGCATATCTTAAGCATGAATCTTTAAGAAACTTCAATCTGGCGTTTAGAGCCTTCTATAGTATCTTTCCTTATGGACGCTTTGCTCATTTTACAGCGTGTTCAACTATCATTGAAGCGGTTCCATGCCATGTGGATGTGGTTCACATAGTCGACTTTGACATATGTGAAGGTGCTCAATGGTCTCCGGTCATAGAAGCCATAGCACGAATCAAGAAATCATTGATCATCACAAGCATCAAACTTGATCAAGATCAAGACTCGAAGTTTCAAGAAACAAAGAGAAATCTTAGTAACTTTGCGGGAGCTATTGGTCTAAATTTGAAGGTACAAGAGATTGGTATGCGAGAAATGGAGGAAAGAGCATCAGGGAGTAAATTTACGGCCTTTAATTGTATGGTTGGCCTTCCACATATGGGAAGAACACGAAACCGAACTCAAGTTATGGACTTTCTAAAAATGGCAAAAGGTGTTTTAGCAAAAACCGAAGGAATCATAACCTTTGGAGTTGGAGAAGAGGAAAGAATTACAAATGATTCAGACTATACATCTTTTTTTAACAAATTATTAGCACATTATCAAGCGCTATACGAGTCAATGGAATGGGGCTTTCCTAGTTATCTCAATGAAGCAAGGATCGCTATGGAGACCCTTTTTCTTGCACCTTTCGTGTCATCAAACTCTTGGTTCCAAACGTGGGAAGAACAAAGTGAAAACATGGTTTTTGACGTGAATTTCCAAAAGGATGTCGGGTTACAAGGTGAAAGAATGAGCATGGATACTTGGAATGAAGCTAGGGAATTGGTGAAGGAAGGTGAAACTCCATACAAGATTCGAATCGAAGGAGGGAATGGGAATGAAATGGTGCTAGAATGGAAGGAAACTCCAATAGTCCGAGTTTATGCTTGGAAGTAAATGAAATGATTATAGTTTTTAGATGTGTAAAAACCGATTAAAGTAAGTAGTACATATATTATTTCTATTATGATCTTCCTCCTTTCCATGAATTCAACTGCAATTATGCAGTGATTTATCATAAAAAGATGCTAATTAACCGCATCTCATTACAGAAAATTAAACTAAACGGAAACATATATTATAGGACAGTATGAAATATGCTAATAAAAATATGATTTAACCGATAACCAACCAACTAGATCAAAAACGAGATATTAAGAAATACCCTATCTTAGACCATTTTAAACACCGCACGGAAAATATCTAACAATATTATTGCCAAAATGAAACTAGAACTTGATGTTGGAAAATAGATGAACAATTGAACATGATATTTTCCATAAGCTTCCCTTAAGTTTATCAAATCGCCATCATGCCATATTCAGTATAACATATTTAAGACTGCAAAAGTAGCAAATTTCTGACTGATATATAAGTCAAATCATATATTTGTACAGAACTATTTACATACAATCATCCACACGATTACAACCGAAGACAGCCTAAAGATATTGAGTTAATATACTTATCAGTAGGTATCAGTTTACTCGTGTATGGATGAAGCGTCTGGTTTTGAAATAAAACAATATGATACATTGTGTTCTTGCTAAAAACTGATAAGCAGTTCTATATCTACTTTGATTTTGGTTTCCATCTCCATTGAGACTTGACAGTACTTGCGGATGTAACTCTAACCGGACTTTTAACACCACATGGTGGTTTATGCTTTGTACGCCAAAAACCATCAAAGCCTAATCCACACCCTTTAGGCGTAGCCTCAATAATTTGAGACTTACACTTTTCAGACTGGTTACTAATACTCTTAGGAATCGGTAAACCAGACGATATAGCAAGATCTTTAGCATCAGTAAGAAATCTTTGTATGATAAAACTAGGAGACTGCGTCCCACCCGAGTCAAATCTTACTCCATCTAACATATTACTACTCCGTTTCGCCAGCTCAGCTGACTCCACCATATCAATAGCAGCCGACAATGAAAAAGCGTCAATAGCATCAGAAAAATCATCATCACCATCATACTCATTTTCCACTAGTTTTCTTCCGGGTGGTGGACGTGGTGGTGGGATCAAAAAATCATCATTAACTCGAGTTTCTACGTCCTTTGGCTTGCCAGCACTTAGTTCCCATGAAAATGGAACCCTGTTACGTGTGTCCCACGAAGCGGCTTGCTTAACATGACTAGGTGCACCATTGGGTCGTCTAGTTGATAGTAACGGTGCATTAAGGTTAAGTTTTCTCGGGTCTTTTTGTTCTGTAGCCATGAAAGATTATGATGCTTCTAGTGTATATGAACATCACAACTTGATGACACTTTTATATAGGTGGTTGAGAACATGAATAAAGAACAGGTGGGAGTTATATGCATCATGTGCAATCTATAAAAAGGTTGTAACTTTATAACCTCAAAGTCACAGATGTTGAAAAGTACTTGTGCCCAAACTACATTTATTGCTGCTTATTTATGCAACCAAAAAATAAACTTTTTGTTATCATTCAATGGCAGCTAAGTCGGTTCGTGACGACCTATACAGCAATTTTGCAGCTTAAAATAGTTAACCTCAGTGTGTGCAAAATTTAGCAGCTAAGGATCAAATGATGACATGACATTGACTTTTGTTTCGCTGTGTTTTAGAAATATAAGGAAATGGTTTCTATACGAGTTACCATCGTATAACATGGAGTATTGTTCCTTCTGATCTGTCAGATTTGATAGGAACACATTAAGCTTATACAACGGGTCAGAATGGGCTTGCTCAGATTGACCCGCTGACACTTTTAGTCCATTTTCTAGTTTTTAATGAATAATGAATGCGTTAATTGTGATTAAAAACAATATGATAATAGTAATAATAATAATAATAATAATAATAATACAAATTTTGATATGAGCGACATCGTCACAAATCAATAAACTTACAAACTTACTGTAAACTAATAGAACGGGTCACTTTCAACCCATTCAAATCATTTGACCCGTTCCCCTCTACAGCTATCCAAACTCTCTTTTGTACGATTTACATAGTTTTCTACATTGGAAATAGTAAGACAAAATGTTAATAGGCAAAAATATAGTATTGAGTTACCGAAAATCATGAGAACTCAGCGTCTTCTTAGACCAGAACTCTTTTGCAGCGTCAGTAGTTGGGCAAGGGTCACAGGGGACCATTTATCTTCAGTTAGAGCAAACACCTTTTGATTCAGAGAGTCTATGATTATGCTGATTTTACCAAACGCGTATACTTGATGACCATCATGCATTCTGCCCGGTTTCAGCTTGAATAGTAAATCGTTATGTTGTGCGTGGAGTTCGATAATTTCTTTCAAACTCATATTGCCCATATCGTCTGTCTGTTGAGCTTCAAACGACGGTTTCTGTTCACGTGCCTTTTTATCGCTGACCTTTTCTCTCAAACCAGGTGGGACCACCTCTAAACCTTGAACCGCCTGGTTCATCATGTCTAGACCCATATTAAGCCGACCCCGTATATGTTCATTGGATAAAAGATTAGTCGGGATAAGATTCTTCCAACCCAGATACCAATTTTTCACTTCTTGAAAATCCGGTTTTGTACACAACCATTGTTGTAAGACTTCTAGCCATTTGTTGAAGAAAACGTCCATTATCTGAAGCATGTGATGAACGGGAATGAGATTAGCCCATGTCCGGACCCAATAGAACTGATCAAGTTTCTGGTCTGCAGGGTTGACTTGAAATTCACGCATTACAGCCAGCAGTTTAGGAGTTATCCAGCGAACCATTATTTGTTCCCAACTTTCCATATCAAAAACAGTCTTCCAAGGTGATAAAATGTCGTATGCTGACTCGTCACATGGATGCCACTCGTTTAGAACACTTTCTAACTTGGTTTGTACAGTTTGTACAGTATGATATAAAGTCTTGTGCTTTTGACCCAATAATGGTAGCCAAGGATGAACCCAAATATGCATCGGAATTGTATCAGTAAATGGGTCCCATGAGTTAACCGCAGCCAACAATTTAGGCATGACAATCTGGTCAAGAATCTTCTGAAGAGCTGTGTGAGGCACTAATCGTTCCCAAGTATCAAGAAACTGCAGCAACGGTTCAGGGTTGGTGGCCTGCCAAGTGTTGGTGCTTGATCTCCTAACAGCACAGAACACAACTTCCATGAAGAGCTGAGTGTAGGGCGAATCAATCTCGTCTCCTTGCAAAAGATCTTTCCATACGGATATAACATCTATGTGGTCTGCTGGCTTTATCAAAGG
Source organism: Artemisia argyi (assembly GCA_030686995.1). Taxonomy (NCBI): domain Eukaryota; kingdom Viridiplantae; phylum Streptophyta; class Magnoliopsida; order Asterales; family Asteraceae; genus Artemisia; species Artemisia argyi. The sequence goes on along the minus strand of CM060682.1, from coordinate 17,092,303 downwards.
ATCCCATCCCTCGAATAGTCTAGACAAAAACGGCAAAGCAAACGAGCAAGCAATTGTAGCTAAGTCACAGAACCTATACTCATAAGGAAACCTTTTTTTCATGTACCTGAACGAGTCACCAAGCAACTCAAGACTCAAAGTCCCCGAACGAGAGTCGTTATTTAACTGATCTAAAGCACTAACAATCACTTCCAAACCTTCAAGTTGCTTTTCTTCACAATTAGCATCGTTTACTAATCTTTCTTTTTCTTTCTGTAAACTGACAACTTTCTCCCTTTCATTGTTCAAATCACATTCTATTATTTGCATATCAAGCTCCGCTAAACGCAGCTCCTCTGCAGTTACATCTTCCGTTTTCCTCTTTTTGGAAGGCTGACTCGACGCCATATTCCCGTCAGGTGGTTCTTGTGATGCTGTCACATTAGCCTTCTCGTTGTAGTTATTGTACCCCAACCCCAAGCGTTTGGGACGCTTATTAACTTCAATAGGATTAGCGATACCTTGTCCATATTTCCCTAAAGGGCCTCCATCCCACTTCATATTTTTCACCAATTTTGACCCAATTCCCATTTTTTCTAATTCCTTCTCACGACTATGTATAATATGTTCTTTAAACATGTCGTCAGTACATTCATTAGAAGTCATGAATACACCTTCATCCGAGTTTTCATTAGTTTTATGTTCTCGCTTGCGCCCTTAAATCTTCTGAAATAAAATGATTTGTTATATATGCATGATTTATCCCACATAGGTAAAAAACAAGAAATAGTGTTAACTAATATACCAGAATTGGAGCTAAACACATATCTTGATATGATTATTATGTTAGCTGACCTCAATCTTGACAACGGGTAAACAACTCGTTGATAAAGATTCAAGTTTGCATGTATGATATGTATGTTAAGTTTTTGTGCAATTTTTTTTTTACCAAATATATTTTTCTCTCATGTATGAAGTTGCGGAAATGTGCAAGTGGATTCTTACCCCTTTTGAAATGATATGTGATATGCAAACCAAAATAAAGTGATGCCGACACTATAAACACTAAATAAGGTGTTTTTCCTCCAAAGACTCAATATTTGCTTACTATTTGTGCTAAAGCAATTTATAATACTCAATGACCTTTCCTAGACGCACCCTAAAGTACTAAACACACACACAATTGCATTGCGCATTTTAGTTTTTCAAACACACAAACACATATCTAGGTGATCGATATCATCATCTTGAAAAGTTAAAATGATTGAACTGTATTTTAGTGTTATCAATTAGATGAAATGGCAAGAGCTACGTGTCCTAGACAAGCACTCTTTTACCTAATACTTCCTTTATCCACCCGAATATTACGAGATGTTGTCCTTCACGTGGACAGACCATGTAACACTTAGGCTAGACATAGCCTCAATAATCTGAGACTTATACTTTTCAGTCTGGGTTACTAATATTCTTAGGAATCGGTAAACCAGACGATATAGCAAGATCTTTAGCATCAGTAAGAAACCTTTGTATGATAAAACTACGAGACTGCGTCCCACCCGAGTCCAATCTTACTCCATCTAACATATTACTACTCCGTTTCGCCAGCTCAGATGACTCCATCATACATTTATTGCTGCTTATTTATGCAACCAAAAAATAAACTTTTTGTTATCATTCAATAGAAGCTAAGTCAGTTCGTGACGATTTATACCGCAATTTTGCAGCTTAAAATAGATAACCTCCGTGTGTGCAAAATTTAGCAGCAAAGGATCAAATGATGACATGACATTGACTTTTGTTTCACTGTATTTTAGAAATACAAGGAAATGGTTCCTATACGGGTTACCATCGTATACCATGGAGTATCGTTCCTTCTGATCTGTCAGATTTGATAGGAACACATTAAGCTTATACAACGGGTCAGAATGGGCTGGCTCAGATTGACCCGCTGAAACTTTTAGTCCATTTTCTAGTTTTTAATGAATAATGAATGTGTTAATTGTGATTAAAAACAATATGATAATAATAGTAATAATGCAAATTTTGATATGAGCAACATCGTCACAAATCAATAAACTTACAAACTTACTGTAAACTAATAGAACGGGTCACTTTCAACCCATTCAAATCCTTTGACCCGTTCCCCTTTACAACTATCGTAACTATCTTTTGTAAAATTTAGATTATTTTGGAAATAGCAATACAAAAAGCTATCAAATAAGCAAAAATATAGTATTGAGTTACCGAAAATCATGAGAACTCTTTTGCAGCTTCAGTAGTTGCGCAAGGGTCACAAGAGACCATTTGTTATCAGTTAGAGCAAACACTTTTTGATTCAGAGAGTCTATGATTATGCTGATATTACCAAACGCGTATACTTGAAGACCATCTTGCATTCTGCCCGGTTTAGGCTTGAATAGTAAATCGTTATGTTGTGCGTGGAGTTCGATAATTTCTTTCAAACTCATACTGCCCATATCGTCTATCTGTTGAGCTTCAGACAAGAGTTTCTGTTCACGTGCCTTTTTATCGCTGACCTTTTCTCTCAAACCAGGTGGGACCACCTCTAAACCTTGAACCGCCTGGTTCATCATGTCTAGACCCATATTAAGCCGACCCCGTATAAATTCATTTGATAAAAGATTAGTCGGGATAAGATTCTTCCAACCCAGATACCAATTTTTCACTTCTTGAAAATCCGGTTTTGTACACAACCATTGGTATAAGACTTCTAGCCATTTGTTGAAGAAAATGTCCATTATCTGAAGCATGCGATGAACGGGAATGAGATTAGCCCATGTCCGGACCCAATAGAACTGATCAAGTTTCTGGTCTGCAGGGTTGACTTGAAATTCACGCATTACAGCCAGCAGTTTAGGAGTTATCCAGCGAACCATTATTTGTTCCCAACTTTCCATATCAAAAACAGTCTTCCAAGGTGATAAAATGTCGTATGCTGACTCGTCACATGGATGCCACTCGTTTGGAACACTTTCTAACTTGGTTTGTACAGTATGATATAAAGTCTTGCGCTTATAACCCAATAATGGTAGCCAAGGATGAACCCAAATATGCATGGGAATTGTATCCGTAAATGGGTCCCATGAATTAACTGCAGCCAACAATTTAGGCATGACAATCTGGTCAAGAATCTTCTGAAGAGCTGCGTGAGGCATTAATCGTTCCCAAGTATCAAGAAACTGCAACGGTTCAGGGTTAGTTGCCTGCCAAGTGTTGGTGCTTGATCTCCTAACAGCGCGGAACACAACTTCCATGAAGAGCTGAGCGTAGGGTGAGTTAATCTCGTCTCCTTGCAAAAGGTTTTTCCATACCGACATAACATCTATGTGGTCTGCTGGCTTTATCAAAGGATCCCATCCCTTGAATAGTCTAGAGAACAACGGCAAAGCAAACGAGCACGCAATTGTGGCTAAGCCACGTTGCTTATACTCACTAGGAAACCTTCTTTTCATGTACCTGAACGAGTCACCAAGCAACTCAAGACTCAAAGTCCCCGAACGAGAGTCGTTATTTAGCTGATCTAAAGCACTAACAATCACTTCCAAACCATTAAGTTGCTTTTCTTTACAATTAGCATCGTTTACTAATCTTTCTTTTTCTTTCCGTAAACTGACAACTTTCTCCCTATCATTGTTCAAATCACATTCTGTTATTTGTATATCAAGCTCCGCTAACTCAGCTCCTCTGCAGTTACATCTTCTGTTTTCCTCTTTTTGGAAGGTTGACTCGACGCCTTATTCCTTGTTGGACTATAATTGCATTTGTATAAGTCTTGTTGGACAAAGTATTTAGTGTACTTATGTAATAAACGCAAAGCTAAAGGGCTGAATATGTTAGATCGAAATTATTAACATAAGATTGACAAGAATTGATTCTTATTATTAACAACATAATAACGCTTACATTGTTGTTTTAGACACACTTAAACGTATACATGTGCTTCATTTATATAATGGTTCACACGAACCATTGTGACTATTCACCAACAGGTGTAACCGAAATAACTAACTTCTAACTAGCTTTAACTACCATTAACCGACTATAACTGACTATAACCGCTTGTCGGTTATTAACTATCAATCTAACATATTCAACCCTTTAGCTTTGTGTTTATTACATAAGTACACTAAATACTTTGTCCAACAAGACTTATGCAATTATAGTCCAACAGTTCCCCCCTAATTGTTTAAGTCTTGTTCTTCGAGTCTTCATAGTCTTCTCCGCGTATAGTGTACAAAACTTGGGAAATATTCAGCAAGAAATACTTGGATATGTTGAAATGGTTCTATTTGGTTTATTTGAATGAGGATGTGTTAGAGCAAATACCACCAATCATAGGGGTGGCGAAAATTGATTTGTTAGGACTGCATAAGATGGTAGATAGCCTAGGAGGTTATCTAAGTGTTTCTTTTGGTGACAAGTGGAAAAAGGTTGCTATATTACATGGTTTAATAGAAGGAGATGAGGAAGCAATAAAGAAATGCTACAAGAAATTCATAGAGTTGGTGCAAGTATACTATGAGACAGCAGAGAGGCCTTGGTATGAGAAGAAGCCTGAAGAGAATGTGGTTGATAGTAGCATTGGTTATGCTAAGGTAAAAGAACCACAGGGCTGTGAGAAGGCAAGTGTTGGAATAGGAGAAGCACTAGAAGAAACTGTGAACAGTGAAGGCAAGACAACTCATTTTGGTGTTAAACTAGAAGGCAACATGGACAACAATGCAGGTGAAGGAGAAAGTGAAAGCACAACAGATAGCAATAACTTTGTTGTCATTGTTTGAAGATCAGAAGAACCATTACTCAACAGGAATGTTGGCATTAATGAATTAGGGAGGAGATATAGTCCAATAATATCATTATATGCCAAAGACAATTATGTATATTTAGTATATAGTTTATGGGTCGAAATTTGTAGGCTGCAATGGGTCAAATGTTTGGGTCAAAAAAAAAAAAAAAAATTTCATCTCGGCCCTCCTATTTAATGTTTTTCCGGAAAATTTTTTGTTTCAGCCCTCCCACAAATTTTTTTCTAGCTCCGCCACTGGCGGCGCAGATGTAGTTTTCAAGAGAATTAGCTTTGCTATCCAAAAAGGGCTAGTTGCGTAAATCCAAATCTATACTACTATATAAAGCATTTAGGTTGTAGGCTCCACCAAAAATTAAGATAAGGAGCTCCAATCATATAGTGACATGTGTCACTTCTCAACTAAAAATTCACCTTTAATTTCAAATTGAAATAATTTTTTATCCATTTATTATTTTTATGATCTAATTTCACCATATTTTCTAAAATTTTGTGTTCTTTAATTCAACATCCATTTTGATATGTTTATATGAGTTTTTAGTTTTTACATTTTAATGGGTGTATTTTATTTTGATTCAAATTTTTACAACTTTAACTTTGATCTCAATCAATACAATTTTAATTCGTCAAAATAATATACTTTTGGAGGAAGTGTTTGACGGGTAAGAGATTGTGAGGGTCTTTCTATATGTGGAATAATGATGTCACGGAAAAGCTACGGCCTACGGGAAACCCAAACAAGCACATATAACTAACACATATACATTTGGAGTGTTGTGAAATGAATTCACTAAGCAGGTAGGGAATTGCGAGGAGAGTTGGATTAGCAATCCATTTAATATATTTATAATATTAACTATATTTATTGCCGCTGCTATGCGCGGTATCCAACTAGTTATAATGATGTGTCAAAGCAAGTTGCGTTTCAAAGGTATAGTGATGTTTAAGTAATCTAATTAAAGATAACTATATTATAACTATATATTGATATGCGTATATGGATCATGCATGCATGCATGATTGTACGTATATATTGAAACTAAGTTATGTCAAAAGATGAAAGAATACCTTGTAAGAAAAACTGACGAATTAGGGCCGATCTCGTGCGATATGTCGATGAATAATGAATGTGCTTATTTTATGGAAGTCATGCACCGACGTAATTAGGGCCGACTTAAATTTTGGTAAAGTTAAATAAAAGGGCAAAAGATTGTGTTTTGGGCTTTAATTTGTTCCTTAACCGCCTGAGTGCTATATTATTAACGTACTATTTCAGCACTCGATCCCGCATTAATGAGTGAAAAAAAATTGCCATGTTTTCTATCTATCACCTTAATTCGTGGCAGTTATAGTATTACTAGCTTATAGACCCGTGAAATTCACGGGATTTTAGAGAGTTTTTGCGTAAAAAAATTAAGTACGTGAATAAAGTAAGAAAGAACAACGAACGTAAACACTATGAAATTTTCTTGTAACGGAATAATAAGTTATAAGTGATTGATAGTATAAAAACAATTCTTGTTAATATCTGTGTAATAAACGTTCATTGCCTCGTGATTTCCAATATGTTTGTCTTCAGAAGCAAATGTATGTAGTGACCATTCTAACATTTCAACAAAAGGTCCATTACGTGAACACCTAATATGTTTAAAAAATATGTAAGTAAAAGAAGTTTGGGATTTATAATAAGCGTAAATAAGAAAAATACCATAAAACATGTAATATGTATACTGTACATACCTATTGACCGTTTGATCATAGAGCTTGAAGAACTTCTTTATATACCACACTTATAGTAGTTTTTGATATGTTACCATCCGCATCTGAAACAAAAACCTTCAAACCTTTTTTGCTTTTGACACGTGAAATAGCCACATATAGCTGTCCATGTGTGAAAACAGGACGTGGTAGATAATGAATCACAAGGATGCTAAATCCATTATTTGAAAAAGCAAAAATGTTGAAATTGTAAATCGAAGAAATAAAGTTGCGTATTGTTTTCCCGAAAGTGTTTAAATTATCTTGTTAATTTTTACTCCTTCCGTCCCAAATTACGTGTTCAGTATGACTTTTTAATTTTTTTTTCAATTTTGACTTTAAATATTTTGGTTTGTGTTATATAATACTTGATACAAGATATATGAATTGATTAATTTTCTAAATGCATTTTCATTAGTATGTTTTCATTAAGTATTATATAATACAAAAAAATATATTTAACCTTGAAATGATCATCGTCTTTCCAAAGTGTATTCCGTATACGATATTTGTCAAGTTTGTACTAATCTAACAAATTAAATTTTTTTAGTAGAAGAACAAATAATTAAATAGTTATTGACAGTTGGTATAGCAAAAAGTAATAGTTGTTGAAAAGGAAAAATAAATATTAGGACGTTATATTTAATACCATTGTTAATATTTTTGTACATCATATTGTTATATTTAGGTATAAAAATACTTATAGAATAGCATTTACATGATACATAAAATTTGACCAACAACCCTCTGGTCTAGCGGTATGGAGGTTTTACCCACCTAGGCAAGGTCTCAAGTTCGAGTCTTGTCTAGCGCGATAGGGGTTTCTTCCTGTGTGGGTAAAGGGAAGGGTAATATTGCCTTCTGGGCTCCAACCTGGTTGTGTGGGCTCGCTACGCCTTCTGGGCTAGGGGCCATGTAGCCACAATTGCTGTAAAAAAATGATATATAAAATTTGATATGAAATAAATGAGTGAATTTTATCATAATTGTTTGAAATGAAGAGACACCGCGTGATTTTCATCATTCATATATAGCCGTGGTCAAGGATGTAGTCAAATCATTATCTAATTGATTGCATACATGTAAGTAATGAACGATGTTAAAGAATGAAAATAAGGACGTCATCGTAAAGAACATGAAGTTTTGCAGTGGTAACTTGATGTTGCATGCATATTTGCCAAAAATAAATTTGCCGTCGTGGCGGGGAAACTTTTAAAACTTACCTGATTTTGTAAGCCGTAACTTGGGTATATCGAAAACAAATGAGCATTACAAAACCCTCTAAGAAAAGATTACATGAAAGTTAAAATAGAATAGTTGTTGGTATAATAAAATTAGAGTCAGATAATTAAAAATATATTTACACTAACTATTCCAATTTTGTGCTTATAATCAAATTATATCAAAATATAAATTACCTTTATATGAATGACTCTAATTATAACAGCCACATTGACGAACACTGAATAAACACACGATTCACCCACCTGAATGACCAAACATATAAATAAGAAGCTGCTCGAAAAAAATTTAGTACAAAGTCATGCATCATTTTTCTATGACCATTGCCATTTTATCACATCTACTTAAATCCTTTTTACTAACGTTTTAGTAACTCCCGTGTGAACCCACTGACCCACTTAAATCGTATTTAGTTATAAGCAATTGTAGAATTATTTTTAAAAAAATGATGCAACAGGACAATTTAAATTTGGAAATGAGATCCTCTCAAGTTGAGAGGTACAACTTGACTCAAGTTGGATGATTGTGAGCCATTGGGTTTGATCCAATGGATCAAATCCAATGGCTCATAATGTCCAACTTGAGTCAAGTTGTACTCTCAACTTAAGAGGATCTTGATTCTTTAATTTGGATGCGGCATTATCAGAGACAATTTAGTAATAGAAGCCCTCCAATTTCCTATAACACACCCAATCAAACTTATTAAATTAGGATAGCAGTGCCCCTTGGACAATTTCTAAAATTAGTTACCACGAGCAGATAAGCCCAAACGTTGCTGCGGGGCGGCCATGTTTATGTTTATTAAAATTATGTTAATGTTTTGTTGAGTAAGCAATTTTAATTGAGTAAACTACAAAGATGGTCCCTGTGGTTTGCGTTAACTTTCACTCTTGGTCCTTTGACTTTTTTTTTTGCACTTACAGCCACTAACTCTGAAACTCTTAACACCCACGATCCCTTGACCAAACACCGTTAGATTTGACTGTTAAGCACCCCTCATGTGACTTGCACATGAGGGCAAAATAGTCCTTTTACTCCATGTGACCATTTCTTTTTATTTTATTTCTTTTCATTTTGGCACACTTTATTAAAAATGCAAATAGTCACTATCATCTTCATCTATCTTCATTAATCCATCTCTACCATTTAATTCGTCATCTTCTTATTTCTCTGCTAATTAAAAATCATAATTCAACTTTAATTTTTTTTTCCTAAATCTTTTTCTTTTTGTCGGAACATAACTATTAAACTTCAATTGTTGCGAAGACCAAAAGTTCCAAACAAACATAACAACGTATTGTCAACACCAAGGTACCAAGTTAAGAACAAATCCATAGAAAACTAATTGCCAACATGGCAACACCAAAATAAATCAAGTCTCAACTGAGATGAGAAGTAAAAAGCAAGAAATAGAAAATAATCCAACATTTAAAGGAAAAAAAATTAAAAAACAATTAAAATGAGATAATCAATCATCCATGCCTTCATCTCTGATCTTTCATGCTTCAATATCAAGTAGGATTGCTACCTGCCTACCTTCCGTGTCATATAATGGGACAAAATTGTTGCCATCGCACCATATGATCTTTCATGCTTCGATATCAAGTAGGTTGGCTCTAGATTTGTTTTGTTTAGAAAATCAACAGCACCATATCATTCTTTAGAACCAACAACCACAACATAAATTACAACAATATAATTTTGGGATCTATTGTTGATTAGCAGAAGAAGAAAACGAGTAGGTGTGGCGGTGGAGGCGTTTCTGGTTCAGCCGGTATGGTGGTGTGGTCGTAGATCGTTTATGGTGGTGGATCTTTTCTGGTGCCAACAAATATTTTTTTTTTTCTTCTCTTGATTGATGTTGAAGGTGGATTTGTTGTTCTGATTGTAGATTGGTGAGGATAAAAAAGGAAGAGAGAGTAGATATAAAAGAAATGGTCACATGGATTAAAAGGACTATTTTGCCCTCATGTGCAAGTCACATGAGGGGTGCTTAACAGTCAAATCTAACGGTGTTTGGTCAAGGGATCGTGGGTGTTAAGAGTTTCAGAGTTAGTGGCTGTAAGTGCAAAAAAAAAAGTCAAAGGACTAAGAGTGAAAGTCAACGCAAACCACAGGGACCATCTTTGTAGTTTACTCAATTTTAATTCATAATGTTTTGGTAAGTATAAAATTTAGCATGTGTGTTGCCGCAACGTATTATAATATTCAATGTTACCCACTATCATTTAACCAAAAGCTCATAAAATAGTTGTAAGTCAATGAGTACCATAAATCTATAAAGGCAATAACTCCTTAACTAAGTGTCAATAACATATTGTATAAGTAACATTTGTAAATAACGGATGATTTGGATGGACGCATGTTGCGTCATGAGCACTTTAATACTTGATGCATATGTAACTACAAAGTTTAAAGTCAATATGCCTTTCGTACATAAATTTATAAAAGATATTGATTCAGATTCAAAATAAAAGTAAATGTAGGATTGTTGAAAGAAGGCACGACCACCTATTCGGTCGCTGTGATCCTCTTCTTTGTTGACCCAATGTTTGTAGCTTGTTCTTTTCTACTCGACTGCAGTAAAAAAAAAAAAAAAAAAAAAAAAAAAATCAGTAATTATTTTCTAGCGACGGTTTCAACTTAGTGAATGTGAGTAACAGTGCGGGTTCTTTGGTCCAGGACATGGTTTATCAGCAAAAGGCTAAGCAATTATTTTCCTCTTTTCTTCTTGCAAAAATGAGAAAAACAACAAAATTAAGTACTTGTAATTGATAGAATTTGGGTAAAAGCAGTAGGGTCAAAGAGGAAGGGAGAATGAAGCTCAACCTCCTATGGTCCAGGGTCTATGTGATGATTTTCCTGAACTTTACTTTTACACTCACATCATATTTTTATAACAGATAAAAATTGTTTGAGCTTTCTATGGAACTTATAAACTGAAATAACTAAAATAAGTTATTCAAGTGTTTATATAAGCTTGTATGGTCAGACTATTAAGCTTAAGTAATTCTATAAGCTTTTTCTCCCCTTTTTACAGTAAGGTAATCCAAACACTCAATGTAAACTTTTATAAGCGTTTCCATCATAAATCATAAACTACTAAGTAAACATAAGCTCTAACGCATTAAGCTTAAAGAAACACTGGTCAGTGCCTTTTGCGGCAAACACTATGCATTTCTAGTTGTTTTTTTCATCAGATTTGTATATGCAACAGTGCTTTCTAATCTAAAATTCTGCATAAAAGTAACCCATATCAATATTAATTACACTAATTTTGAATTCAGTTTGGAATAAAAGTGCAATTATTAGGGGACAGAGAAAAAGATTCTTACAAATCCACAAAGCCTTGAAATAATGTTCCAGATGTTATCCATTCCTTCGGCACAACTTTAGTCAAGCTTCCAACAATTACAGACAATACTCAAATCACTCAAAATTAGAATCATTAAACTGATTACACACCCAAAACCCCTTACAAAAACAACCTTCACACTCCTTTACTGCAGTTGTTTTGCAGCAATCCAAAAAATTACTCGAAGCCCCATTAAAAGGCATCGAAACACCCGTTAAAAGCAACCCAATTTACCCTTTTACTGCTTCTGTGTCACAGTAGCACCAGACACAACAAAGACCTTATATATATTTTTTAAAATTTATTTATTTTAGTATATATTTCAAGAATTGTTACTCTATTGTGACAATTAGGAAGCAAGATCTAGAAAAGTGGTACCACATAGTAGTAATAGTAATAGAAAAACGAACCTGCGGATGAGTGACTTTATGGTAAAAGGGAGAAACTGTAATGAACACAACTTCACAGACCTCAACTGCAGCATCAGAGAAGGGTGTCCAAAGGATACCAAACGCATGCCATAAGAAGCAAACTACTCTTTTCAATATCTATTTGGTAAAGAAAGACACAAAACTCGGGAATTAATTAGATGCATACCAATGAAGAGATAATCGAAGAGAATGATCTGTGAATACCGCCACCACCGAAGATTATCAGTCCATAACCATCAACGCCATTGTAACTGAGACCTCAAATAACATTTATGCTACATAAAAGAATTAAAAAGACACTATAAGATTTTAGACATGAAATATCATAACTTTACATTTAAAACCTTACCAGGTGGCCCTTTAAATCTCTCGTATTGTTCATATGATTGTCCTATAAACATCTCCACAACTTACACCTCCTGTTATAGGTTAGACAGAAACCATTTCCCCTGTAGCATATGCACCAAGTATTGCAAATATACCGTTATGTAAAAATTAGGTAAAAGTTGCTTTTACCTTCAACGACCTCACCAAAGCCAGCTTAGTGCTTCCTTTAAGGGCTGATCATTGGTCTGATATGAAAGCCCTTTCTTGTTTTTCTAGTCAGTAAATTGATGTATAAAATGAGTATTTCCCACCTTTTAACTACAAATGCCGACACAAATTCAACCAACCCACTTCACAGAATGCCCGCATCTAATAAACAAATGTTATTGAGGTTTATTATTAGCCATGGTCCGACTCGAGACACCATGCCAATTTCAGAAATCCAAGAAAACTTAGTTTCTCGTCCATGTGTCTGATCCAGTCATGGAGAACGGCTTGAACTGGGACAGATGGGCTAAGGCCGAGTTCCTGGGAAAATATTGTCAAGATATAATGAACATATGAACAAAATATATGTTGGGGGAATACAGTTATAGAAAATGGTGGGTTAACTTACAGAAGCAAGTTCTTCTATCATGATGGTTGGGTTGCCAGCTTTTTCAAAGAGTTCGTAGGCGCATCGAGCATGTTGTTCCCATCCATCAAGACCCTCGAGTTGATAGATGTTTATGGCAGATGCAAAAAATTCCTCAAAATCCATCCTTTGATATTGAAGTGCACTAAGCTGCAATTACAAAAAACGTGCATTATGATTATTATTCCAACAACATTAAAGTAATATTAAGGGTTCATATAAACACAAAAAGAAAAAGAAAAATACTCAATGACATACCGATGCTAAGAAATCATGGTCATGTGACTCCTTCATAGCATCTGTAGCATGTTTCATCAAGGTCTGAGAACGTTCATGAGAAATTAGGAGCCAACTACGGCTTTGAAAGCCAGTTCTAATAAGTTGACTTCTAAATAAAAATAAATCAAGTAGTAGAAAATCAATGAACTTAGTGGGTCATAAACATTTTAAGCCAATCTTTTGTATACAAATATCATGAAATGGTTACCTAATATTGCACGGTGAAGATTATATACATCTCTCCTCCTGATATAGATGAACAGAAAACCAACAACAGGCAAGATAACCGTGTAAATCTGTTTCAAAATCAATATCATATCAATTTTCACTGATTTGTATAGTAAAAATGAGTAGAAGAAAAAGAAACTAACATGAACGGCCCAAAAGGAACCATTGTTTTCTCTCAATGGATATTTAAGGTCGGTCATTATATGTTTCCCCACAATAAATTGGTGAAACCTTGTTCATAAGGATGCACTCATGTACATAGCACCAAGAACTCTATTTCAGATTGAGAAGTTTATTTTTTCAAATGATTTTCATGTCTTGTTATTTTTAACTTCGCATTGTACCTACAACCACTAAAAACTTAGTTCCGGCGGCTAACAATATAAAAAAGTAAACAGGATCAGTAAATCATTATTTAAGTGCTCTCACTTATATAAGCTAAAATCTTATGCTAATTGGAATTCACGAGTTTCATAAAATATGCTGGAGACAGAAAAACATTGATGTTGAATTTGTTCAGACTTGATAATTAGTTCTAAAGTACAACTAAAATGATGAATGTTACAGTGTTTACTGTTTACCTATGTAATGCTTCATCTACGGTGTTTGTCACAGAAAGGAATGTGAATGCTCACCAGAAAACATATAAATGTAGTTAATAATAAACTGTGTAATAGAAATAAATGGTAAATGTGGAGTATTAAGAATCACCTTCCCAAAGGAGTTAATCCTCCATCAAACGATGATGAAGATGGCCTTCGAGAGTCCTGTTCTGGAATTGTTGATCACCTTCCACTACCTTTTCCTTGAGATTGATTCTACGATAAATCATGAAAATATCACTCATTTAGTAAAACCAATCCATGTTTATATGTTGAGATAACCAATCGATTTTATTCAACACATTCAAGAAAAATATGAGTTCAAATTTCCATATCAAGGGCTACATCAATACTAAATGGTAAAAAAAAATTAGCTTAAGTAGCTCATATACTCTTTTTTTTTGATAGATCATTGAACACCATAGACTACATGCAATTAGAAAATAATAAAAAGAATAAATTTGCAACTAATGATAAATATGGGTAGAAAGACCATTCATCGAATAGGTTGTGGCATAATAATTTTGGTTCAACCAATTCAATGATGAATCGAATATGACTCGATTAAATAAAATGGCTCACATTAATTTGAATGCTTACCGTGGATTGAACGAAAGAGATCACCATGATCTCTAGATTTTTTAATCACCATCTTTCTGCAACCAAAATATGAAACTGTAATAAACAACTAACAATCTTGACACAAACATTTGTTCTGAAATTCAAAACTCAAACCGAAAACATAAATAAGCTTTAAACAAACGCAATGAAATGGTAAAAATTATAAGAATAATAACAAAATATAGAACCTAAAAATCGTTCCTATATATCAAGAAAAACCTGTCAGTTATGAACATAGGTGGCTAATCCAATACTAATTCCTAGTACATGCATTTGTTCCTTCACATGAGCAAAGATTAACTCCAAACCGACCATGCCTTAAAAACAATTAGCAGTTAGCAAATCATTATTTCCTAAAAACCCTAGAATAAATCATGTAAAACATTAAACAATTAGCACTTTATTCAATTAGGATAATCATGAAAAAATTAGGATAATCAGAATAACTATTATTTCATCAATTAACATAATCATGTAAACAATTAAAACAAATTATTCAAACAAAAAACCCTAGAATAAATCATCTTTGAATTATCATAATCATGTAAATATGACAAAAAAAAAGTTTAAACAAAAAATAACACATCAAAATAGCTTTAATTTACTACGGGATTTCAGTCGAAACCCTAAAAAGATAGATGCTATACTTACAATTTTACGGTGTAGACAACATAAAAATCAATGTCAAATCAAGAACAGTTGTAGAATTGAATCGGTATAATTGTGTGAGAGGATTTGTGTATGTGTTTATGAATTTGAATGGATCTAACTGTGTGAGAGAAATAAAAATCTTCTTGGAGAATCGTTATTTTTGTAAGGTTTTAAATTGAAATTGATTGTGGGATTAATGTTCAGTTGAAACTGAAACGTATAGCGTATAGAGGAAGCCATTGATTTTTAATGCGTGTATTGAAGGAGGAGCGTGTGGTTGAAAAGTTACCATGAATGTAGGAGGAGCGTGTTTTTGTGATAAGATAAGATGTAGGGTGCGTTTGGTATTTACAGATTTTAGAGGGTTTTAAGAGAGTTTTTGATTAAAAATAGGTAATGCATTAGCATGTTGTACGCATTAAATAACCGACCAATCACAGCAAAGACACATCATCGAATTAATTGCAGGGGATGCTTTAGAGTGCTTGTAAATTATTTTGGTTTATTAGTATAGATAGATATGATAACAATTTCATGGATTATGGTTTCACTCGAAAACTTATATAAGTTCTAGTGTTCTTTACTTAAACCAAAGAAATATGACTAACTATGTAAAATTATATTAAAGGGATTTATAGTTTTATACCAAAATTGCCATAAAACTATGATTTCTTTTCGCCAAAAATAAAGGTGCAATTCCTCAAACCATATATATGCAATTAGTCACTTTTCGATGAGATATATACAAGCAATTCCCTCAACTTTTAAAAGCAGCTAATTCAAGAAACAAAACTCTGGGTTGCTTTAACTTCGAATTCCCCCTTGCCATGACCGAACAAATAACAAATAAAAAGAGAAGGTCATACAAGAAATCAGTTGTAAATACTTGAACTTCGAACTTCTTGTATTGGCCTTTAGCTAGCCAAGGTGAATTCTGATCATGCGATATACTCGTTCATAATAATGATGGTTTGCGCACATACGTTGGCAGTCATTGAACCATATTGGTTGAAAGGATGCCGTAGGGTTTCTGGTGATAGATATATACAGATCACTAGATGAAATATCTTCGAATCCAACAGCGTCGTTACTTAGACAATCATTAGAACATGTTTGCGCCCTTAAATCTTCTGGATAAAATGATTTGTTATATATGCATGATTTATCCCACATAGGTAAAAGACAAGAAATAGTGTTAACGAATATACCTGAATTGGAGCTAAGTACATATCTTGATATGATTGTTATGTTAGCTGACCTCATCTTGACAACGAGTAAAATACTTGTTGATAAAGATTGAAGTTTGCATGTATAATATGTATGTTAAGTTTTTATGTAATTTTTTTTTTTACCAAATATATTTTTCTCTCATGTATGAAGTTGCGGAAATGTGCAAGTGGATTCTTACCCCTTTTGAAAGGATATGTGATATGCAAACCAAAATAAGTGATGCGGACACTATAAACATGAATATATGATTTTGTAGCATTTGTATTACAAATGTGATTTTGTGATGCCAACATAAATTGCATAGTAATATTTTGAGTTGTGGCTGATTAAAAACAATATGATGATAATATTAATAATAAAATTTTTTGATATGAGTGATATTATCACAAATCAATAAAGTTACTGCAAATTAATAGAACGGGTCACTTTCAACCCATTCAGATCATTTGACCCGTTCCCCTTTACAACTATCCAAACTCTCTTTTATAAAGTTTACATTAGTTTTAAAAATAGCAATACAAAAAGCTATCAAATAAGCAAAAATATAGTATTGAGTTACCGAAAATCATGAGAACTCTTTTGCAGCTTCAGCAGTTGCGCAAGGGTAACAAGAGACCATTTATTTTCAGTTAGAGCAAAGACCTTTTGATTCAGAGAGTCTATGATTACGCTGATGTTACCAAACGCGTATACTTGAAGACCATCTTGCATTCTGCCCGGTTTAGGCTTGAACAGTAAATCGTTATGTTGCGCGTGGAGTTCGATAATTTCTTTCAAACTCATACTGCCCATATCGTCTATCTGTTGAGCTTCAAACGACAGTTTCTGTTCACGTGCCTTTTTATCGCTGACCTTTTCTCTCAAACCAGGTGGGACCACCTCTAAACCTTGAACCGCCTGGTTCATCATGTCTAGACCCATATTAAGCCGACCCCGTATATGTTCATTGGATAAAAGATTAGTCGGGATAAGATTCTTCCAACCCATATACCAATTTTTCACTTCTTGAAAATCCGGATTTGTACACAACCATTGGTATAAGACTTCTAGCCATTTGTTGAAGAAAACGTCCATTATCTGAAGCATGTGATGAACGGGAATGAGATTAGCCCATGTCCGGACCCAATAGAACTGATCAAGTTTCTGGTCTGCAGGGTTGACTTGAAATTCACGCATTACAGCCAGCAGTTTAGGAGTTATCCAGCGAACCATTATTTGTTCCCAACTTTCCATATCAAAAACAGTCTTCCAAGGTGATAAAATGTCGTATGCTGACTCGTCACATGGATGCCACTCGTTTAGAACACTTTCTAACTTGGTTTGTACAGTATGATATAAAGTCTTGCGCTTATAACCCAATAATGGTAGCCAAGGATGAACCCAAATATGCATGGGAATTGTATCCGTAAATGGGTCCCATGAGTTAACCGCAGCCAACAATTTAGGCATGACAATCTGGTCAAGAATCTTCTGAAGAGCTGTGTGAGGCATTAATCGTTCCCAAGTATCAAGAAACTGCAGCAACGGTTCAGGGTTGGTGGCCTGCCAAGTGTTGGTGCTTGATCTCCTAACAGCGCGGAACACAACTTCCATGAAGAGCTGAGCATAGGGCGAATCAATCTCATCTCCTTGCAAAAGGTCTTTCCATACGGATATAACATCTATGTGGTCTGCTGGCTTTATCAAAGGATCCCATCCCTCGAATAGTCTAGACAACAATGGCAAAGCAAACGAGCACGCAATTGTAGCTAAGTCACAGAACTTATACTCATAAGGAAACCTTTTTTTCATGTACCTGAACGAGTCACCAAGCAACTCAAGACTCAAAGTCCCGGAATGAGAGTGGTTATTTAACTGATCTAAAGCACTAACAATCACTTCCAAACCATCAAGTTGCTTTTCTTCACAATTAGCATCGTTTACTAATCTTTCTTTTTCTTTCTGTAAACTGACAACTTTCTCCCTTTCATTGTTCAAATCTTCTGTTTTCCTCTTTTTCGAAGGTTGACTCGACGCCATATTCTGGTCAGATGGTTCTTGTGATGCTGTCACATTAGCCTTCTCGTTGTAGTTATTGTACCCCAACCCCAATCGTTTGGGACGCATATTAACTTCAATAGGATTAGCGATACCTTGTCCATATTTCCCTAAAGGGCCTCCATCCCACTTCATATTTTTCATCAATTTTGACCCGATTCCCATTGCGTTCATTATCTACGTGTACTAACTAACCAATCAATGATTTTCTTGCCAAAAAAAAGGGTATAGCGGCGCAAATGTAGTTTTCAAAAGAATTAGCTTTGCTATCCAAAATGGGATAGCGGCGCAGTTTTTTGCCCGTTTGGCTTCAACCGCAGTGTAAATCCAAATTCTAATAATGTTTCAAAGCAAGTTGCGTTTCAAAGGTATCTAAGAGATTATATCGAACAACTATAATATATATGCATGGATCATGCATGCATGCACGATTGTACGTATATATATAAATAGAAACTAATAAGTTAAGTCAAAAGATGAAATAATATTTATCAAAAAAAAAAAAAAAAAAAAAAAAAAAAAAAAGATGAAATAATACCTTAGAAAGAAAAACTTACGAACAAGGAGTTGATGATGATGATGATGATGATCTTAAACCTTTTTGTTTGATCTCGTGCGATATGTCGATGAATAATGAATGTGTTTATTTATATGGAAGTCATGCACCGACTTATTAAGGGCGGACTTAAATTTTGGTAAAGTTAAATAAAACAGGGCCAAGATTATGTTTTGGGCTTTAATTTGTTCATTAACCGCCTAAGAATTACATTAAAAAACAATATATATAGTATAGTCGGTCCTAGTATATATCCAAAGTTCAAACACGCTAGACACGTACCAATTTCAAACTAGCCGAAAGTTCTTTATAGATTCTACTTTTACTATGGAACCCATCAAGCAATTTTAGCCACTCATTTTTTTTATCAAAATAAAAAAATAAACTTCTATCCCTTTTTTAAAACTTAAATATTTCGCAAACCGTAAATCGTCAAGCTAAAAAAAAAATACCATTGCGACGAGAATTAAATTATCTTTCTATGGACATGCATTGTTATATACTTTCGACGAACTTTTTTTTCGCCCAGAAAAATCATATATGATTCGTAAGAATCATATATGATTCGAAGAATCGAATCATATATGATTTTTTACGAATCATATATGATTTTTACGAATCATATATGATTCTTTCTGGGCGAAAAAAAAAGTTCGTCGAAAGTATATAACAATGCATATCTATAGAAAGATCATTTAATTCTCGTCGCGATGGTATTTTTTTTGTAGCTTGAAGATTTACCGTTTGCAAGATATGTTGTTTTGAAAAAAAATGTGGAAAATATAAATGGATGACTATGATTGGTTGATAGGTTCTATGACATGTATAGGTTCTTCATGGATCTCAACTCTTTCAAACTATTATAAGAGAGCAGGGAGTCGTAACACTAAATAACACCAACACCACTGCCATGTCAACGCCACATCATATTAACACAAAATAACATAACACCAAAAACACCAGAAAATCATAACACCCAATAACATCACTTTTTATAAATTTACAAATTCTACCTTTAATAAATTCATTTATTAACCATTCAAACATTTCATTAATAAAATAAACATTACATTACGAAATAAAAACATTACAATAAAAAAAAAAAAAAAAAAAAAAAAAAAAAAAAAAAAAAAAAAAACTACGAAATGAAACATACGAAGAAAAAAAATCATCAAGTTCATAAAACTTTGATCGTCACGTCCCGACATTTTATTGGATTGAATTGTTTTTTTGTTTTTTTGTGTTTTTTTTTTTCCTCATAACACTGCTCGGTATATAGTATTTATAAGAGAGGATTGAATATATTTTTTTAACCGTTTACACACCAACAGTTAGTTTTACATTTATTATTATTTTGTTATAGTTGTTAGTTTGTTACCCACCCAAATGGTAACATTTTAGAGTCAAGGGGCCATTTTTGAAACACAGATGATGATGATAACGTGCGTTGCTATATCAACGCAATTGGCAACGCAGCAAGTAGTGGAAATGGTAATAACGGCATAACGCCGTTGATGCACATGCCATGTAGGAATAACGCGGCTTCAGCGTTATTACTCCCTGCCCTCTAAGTCCGTTTGGTTTATAAGTGTACACGGATTATGATTTGGATTTTGTATAAAAAAGTTCAAATAAACGCGGTTGTTTAAATAGTAGAAAGGAGAATATTACTATCTCCGTATCAAAATTTAAGTCCAGGTTCTCTTTTTAAATCCAACTTTGATCATAAATATTTTAATTTTTATTATATAATACTTGATGAAAATTATAATATATGAAAATATATTTAAACCCAATCCATTTATATATTTCACATTAAGTATTATGTAACTCAAACAAAAATATTTAAGGTGAAAGTTATATTCAAAAAGTCAAGCTGAACTTAATTTTAGGACTGAGGGAGTAATTAGCACTCCTAAATGGATTCTAATTACACTTAAGTTTTTAAATTGTTTTTAAAATCTTTTACTTTGTGTTTATTATAAAATAACAAAACAGAAAGAAAATTTAAATTTTAATAAGTTAAAAATAATACGTTAGGTTTGTTAGGTTGGGGGATTTGAGATGTGTTTTGATTTGTATCTTAAATTTAAGGGTCCATTTGGTATAGAGGTGGGAATTAAGGTATGAGTTTGATACCATTTGTGTTTATTTGGTTGAGGGGATTTGCCAAAACATTCCTGTGGGCCCTACAGATAAAACCCCAACATCTATACCACTTGGATTTGGTGAATTTTGCCAAACCATTTTCGTGAGTCCTATTCTACCACTAATTTCACTCACCCTATTTTTTTCTTCATATTTATCAAACAATATTGACACCTAAATATATAAACCAAACAACATTTTTTGAACTATCAAACTCATTCTCATACCACCATATTATCATACCAATATCCATTGTGATTCCTATAAGCAAATTAAACATATCTTAAATATTTGGTTGGAGGGTTTTGATTTGAAAAGTACCAAAGTGCTGACAAAAACCCATTGTAGGCAAATGAGGTGGGCTTTTAGTGGGTTTTGGTCTCTCTTACCTTATTTATTATACATCTTTTTATCTCTTTCACATATGGATTGAGATCCTCTAATATTTTATTTGAATAAGAAAGATAATGTTTGAGGTTTTTATGAGTGGAAAAAAAATGTGATGTCATCTTATGTGGGACCTATAATTTGTTACAAAATAAGGGTGTGTTTGGTTTAACACTTTAGAATGGGGTTTAACTGGATGTGACAGTAATCATTTGTTTGGTTTAATCTTTTGATAGTAGGAATGATAGATGAATGAAAATGTGAGGTGTTGTTTGTTTGACACTTTTGGTATGGGTTTTAGTATGAAATGACACAAAACAAATGTTTGGTAAATATATTCAATGGAATCATTAATAAAATTTTGTACGGATACCCTTTAACTTGATACCAGGGTAAGGAGGTTGGTATCACAATTTCTTTCTTACAAATAGGTCCCACATCACTCACACGCTACAATTTTTAGTACTACTTTCCATAAAATTTCCCCTGCCATTTTTGTTTCTTTCTTTGTTTAAATTAAAATAATCTTTATTTTTTAATATTTTATTTATTTAATTTTTCTCTCTTCTCATTTAATTCAAACCTACACTTAAATTCATGAAGTGTTTGGTATGAGATTTTGGAATTGTTTAGTATCAAACCAAAAACAATTGTTTGTTTCACACTTTTGGAATTACATAAATAAAAAGGCCCACAAAACTCATTGAACTATATTTTGGTGGGTTTCTGATATATCAAAAGAATTACTGACATAAAGTTGTACTTCCAAATTCTAACCATAGAATCGTGTACTTCTTTACTTTATTATATTAATTTTCTTTTTATTTCCTTTTAAATTTTATTTTTTAATACAATATAAACTTAAAAACTAAATTAATTTATATATAATAATATATTTTCTCTCCTATTTTTCACTCATATCAAACCTAAATCTTTTAAACCAATCCCAAAACAAAATCCGATTCTAAACCCACTTACAAACCAAACGGCTCCTCAATTTCTTTCAAACCGTTCCCAAATCAAATCTAATTTCAATCCTACTTACAAACCAAACGGGCCCTGATAGTATACTAATTTGGTGGTTATTGGTTGTGTTTGGTTATTTTTGTGGACCTTCTTCTTTTCTCCTCTCTATTATATGTCGGATCATCTCTATATTATTTCATATTTTTTATTATTTATTATTTAAATAAACTTTTATATTTAAAATCTAGAGAATGGATCTAGTAAGAAGAGAAAATAAAATAAGAAGAATGAGAAATATTTGTAACCACACATTTCAAATGAAGAAGGAGAATTTCATGGGAGATGCATCTTATGCATCTGAAATGTGCGGTTGCGGTTACTTCTCATTCTTCTCATTCTATTTTTGTTTCTCATTTGATCATTAGTCTTAAAATTTATTATAAAATATATTTAAATACATATAATTTCTCTCTACTAAACTCATCTTAGGGCACGTTTGGTAGAGAGAATTTCAGATAATAGAAATAAAGCAGAGATATAAATTCAGAGAATAGAAATCAGTAGATAATTTTGTTCAGCTCTAATGTTTGGTAACAACAGATACTTAACCCGAGAAATGAAAATATATATATATATATATATATATATATATATATATATATATATATATATATATATATATTTGTTGATTTTAAAAAAAAAAAAATATTTTTTCTAAATAACAATTCTAAAAAAAATATATTTAAAAAATATTTTTTTATAAATTATATTTTTTTTAAAAACACTTATTTTTTAAAAAAATATTTAAAAATATTTAATTTTTTTTTAAATTTATTTTTTATAAAAATTATTTAAAAAAATTTATTTTTTCTAAATCACAATTCTAAAAAAAAATATTTAAATTTTTTTTTAATTTATTTTTTTAAATTTATTTAAAAAAAAACTTATTTTTTAATAAATGTATTTAAAAAAAATAATTTATTTATTTTATTTGTTTTTTATAAAATTATTAAAAAAATTATTTTTTCTAAATAACAATTCTAAAAAAAATATATATTTTTTTTAAATTATTTTTTATAAAAAAATATTTTTAAAAGAAAAATATTAAAAAAAAAAATCCTATTTATTTTGTTAAAAAAAAAATAATAAAATAAATAAAAACCGATAACAACACCCAAAGAAGTCATTATCCAAACACCCCTGGAAATTTATATAAAGTATAAAATAACAAATTCATATGACTACTTGTTTATTTGAATCCATATCTCTCTGACTCTCTCCCTACACAAAAAGCAATAGAGCAGTAATTAACTCCTGACGACTATGGGAGAATCAGCCGCCGCCGCCATAGCCGCCGAAGTTGACCAAATAGCAATAAAAGTTGACACCGGTTCCGATAGCAATTTGGACCTGTTCATCAACCCCAATTCTACTTTTGGTATTTATTTATTTTTATTATCATTACAACTAAATATTTGCTTATTTTAGTTCATTCAAACCCTAACTTAGGAACTGTTTGTTTTATTCGCTTATTTGATGGGCTTATTAGCTTATTTAAATATTGATAATAAGCCAATAAGCTTAATTGTTTTGGGCTTATGAGGTTAAGAGCTTATGAAGCTCATAAGCTTAAGTAGATAAGCCCAAAACATATGAGCTTATGGAGCTTATTATCAATATTTCAATAAGCTAATAAGCCCATCAAATAAGCTATTAAAACAAACAACCCCCTTAGTTGGGTTTATTTTGTTATTAGTTATTACTGATGATTAAGTCAAGTTTTTAGTACTAGTAGTCTATGTTTGTATATAAATGTAAATGTGTGTGTTTGCTTAGTTTTTTAGTTCAAGCCCTACCCTAGGGCCTAGCTTAACTTGGGAGGTGTTTGTTTTATTTGCCTATTTGATGGGCTTGTTAGCTTATTCAAATATTGATATTAAGCTCTATAAGCTCATTGGTTTGGGCTTATGAGGTTAAGAGCTGATGATGCTCATAAGCTTAAGTAGATAAGCCCAAAACAATAAGCTTATAGAGTTTATTAATATTCCAATAAGCTAACAAGCCAATCAAATAAGCAAATAAAACAAAACCCCCTTAGTTGGGTTTATTTATGTTATGTTAGTACTCCCCCCATCACAAACTGGTCCCACTTTTGATAGTACTCCTGATTAAGTTAAGTTTTTAGTACTAGTAGTATATTTTTTTATATAAATGTGTGTGTTTACTTATTTTTGTTAGTTCAAACCCTACCCTAGCTTAGCTTAACTTAGGAGGTGTTTGTTTTATTACCTTATTTGATGGGCTTGTTAGCTTATTCAAATATTGATAATAACTCTATAAGCTCATTGTTTTGGGCTTATGAGGTTAAGAGCTTATGAAGCTCATAAGCTTAAGAAGATAAGCCCAAAACATATGAGCTTATTGGCTTATTATCAATATTTCAATAAGCTAATAAGCCCATCAAATAAGGTAATAAAACAAACACTCCCTTTTTGTTATGACTTTTATGTTAGTAATGATGATTAAGTTAAGTAGTATATGATTTTATATAAAATTATAAATGTGTGTGTTTGCTTATTTTTGTTAGTTAAAACCCTAGCTTATCTTAACTTAGGAGGTGTTTGTTTTATTACCTTATTTGATGGGCTTGTTAGCTTATTCAAATATTGATAATAAGCTCTATAAGCTCATTGGTTTGGGCTTATGAGATTAAGAACTTATGTAGCTTAAGTAGATAACCCCAAAACAATGAGCTTATGGAGCTTATTATCAATATTTCAATAAGCTAATAAGCCCATCAAATAAGCGAATAAAACAATCACCTCCTTAGTTGGGTTTATTTATGTTATGTTAGTACTCCCTTTGTCACAAAATCGGTTAAAAAGTGTACTGGTCCCACTTTTGATAGTACTCATGATTAAGTTTAGGGTACTAGTATATGTTTTGATATAAATGTGTAGCTGAACTAAGGAGGTGCTTGTTTTATTCTATTATTTGATGGGCTTGTTAGCTTATTCAAATATTGATAATAAGCTCTATAAGCTTAATTGTTTTGGGCTTATGAGATTAAGAGCTTATGAGCGGAACTAAGGAGGTGCTTGTTTTATTCTATTATTTGATGGGCTTGTTAGCTTATTCAAATATTGATAATAAGCTCTATAAGCTTAATTGTTTTGGGCTTATGAGATTAAGAGCTTATGAAGCTCATAAGCTTAACTGCTTAAGTAGATAACCCCAAAACATATGAGCTTATAGAGCTTATTATCAATATTTGAATAAGCTAATAAGCCCATCAATTAAGCAAATAAAACAAACAGTTCCTAAGTTAACTAAGCTAAGTAGTACGGTAGTATATCTTTTTATGTAAATGTGTTAGTTGAAACCCTAGCTTAGCTTAACTAAGGAGGTGTTTGTTTTATTCGTCTATTTGATGGGCTTGTTAGCTTATTGGAATACTGATAATAAACTCTATAAGCTTAATTGTTTTGGGCTTACGAGGTTAAGAGCTTATGAAGCTCATAAGCCTAAGTAGATAACCCCAAAACATATGAGCTTATTGGGCTTATTATCAATATTTCAATAAGCTAACAAGCCCATCAAATAAGCTAGTATTAAAACAAACAACCCCCTTAGTTGGGTTTATGTTATACTGATAATTAAGTTAAGTTTTTGGAACTAGTATATGTTTTTATATAAATATAAATGTGTGTGTGTGTGTGTGTGTGATATTTTTTGTTAGTTTAAAACATAGCTTAGCTTATCTTAGGAGTTGTTTGTTTTGATAGCTTATTTGATGGGCTTGTTAGCTTATTGAAATATTGTTAATAACCTCTATAAGCTTAATTGTTTTGGGCTTATGAGATTAAGAGCTTATGAAGCTCATAAGCTTAAGTAGATAAGCTCAAAACATATTAGCTTATTGGCTTATTATCAATATTTCAATAAGCTAATAAGCCCATCAATTAAGCTATCAAAACAAACAGTTCCTAAGTTAACTAAGCTAAGTAGTACGGTAGTATATCTTTTTATATAAATGTGTTGGTTGAAACCCTAGCTTAGCTCAACTAAGGAGGTGATTGTTTTATTACCTTATTTGATGGGCTTGTTTGCTTATTCAAATATTGATAACAAGCTCTATAAGCTTAATTGTTTTGGGCTTATGAAGCTCATAAGCTTAAGTAGATAACCCCAAAACATATTAGCTTATGGAACTTATTATCAATATTTCAATAAGCTAATAAGCCCATTAAATAAAGTTACGCAGACACCCCCTTGGTTGGGTTAATTTTTCATGAGCCCGGTTTTTCAGCTTGTAGTTTATGAAAATAAGGTCATAAACTCAGATATAAGCTAAAACAATATCAGGAGGGGTTTTTTTTTTTCGAGCTAAAACAATTTAAGGAGGAGTTTGTTTAGCTTACTTTTGGGCTTATGAGCTTGTTTTGTTCAGCTTACTTTTAAAAAGTAAGTCCATATTTTCAGCTTATTTTTCAGTTTTAAGTTAAAATAAACTCATAAGTCTGAAAAAGAATGGATGAAAAATAAGCTTGTAATCTCGGAAATAAGCTTAAACAATATCAGGAGGTGTTTTTTTTTAGCTTATTTTTCGGGCAAGTATTTATGGATTATGACCTTATCAACTTCGGCTTTAGTTAATAAGTCCAACTGCTCAAGTTGATAAGAGCTTATTAGCTTATCAGTTTTTCAGTTAGCTTTTAAGCCCATCAAAGAAGCTAAAATAAACACCCCCTTAAATTAAAGTCGTGCTTACAATAGCGGAGCCAGAAGGTTAGAAATGTGTATAGCAAGGTTTAGCCGTGAATAGTATATTGCAATTTTTTTTGTGTGTGTGATTCATAAATAAGATTGGTTTGTTAGCGATTACTTGATTTGGCAGTAGTAGCAAAGAGATAACGTTTGACCTGATAATTTGCTGACTGAGAGTACTTAGTTTAGACTCTTTGTTGTGAGATGGATGTTGATAAATTTTCAAAGTTTTTCCACCTAACGTCGAATGATGCTCAACTGAGATATGAAACAAAGTACCAGCGTTAGAACTTATTTAATGATAACGTGACCTAGATTAAATTGTAGAGTAATTTTATATGACTAAGGACAGTTTTATCTGCACATATCTATACCAGTGAAGGGGTTTGGCTTATTTATCATAAACGAGCTTATTTTGACTTAAAATTTGAAGATAAGTATGAACAATAAGCAGAACTAAATAAGTTTGTAAGCCTGAATATAAGCCAACACAAACAGCCTCCAACTATTATTCTACTACGCAGGTGCGCAGCTGTCCTGTAACTTACTAATATAAATACAAACTCTAGGTGCAATTGAGCAGACAATTGAGCAAATAAACAAATACTTATTAATGTGAAATTGTGATACGGGTTGAGTCAAAATTCACTAAGGAAGCCTGACAACAATTGCAAGTCACATTTAACTAGGGGGTGTGCAAAAAGTGGATCGGTACCAAGAAGTTGAGTATGTGAGTAGTGGATACCTGAACTGGTTACTGATTGTGGTTTAGCTTAATTTTTCGAGAAATAAACACCATGTAACTTAAAAAAGGTATTGTACTACAAAGTTTTTGCTGTAACTGGTAGTTAGTAGGAGTAAATTGATGTATATCTGGTCTGGTAGTTTTTCATGCTCTGACTTGACATGTGCTTAATACATCGCTTTTGTATATCTATTTTTTCTTGTTCGCTAAAGATTGGTTTGGTAGAGTTGAAGGGGATTCTGGTCCTCAATTTTTCTATTTCCCTTTGGGTTTTTATGCTTTAATTTAATGTTACCTCGAAGCACTGAAACAACATAAGTTATATAAATAGACTGATGTTGATACTTATAGACGAGGTTTAGCATTTGGCATAGAAAACGTCTTTTATACCAAGAATAAATGTAACAATTTCGTTTTTAAGGGTTGCCTGCAACTTATTAAGTGCGTTTTCCTTTGTAGCAAAATGTAACTACCTCTAAGTTGTCAAAACAGTGATTCTGAAATAAATCAAAGTTGGCCTGTGTTGACCTGTGCTAAGACTGAACCGCCGTAAACCGGACCTGTTTTGATCCCTTACTCAACTCGTGTGACCACCCATTTTGCCACCTCTACTAGTATGCTTCTTTTAATAGTGTTCTACTAACCCTTTAAATAAGTTGTTTACTTCTTACTTTGTTAATTTCGTTTTTACTTATCAGTTCTTTTTTGTTAATGAAGCTGAGTTGAAAAGTGTGATTGCCAAAGAAACTGGTTTAAAACCCGAGGAACAAAAGTTGTTGTTTAGAGGAAAGGAGATGGATGATCATGAACAATTGCATATGGCGGGTGTGAAGGGTAATGCAAAGATTATCCTAATCGAGAATTTACCTACACAAAACGAGGATCTTGAAAACGTCGACAAAACTGAAGAAGTTAATGAAAAAGTTGAAGAGGTTAACGAAAAAGTTGAAGTTAAAGAAACCATTAAGGAGGTATCGAGAGGGGTTGAGGCTGTTAATAAGATAAGGGAGGAGAACAATCAATTTGCAGAACAGGTATATTGTTCTGTACTTCTGTTAATCATTTACGGAAATTTTAAAAAATTGTTTTCTTAATCGCACGTCCAAACACCCTGTAACAATTTGAATTTGTAGCTGCATTACCTTTGTTAAGGGGTGGTTTCAATTTTCAAACAAATTGTAAAGTGTGAATGCAAAGTCGCTCATTCATGAAAGTGTACTGTATTTTTATTTATTTATTTATTTATTTTTATATTTTCACAGCAATGATGCGGTTTTATTAGCTCAATAGTTTATTTACTCTTTCGTTAACGGTTGACCCTTGATGATGTTAGGTTTTTTAATCTTTTTTATTAAAGGTGGCTAGTTTAGAGGCTGTTGTTTGCTCTGGGATTCAAGTTGCAGATAAAGACTTTGTTTTTTTAACCGAGATGCTCATGAGGCAGTTGCTCAAGTTGGATGGAATTGATGCTGAAGGAGAAGGGAGAACACAAAGAAAATTGGAGGTAAGTTTTCATTATTTCTGATTTGCATCCTCATCTAGTATTTTCAACAGTTTTTATTATAATTAGTGGCACTATACACTGCTGATGTATACTACGAGGAAGATGTGCACTCGCTTGTGTATCTTGTATCCTGCCCAAGTGCCCATTGTAATCAAAGTAGGCACTTTAACCCGTCTGTATGAAAACAGATCAAAGGGGAATTTTGGAAAAATAAGGAAACGGGTCAAAGTGTCAAACTACATGTTTTATAAGTCACCCAGACTCAAGTGGTGACAACCTTCTAACTGTTTCGACTAGAAAGTAATGTAATCAACTTTACTATGTTAATTCTATGAGATCAAAATAAATGGATAAAAAGGTTGGTGGGTCATTCATATCTGACTCAACAATTCTTAATATTTCATTTTCATTTTTTTGTGTGTTTTGACCCAGACACGTTTTACTCATCACCCGAAACTGTTTGTTTTTGGCCCGAATTGGATACGAGATACAGTAGCCAAATAAATTATCCCGAAAGGTAGAAGTTTTGTCTTTTATTTCCATCTGTAACTAGGATGAAATAACAATACGGCTTTACTGCTAGTTTCTTGGCTCCTTAGGGTATTTTAGACATTTGAATAAATAGTATCAAGAGTATCAAGAATTTAAGTCATTTATCCTAGTTTTTATAGAATAAAATCAATCCGAGCAGAAATATTAAACCTTCTTTCTCTTGTTTCAGGTGCGCCGTGTTCAGGGACTTGTGGATACATTGGATAATCTTAGGACAAAGAATGCCAATCCAAGTAATGATGCCCCGAAACCAGCTTCTGGTGAAGTTCCAATGCCTTCTCTATGATGGTTATTCAAGAACCGGAAGTATTTGACTACTCATGTTCTTACTCATCAAGATTACAAATACAAGTTATCATCCTATAAACGAAGTTTATTTTCCCCCGTACATTGCAATTTTGGATACCGACGCCCCTTGTGCTATTACTAGTGAATATGATTTTGTATTGGTTGAAGTGTATCAAATGAAAATATAGATTGCGATCTCCTATTTGATTCTCATGTTATCCTTTTCATTATGTTGGTCCTGTTTGTGTTGTGCGAGAGTTGCAAATTTGCAAGTATGATTGTTTATAAAATCTGTATTTCAGATTACTTATTCGAAAATTGCCTATCGGCATTGTTTAGCTTATACATAATCAAAAGCCATTTACTCGCATAGTGTGATGAAAAAATAACCAGGTTATCGAAAATTTTCAAAAGAGGAGAAAAGTATATCATTACTCATTTTAGCTTCCATCTGTTTACCAAATGCACAAACATTATCCAGACAGCTATAATTAGAAACCATCAGAATAAAGGAATAGCCTCGAGCAAAATCTACAAGATAACCACGTACCCTTATTTTCTCCGACACTGTAAACGCCAACATAAAAAATTTTATAAAAAGCAACAGCAACGAGTTACAGTCTATCTAAACATGAAGAACGAGTAGCAATCGACATACAATCAGATTCCTTCAACTCGGACATGACAACATAGCACTTTTCATTAACTAAATGCCTATTACTATCCAAAATCTCTTTTGTCAATTTAACATTCTATTCCTATATTCAGATTCTCAGAATAGTAATCAAAATGCTATAGTTTTTGAAAAACACTGTATTAAACCGCCTCAAATGTTCAGAATTCAGCGTCTTCTCATAACGTGACTCTTTTCCAGCTTCACCAGCTGCTCAAGGGTTACAAGAGACCATTTATCTTCAGTCTGAGCAAACACCTTCTGATTTAACGAGTCTATGATTATGCTAATGTTTCCAAACCCATATACTTGATGACCGTCTTGCATTCTGCCCGGTTTAGGTTTGAACAGCAAATTGTTATGTTGTGCGTGGAGTTCAATAACTTCTTTCAAACTCATACTACCCATATCGTCCATCTGGAATTTGGCAGCCTGAGCAGCCGCCTTCTGTTGAGCTTCAAACTGTCTCTGCTCGCGCGCCTTTAGGTAGCTGATGTTTTCTCTCACGCCAGGTTGGACCACCTCCAACCCTTCGACAGCTTGGTTCATCATGTCTAGACCTGTATTCAGCCGCAACCGTACATGTTCATTGGATAAAAGCTCAGTTGGTATAAGATCCCTCCAGCCCAGATACCAATTCGTCACTTCTTGAAAATTTGGTTTTGAGCACAACCATTGATACAAGACTTCTAGCCACTTGTTGAAGAACACATCCATTATGCTAAGCATGTGCTGAATGGGGATGACAGCAGCCCATGTCCTGACCCAATAGAACTGATCAAGCTTCTGATCGGCTGGATTGACTTGGAATTCATACATGACAGCCAACAACTTAGGAATTATATATCTAACCATTAATTGTTCCCAGCTTGCCGGATCAAAAACAGGCTTCCAAGGTGAAAGTATGGTGTAAGCCGACACATCACTTGGATGCCAAGCATGAAGAACACTTTCTAGTCGGCTTCGTATGGTATGATACAACGTCTCCAGCTTCTGACCCAACAAAGGTAGCCATGGATGAACCCAGAAATGTATGGGGATAGTATCCCGACGTGGGTCCCAAGAGTTAACAGCAGCCGTCAACTTTGGCATGACGATGTGATCTAGAATGTTCTGAAGAGCCGAGTGAGGCAGTAATTGTTCCCACGAATCAAGAAACCGCAAAAGTGGTTCAGGCTGCTTCGCTTGCCAGGTATTGGTGCTCGCTGTTCTAACAGCTGGGAACACGACTTCCATGAAAAGCTGAGTGTAGGGTGAGTCAAATATCTCGTCTCCTTGCAAAAGGTCTTTCCATACTGATATAACATCTAAGTGGTCTGTTGGCTTTACCAGCGGATCCCATCCGTGGAATAGTCTAAGGAACAAAGGCAACGCAAAAGAGCATGCCATTGTAGATAAACTACAGAGCTTGTACTCATCCGGAAAACGTTTCTGCAAGTCCAAGAAAGACTTAGCAAGAGATTCTAGTGTCAATATTCCCAACTTGCTCTCGTCGCCTAACCGGTCCATCACACTAACAATCTCTTCCATACTATCAAGCTGCCTTTTTTGACGGGCAGCATCGTCTTTAAGGTTTTCTTTCTCTTTTTGTAGAGAGACTACAGTCTCCCTTTCGTTTCTCAAGTTCTGATCAATCTTCTGTATATCAACCTCAGCCAAATCGACCATTAACCGTATGTTATATTGGAGCTCTGCCATGGGGATATCATTTTCCCTTAATTCCTCTTCGGCATTCAAATTATCCAAATTTGTCAACACTCTTACTTGTGGTCCTCTCATATCAAACACTTTCTGAACTACCTCTATCCCTTGTTCTTGCTTCTTGACCAGAAGCTCCTCGGCAGTTACATACTCCTTTTTCTTCTTTTTCGACTTGCCTTGTTTCGACCAAAGCTTCTCTTTAGGTTGAATACCAGTTGACTGAGGCAACGCCTTTTTCTCTTCCTCCTGCAATGCCGGCGCATTAGCTGCTTCTTTGTAGTCGTTGAACCCCATTCCCATATTCTTGGGACGCAACTTGGCTTCAATCGGAGCAACAATACCTTGTGCATTCTTCCCCAACCCGCCACCTGTATACCCCATCTTCTCAAGCAATTTCTTACCAATCCCTTTTGTGTATTTCTCAAATACACCAACATTTCCCTCGTCTTTTGCTTCTCTCTTTCCTGATCCTGATTGAGAAGACTTCTTGTTTAATTTCAACTTCTCTTTTTCCATCTCACGTCTCTGAAGTGCACCTTCTTTGATCTTTTTACCAAATGCCGTAGGAAGAAATTCAACACCGTCATCATTGGCTTTTTCTTCTTTAGCCCCATTGGTGTTCTTTGAATTATAACCAAGCCCCAGACCAGCCGTAGCTGAACCAGATGCCCCGAGACCTAAACCAGCCCGACCACCATCATCTCGAATATCTTCATCATCTATTTCATTCTTCTCTTTGGAATTCTGGTCAATTTCTTTACTTGGCATCACAACACCACTAGATACGAAATTTAGTGGTTTAGTAAGATCCTGTTTTTTGGAAAAATCTTTCCTCCGTTTTTTCTTGCTGGAACCCCCTTCAGAGTCACTGTCGGAGTCAGCAAAGACACCATAGAGTACATCATCTTTGGTCTGGTGACGTTTTTCCTTGCGCTTTCCATAATAGAATTCTCCACCAATCCACTGACCACCTTCATAATCATTCTCCATCCCAAACCTCTCCCTTTCCTGATCATCCTCCATGGTTCGTCAGGAAACAAACCTGTAACAAAAGGTCACAACAGTAAGCACCATTTTTGATTCAGAATACAAACAAACACTGGATCACAGAAGTTTATACACCTCTTAAATTCCTAACGTATATATACACCTCTTAAATTCCTAGCTTCTCCTAACTAAGATTGCAACATGCCGCATCTTTCAAAGAAAAAACGACTGTACTGAAATACTAGAAGTAAATATACAACTGTAGTTGAGACAGTTTTGAACCCTAAACTAAACCTGCGCATCCAAGAAAGCCAACAAAGGTCCATTTTGAAACCAAAACTGGATAACATAGATCACCTACACGTTTACTCGGGTGGAAAGATCATCATATACCACCAAAAATATGTGCAATGACTAATGACCAATTTCCCTCTAAACCGATTCAACTCTTTAATGTCTTCTGTTTCACTCATTTAAAAACAAAATAAACAGCACACATTTTATGGTGATGTACGAATCAAAAAGATGGAGTGTAAATCATCTCATTTTTGCTATATCGATAAACTGATTCATAAGAGCTTCTTACTTGAAACAAAGCACGTGCACACTACTTAAACAGTTAAATATAAAATCACTTCCTAGTTAACCAATTGTGAAATAAGAATAAAAGCTAGTGAAGATAAACTTATCAAAACAGCTAACATAAGCTACTGAATAGGATTTTGTTCTAGCTTATTTGATGGGTTTAACTTATAGGCTTAGCAAAAAATTGGTCCAAGTAAGGCCAACAAAACACGAGCAATGACTAATAACCACTTTTTTTGTTAAACCCAAGTCAACTTTTTTTTACCTTTCTCACTCATTTAAGGAAAAAAAAAAAAAAAAAAACGTATTATGGTGGTGTATGAATCAAAACATATGGGGTAAAAATCACCTCCTTCTCCAAATCACTTAACCAATTCATAAATGTATCCTATTTGTGATGGTAAATTTACTAGCATGCACAGTACTTAAATATAAATCATCATTATTTTGGGTTTTCCGTTACTATCGTGAACCAAACAACAACTTCAAGTTTCTATTCACTATTATCCTATGAAAACCACAGCCTATAATCAAATCAACTAGTTATGGGGCGTTTGAGTAAGCTATGGAATAGGTGTTTGTTTGAGCTTATTCGACGGGTTTAGGAGCTTATTTGAGAATCTCATAAGCTCTCACTTTTAATTGCGTATGAGCTTATTATCAACTTGAGAGCTTATATAAACTCAAATGAAACTATAAGCTCTAGTTCATTAGCTTCTTAGCCGTTCAAAAACGATCACATAAGCATTTCAAAAAGCTCATAAGCCATCAAATAAGGTAAAACAAACACCCCCGTAGGGGGTGTTTGTGTTAGCTTATCCAAAGTGCTTATTAAAATAGTGATAAGATTATAATCTACATTTTTAACGGCTTAGAAGCTAATGAGCTAGAGCTTGTAGGTTCATTTGAGTTTACATAAGCTCTCAAGTTGATAATAAGCTCATAAACGCAATTAAAAGTGAGAGCTTATGAGATTATCAAAGTGAGAGCTTATGAGTTTATATAAGCTCTCACTTTTAATTGCGTATGAGCTTATTATTAACTTGAGCTTATATAAACTTAAATGAACCTACAAGCTCTAGTTGATAAGCTTCTAAGCTGTTAAAAAGGATCACATAAGCATTTGAATAAGCTCATAAGCCATGAAATAAGCTAAAACAAACACCCCCTCTTAGCTTATCGAAAAGTGCTTATTAAAATAGTGAAAAGATTATAATCTAAATTTCGAACGGCTTTGAAGCTAATGAACTAGAGCTTGTAGGTTTATTTGAGTTTACATAAGCTCTCAAGTTGATAAAAAGCTCATAAACGCAATAAAAAGTGAGAGCTTACGAGATTATGAAATAAGCAGCTCCTAAACCCATCTAATAAGATTACCCAAACACACCTCGTAAGGGTTAAACTCTTACAATATATGTGTAATGTAAAATAAAAACAGTTTGAATAAATTGTAAAAGAAAAAAGAAGCCCTAAATAAAAATTATACAAATTGAATGATATATGATTGGAACGAAATAAAGATGAAAGAAGATGATAATAATAATAACCTGATTGGAGAAGATGATGACGTCAGTGATGACAATAATGTTGATCGGAGGTATTGACGGCGGTGACGGTGACCGTAATAAAATCGTCGGAGATGAGGAGGAGGAGGTTGTTATTTAGGAGAGCTTGATTTTGCCATGTAGGCGAAATTGACCAACGTGATTGGTCAATAGAAAATGAAAATTAAATTGATTTTGGTCAAACTTAATAAATTTGATGGAGAAATTTGGTTAAGAAAAAAAAATGCATAAAAATATAGGTGTCAAAATTATGAAAACAAAAACTTAAAAAAAGAGGAATTAATAAATAAAACTTTAGTGATTGAATTTTAAATAATTTATATAGAGTAAAGTGTAAAATTACAAGTTTTCATGTTTTTTAATAATTTTATAAAAAACACAAATAACCCCTTACACTTTATACCCCCTATACTTTATAATATTAATTTTGTTTAAAATTACACGAGTATTATTATTAGTTTTATACTTTCATTCATTTGAATCTTTTTTTTTAATAACGACTCATGTTACTATTTAAAAGTTTAATTTATGCGTACACGGGTTTGAAATAAGGCTAAATTATTAGTAACGGGAATATAAATATCAAATGGTAAGCACGATACTGTGATATGAAAATAAATATACGCGATTCTACTTATAACAACGACTCATAAAATTGTTATTTAAAATTAAAAAATGGTATTTGGCGGAACCATCTCAAGTCCGTGTACCTTTTTGGTACCGAGCCCCCCACCCAACAAGGGAGGCATATCCCGGTAAATTACCTAAGCAACACTGACTGACCAAGTTGAAGTCCGGATTCGAACCCCCGCCTTTAAGCTTTGACTTAGTCAACTGCGCGCTTTTGCGGTTGTATATGGATATCCATAAAAACACTTTAAAAACTTTACGGAGCATATTTTAACTTCATCAACGCTCATTATGTGCTACTAATTTTACACATTTTGTACAACATGATATCAATAGTTAAAGTTAAACAACAAAATCAACTTCAACCTCAACATGTCTGTGAGTTAAAAACGTTATACAGAGCTAATTATTAAAAAAAACAAACGAACACATGAGTTAGATAGTCATTGTTTAATATAGAAAGTGTTTTCCTTAAATAAAATAAAAAATAAAAAAATACACGCATCACAATCCTTATTTGATAACAATCACCAAAAAAAAAAAAAAAAAAAAAAACGTATGTGATAACCTAGCTTTATTCATTGACGTGATGTTTTATCCAAAAAAAATAAATAATAAAATAAAAACCCGTAATAGTTGGCCGTTGTAAATGAATTAAAAGTATGTACATGAGAATTATTCAGCAAGAATATATAGTTTTAATCAGGTTATTACGTTACTATACTGCGATAATGTTATTGAGTTGGTAATCACGGATGAGGGTTACAACCATTATTCTATACTTATGATTTATGTGTAAACCTCTTTTTGCTTTTGAATAGAATCCGAAAGAGACCTCAACAGAACTTTGGCTTATGCCTTATCTAGCTGATGGTATTTAGTAACTTTTTTTTATGGTTTAACTATTTTGTTATACACACCAACTTTTAGTAACTCTTTTTTATGTTTTATTAAAACTTCTACACTTAATATTTTTGTTTTACTAGAAACACACTAAGCTATAATAGAATTAGTTGTGAGTTCAGGGGATTTTCACTAAGATTCTAAAAAAAGCTTATAGCTTTATCATACATTTATTGTGTTATAGTAATTGAATAAGCCAATAAGCACCTTTAATAAGCATAACCAAACACCCCTTTAGTTCTAATCTGAAGTTTTCTTATTTGATGTTATAACTAACTTTGTTGTTATCCTCACTATAATGCAACATGTTAGTGGTTTTTGCAGTTTTATCATCTTATCGCACACTAATAACACATGATTGTTGTGTGCGTTTTCTAGAGGAGGATTAAGTATCAACACATGATTGTAGTGGAATGATTTTCTACGCCTGCTCAAGGTATGAATGTATAATTTAGTCAAGTTGCTGATTTAGATAATACATGAATGTATTTTAATGTACTAAAGATGTGTTTTAGTGCCTATATGGGGAATTTTATGGTAAGAATTCTTTTCGGAGTATAATTTGTCTTTGAATGAGTTAATGAAACTTAGCAGGTGTTTGGTGTCATTAATAACACTATGGGTATCAACCAACGATCTAAAATATGGGTGTCTTTTACCTTGATGATCTAGGCCAATTGTAAAGAAAGTTGCAGTAAAGTGAAAGGTCGGTAAGGATTCAAACAATCCTAAAAGACTTGCGAATGTACTCTTTGTCATTTTTTCATGCATTTATAATTTACTTATACAAGTAATTATAATTTCCTTATATAGTTCGGGCTTATAGAAAAATTATTTTTATACATTAGACATAAACATAAGATTAAATTTGAGTTCTACCCATCACATCTTTTTTTATTTCTTTTTATATAATAAAGAAGCTATAGTGTAAGAATCTATGTTAATTTGGTAATTTTATGATCAAACTTGAAAAATAAATAGCACAAACGTATGAAAATGCAATTTTACAAACAAAAATGTACATTAGTAAACATGGTATGATAGTTATTCATAATAAAGGAAATTAATCATCTTCAAAGCTATCTAAATATGCTACATATTTTAACGAAAATATAAGTAAAAGAAATGCCACAATTACAAAACATATCGTAAATTGATAGCATGGGTTTGCAAAACTAAAAGCATATATCACTAACATGTCATTCAAGTCAAGTATCATCATGTAATTTTGCTTTAATGATAAAATATAATTTTTAATCCAAAAGCATTCTCCTAAAATAATATGTAGATTATAACATATATACATATGCTTTTTTATTTTTTAGTACACCAAGTAAAACCAATTGAAACATGTTAAGTGGTTCATTTCTTAATCGATAATAATATATAATCAAAACGAAATTTTAAAAACCTTGTGCGTGCACAGGTATTATAACTAGTATCATACAATACAATAAATCAATCTTAACTTTTATCCAACTTAATAAAAAATAATTTTACACATTTTTTAAAAAATAATGTATCTTGCAAACGGTAAATATTTAAGCTACAAAAAATACGAGAATTAAATTTTATAAAAAACAATTTTGTCTGTAAACCTCAAAGCTTACTCCATACGATTCTTTGACACATTTACTATTCAAATAGTGACTTTCATACACTACTATCTCTCTTTATCTTTTCTCACCACCACCACCATCAACAGATTCCGCCACCAACATCACCGATTCTTGCAAAATCTAGCAGTGTTTGAGTTTTGGCGGTTTCCTTGATGATTCAGTGGTCTCGGTGGTGTTTTTTTAGTTTTGGTGATGTTTTCGGTAGTGTTTTGACCGGATATGACCGATAAGGTGTCTTGGTTTGTTTGTTCGTTTTTTTTTTTTTTTTTTTTTTTTTTTTTTTTTTTTTTTTATATCTCAGATCGGTGTTTTAGAACGTTTTTGTTATTTTTTTCAGTTTAGCCGTCGCCATCGCTGATGACAGAATATTAAGCCGTTGTCTTGCTGGAATCTTCTGACATAGCTGTTGGCTTGCTGGAACTTTTGTTGTTGCCGCTGCCTTGCTGGAATCAGTTGCTCGTGTTTGACTGGTTCTTCTTAATGTTTGGTATTAAGTTTTTTGTATAAATGTTATTGTAAATTTGTTTTGAATATTTTGTTGTGTAAGGGTGTGTTTGGTTCGGGTAAATTGAAGAGTGTGGGAGTAATTTGAAATTAGAATTCAATATCATGCATGTTTGGATGACAACTTGGCAGAATTTAAAATGATAAAAAAGCTTTAAATGCTCAAGTTGAGTGGAGAATTTTAATTGACAGTGTACGGAAGCATTAAAGTAATATTTTGGATAATATTGTTGGCAGGGACACCTCAACCCTGTGTACCATAAAGCAAAGGTTTGATGCTTGTGAAATACCTCCACCCAATACCCAACCATGCTGCGGAACGGATTCGAACTCGCGTCCTTTGTTGGATCAAGACATCACATGGTTGGGCCCAGGCTTTTAAGGTAGCTGGTGACCAACTGCGCTAGGCAGCTGGTCCCTTTCTTTTATTTTGTTGTAAGTAAATGAATGAAGGACAATTAAGTAATTTACAAGCTTATAACTTTGAATTCTTTGACATATATTTCTAGTTAACCAAACAGACAACGAGATTTTTAATTCAATAGAATTTAATATTTTTGGAAATAAAAATTCCTTAATTTCAATTTACTTGAACCAAACGCCCCCTAAATTTGTAAGTTTCTTTGTGAATTTTGTTATCCAAAGTTATGTTATTAATTGTTCGTTATAATTTGTTGGATTTTTTAAATAATTTTGTAGTTGGGTTGAGTTTAGTTTTTACTCCTTGACGCAAGATCTGAAAATTAACTTTCGCATATTTTTATTTTTTACTTTTTTCACTCTTTTTTCATGTTGAGAATGCTTGGAATATATCGAAAATTTATATCTAAAGTTGTTGGAAATCGAGTTTAATATTTTTGACTTAAAAAAACTTCAAGTTTTGATCACTTTTTTTTGGTGTAGTAGTTTAAAAAAACCAGCTTTGTTTTGAAATTTTGACACAATGAGAAGGATGACACATTGAGACTAACAAAATTGGTAGACTCAATAAAGCTTTTTCTAAAAAAAAAAAAAAAAAAAAAAAAAAAAAAAAAAAAAATACTTTAAGCTTTAAGATGTCATGTTTTTTCACCCTTTTGGATATCCCCGCCATAAAAGTCATGCGAAAAATGAAAAGTAAACATGTTACAACTTTACAAGGCTACAAGATTACAAGTGCTATAACAAATAATCATCTTGAAATATAAACAACCAATGCAAGGACTACAAATCCAATAAGAGAATATCTCGTCTAAAGAAAAGCTATTTTTTTTGCCAACAAAATTAATAATTGAATCAAGCTAAGATTTACCTTACTTTCCGATTATCACTTATCGCCACCAAGAGGAGAATGATGATTTGTTAGTTTATGTTTCTCCTACCCCTGTTGCAACCACTGACCCTGTTTCAACCGTTGAAGTATATACTAGGCGACCTCGTGTGACATCAGGTTCTGTTCCATCATCTCAGTTAGAAGATGCACCAAATAGTGTACCTAATGATGTACCCATTAGTGTACCTAGTGAGGCACATAGCGATTCTGATGCACCTGGTGATGCATCTGGTTGTTTCGATTCGTCACCACCTTTTCCTGCACATGAACCTGATCTACCTATTGCACTTCGGAAAGGTAAACGTACTTGTATGTATCTGGTTTCTGCATTTATTTCTTATGATGGGCTGGCTACCTCCTCTCGTGCCTTTGTTGCAAACTTAGACTCGATATTAGTTCCGAAGACTGTTGGTGAAGCATTGGCCCATTCTGGATGGCGTACCGCTATGATTGAAGAAATGAATGCTCTTGATCATAATGGTACATGAGCTTTAGTAGGTCTACCCGTTCACAAGAAGCCAATCGGCTGTAAATGGGTGTTTAGTGTTAAAATGAATCCTAATGGTTCTGTTGCTCGATTGAAGGCCCGTTTGGTAGCTAAGGGTTATGCACAGACATATGGCATTGATTACTCAGAGACTTTCTCACCGGTTGCTAAGATTCTTCTATTCGTTTGTTTATTTCTTTGGCTGCAACTTACGATTGGGTACTTCATTAACTAGATGTTAAGAATGCCTTCTTACACGGTGACTTACAAGAAGAAGTATATATGGAACAACATCCGGGGTTTGTTGCTCAGGGGGAATCTGGGAGAGTGTGTAAACTTAAGAAAGCACATTGTATGGCTTGAAACAGTCTCCGCGTGCTTGGTTTGGAAAACTTAGTAATGCAGTAATTAAGTTTGGCTTACGAAGGAGTGTTTATGATCATTCCATCTTTTACTCATCATCCGATGCAGGTTGCATATTGCTTGTGGTTTATGTCGATGATATAGTGATTACGGGCAGTGATAAAGAAGATAAAGAACTTAAAATCATTTATTGGTACTTGCTTTCAAACAAAGGACCTTGGATCGCTCAAGTACTTTTTGGGAATTGAAGTGTCTCGTAGTAGTAAGGGTATTTGTCTTTCACAGAGGAAATATTGTCTAGACTTACTAGATGATGCAGGTCAAATTGAGGCAAAGCCATGTGATGAGCCTATGATACCTAAGTTGAAAATCAAGTCTGAAGATAGAAGATTGCTTCAGAATCATGAGAAATATAGGCGAGTAGTTGGGAAGCTAAACTACCTCACCGTTACTCGTTTTGATATTGCATTTCCGGTTAGTGTTGTAAGCCAGTTTTTGTCATCTCTTAGAACTTCACATTGGGATGCTGTTACTCAAATTCTAGGATATCTGAAGGGCACACCAGGACATGATATTTTATATGCTAATCATGGGCACCACATAGCAGAAGAGTTCACGGATGCCGATTATGCTGGATGTCCAAATACTTCGAGCTCTACAACGGGTTATTGTGTTTTTGTGGGAGGCAACCTAGTCTATTGGAAGAGTAAGAAACAGAATGTTGTGTCTCGATCAAGTTCAGAGGCCGAATATAGAGCTATGGCACAACCGACTTGTGAGCTTGTATGGCTGCGTAATTTACTTAGTGAGATTGGGTTTCCTCAATCTAAACCAATGAAGATGTGGTGTGATAACCAAGCAGCTATCTACATTGCAACCAATCCAGTGTTTCATGAGAGGACCAAGCATATTGAGGTTGACTGTCACTTCACTCACGAGAAGTTAGAAGATGGGACAATAACAACTCCTCACATTAGGACCAAAAATCAATTAGCAGATGTCCTTACGAAAACACTGCCTGGAACTAGAGCTGGCATATCGTGTCTGACACGACACGATAAGACACGAACACGATAAGACACGAACACGAATGACATGTACACGAACACGACACGATAAAAAATCGTGTCACTTTTCTCGAACACGAACACGACACGAAAATTAACATGTTACACGATAAGGAACCTGTTAAGGGACCTGTTAACAAAAATACATAACGAAACAAAACGAGTTCACAATTTAACGAGAGTTCCTATTAATATTTTTAACTAATACATAACGAAACAAAAAGTCCTTAATAAATCCTTATAACTAATACATAACGAAACAAAAGTAAACAATTATAATGTCTTCACTCTTCACCCGTATGCGAAACCCATGTCCTCGAGCATATTACCGGTGCACCATGGCTGATTGGCTGCTAATTGTCCTGTTAAATAAAAGCGCAATCATAAGTATAATTGTTTTGTAATCCAACAATATACCACAACACATGCATTAAGCTAAATGGAACAAGGACTCAAATATGTGTTATATACTTCTATGTAACCTTTAGACTGAATCTGCTCTCACTCTACAACACACAATTCAGTAATAAATTTTCCCAACTCTATTATTAACTTAGACAATTTAGAGAACAGTTAGATTATCTGATCACGCAATTACCTAAAGTCAAACATTAAAAATCCTTAAAGTGACCAACTGACCATCAATCATATACGGAGTAATAGTCCAGATCTGCAAGAAAACTTTAACAAGCTGAGCAAAAAAAATCACCAGATATGCAATTACGAGAACAACACACATCATGATGCAAGTACTTTCTAATTGCCATTTACTTTTTGAGGAACATGAACATCAGAACAAGCAACCACGATCATCCATGTTACCAGATACCAAGATGAAGCATCTACAGTTATTTATGCAATATATGATTCGAAAAAATTGGTCACAAAGTGGGATAATCAACAAGGTTGGAGCCCATATGATACAAACATAAACATCTCAGGCGCACATGTATATGTAGCAACAGACGGCTATCGTCTACCCATGGACAAAGATAACAAGCCAAACACTGCAGCATCATATAAACCGTTTATGAAGCCACGTATATGCTAATTAAAAGGAACATATTACACATTCAATATCAAACAACAGAATCCACGATAAAGTACCAAACACATAATCACAATTCACATTCTTATAAATATGTATTAGGGTTGGGCCAAGCCCACTAGGTTAACTTAGCTTACTCTACAAGCCGGTGTATCTTATAAATATCCTTGTAATCTCTATAATAGTTGTATCAATCAATTCCATTACACATTAGTTTTTCATCTCTCTTTACACTTACAATTTTCTATTACTATCCAAAACCTCTTTTGTAAAGTTAACATTCTATTCCTACATTCGAGATAGTAACCAAAATGCTACAAGTTTCGCAAAACATAGTATAAAACACCACAAATCCTCAGAATTCAGCGTCTTCTCATAACGTGACTCTTCTCCAGCTTCACCAGCTGCTCAAGGGTTACAAGAGACCATTTATCTTCAGTCTGAGCAAACACCTTCTGATTTAACGAGTCTATGATTATGCTGATGTTTCCAAAGCCGTATACTTGATGACCGTCTTGCATTCTGCCCGGTTTAGGCTTGAACAAGAGATTGTTATGCTGTGCGTGGAGCTCAATGACTTCTTTCAAACTCATACTATCCATATCGTCCATCTGGAATTTGGCAGCCTGTGCAGCCGCCTTCTGTTGAGCTTCGAACTGTCTCTGCTCGCGCGCCTTTAGGTAGCTGATGTTTTCTCTCTCGCCAGGTTGGACCACCTCCAACCCTTCGACAGCTTGGTTCATC
This sequence comes from Artemisia argyi, assembly GCA_030686995.1. Lineage (NCBI taxonomy): Eukaryota > Viridiplantae > Streptophyta > Magnoliopsida > Asterales > Asteraceae > Artemisia > Artemisia argyi. The sequence goes on along the minus strand of CM060682.1, from coordinate 17,048,003 downwards.
ATGTCTAGACCCGTATTCAGCCGCAACCGTACATGTTCATTGGATAAAAGCTCAGTTGGTATAAGATCCCTCCAGCCCAGATACCAATTCGTCACTTCTTGAAAATTTGGTTTTGAGCACAACCATTGATACAAGACTTCTAGCCACTTGTTGAAGAACACATCCATTATGTGAAGCATGTGATGAATAGGGATGACAGCGGCCCACGTCCTGACCCAATAGAACTGATCGAGTTTCTGATCGGCTGGATTAACTTGGAATTCATACATGACAGCCAACAACTTAGGAATAATATATCGAACCATTAATTGTTCCCAGCTTGCGGGATCAAAAACGGGCTTCCAAGGTGAAAGTATGGTGTAAGCCGACACATCACTTGGATGCCAAGCATGAAGAACACTTTCTAGTCGGCTTCGTATGGTATGATACAATGTCTCCAGCTTCTGACCCAACAAAGGTAGCCATGGATGAACCCAGAAATGTATGGGGATAGTATCGTGACGTGGGTCCCATGAGTTAACAGCAGCCGTCAACTTTGGCATAGAGATGTGATCTAGAATGTTCTGAAGAGCCGAGTGAGGCAGTAATTGTTCCCACGAATCAAGAAACCGCAACAGTGGTTCAGGCTGCTTCGCTTGCCAGGTATTGGTGCTCGCTATTCTAATAGCTGGGAACACGGCTTCCATGAATAGCTGAGTGTAGGGTGAATCAAAGATCTCGTCTGCTTGCAAAAGATCTTTCCAAACTGATATAACATCTAAGTGGTCCGTTGGGTTTACCAGTGGGTCCCAACCTTGGAATAGCCTAAGGAACAAAGGCAATGCTAATGAACATGCCATTGTAGATAAACTACAGAGCTTGTACTCATCCGGAAAACGCTTCTGCAAGTCCAAGAAAGACTTAGCAAGCGACTCCAGTGTCAATATTCCCAACTTGCTCTCATCGCCTAACCGGTCCATCACACTAACAATCTCTTCCATACTATGAAGCTGCCTTTTTTGACGGGCAGCATCGTCTTTAAGCTTTTCTTTCTCTTTTTGCAGAGAGACTACGGTCTCCCTTTCGTTTCTCAAGTTCTGATCAATCTTCTGTATATCAACCTCAGCCAAATCGACCATTAACCGTATGTTATATTGGAGCTCTGCCATGGGGATATCATTCTCCCTTAATTCCTCTTCGGCATTCAAATTATCCAAATTTGTCAACACTCTTACTTGTGGTCCTCTCATATCAAACACTTTCTGAACTACCTCTATCCCTTGTTCTTGCTTCTTGACCAGAAGCTCCTCGGCAGTTACATACTCCTTTTTCTTCTTTTTTGACTTGCCTTGTTTCGACCAAAGTTTCTCTTTAGGTTGAATACCAGTTGACTGAGGCAACAACTTTTTCTCTTCCTCCTGCAATGCCGGCGCATTAGCTGCCTCTTTGTAGTTGTTGAACCCCATTCCCATATTCTTGGGACGTAACTTGGCTTCAATTGGAGCAACAATACCTTGTGCATTCTTCCCCAACCCGCTTCCTGTATACCCCATCTTCCTGAGCAATTTCGTACCAATCCCTTTTGTATGTTTCTCAAATACACCAACATTTCCTTCGTCTTTCGCTTCTCGCTTTCCTGATCCTGATTGAGAAGACTTCTTGTTTGATTTCGATTTCTCTTTTTCCATCTCACGTCTCTGAAGTGCACCTTCTTTGATCTTTTTACCAAATGCCGTAGGAAGAAAGTCAACACCGTCCTCATTGGCCTTTTCTTCTTTAACCCCATTGGCGTTCTTTGGATTAAAACCAAGCTCAAGACCAGCGGTAGCTGAACCAGATGCCCCGAGACCTAAACCAGGCCGACCACCATCATCTTGAATATCTTCATCATCTTTTTCATTCTTCTGTTTAGAATTCTGGTAAGTTTCTTTACTTGGCATCCCAACGCCACTAGGCACGAAATTTAGTGGTTTAGAAAGATCCTGTTTTTTGGAAAAATCTTTTCAGAGCCACTGTCGGAGTCAGCAAAGATACCATAGAGTACATCATCTTTGGTCTGGTGGCGTTTTTCCTTGCGCTTTCTATAACAAAATTCTCCACCAATCCATTGACCACCTTCATAATCGTTCTCCATCCCAAACCTCTCCCTTTCCTGATCGTCCTCCATGTTTCCTCAGAAAACAAACCTGTAACAAAACGTCACAACAGTAAGCACCTTTTTCGATTCATAATACAAACGAACACTGGATATCACAGAAGTTAATACCCTTTTTATAAAACTGATGTGCATTATATACCTCTTATATTCCTAAGTTCTTCTAACTAAGATTACAACATGCCGCATCTTTTAAAACTAAAATGACTACTGAACTACTAGAAGTGAATATACACTATACCGATTTCCCTTTATACCGATTCAGCTCTTTAATATATTCTGTTTCACTCATTTTTAAGAACAAAATAAACAGCACATGTATTATGGTGGTGTATGAATCACAAAGATGGTGTATAAACCACCTCCTTTACTATATAGCTTAACCAATTCATAAGAGCTTCTTGAAACAAAGCACGTGCACACTACTTAAACAGTTAAATATAGAATAATTTCCTAGTTAAGCAATTGTGAAACAAGCATAAAAGCTAGCGGAGATAAACTTATCAAAACAGCTAACATAAGCTACTGAATAGGATTTTGTTCTAGCTTATTTGATGGGTTTAATTTATGAGCTTATCAAAAATTGGTCCAAGTAAGGCCAGCAAAGGTCCATTTTGTAACAAAAAAATGGATGCCAGGGATCACCTACACGTTTACTCGGGTGGAAAAATCAGCCTAAATCACCTTTTTAATTGATAAACCACCACCCATGTGCAATAACAAATGACCATACGGTGGTATATCATATATGAATCATAAAGATGGCGTATAAATCACCTCCCTATATCGATTAACCTATTTATAATAGCGTCCTACTTGTAACAAAGCACATGCGCAATACTTGACTCTAAAACCATCATTAACTTGCGTTCTTCTTTACTATCATGAGCCAAATAACGAATTCTAGTTTCTAACTATTGTCATCATGAGTATTTCTTTCACCTGAATCCTACTGCCAATATTCCTATAATCAACAAATCGAGTATTTAGGAGATGCTTGAGTAAGCTTATTTGATAATCTCATAAGCTCTCACTTTTTATTGCGTATGAGCTTATTATTAACTTGAGAGCTTATATAAACTTAAATGAAGCTACAAGCTCTAGTTGATTTGCTTCTTAGCCGCTAAAAACGAGATTATAATCCTATCACTATTTTAATAAGCACTTTGGATAAGCTAAGACAAACACCCCCTACGGGGGTGTATGTTTTACCTTATTTGATGGCTTATGAGCTTATTGAAAAGATTATAATCTCGTTTTTAACGGCTTAGAAGCTATTAAACTAGAGCTTGTAGGTTCATTTAAGTTTATATAAGCTCTCAAGTTAATAATAAGCTTATAAACGCAATTAAAAGTGAGAGCTTATGAGATTATCAAATAAGCAGCTCGTAAACCCATCTAATAAGATTAACCAAACAACCCCTAAGGGTTAAACTCTTACAATATATGTAATGTAATAAACCCTAGAAGTATAAATTAAAGAAATCGTAATGAAAGTAATAACAGTTTGAATAAACGGTTGAATTAATGTATCCTTAGGAAAAACTGTAAAAGCCAAAAGAAGCCCTAAATATTATACAAAGTGAAAGGATATAATAATAACCTGATTGAAGAAGATGATGACGTCAGTGAATGATGTTGATCGGAGATATTGATGACGGTGACCGTAATAAAATCGTGGGAGATGAGGAGGAGGTCTTTTTATTTGTAGTTGCAAACCGCCTTTCAAAAAAAAGTGTAATATAAAAGGCGCGCCATGGCGCCTGCGAGGCGTGGTTTAGGCGCGTTTTTTTGGTAAGGCGTGGTGTCATTTTTAGAAGCATTTAGGGTATTTATAGATTTGGGCTTGAATTTCAAGTATTTGGGTTATTTCTTTCTTTGGCCTCGTAATTTTAAAACTTAATTCCTACTTGGGCCTCGTATTTGGGCCTGGCTATTTGGGATTTGGGCTTTAGTATTTGAAATTGCTCTTATAAAATGATATAAAATTATAAATACATAAATTTATAAATATTTTGTTGCCGCCTTAAGCACGCCTTAAGAAACGCCAAGGCTTCGCAAAGGCGCGTAAGGCTTGAGGCGTGGCTGTGCCGCCACGCCACGCCTCACGCCTTTTAGAACATTGGTAAAAACCGACTTATTATTTCTTTTTTATTAAAAAAATAATTAACCTTTTTTTTCTTAAGTAATTGTTCCGACAAAAAATAAATTGATTAAGAAAAACAAAAGTATTACTACTATTTAGGGGAATGGCTGGAGATGGGATTGATGTTATTGCTTATATTATAAACCGAAAGATTGGAGTTTATATTTTTATTTAACTGTTTGGCGAATTAGTTAGATATGAGGCTTATAGTGTAAAATCGTATAAAATACATCAAATTAAGTTTAAATATATTTTCTGTTTGCGTGATAATCAACTACGGAACATATTTTTAAAGGTACTCCGTATTTAAGTAATTTAACTAGCTATATTAATGGATTTGAGCTTGGGCTTATGTTATTAGCCGAAACCAGAATTTATATTTTTATAAACTTGTTTGTCAAATTAGATTAAGTTAAAAGCTTATTATTATATAAAAAAGACATAATAAATTAACATATGTGTATTTAGATATTTTTTACGGGTAATTAAGTAATTCAACATATTAGAATCCTCGTCTAAAAATTGTAGCCTCATTTTCAAGGCTAGGACTTATTTTTGAGCTACGATTTATAATTTCAAAAGTCTCCCTGTAAGTGTCTACACCAAACGAAACTTATTTTTGGGCCGAAGCTTATTCCCGTAAGCCTCATATAAGCCCCTTCCAAACACACCCTACATATAGGGGTGTCAAAATACCTAACCCGACCCGGACCCGGACCCAAGTTGACTCGAGTTCAAATAAGGTCAAGTTCGGGTATATTGTTTTTAGCCTTGACGGATCCGACCTGAATTGACCCGAAACCGATCAACCAGACCCGACTGCCATATAAGCCTCCAACTCTTAAACCCGTGTGAAACAATCCTAATTTTATAAGCCTTCCCAAACACACCAAAGAGGCAAATATTACATACTCCACTCTAGGCTCTAGCAGTATTTTCTTTCACTTTCAAAAAATTCCAACGGAGATGGAAACCGAAACTGGATTCCTTAAATCTTACAACGTTAGAGACAATGTTGTCAGAGGTACATTTTATATACTAGACGAATACCCGTGCATAGCAACGGTTCCTAGCGGCAGATAATTAACGATTTGTGATATTGTGGTGAGTGTTTTGTGTAGCGTTCAAAATAGAACGTGAACATATCATAATGTAATTGCAAACGGTTGTACTACACGATAACTAAAGTCTAAGAAAAATTCTTAACATCTATCAAACAACAAATAAAAACATTTATAGTTGCGATATTGTGATAAGTGTTTCGTGTAATGTGTAACATGAACATGAAAATATCAAAATAAACTAAAACAATAATAAAAAAAAGTTGTAATATATTGTCTAATCATAGCTTAATCATAGTACTTTTATAGTTTGAATGAGTGGTTCGCCCGCATTGCAACGGCGGGTACCCGTGCATAGCAACGGAATTCGTAGCGGCAAATAATAAACGATTTTTGATATTGTGGTGAGTGTTTTGTGTAGTGTTCAAAATAGAACGTGAACCGATCAGAATGTAATTGCAAACGGTTGTACTACACGATAACTAAAAGAATAATCGGGCATCCTATTTTCAAACGTTTACATATCAACCTCGTGCCATTACATAATCCATTTGCCGGATCGAGATTCCTTAAAAGAATAATCGGGCATCCTATTTTCAAACGCAGGCAATGAGGGGGCAACCCGCTCACGTTGAGCGAGTTTAAGAATTCCAAAGGATAGAAGTTGTGGGTGCCGTCTTCTGCTTCATCAAAACTATAGTAAACCTTTTCTTCGCCAGGAAATCTTTCAATCAACATATCATTAATGCTGTCAACATGCTCATTTTTAGTGGATAAAATGGCAGCGGTATGGGCCATACAGGCGGTGAACACCGCCGCCACATGGGCGGTATGGCTGGGCGGCATTTGATGCTTCAACGGCATGGAGCATTTATCATTCGAACGTTGGGAAAATTGTACCCTTGGGAGCATAAAATGGAACGTTGGGAAGCAGCCAAAAAAAAAAAAAAAAAAAAAAGTTGCCTTCGTGAATAATGTTGTGTAGGTAGAGAAGAAAGCACCCTTTTTTTTTTCTTGGAATATGTCACATGCTAATACTTAAAATGTTATTTTTTAAAGTTAAGATTCATTTTTTTTAGTTTGTATTATTTTTTAAATGTTATGTTGTTTATGAATGAAATATTTATGTTTTTATTAAATTGTTTAATATAATTTATGAAAATAAAAAATAAAATTAGTTGGTGGGTTAGGAGGTATGAAAAAAGTATGGTTGCCACTAAAAAATGGGTTGAAAGGTATGAAAAAAATATTAATGAGCTAGAATGATATTATTGATGGTTTGGGAGGTATGAGGTTTTTTTGAAGGCATGATTGACACCACCCTTAGATATGATTATTATAATTCAGTCATTTACTTGTCATAAAAATTACAAAGATGTTTCATCTTTACATTTTCTTACACATTAAGGTTTATGAATTTTCGTCATCAATCTAAGTCTCTAACGTTGGCTTTGTGCATCTGGCAAAAGGAAAGACTTCTGCTTTTGATGAATTGCTCACCCATTTTTTCTACTTCTCTTTTAACATATGAATAATGTATTGGGTCAAGCGAAAACTTTTAATCTCATTTTTCTTTCTTTAAAAGTTATACGATATATCTCAATACATGTCCCGAGACTCCATATAAAATAGATTCTAAACTTTTCTTGAGAAATAAAAGGTATCTTTTTCTCGAGTACCGGTTTCTCGAGACACACAACTTTTCCAAATTCAATTTTTTTTGAACTTTGCATCTATACTGATCATTGTACCAATGCACCACACTCTTTCAAATTGATTTAAGAAATTACTACTATGTTTAAAATGCTCCGGTCTTGTGTGTTTTCTTTCCTGACATTATGTAGTTTTTGTCCAAAACTTATGCTTAAAGTATACTTCGGTCCTCAAGACATGAAGCTCACTTTCCAAATACATCATCATTGACATATCATCCTCCCACATATAAGTGTTCCAATCGCTACTAAATGATGTTTCTTATTTTTTATCATCAAATTCAAGACCAGTAAACAATACTTAAACAAATATACTTAAACAAATAGACACAATATTATCTAGGAACTAACAAACAATACACAAAACAAAAAGCATCGAATAATATATCTAAAGACCAGTAACTTTGTTACAAATCGATCTGACCATCCGTCACACAGATGGCTATGTCGGATGACAGTGGCGTATGTGGGTAGATGGCAAAGTGATATCTATATAGAACCAACACAGATTTACAAATTTATTAACAAAACTATCAAAATATTAAAAAGATTACCAAGAAAAATCATAAACAAATTTTATAACAAATACCAACAAATTCTAAAATGGACTATACACTTTCGATGGCAGTGGAATGCAGATTCTGACAAAAGTGGCGTTGGGAGCAACACATCTGAAAAACAAAAACCTCAAAAATTACTATAACAACTCAAATGTGTATAAAATACATATAAATCTATTAGAAAAAAACTTTCATAACTTTATATAAATTTGTAAAAGCCTTCAAAACTTGAACATACCTTAAATCTGTGGAGAGGTCTCGGTGGTGGGGTTTTCTGTGTTCGTGGGTTCGGTGGTGGCGTAGCTTTCGACAGTGAAGGGGGTCTCGGTGGTGATGGTCAGGTGTGGTAGTCGGCGGTAGCAACAATTTCCGGCGGCGGCAGAACACTTTCCGGCGATAGTGGCGGCGGTGGTCACTCTTTCCGGCGATATAACGAAGGCTACAGAATCGAAGGCACTAACAAAAAAAACCAAAAATGTTAAGATAGATCTATAAAAAAAGCTAATAGATCTAAAAAAAATAAAAAAAATATATATATAAAAAATAAAATAAAAAATAAAAAAGCTTCAAAACTATATAACTCAGACATATCTTAAATCTGAAAAACCCTGAGAGAAAAGGTTCGGTGGTGGTGCTATCTGTAGAGAGGTTGGTTTCGGTGGTTGAAGTGCTACGGTGGAGGAGTGGTCCAGTGGTCGAGCGTTCCAATGGTGGATTGGTGCGGTGGTAAAGTGGTCCGGTGGTGGGGATGGGATGTGCCGGAGAGAAAAGAGTATTTAGTTAGATGTGTGTGTTTTTTGAGTGATAAGAGAGATTGAGAGAGATGAAGAGAAAACAAAAGTCGGTAGTGTGTATGTTTTTGTTTTGGTAGTGTGTGTTTTTGTTTTGGCTTAGTTGGTAGCTTTTATATTTCGTAGGTTGGTAGCTTTTATGAATGGACAAGGTTTATTTAATGCATGGACAAGCTAGTGCAGTTTTTAGTTAATGAATGGACAAGGGCAGTTTTGGTATTAAGGCAAAATTCAGTTTTTCACATTTGACTCAAGTTGACCAAATCTCCATTATAAGTAGTATAGATATATATTTTTTAATAATAAAAGTTATGCGGATTATCTTTTATATATATGGCTATGTTTGGCGAGGGCTTACACGGGGCTTATTAAGGCTTGGCCGGCTAATAAAATAAGTTTCATTTGTCACACAGGTTTATGGAGGCTTATGGCTTATAAAATAAGCCCAAGCCCATAAAATGGGGCTTATAGGGGCTTATAGCTAGTTAAATTGCTTAAATACAAGCTATAAATATATATATAAATTTAATTTGATGTATTTTTATGTGATTTTATATTAATAAGCTTAGCTCCTAATTCGCCAAACAATTTTATAAAAATATAGGCTTCAGCTTTCGGCTTATAATAAAAGCCCCATTGCAAGCACCAGCTCCATCCCCAGCCCATTGCGCCAAACATACCCATAGTAGAGATTACTTTGTTATGTGACTTGTGTATTTTATCTTGGGAAATCCTAGGTAGGGGATGGGGTGTTTGTTCCCGCTTATACATCGGGCTTTGGTGCTATGTATCATGAGCTCAATTTTTGTGGCTTATATTGAAACTTTTCGGCTAATATAAGCTTATCCTGTCAAAATAAGCTCATATAAACTCAAAAGTTTCAATATGAGCCACAAAGTGAGCTTATGGGGGTGTTTGTTTAAGCTAATATACGGCCTATTAGCTTATATAGTTATATGTGTTCGGCTTATATAACATAAGCCGCAATTTTGTGGCTTATTTTGACACTTATGGGCTTATATAACATTGTAATGTTATATAAGCCCATAAGTGTCAAAATAAGCCACAAAATTGTGGCTTATGTTATATTAGCCGAACACATATAAGCTAATAAGCCGTATATAAGCTTAAACAAACACCCTCCATGAAAGATAAGCCGAAAACCAAATAAGCCCCAAGGCCGTTGTATAAACTGAAACAAACACCCCCTTAAATAATCAATAAGCTAAAAAGACAATCATGTAGATGCGAGGGATGTAGCATTGTAGTGTAGTTAGTTATGTTGATGATAGTTGTTGTTTTTTTTTTTTTTTTTTTTTTTTTTTTTTTTTTTTTAAAAAAAATTGCATCATCATAAATATAAGTAATGCACAATGCAAAGGAAATGAGTTTCTAATTCTATTGTTTTCATATGGTTTTGAAGCTGGGGATACCGTGGTAATGAGAAGTTCAGACGAGGATGACACATATGTGGCTCTGGTTAGGGGATTTCAGGCTGATCCCAATGAAGCCGTGAAGGTTGAAACTAGAAGGTACTATCGTCCAGAGGACACTGTTGCAGGGAGAAAACCATTTCATGGATCAAGGGAATTGTTCTTGACAGACCACTACGATAATCAGAATGCTGATACTATTTTAGAGAAGTGTGTTGTTAATACCTTCACGAATTACACCCAACTTAAGGATGTTCGGCCAATTGATTACTTTTCTCGTTTTGAGTACCAGATTGAAACTGGATGGTTCTCGCCGGATGCTGTCGAGGTGTATGTTTTGAACCCTTCACCTTTTTTGACAGATTTAATAATTTTTTGCTTTGAGACTTCCAATTAATGTTTATTGATTCTCTTTTGAAGGGTTTGTAAATGCGAGATGCCGGTTAACCCTGATGTCTTTATGCTAAAGTGTGAAGCTTGCAGAGAATTGTATGTTTTGGTTCTTTCTTATGCCATGTGAGAATGCAATATTCTGTGTTGTTGATTTATATCATTCGTTCGCGTATCTGCAGGTATCACCCTGTTTGCCTAAATATGAGTACCGATCAGGCTAAACAACTACTACTAGATAACTATACATGTGACAATTGCCGATCCTTAGATGGTAAGAGGCCTCACGACGAAGGTTCTGCATCTACTGATCCTTAGTGTTTCTGCATAGCTTGCTTAGATTGTGGTTTTGGTGAGATGCTTATTTTTCTTCTTCTTATTTTAATTGATTTAATTTCCTGTTCCATTTCTATACCCTTAAAAGAAATGTGTGCAAACAGTCCCTTGATCACTGCAATTGTCCAAAATGTTACCTAAAACTATGCTTGTCCAATCAGTGTTTTTTGTTTATGAGATACTGATGGTAATTTTTTCTAATTTACGTAGTATAATAATTAGTTAATAAACATATATAGCTATATGTTAGAATTCACGTGTGACTTCAACATTTTCTTTTCGGTGCTTTGTAAATTATCAGTATTAAAAGACGGTCAATAGAATGATTTCATAAGTCATGTAGTTGCAATGCATGTACACTGCAATAGATGTCTTGACAACAACTGATAATGATTGTTGTATCTTTTTTCAGGTGGAACGACAAAGTGGTGATTTCAGTTGGTGTGCTCAAATAGGCTCGTACCTTTCTCTGTCTTTTGGGTCTTGTACAGTATATTTAATCTCGTGATAGAATAGTTAGCGATGAGAAATCGTAGTTAAAACTGTAAGTTTCTAACTCCATGTCCTGTATCTGAAGATCTATGTTCCAGATTTGGTGGTTCAGTTCTCAGGTTTTATTGACCATGGTACCGACTAAGGTCTTAGTCATGTGGGTTTTATTGATCGTGATTTTAGTGCACTCGGGTTATGCTGACAGTGGCGCCAGATGCTAGTTTTCATGGATCTAGGCTAATTTAGATCTAACTAAAACTTTTTATTTGTTGACATGCTCTATAGCTCAAGCGATGCCAAGCGCTACATTGACTTGTGCGTGTGGCCATGTGCTTATACTTTGTAGAGATGCAACTGTGTGCAAGTATGCTTTCAACGCCGTCAGCTTAAGCCAGACGTGCAGTTGACCAGTTGAAGACAATATATAAACCCAAACAGAACCATAACTAATGTAAAGTGCGTATCCATGACATGTACAACCGATGAACAACCCCAAGAAACTGGCATCGTTAGCTAACCCGCCGCATCATATCTATAAGTGATCCGACTAGACAATCTTCCCACTATTGCAAAAGGAACATAACGTAGTTTAAGGACAATGTGAAAACAAACGACACTAAAAAACAGAACTATAACAATCCCTTGTTTATTAATATTATGATGTCAATAGTCCAATCTTTTTGAAAGTGCAGGCGCAGTTCTTATGAAAAACTTTGGTGTGCAATTATCGTGCCTAACTGGGACTATGCCTGCACTTTTTATAGTTTTGAATTGCTTATGTAACGGACGATAATTGCAAAACAAATTTCCACACATACTACGCCTACATTTTCGAAATGACTGAACTATACCTATGATTTCGTGAAACAATAAGGGCGGTTTTTGCAATTGACATTACTCTAATGCGGATTCTGAATGAGGTGCTTGATGACTGGTCTATGTTTCCCTGCACGTGATAATGATGATCACATTTTCGGGCAAAATCATTTATATAATAAAAGAATTACATCATTTTGGAGTGTTTTTGAAAAACATTTCTCATTGAAAAAAATTGAACCAATAGAAAAGCTTGATTTTGCCACGTAGGCAGAATAAAATGACGTGATTGGCCAATAAAATGTCAAAATTGAATTGATTTTGATCAAACTTTAATAAAATTGGTGGAGAATTTGGTTGAGGAAAAAAAATACATAAAAATATAGGTGTTAAATTTGTGAAAACAAAAACTTAAAAAAAAAAGATGAGGTAATAAATAAAACTTTAGTGTTTGAATTTTAAATATATTATATAGAGTTAAGTGTAAAATTATAAGTCTTACATATTTTTTAATAACTTTAGAAAATAAACAAATAACCCCTTACAGTTTATACCGCTAGACTTTATAATATGAACTTTGTTTACAATTGACTTTCATGCATTAAAATTACAAAATTTTATAAATACATGAATTAGTTTTAACATACGTTAAATATTTTTAAAATAAATTTTAGTTTTAAACTTTCATCCATTAAATATTTTTTAATATATACGTTAAATAAGGATTCATGTTATCCTAATTAAAAGTTTAATATATGCGTACATGGGTTTAAATAAATACGGCTAAATTATTATTAATGGTAATATAAATATCAAATTGTAAGCACGAGTTGCTGTGATATGAAAATAAATGTACACGATTCATGTAATTATTATTTGAAGTTGATATACGGAAAAATCATTTTAAAAAACTTTACAAGGTATATTTTAACTTTATCAACGCTTATTGTGTGCTACTAAACTCGCACATTTTGTACAACAGATGTCAATAGTTAAAGTAAAACAACAACATCAACTTCAACCTCAACATCTATATCAGCTAAACAAGGTTAAATCTTTCATCCAATAATTTTCTTTACAAAATATTAATAGATATTAATACATAATGAAAAACTGATACATATTTATTAGTTGTATTTATATCATAATTTTTACGGGTAAATTCTTATATATCCTATATAGTAAACTAAAATTTTAAAATAAATTTAATTTATGTGTAAACTTTGTGCGTGCACTATACTTATAAGTTATAACTAGTATATACCTACAAAACATGAACCCTAATATGTGTTGTAGCATTGAGGACTTCCCTGACACGTTTGTTAAGTTGTCTAATTGTCTGTAACTTTAATCAAATGTGCTAGGATTTTTCAGTAACAGCCAACCAATATATATGTTGTAAAACACTAAATATGTTTTTTTGAAGTCATACGATGATCCAATTATACTTGGAATGATTATTGATAAGTAGTTTTTCCATTTTTGCCTTTGTTAGTAAAATCACTTTTTATGGTAAAACTCAATATCACGTTGGTACCATGGATGGTGGTGGACCACCTGCTCAGTGTCAATGGAAGTGTGTCGAACATGAAACAAGTGAGCACTTAGAGGAGAGGGAGTGTATGCGGGGAGAACGCGGGGAAGGTGAACCCCCGCACGGGAACACCGCCGCCTCGCGGGGAACCCCGCACGGGGAGGTGAAAATCTGGGAATCTTCACGCATGCGGGGAGGGAGGAAAAGGAACGTTGGAGGAGGAGCGTATGCCTTAACGGCTCTTTTTTTTTTTTTGCTTTAAATACATGAGGAAGAACAAGAGGAAGAACAAAGCAAAAAAAAAAAAAAAAAAAAAAAAAAACTCACCGATACAAAAAAAAAAAAAAAAAAAAAAAAAAAAATGGAGCCTAGAAGAATTGGGTCGACGCTATTGTTAGACGAGCCGTTTGAGTGGTCTAACGATAGTAGTCTCGAGTTTTTTGCAAACGCGATTGACGCAGATGAAGAGGAAGATACGGCAAGGTCGACACGTACGTCAGTGAAACGTGATCGGGTCAGCGCTGCAGAAAGATTGCATCGTGATTATTTTTGTGAAGAACCAAGATACAACGAGCAAGTGTTTGAAGATAGGTATCGTATGCCTAAAAGTTTATTTTTGAAAATCACACATGCTATTGAGGCTAGATTCGAGTATTTTCAGGAAGGTTATGATGCTAGACAAAAAAAAAGTTTCACAGCCATACAAAAATGTGCGTCTGCCGTTAAGCAACTCGCAACCGGTAATCCACCAGATGAGTTTGACGAATATTTACAAATGGCTAAAAGAACGTCACGTGAAAGCCTTCAATTTTTTTGTGATGCTATTATTCAGATATACAGTCGAGATTACCTACGTAGGCCAACAAGCCATGATATTGCATGTTTGTATGAAGCACACGAAGCTCGACATCACATTCCGGGTATGATCGGTAGCCAGAATTAGTAAAATGGTTGAACGGGCATTTGGTGTTCTCAAGCAAAGATGGGGTGTACTGAGACGACCCTTACGGCCGTACACAGTAGCCAGAATTAGTAAAATGGTTTATACATGTGTGATATTGCACAACATGATTCTACATGAATCTGGTAACGCAATATCCCCGGTTCATATTCGGGATCCTCCGATCGAACCGGTGTTTGACGACGAAGCCTTAGACGAGATACGAAATGAGAACACACATTTTCGTCTCCGATTTGATCTTATGGAGCATATTCACGCTCAACAATTACCATACCTCGAGGTGGGCGATGAAGCGGATGAAGTTTAGTTTTTTAGTATTATGTAATGTTATTTTATGTTTTTTAATATTATTATGTAATGTTTATTTATTTTAATGAAATTTTAGTTTTTAAATAAATTTTAATAGAATTTAAAAAAAAAAAAAAAAAAAAAAAAAAAAAAAAAAAAAGTGAGTGAAGGGTGAGTGAAGGTGCCGCCTCCAAAAATGAAGTGAGTGAAGGAAAAAGTGGGAGATGATGTGGCGCAAGGGGATTGGTTGTGAGTGAGTGAAGGGGAGAGGAGTGAGTGATGCACTCCCCCCACCCTTATCGCTAGGGGCGAAGTAAAAAATTTTTGCTCGAGAGGCAAACTTTAGGTGGCGTTTAGTTGGAAAACATTTTCTTTCATTTCCTATTTCTTGTTTTGTAGAAAAATGGAGGGAGTTTGATTTCCACAAAACAATGGAAAATTTAGAAAACGTGTTTAATCTGAGAAACATGCGTTTGTATTTTCCATTTTCCAAAACTATAAAACATGTTTAAGTATTGTTGTTTTATATCCCAATTCACTATTTACCTTACTAATATAATAAAAATATCTTCAAAACACAAAAACAAATATTATAAACTAACCAACTAAATTATAAAATAACTAAAAATCTAATACGAAAAAATAATGAATTAAAAAAGTAAAATATAACATCAAATAACGTTTTCGTCTGTTTTTTTTAACTTTTCGTCTGAATTTTTACGTTTTTGTCCGTTTTTGTCCTTTTTTTACGTTTCGTCTTTTTTACGTTTTCGTCTGATTTTTTACGTTTTCGTCATATTTTTTACGTTTATCCGTTTTTTTCATTTCCGACAGTTTTTTTTAGGTTTACGGTTGTTTTTTTACGTTTTCGTCCAATTTTTTATGTTTTTGTCCGTTTTTTAACGTTTTCATCCATTTTTTTACGTTTTCGTCGGTCTTTTTTTTTACGTTTTCATTCGTTTTTTCACGTTTTTGTCTGATCTTTTACGTTTTTGTCAGATTTTTTACGTTTTTGTAGATTCTTTTACGTTTTAGTCAGATTTTTTACGTTTTCGTCAGATTTTTTAAGTTTTCGTCAGTTTTTTACGTTTTCGTTAAATTTTTTATTTTTACTTCAGATTTTTTACGTTTTTGTCAGATTTTTTACTTTTTCGTCAAATTTTTTACGTTTTCGTCTTTTTTTTACGTTTTCGTCAGATTTTTTTACTTTTTCATCAGATTTTTCACGTTATCGTCCATTTTCGTCAGATTTTTACGTTTTCGTTAGATTTTTTACGTTTTCGTAAGATTTTTTACATTTTCGTTTGATTTTTTATGTTTTCATCCGTTTTTTTTACGTTTTCGTCTGATTTTTTTACATTTTCGTCTGATTTTTTATGTTTTCGTCAGATTGTTTCCATTTTCGTCCGTTTTTTTACGTTTTCGTCAGATTTTATACGTTTTCGTCAATTTTTTATGTTTTTGTACGATTTTTTATGCTTTCGTCTAATTTCTTTACATTTTTGTCCATTTTTTACGTTTTCGTAAGAACTTTTAAGTTTTCATCTGTTTTTTAGCGTTTTTGTCTGACCTTTTACGTTTTCGTTCATTTTTTTTTTTTTACGTTTTGGTCTATTTTTTACGTTTTCATCTGACCTTTTATGTTTTCGTTCATTTTTTACATTTTCATCTGATTTTTTGTGTTTTCATCTGTTTTTTACGTTTTCGTTAGATTTTTTACGTTTTCGTCCGTTTTTAACGTAAAAAAATGTAAAAAATCTGACAAAATGGTAAAAAATTTGACGAAAAATTAAAAAAATTTGACAAAAACTTTAAAGAACAGATGAAAACGTAAAAAAACAGATGAAAATGTAAAAAATCAAACAAAATTGTAAAAAATCTGATGAAAACGTAAAAAATCTGGACGAAAACGTAAAAAATCTTACCAAAACATTAAAAATTGGACGAAAACTTAAAAAACCGGACGAAAACTTAAAAAATCTGACGAAAACGTAAAAAAATGGACGAAAACGTTAAAAATCAAACGAAAACGTAAAAATTCAGATGAAAACGTAAAAAATATGACGAAAACGTAAAAAAAACGGTCGAAAATGTAAAAAAATCTTGCGAAAACATAAAAAAATCTGACGAAAACGTAAAAATCTGACAAAAACGTAAAAATACGGATGAAAACGTAAAAAATCTAACGAAAACGTAGAAAAACGGACGAAAACGTAAAAAATCGGACAAAAATGTAAAGAATCGGATGAAAATGTAAAAGCTCTGACGAAAACGGAAAAAATCTAACAAAAACGTTAAAAATGGACGAAAACGTAAAAAATCGGACGAAAACGTAAAAATCTGACGAAATCTTAAAAAAAACGGACGAAAACGTAAAAAAAACGGACGAAAACATAAAAAATCAGGCGAAACGTAAAAAATCAGATGAAAACGTAATAAATCAGACGAAAACGTAAAAAAGACGAAAACATAAAAAATCAGTTAAAAACGTAAAACAACTGATGAAAACGGATTTTGGGTATTTTAATGGAAAACAGGTGAAAACAAAAAAAAAGTGTTTTCTAGTTTTGTGTATTAAAGTTGGAAATATGAATTTTGTGTTTTGTAGAGAATTTTTTTGGAAAACACTAATTTGAACGCGATCTCTGTTTTCCTTGTTTTTCACAAAACATTTTGTGAAAAACCAGGGTGTTTTCCCTCAACTAAACGCACCCTTAGTATTTTTGAAAACTACACTACAAATTAATTCTTAAGAAGGGTAAATTACAAAAACATTCAGATATTTTAGAAAATTTACACTCTAATTTTTTTTACTAAAGGACAACGTGCCCCTTATGATCCCTCCCTGTCTCTCCCCCTGCGTTATGACAGGTAAAAATAAATGTTTTTCCTGTAAGTTATAAGAAAAGATGTCAAATAAAATGATGGACTAAATATAAGGGAAGGTTTAATAGTTATTCATCATTTTGTTTTTTTTTTTGGGAAGGTGACTTTTAATTTTTGGTTTATAGTCGCACCTGCCAAGATGGCAGACCCTCATCCACCACATACCCAGACTATGTTGTCTGAACTGGGCCCACGCTGGCGCAGTGGGGATTAAGCGGCTTCCGCCTGGAAACCGTACCGCCTCCACACAAGATTACTCGCCGGAGTAACGGTCGGATGAAAACCGGGGCCGGCTTGGATTCGAACCTGCGCAACTAATGGCTCACAGGCTCTCATCTTCATTGCCTAGTATCATTAGAGCTTGTGGTCCTCAAATGAGGACTTCCCGATTAGTCACCCAAACCGGTACTACTCTCACCCGGGCACACTTAACTGAATAAGCATTGCCCATTGACCACAAGCCCCATGATATTCATCATTTTGTTTATGTGTATCAATCAAATTTTTATGTGGACATCCATTCCTTTTATTTTATGTTGATTCAATCTGAATAATTAAGTAGTGTTTAATGAATGATATTGTTTTGAACATTTTACCTACTTTGTATATTTATAATTCACTTTTAAATTGAATAAAGTTTTACTATAATAGTTTTCACTAACTATATTTTTCATTTTAAATATCATTCAAACTCATTAAAATATGTTTTGATTGGTTAAAATGGACAGTGAAAAATTATTTTAAGACAATCGAAAATAAACTAATGAACATTTATTTTGATAGGATGTCACAATGCATGCATGCTTTGGGTTGGTGTTACGGTGACAAGAGATTAAGTATCCAAAAATAGATAAAAGTAAAAACGATGAAAAGACTAAAAATAAGTTGTAAAGAAAAACATGTTAGTTTTAACGGATAATAAATTAATATATCATGACCGGACTCGAACTCGAGACTTCGGGATTGCACACTTTACGTATGAGTTTCAATTAATTAATAATTATTGTTTTGATGACGAATAATTATTAAATTCACAAAATGATCGTTGGAGGAAAGATGAAGGACTGAACTTAAAATAAAGTTCAAGAAAAAACATGGAATGGGCTTGTAAAACCCATGTTTGGCCAAACCCAACCCATTAGGGTGTAGGGTTTGTGTCTTGTGCTCCAAGATGTTGATTAGTATATAAACAAACCCCTTTGTTCATTCTAATCATCCCTTGGTTCACTTGCAAACCAAATCTCCTTCTCTTTCTCCTCTTGAGTTAGAAATCGAACTACACCCTTATAGGGTTCCTACTAGATTTCTAAGCTCAAAACCATTCTTGTTTAGTTGATCAACTACACCCTTCTAGGGTTCCTACGCGATCTTCTAAACATTGTGTTTGGATTGCTTGTGAATTAAGAACCTAGCTTTTCTTATTGAAACGCTACTAATACGTGTGTTCAAGAACGAAGTGTTGGCATACTTTTGCTAACAAGGTGATTTGCCCTATTCGACTAACCCTAGTCGATCCACCATTAAACCCAATTAGGGTTTATAGTTCTTGTTCCATTGATTTCTTGTTCTTGCTAGAAATCACAAAGAGGTACGCATCCATTTATATTTGGTTAATTTATTATTTGTATTTGATCTATTCCGCTGCGTACTCTTTGATGTTTATATGTTTATTATTATTCATATATTCCAACAGTGGCATCAAGAGCCGTTAATACATTATAATGAATTACCGAAACACATAAAAATTAAATCGTTTGATTAATCACATGCTTGGTGTTCTTATGTTTTTATATTTTTCATAAACCCTAGATTTTTTTATGAATGTCGAATTTTTTCATTTAAAGGAAATTAGGGTTTGATGAATTATGTGATAAAAACTTGTAGAAACCCTAGGTTGCATGTAATTTATGTGTATATAAATGGATATTGGTGATATGCGGTTTGGTTACGTTCCTTGATTGACATGATTATTTGTTATAATATGTGCAATATGGGCATCCATGACAAACCATGCATGTGTTGTCTTGGATTATGATGATTTGGTTTTAAGATTTCATGCTAATTATGCGATTCTTTTATAATTGATAAATTGTTTAGTAAATATTATGTATAAAGATTACTAAAATTTGATTAATTATAATATTAGGGAAGACCCTATTAATCGTGTATTAAATCAATAGTGTGTTTTAATATTGATTTTAATTTAGCATGACCATTATTGTTGTTGTTTATTTTATTTTATTACTTTTGTTTTATATGTTTTTAACATGATAGTAACAAAGGGTAATTTCAATAAATAAAATATTAAACGGACTTAATAATGGTGAAATCTTGTTTGAGCTTACTTAATAAATCTTGGACATTTGGTTGATTGATCGCGACTGTATTAAGTGGTTGAAAGGTGGAACTAATTATGACAAACTATTAAAGTGGGTATAAGGATGGCTACGCATTAAATTGCGGCCTTAGTGAGCCTCCATTCTGGCTTACCGCTCGCCTGTGAGTCATATTTTAGTCTTTACCTAACATCCATGATAACTACGAAGCACTTAAGGCAAAGTTGTAAGTTTCTCAACGCCTCAATCAAAAGTTTGGAGATTTAAGCTCGTAAAGAAACTAATGAGTAAAAGTTTTTTTTTACATGAAACATATGCTACAAGATGAATGCATGACATCTTTGTACATATATTTTGATTACACACATCAAAAATACTACCCTTAAATTTAAGTTATATGCCATCCAATGAAACGGAAACACCTGAAATTGGATCTACGCCAGGGCGTAACCTGACTAGATTGCAATGGAAGGGCAAATTACATGATTTCATCACTAGCAGATCAACTGGTGTGGTGTCATTATGTAAGTTTGTTGTTTCTTAAATTGGTTAACTTAATTGAGTTGATAGTGGGAACTGATCACTCAAGGCATAAGAAGATGGGGATAAAACATGCTTACATTGCAACTGCGGTTGGCAATTAATGTAAATCTCATCGATTCTAGGAATTGCAATTGAATATTGGCAATTGGGACACGTCTCGTACCTTATTGAATAACGTCATCACTAGCAGATCAACTGATGTGATGAACTTATGTCAATTTGGATCCTAGTTTTTCAATGTAAAATTAAAATGGTTATATGATTATGAACCATGGGTATTTAATTTTCTTGAAAATTTAATTATCGAAAATACTAAAATTGAATTTTGTAATTCTTTTTAATGTATTAATGCAACATTAAAGCCGTAAACGTGGTTTGGTCTTAAATTGGTAAATTGATATAATTCTGCTTTCAAACATAATGTTTGATTGAGAAAAATTTACCGAAATGAAAGAAAGTCTATTTTCCATGAGAGAAGAATAAGACTCAATCCTATTCCTTTTCATGATTGAGAAAGGTATGATAGGAACATAAGAATAAGACTCAATCCTAAGTCTATTTTCCATGAGAAAAGAATAAGACTTAATCCTATTCCTTTTCATGATTGAGAAAGGTATGATAGGAACATTAGAATTGTCTACATTCTAATATATAACTCATAGCAATCTTTAATATTTAAGGATATAGCACATCTTATTTTCCATAGAAATTTCATTACTCTTATTTGGTGAATGAATTCTTCTATAACAAACAAGGCATTTGGTTAAATGGAAAATATGAGTTATTAGAAGCTGGACAGATTACCGCAAAATTGGTAAAAGGCAAAGCTAGTATTTTGTCTAGTTGTTGTGCTTTAAAGGTACTACATACCATTATGGGGATGGTAGGCCTATTAAGGAAGAAGCTGCATGCTCAAATTCTTCAAGTTAATATCATTGATGGATAATCCATCATAAACATAGTTGAATACACATTTTAGAACCTGAGTAATTATTACGTATGGGTTTTTCTAAATGTGTAGGAAAGTAAAAACAAGCAAATTGTTTTCACTGGTTATGAAACACGTACAATGTTGTCAAATCCAGTGGGAGCTTTGTGTTGTTTACTGAATATAGAGTTATTGTTATGTTCTCTAATTCAGTGGGATCTACAAGACTTAATTTCTGTGTAGTAGCCCAAATTATCTTCAAGATAATTACTTTCAAATTGTAGACACTCATGTTCTTAGGATAGCCATATGTGTTTCCTGATAAGACAAAGTAGTCCTACATCTACTTATGACACAAATCATATTGAATCACATAAACAAACTTATGTTGTGTTGTTTATATACTACATGATATTGTTCAATGCACAAGTGGGAGAATTGTTTATTGTGTGCAAAGGAACAATACATAGAAATATGATGATAGGATTCTCTTAATTGCAAGGTAAGAGATCAATATTCTAATAGGACTTATACATTTAATGTGTAAGATTATCTTATGTAGAACATGTGTCATGATTATAAGACTACTTTTATGTCTTATGATATTCAAATTAAAGAAACACTTGAATTTACAATTTACGTCAGGGTGTAACCTGCCTAGATTGCAATAGAAAGGTAAACTACATGATTTCATTACTAGCAGATCAACTGATGTAATGGAATTATGTGAGTTTGCAGTTTCTTAAATTGGATAATTCATAAAATGACATAAGCAAATGAAGTAGTAAAATTAACTTGAAATTACTATTGAAACCAAGTGGTGGTGTTCACAAATACTTTAGTTATTTATGTTTATATCTTCTTATAAACATGAAGTCTTTTAACTATTACAAGACATATAATAAAGTAAGACGTTAAACTTGTTATGTTTCAAACAAGAAATCATTGAGTTGATCAATGATGTACAACGTAAAGTGGGAATATAACAGTTTATGTCTTCTTAAGACATGAACATGAAGTAACTTGTTCAAAAGGTACTTATGTTATATAGCATGCAATTGGCTTGGAAATTCTATTGTACCATTAAGTTGACTTAGTTGGTAAATAGGTAAGCCAAAGGGAATAAGTTTATCTTACATATTGTTAGTTTGTCTCACAATATTAATTCTAATGAAACATCACAAGTTGGTGGTGTGTTCAGTTAGGAAAAATCAAACTCTTGTTATATTGTTTGATTAAAAGATAAATATGACTTCTTTTCTTCCAAAAGTTATCAAGGTTAGAAAATTGAGTATGGATTGAATATACTCAATAAGACTCCAACCTAGAAGATTAAATAAGACATTATGGAATGTGATAAATCACATTAAAGTCTTAAAATGAAGTTCTGATTTTGTTAATAAGTAGTTTTAACAAACAAGAGTCAGGAACTGTAAAATATTTTTGTAATATCCCAAATGAGAACGATTTAGTGTTGCTCATCCTGCTAAAGTATTTATAAAATACAAAAGGCAAGTGGGAGTTTTGTTTAGATCTTGAAAGATCAAAATTACAAAATATATAATCTTCTAAAACCACACTAGTGAAAATCATGATGAGGTTTGAAATGTAAAGATTAAATCTCAACATGATGAAACTCTCATTCATAGATCCGTAGGGATGTCTCAGATATTTAATTAGTATGCTGAGAATTATGAATTACAGGATCAAAGTAAGCCTGTTAATCATAATGACGCATTTACTAATTATGGTAAATTGCTCATACTATGAATGTTAAGATGTTGTCCATAAAGATAAATCAACTTTGAAAACTTGGTTTATCTTAATGAAGATGAGTTTCTGCAAGAGAAGAAAAACCCTAGAGGTTTAAATCTTTGCATAAAGAATCATATGGACAAAATTGTATACATATTTTAATGTATGTCTTATGACAAGATTATTAATCATACTTAAGTAATTAACTATGATTGAATACTCTTTCCTAAGCACATTAAAAAATACAAAGATGGTAATTGTCATACTCATTTTTATGAATATGAAATTTGACAATGGATTATAAAACCTGTTTCTTATATAATTACTTAAGCGAGGACGATGAGTAATTAAGAGTTTTATGAATTCATTTAATCTTTGAAAGTATACAAAATGCAAGAATCCAAGTATGGATAGATGCATGCATCAAAGAGATAAATCTTATGTTTAAATATTAAATCTATGTTTTGATTTATAATTTAAAATAAGATAACTCCTAAGTAATTTTGAAAGCTAGTGGGAGTATTATGTTTACTTACTTAAATCATATATGTTGTATAACATATAGGAAGTAACATTCTAAATAAGTTAAATGGTAAGTCATAACTTGGAATGAAACTTTACTTGAAAGATTTAATAAGTAAAACATACAACCTTGAATATATGTTTATTGATGTAAACATGTGCGGTAAATGAATCTAATAGAACATGATATAGAAAGTTTAAATGGATATGTAGTACATGAATGAAATTAAGTTGGACACGAGAAATTTTCATGTACATCATGTTGTTGTTATATCATGCTTTGATAAAAGATGATTTGACAACATTAATATCTAATGAAAGATATTAGATAAGTTGTGTAATGAATATTCTAAAGGAATATATTTGGATATAGAATCACATCCTCAGCCTGGAACAATTTCTAGATTCTATAAATGAACAATTTGTAAAATTGTCGTGGCTAACAAACTTGAAAGTTTGGAAGGCATAAAACATTACACATTGAAGTTTACGGAAAAGAGCATATTGTTGTTTGCATACAATGATGCTAATAAAATTGAGATGACACTCAATACTAGTCATGGAAGGATTTCATCCTTGTTAATAGCCATGTGTACTAGTTATGCTTAACGAAAAGCATAGTTGAATTATACGTTAAAGAATAAGAATACTTTAAACTTTAAAGGTTTGGAAGTTTAATTATCATAAATTGTATATTGAGGATGTCATACACATTTTATGATGTATTATGTGGTTATATCAAATTATTTGAATGCACATATACAAGAATTTCATTATTGAAATAAGTATTCTCAAAATTCCGATAGATCAAAGTTAGTTGAATAATGCCTTGTCAACAAGTATGATTACTTGAGGCATAATTGTCAACAAGTGTGATTGGTATTACTTGAGACAAAATTCATTAACGAGAATTTTCATGCATTGATCTATTTAGTATTTGGATAAAGGATTGTAAACAATAATTATTCGAATGAAATGAAGTATTGTGTTATGTTTATTTCTATTCATAAATATTGTATCCTATATTTGCATGTTTAATCCATGAATAACTTAAGTTATTCTAAATTGTCCGTTGTCAATTAATGATATGGGAGTATCATTGAACTAAGACAAATGTGAGATTTGGTATAATATATATAAATATATTGATGCGTGGACACGCCAAATTCACATGATATTCAATACTGGATAAATTGGATATAGGACAAAATCCCAATGCATGATTGTACTTATGGATGTTGTCATTATAGTAAATCATGAATATTTATCCTCAGACTTGAGATACCAGGTAACTACTGTGGATGTAGCTCATTTTCTGTGAGATAATCTAACGCTATCCGTAACTGGTAGTTATAAGGAATATTTTCAGAGGTGATGCGAAGTTCATAGGTTATGCTTGTAGTCAATACAGGATTTGGTTCCTTCAAATTTGTTTTGAAGTTTAATACTGTTTGGCCACTCGTAGGATTAACAAGATTTTGCATGGCCATGCCCAAGGTCTATCTGGAATGCGTTCAGATGAATTGGTAATCTTGCTTGATCATAAATAACGAGAAACACTAGTTAATTATGGAATGACTTCGATCCATATCCATATTAACATAGTATTAGAATCAAAAGGATAAGTATGATGATGAATCATCAAAGGTGGTTTTTTCCAGGAAAACCATACTCGAGATCGTTCTGGGGACATTGGCGTGTTATGCTAGACTAACCATTGTCATTGTTACATTAATCTATATCCGAGTGGGAGCTGTTAGTTTTAACGGATAATAAATTAATATATCATGACCGGACTCGAACTCGAGACTTCGGGATTGCACACTTTACGTATGAGTTTCAATTAATTAATAATTATTGTTTTGATGACGAATAATTATTAAATTCACAAAATGATCGTTGGAGGAAAGATGAAGGACTGAACTTAAAATAAAGTTCAAGAAAAAACATGGAATGGGCTTGTAAAACCCATGTTTGGCCAAACCCAACCCATTAGGGTGTAGGGTTTGTGTCTTGTGCTCCAAGATGTTGATTAGTATATAAACAAACCCCTTTGTTCATTCTAATCATCCCTTGGTTCACTTGCAAACCAAATCTCCTTCTCTTTCTCCTCTTGAGTTAGAAATCGAACTACACCCTTATAGGGTTCCTACTAGATTTCTAAGCTCAAAACCATTCTTGTTTAGTTGATCAACTACACCTTTCTAGGGTTCCTACGCGATCTTCTAAACATTGTGTTTGGATTGCTTGTGAATTAAGAACCTAGCTTTTCTTATTGAAACGCTACTAATACGTGTGTTCAAGAACGAAGTGTTGGCATACTTTTGCTAACAAGGTGATTTGCCCTATTCGACTAACCCTAGTCGATCCACCATTAAACCCAATTAGGGTTTATAGTTCTTGTTCCATTGATTTCTTGTTCTTGCTAGAAATCACAAAGAGGTACGCATCCATTTATATTTGGTTAATTTATTATTTGTATTTGATCTATTCCGCTGCGTACTCTTTGATGTTTATATGTTTATTATTATTCATATATTCCAACATATATGTGGGTTAGGTATGATTAGCACTAGTAGGACGCTGGAGCAGGTTGTTGGAGCTGGTTACTGGAGCATGTTGCTGGAGTTTTTGTCTACATGCTCTTTCAACTAGCATTTCATTTAGTAGCTTAATTTTTTTTACATGCTTTTTCAAGCTATGCCAGCCAAATGAGACTTATTTTTAATGGTAGCTTATTTTTCTAAAAAAAATAAGTTCATGCTATAATAAACTTTGATAAGTTCGTGCGCCAAACAATGGCTTAATGTAGAATATTATCTTGGTGTTGAATATATATAGTAGGGCCAAATTGCAATGAATATTGCTGAGTGCTGACTATGCCTAGGACAATTTGTCCAACCCACATCAGATTAGCATTCTTACCTCCACCTTTCATGCCCCCACCCACCCACCCTACCTCCTGTATGTTTAAATGTTCAGGCACCCCACACCACAAGCAAAGAGATAGAATTGGTGCTACTTGTGTATTTAAGTAGCCAAAGTTGATCTCTCACTTTGAATGTTCACATTCTATTGTGTAACATACAACTTTGCTTTGGAAAAATATAATGGGTGAAGAAGTTAGTTCCATTTCTATATTCCTATACATATATAGTGCATGCATAAATTAACAAGACACTTATATATCACTATAATTTTTATAATCAATTGCAGGAGAAGAAAGAAGGAGAGGAAAAGAAGGAAGAGGTGCCTCAAGATGTTGTGTTGAAGGTCGATATGCATTGTGGAGCTTGTGCTAGAAAAGTTGCAAGATCCTTAAAAGGATTTCAAGGCATGTTTTATTTGACCTACTTTACATAATCATATTTTACCACTTATAAATATATAGTTTAAATAGCTACTTCCACCTTTTATAATAAGCTTTACCAGCTTTACTTAGAAATTTTATGGTTTGGTTAAGTTTTGGGAGTATTTACTAGGTGTCTTTAGGTTTGACTAGTATTAATTTGTGGAATCTTTATGTGCACAAATTCTAATCTTTATAGCCTTTTAGCTTTTAAGTGGTACGTACATGGTATATCTCTTACATAAAATGAGTTGGTTATCATTGAAAACTGTTGTACTTTTTTACTGTTTTTGGAATATTTTACCTAAAAGGCTTACTTTATTTGTTTTGGCAAAAAATTGTTAGCACATAGTTTATAGTTATATTAGTTAATTATTACTAGTAGTTGGATTATGAAAGTCAAATGATTTGCACACTCATGTTTTTTATTGTCACACTCAAACTTACGCTTGTGTTGTACTGTGTGTACATCATGTTTCAATTATTTGTACATTAAAGTGTGCAAATTAAAAAGTAACGTGTGCAAATCATCTCCCATTATGAAATCATGAACAGGTGTTGAAGAAGTCTCGACGGATCATAAGGCGAGTAAGGTAGTGGTGAAAGGAAAGGAATTAGACCCGATAAAAGTTAGCGAAAGGATACAAAAGAAAACTGGTCGAAAAGTTGAAATAATATCTCCGTTACCGAAATCCCCCGAGCCCGAGCCTGAGCCTGAAAAGAAACAAGAACCAGAACCTCCAAAGGAAGAAAAGAAACAAGAGGTTGTTATTCTTGCATCATAACTTGAAGCCTTTTATATTCTAGATTTATTGTCTATCATTTAAAGTTTTTTAACTAAAGTAAACTTGTTAAAAGTGGCCAGGTTCAAACTGTACCACATGAAACTTAAATTTACTGGATTGAAAGCTACACAACAAAGTGATGCAGCAATAGTATTAATAGAAAGATAGGTCAAAAAGATGACACCCACAACTCACTACTGTGGCACACTTATCTATGTGAAATGATTTGTAAAGATCAACTTGCACCCACATTTTTGGATGCATGAAGCTCATGCACCGGATTGCATTCTAGGGAAAACTGTTATTTAAAAGATAACACATAATAAGTTTGCGCTTGTACGTAGGGGTGTCATAAAACTAGACCTGGGTCAACTCGGGTCAAAAATCATATTCGGGTCAATCGGGTCAACTCGAATTGACCCGAATTCTAAACAAGGTCGGGTTCGGGTATGTTTTTTTAGCCTTGACCTGACCCGAACCCGAGTTGACCTGACTAAACTAACACTGTACAATGTAAAAACACTCGGGCTTACCCCAAACCCGAGTTGACCCGACCCGATTGACCCGAACCCGAATTGACCCGACCTGAGTTGACCCGAGTTCTAAACAGGGTCGGGTTCGGGTATGTTTCTTGGAGGCTTGACCCGAGTTGACCCGAACCCAGCCGGGTCATCCCGAATGACAGCCCTACTGTTGTACGTATAATGTTGGACCAGCAGCTGATCTTTACTTTTGTTCATGTGTTTGATACCAACTTGCACCCACATTTTTGGATGCATGCTTCTTGGACTATACATGTATTTTCCATGTGAATGTATCTATCCATCACTGACCAGCTGACCCCACAACATGATCATGCACACATAGTTCAAATGAAGTTGCTAAATTTGAATTCTGTTAATGACTAGCTAGTTTTAGAATCTTATTAACTTGACAATTATGTTTTATATTTTTTAAGCCACCACTTGTCATAACGGTCGTGCTGAAAATGTCAATGCATTGTGACGCTTGTGCTCAAGATTTACAAAGACGGATTCGGAAGATCCCAGGTTATAAACATATATACCGATTCCAAAGATTTTGTATATGCTGTAAAAATTTAAGGGCAAATACCATAAAATAGCTTCGTACTTGTCCTAAAATACACTTTTGGGTATCGAACAAATTTTTTTCCTCATTTGGGTACTAAACTTACATTTTTTGGCCTCTTTGAGCCACTTTGTGACCATTTTGCCCCTCAAATTATTAAAAATCCAGGGGTAAAAATGTCACAAAGTGCCTCAAAGAGGCAAAAAAATGTAAGTTTAGACAGTTTAGTACCCAAATGAGGAAAAAAATTTGTTCGATACCCCAAAGTGATTTTCTTGGCAAGTATAGTGCTTTAATATAGATTATTTGCGGTTAATGATATATTGAAATTTTAATCTAGGTGTTGAGTCAGTGAAGACGGAGTTAGCGAATGAACAAGTGGTAGTGACAGGTGTGCTTGAGCCCGAGAATTTAGTGAATGACGTCTACAAAAGAACCCGAAAGCAAGCTTTTATAGTGTTAAAAGAAGAAGAAAAGAAAAAAGAGGACGAGAAGAAAGAAGAGAAAAAGGAGGAAGCTGTGGAAACAAAGACCGAAGATGATCCGAATACAGAAATTAGAAAGAGTGAATTTTGGCCGTCGTCGAAGTACTATATGGACTATTCTTATGCACCTCAGATCTTCAGCGATGAGAACCCCAATGCTTGTTCAGTAATGTAACAACAGCACAAAGATTCATCTGTAATGGCAAGATATTATATATGTGCTCTAGCTTCCTAGTTATGATTTTGTAACTATTATAAGTAATGCGCGATTGTACTTTGATTGCTAGTCGTCGTTCGATCAATAAATGTTTCAAGGTATGTCTGGTATTTGACCCTCCTTATATAATGTTTTCTCATTGAGTACACGCAACAAGCAAGTAGGGATGGAAACGGGTCGGGTTTGGGGCGTGTTTTAGTGTACCCGTACCCGCACCTATTTATAATATCTAAACCTGTGTCTGCCCCATTACCCGTCGGATACCCGATTAATATTATCCATCGGTTTTTGAGGTTTCCCCGCGGGTATCGGTTATCCCCAATTGAATATTATATGGAAAAAATGGTTGTATTAAGATTAAGTTACACTAAAATTCAAGGACAAAACGAAGGAAAACACCCTATAATATATTCAATTTTTTTGAAAGTTAAAAAAAATGAATATCGTTTCAAAAGATTTAACGCTTTTGAATAATTCATGTACAAAATAAAATGTGTTATGTAATAGAGATACTTATATAAAAAATTATAATGGAATAAAATTTATATAATGTATATATATTCTAGTTAATTACAATATCAATAAAGCGGGTATAGATTCGGGTAAACGGATACGGGTACGGGTAATTGAGCGGGTATTACCTGAACCCGTACCCGGCTAAAAAGTTTTATTAATACCCAAACCCGAAACCAAACCCGCCAACCCGCCTCCGAACCTGACCCAATCGGTTTCAGGTTTCGGTTTTCCCCGTTGATTTCGGGTGCTTTTGCCATCCTACAAGCAAGTGTTATGCATTATAAAGTTATAAGCAAGATGGTGGAAACTGGAAATTTAGTTCAACCATAGTGTATTTATACTAAAATGTGGAAATGTGTTTTGAAAAGTGTAACCTTTTGTCATCCAGCCATAGTAACTCCACTCTTTTAAAGTGTATTCCGGGAAGAGACTAAAGTTTATTTTTAATAGCACGAGGTATCATGGTGTCATGGGTCTTGTGTCAATTGGTAAAAGTATTGTCACTTTAACATTTTTTTTTTAATATAAAATCAGAACTTATAACGTATTATAAATATCCTCCTTTCATTTTTGGTGTATAAGACACCCCCTAGCTCATACATAACCCATAAAACATAAATACAACACAAAAATAAAAACAAAAGAAATACATACGGCATTGATAGGTCATCACGGCGCCAGAGCCCATGGTGTTTTTGTCCCACCATAGGTTGGCGTTGTCGGATGGCACCACCCCTACCAGCCAAGGGGTACAAGGTGCTCTAAATATGTTTACAAATTAGTTGAAGGATTGAAGCTACATATAAACAAGAGCAAGGGTGTGGTTGTCATAGAGTAGTGGCAAAAGCTAGGTGGCTACACACCTACACTATTTTATACCATTCGATATAAGCATGAAACATCCCCGGGAAGCTTAGTATCCCCAAACAAAACTGAAAAGGGTGAGAGTGTACAGTTTGTGTATGTCATGGGGGTAAGGTTTAATGAAAAATTTTGGAATATGTGAATGGAGAGGAGAGCTTGTCGCAAATTTTTTGTGTTAGCTAACGGAAGTAGTGAGAAATTAAAAAAATTACATAAAACTGAGTGTCAAACTTATATCTCAATTGCTTTTCTTAAAAGTTCATGGCTTTTAGATACATTTTTAAAATTTTATTCAACCATAACTGATTTTAAAAATTAATTTATTGTATAAAAGTGTAATCTTCAATAAGCATTATTGTATATAAGTGTACTCTTCAACACTATCTATCAACACTATTTTAGTTATTATCATGTAATTTTGGTTCAAGAAAATAAGTTGAACCAAGTGAGCCCAACTAGAATTGTGATATATATATATATAATCATCGCTAAAAACGGTCAATTATAGAGAATTGCTATAATCATATAATTCTCACGCAAAAAATATCACACTCCAGGTGTAGATTGGCGGGAACACTCTGATCCCGAGTAGCTCCGGGCAACTCTCCTGGCCTAGTGGGACACCAAGATGGACAGCCTACAACCCTTCAACAGCTTGGTTCATCATGTCTAGACCCACATTAAGCCGAAAGTGTGCATGTTCAATGGAGAAAAGCTCAGTCGGAATAAGATCCCTCCAACCCATACCAATTTGTCACTTCAAAAATTTGGTTTTGAGCATAACCATGTTTGGGGATGACAGCAGCCCATGTCCTGACCCAATAGAACTGATCATGGTTGCTGGACTGACTCAGAATTCATGCATGACCGTCAACAACGAACCATTATTTGTTCCCAGTTTGCTGGATCAAAAACAGGCTTCCAGGGTGAGAGCATTGTGTAAGATGATACATAAGTTGGCGATGCCAAGCATGAAGAGCACTTTCTAGTCGGGCGAGTATGACTCAGCAAAGGTAGCCACGAATGAACCCGACCTGTAACAAGGTCACAATGATAAGACCTCCCATTTTCAGCTAGAAAACAAACAAGTAGAGAGATGTCTTATCGTAAGCCAAAAAATCATAAAAACACTGGATCACCGAAGTCAATGCCCTTTTATTAAACTGATGTTGTTATGTACTTCTTATAGTCCTAAGTTCTTACAACTAAGATACACCATGTTGAATCTTTCAAAATAAAATGAACTACTGTAGATGTAAACTACAACTGCATTATCTGAGAGAATTTCAAAGCTTCCTTCTGAACTACTGGTAGATACTCGAGCCAATTTTGGACCCTAAAACCAAACCCGGGAATCCAAGTAAGGCCAACAAGGTCCATTTTGAAACAAAAATCGGAAGCCAAAGATCTCATACACGTTTTCTCGGGTGTAAAAATCATCAAACACACACCACTTTTAGAAAAGAACATGAAGCAACGAGGTACCATCTTACTACACGAAGAAACGAGTAGTAATCAAAAACCAATACGCGCAGAAGATTCCTTGGACTGAGACACGACTCGCACCTTAAAATTTGATAACAAACGGCAAAGAATAAAATTGAGCACTTTTCGTATTAACTAAATGTAAATCCATAGCACGAACTTATCACTATCCATAATCTCTTTAATAAAATTAGCGAAAACATAGTATGGAGTTACCTCAAATCTTGAGTAGTCAGTTTCTTCTTAGAGAAGAACTCTTTTGCAGCCTCATTAGTTGCTCAGATTAGGCTTGAACATCAAATTGTTATGTTGTGCGTGAAGTTCAATAACTTCTTTCAAACTCCTACCACCCATATCTTCCATCTGAACCTTGCAGCCACGGGCCGCCTACTATTGAGCTTCAAACTGTCTGTACATGTGCCTTTAGGTAGCTAATATTTTCTCTCGCACCAGCTTGGACCACCTCCAACCTTTCAACAGCTTGGTTCATCATGTGTAGACCCACATTAATCTGAAAGCGTGCAGGTTCATTGGATAAAAGCTTAGTCGGGATAGTAAAATTCTCCACCAATTCACTGACCATCTTCATAATCATTCTCAATCCCAAACCTCTCCCTTTCCTGATCATTCTCCACGGTCCCTCAAAAAAACAATCTGCAACAAAGGACCAAAGTAATCAGAACCACCAAATCTGAACGGGAAAACGAACAAGTATGGACATGGTTTATCGTAAGCCAAGAATTATACAAACACTGAATGGTAGAAGTTGATACCCCTTTGAAAATGTATATTATGTACTTTCTGTAGACCTAAAGTTCTTTTGATCTGCATTATAACAAGCACAATCTCTCGGAAATAGAATGACTTCCGAGAACTACTAGAAGTAAAATACAGCTATATTTTGCACTCACTTCTTAAAATACTTTCTGTTATTCTTTTTTACAATTTGAAACAACTGAGGATCCTAAAGCCGGACCTATTTGTCTCATGTCACCAAAGGTCACGTTTAGAAACAAAGAGTGGACGCCAGAGATCCTAAAGCCGTTTCCATATCGATTAACCAATTAATAACATCTTCCTACTTGAAACAAAGCACGTGCATAATACTTAAATCTAAAAACTTCCTTAACTAGGGTTATGCGTTACTATCATGAACCAAACAACAACTTCCGGTTTCTAACTTATGTCGTCATAATACTTTCTTTCACTTATATCCTACGAAAACTACTGCCTATAATCAACGAATGGCTCATTCGTTATCCAAAACGTAGTAATGGTAAATTACTAAATTAAACTAACAACTAATAAGCATAAGCAGTTGCGGAATAAGCCAAAAAGCTAGTTGAGGTATCAAAAACAGCTACAAGTAAGCTATTCCATTCGTGTTTCTTTTAGCTTATTTGACAAGTTTATGAGCTTATTAAAAGTTCAGAACGCCAGTGAGCTCACTTTCTTATAAGCTTATCAAAAACAGCTAACACTAAGCTATTCCATACGTTTCTGCTTTAGCTTATTTGATGGGCTTATTAAAAAATCAAAAAAAAAAAAAAAAAAAAAAAAAAAAAAAAAAAAAAAGTGTTTGTTTTAGCTTATTTGATGGACTTATGAGCTTATAAAAAACAGCTAAAATAAGCAATAAAATAGGTGTTTCTTTTAGCTTATTTAATGGGTTTATGAGCTTATTAAAAATTCAAAAAACCAACGAGCTCACTTTCTTATAAGCTTATCAAACAGCTAAAATAAGCTATAAAAAAGGTATTTCTTTATGAGCTAATTTGACGGGATTTATGAGCTTATCGAAATTTTGATAAAAGCCAATAAGCTGAGTTTGAATTGCTTATGAGCATACCAACTTAATGTTATAGTTGAATCAAAAAAATTTCAATAAGCTCATAAGCCCGTCAAATAAACTATAAAAAAAATTAATTGATGGATAATAAGATGATAACCTCATTGCAGATGATCACTACAGAGTATTTTAAACCCGGTTGAGTCACCGGGTCCACCGGTTAAGTCACCGGGTCCACCGGTTGAACACCGGGTTAACCCGGTTTCTGCCCAGTACCAAGAGCAAATTTCAGTCCATGGTCTATGTCACCATTTTATGTGAAAGTCAAAGGTTAATTTTGAAGGTGAGACTTTTAGTCGTATTTGTGATTTTTTTTTTTTTTTTTTTTTTTTTTTTTTTTTTTTTTTTTATTATTATTATTACTACGTATTTTTTAAGCAGAAAAGTATTGTTTTCATCTGAACTTTTTTTTTTTTTTTACACGCAAAAACTAAAAAAAGGGGTGGTTTTACTCGTGAACTGTGTCCATAACGCATAAGATTCAACTTAATATAAGCAATGTTCACTCATGAACTCTTCCCTATAACGCATCAACCTTGCTACACTTTTCCTTGTTTACGCATGAAGAGCGAAAGAATGGGCAGTTTGGTGGTTGGCTTCATCAAACGACAAAAACAAATGATGTTTGTGCGAGTATTATGAGGTATTATTGTGCTAATTTGTGATGTTTTGATGTTTGTATAGTGGACTCAATGTTAACTACAACAAAGGTTTGGTGGTGGGATTGGACGGTGATGCGGCATATGACCACACCACCACTACTGTTGAGAGGAAGATCTTTGGTTGCGTTTCTTTTATTTTTTTTTAATTAAATTGGTGTGCCTCTTCCTGTTGCTTCTACTTATTGGAGAGGAGCACTTTGCAATTTGCATTCTTTAGTCATACATATCATTTAACATATAAAAAAACATTAATCGATCTTTTTGTATAAAAATTAACAGTTCGCCGCAAAACCATGGGTGTCTTGGGACCCCCGGGACCCATCCTAATTCCGTCCTCGGAAACAATAGTTAGTTATATAGTGTGGGTTTGATTGTTAAACTCTGTCACTTAAATGCCTGATGTTATCGTTAAACGAACTAGTACAAATATGCGTCTCGAAAAGTTTTATATTTATGCAATGTACGAGATTCTACCTATATTTTGAGATTTTTTAAACGTTCTCACAACTTAAACTTCATTTACATGAACATGCATGTAGGTTAATTCTCGAAAAGGACTATAAAATTTCGAGAAAAGTAATAAAACTCTTGAAGCGTCTCTTAGAAAAAAAAAAAAAAAAAAAAAAAAAAAAAAAAAAAAAATCGTCCAATCTCGAAATATTTTGTAAAAGATAGGTAAAATGACAAACGCGTTGAAATGAGAAAATAAAAGACACTATCTATACTAGTTATAAAGGCTTTATAGTCAAAGTGAAAAGTTGAGTTTTAAAAAATGGTCAACTTCAACGAAAAACTACATATCCTGGATTATTGAATTCGTATTAATGGAAACTATTCACTATTCACGGCCCTCGACACAATATCTGTAAGTATATTGCAATGAAAGGAAAGTATTCAATGGTGCAAACCATTTCAGGAAACATTGCTGGAAACACCTTCCTATTGCTGGACATGAATTCGAAACAATAAGTGAAAACTTTTATAAACTTTAATTTTATCTTAGGAAAGTACAAGACACCGCGTTACATTTCATTTTCATCATTTAACATCATTTCACGTCACATATATCTTCTCTATTATTTCTCTATGTAACCTAAAACAAACCCAGCCCTCCTCTCTTTATAATTTCCGCCGCCACCACCACCCTCTCTAAATCTGTCGACCTGATCTATATGTAACCTACAACAAACCCAGCCACCCTCTCTTTATAACCTACAACAGATTATAAACTTGGCTTTGCATCATAAGTGTATCGTTGGATTTGTTTCTTCTTTATATATTTGGTTAGTATCTTGAACAAGTGAAGTATTTGAGGCCTATAATATTTAGGCAATGATGATGTGTTTAACTCGACGTTTGATTGAAAGATTATATCTGAGCCTCATTGTAAATTAGTTGTGGTTTTTAGTGGTCAAGTTATTTAGATGACGGGTGCTTAAGGTCATTATAACGGATTTATGTTTCTTTTTCATTCATAAAGCCAAGTGCTTGAACGGTTCTGTATTCAATTTCACATGCGGTCACCAATCGTATTGTTGTCATTTGTGCTTTCGGGAACCAACCAATAAAAACAAGGGTTTTTTCATGCAATCTATATGGCGTCGTCCTTAAAATGGAAGATTAGTGTTGATCTGGTATGTCCTGTGGTAGTCATGTGCTAGCCTAATCTAATATATTCTTGGACAGACTTATTATCTTTGAAGAGTGCAACTCAAAGTGTATGCATTGGCACTGAACTGATATTGAATCAAGTGATTTCGGATTTTCTTAATTTGTTTCTATGTATACTGTCAATAGTATGAACAAAGATAAATAATATATTAAGCATGGTATTAAATTGATCTTTGTCTCTTGGGTACACTTACGTGACCAAGAAGTAATGTGAGGCAAAATATTGCTATGATACAATGTTAAGGAGAAAGGAAGATATTACGGAGTAAAATGTTATTGTAAATGGTAGACACCAAACTGTTAAAAAAAATGGTGTCATGTGGCACATGTCTCGAAGTGTCCAAAGGTTTCAAAGATATAGCCTATTAGAGCACAAGGTGTAGTAATGAACCAAGGTTCGTCATTTGGGGCCCACAGCCTGCCACATCACTTTAGCAAACCTCCGCAATTAGCCCCTCCTTACTAACAACTAACCACAACTTACTCATATAAGACCCACCACTTACAACTTTATTTTTTTTATTCAAATTTCCAAATAAACTAAATTAATTTCATTAATAATAAAAATACATTACAATCAAATTAATACAAATAATATTATATATATATATATATATATATATATATATATATATATATAAACAAAAAAACAAAAAACAAAACGATACAAATTTAACCGAATCTCTACTTAGGCCAACTAAACCCACAATGTTGACCATAGCCCACATAGACCATATCAGATTAAAAAATAAATAAATTATCATCTTTTTCTTTACCCACTGCAGACACACCACACACACTTAAATCCAAAAACATATATTGATTATAGATCGAAAAAAAGAAAAAGAAATTACCCCTGACAAAAGTACATGTTCTATCTTCGTTGTGCAGACGTTGGGGTGTGAAGTGGCGAGCAAAAACGTAGGCCACCGGTGTGGCAATTAGCAGTGGCGAGCTGCCATGTGGACTAGCGAACCCAAGCAACGAGCTGCACCTCCCGCTCTTATGTGATACAATATCACAACATAATACAAGTGGCACAAGTCCAATTGTGAGTATTTTCAAAATAAAGCTAAAGATCATTTAATGTTTTTTGATTTTTGAACAATGACAAGAAACTTCTAAGACCAAATTTAACATAAACAAAAAGGGCCACATGTCTGTTATATCAAATTTGAAAAAGAAAAAAAAATTACAAGTATTAATTCACACTATTTAAATTTTAAACCACAACCTATCACATTTGAAGTTCACTAAACCACTACTTGACTGATTGGTAAGCTACACACATATTTTTACATCTATTTTATTCATTTGTGTTATCTTTTTAGACAATTCTCAATTTTGTATATGTGACATAACTAAACAAGGCAATAAATGCAGCGTCAAGTTAAATTTTGACAACAATGTTAATAATACTTGCTCTATAAGAGCTTACCGTATTTCAAATGCACATTCGACATTAGTTTAAGGAAAATGTGCACAAATTGCCTTTTTAGCCTCATTTGACATTAGTTTTCGATATCAATTATTATATTATCTTTTATCACTGTTTCAAAGTTTATTCTGTGAATGTCACGGGTCATAGAACTAAAACCAAATATATCGTTAATGGTTATGGTCAAATAACTTACATATCATGTGGATATTGTGCTAAAAACACAGATCATAAAAGTATTCAGTTTTCTTTTTACATTTATCTAATGTCCTTTAGTACATTGTTATACCAAATTCATCTAAAAGATTCTTTACACACACATTATTCTTAATCAATCATTACTATATGTGTTATATGTCCGTTTATAACACATTCTACATCTTGTTCATAGTTTTCAATTTAATCATGTGAATTTCACGGGTCATAGAATTTCACTAACTGTTTTTATATGTTCTTTATTACATGTTAGAAATTTTTGCTTGAGTTGAGTTATCACATGATACAACTGTTTGCAATTACATTTTGATCGATTAACGTTCTATTTTGAATGCTACACAAAACACTTACCACAATATCACAAATCGTTAATTATCTGCCGCAAGGAGTTTTCGTTACTATGTACGGGTACTCGCCTAGTATAAGACTAACTTCTGCAAACTTGTTAGAGTTTGTACTTATGTGCAATGTTTTAAAAATCGGGTCTCAAATCGACCACGTCGAATGGCCGGATCACTGGGTCATCGGTGCAATCGGTTCAACCGCTGAGTCGGGCCGGTTTTTCATTTAAGTAGATTGAAATAGTTCGGCTCACAAACACTTATGAAACCTTTATCATTTAATACCAACATACATAAAACCTAAACAATTCAATACTAATCAATTATAGGTTTATAAAATATGTATTATTTCCAAACACATACAATTCAACGAGAATACAAATATTAAAATTAAAAACAACATTATCAATCACCACGAATCCATGATCAATCGAAACTTATCATATATATTTTCTATAATAAAGTTAAAAGAAAAATGTCAAAGACGGCTGACTTTGGTAAATCGAGACGACTTGGCTCACATGAAACTCGGCAGGTCAAACTCTTTTTAAGCCTAAAAAAACCGGTTTATTTTGACCCTTTTTTAAGCAAAAAACGGTTTAACCAATTTATTAAGTCCGGTCGAACCTGTTTCAAAACACTGCTTATGTGAGTACAAATGCCACTTTATAAAATTTGATTATTTATAGAAGTAAACTTATTTAGTCTTATTTTTAAAACAAAGATATTTTATACTCCGTATATGTTTTATGATAACCTACAAATCAAAAGTTAAAAAAGTAATCTAGTTACCATCGACGTTCCTATAACTTTAGGGAGGTGATTTGCATAGTTCCTTAATTGATTGGCACACTCTAAATTAGAGTGTCTTGACATTTATACCCTCACAGGTAAAAATGTGTAAAAGTAATGTGAGGGTATAAATGTCAAAACACACTAATTTAGAGTGTGTCAATCAATTTAAAGAGTGTGCAAATCACCCTCCATAAATTTAAGGCTAAATTTAAAGTTTTATCAAACCTGACTATATGCAGTTAAGCATGTTTGTCTTAATATGCATGACCCTCAGGAACCTCATTTCTTGGCTCTCAAGCGGATTTGATGTATATTAGGGGTACATTAGACCACGGACTACCGTTGTTTACCTCCTCTACTATATGATTGGTTGCTTATTCGGATGCGGATTGGGTTGGTTGTCTCACCACTCGGAGATCGACTTCAAGTTACTATGTATTTCTTGGCAACAACCTGCACTCTTGGTCCTCTAAGCGTCAATCGACGCTTTCTCGTTCAAGTGAAGAGGCAGAGTATCATGGTGTTGCCAATGCTGTTGCTGAGACTTGTTGGTTGCATAATTTACTTCGTGATTATCTTCTGCTACACTTGTCTATTGTGATAATGTTAGTGTTGTTTATTTATCTTGCAGTCCGATTCAGCATCAGCGTACCAAGCATATTGAGATTGATATTCATTTTGTTCGGGCCTTGGTTGCTGCTGGACAGGTTTGAGTTCTTCATGTCCCTTCTCATTATCAGTATGCGGACATTTTCACTAACGGATTGCTTTCTGCATTGTTTGAAGAGTTTCGTACCACTTTGAGCGTCCTCCCGCTCCAATTGTGGGAAAGTGTTTGCCCATAATATTAGATTGTGTATTTGTATTGGGCTCTAGGCCCGTATCTAGAACCATCCATTTAATTATATTTAACGTACAGTATTATGGGATTGATTTACACTCCTACATATATGCGTTGACGCGCATTCCTCACCATGCAAGAAATGCGCCCAATGCATATGCACATGTTAACTACATAATAATAGGAAAGCATAAGACACACGTTGTCCGCCGGATGCGGATACCCGCGGGTGAAGTAAATTCTATAGCAACCCACTCTTTACCCCTTGCATTAAAAACGACGATTTGAACAGACAACGCTTCGGCTATAGAAGGGGGGGGGGGGGGGGGGGGGGGGGGAGAGGTGATCTACAAGGAACGTTTCTCATTACTACATAGGTCATTTCATAACTAAAACCTTTAGGTTGTAAGCTTTACTATTTATAGGATTTCTTTCAAAAATACAACTCGTACTTTTAGTTATACTTTCTTTGTTGTTGTCAAAGGTTTAGCATATCACTCGACAAAATCAATTCAATAATTTTCATATAAATTAAGAAACCCTTTTTTCTTAGTTCATTTATTATCTACATCTATACTAATATTCTAGGAATAAATAAAAAAAATGATAATTCTATACAAACACCCCTGTACTCTTATATACACACCCTTTTATGCATAGCGGTGTTGTACTGTATGCATCACCGGTGGTAATTTAGGGATGTGTGCATAGGATTTTTGTACTAATGGGGTGTGTCTATAGCAACACCCATAAAAAACGCATTTAATTAAAACTTAAAAATTAAATAATGTGGTTAGACAAAAATATCTTATTTATAAAAAGAAATGAAAATTAAATATTTATCACAATTTAAACAACCAATTTACTTAACTGTCATTTATTGCACACCCATATATACATAAAAAAGAAATTGTACACACAAATTAATGCTAATATATACCATCACTAGCGGTGTCAAGCGGGTTATCGGGTCGGGTTTGAGGCTTAATGAGTCGGGTCTATTGGGTTTTGAAAAAATAAAAACTAACCCGCAACCCGACCCAGGTAACGAGTCTATCAGATTGCCGGTTGTCGAGTTAGGTCTGTCGGATTATTGGGTGACATGTTTATCTAATCTCATAATTTACTTCATATACTAAAATAACACTCAACACCAAATTAACTAAACACTCAACACCAAATTAACTTAATTATTGAATCAACATAGCACTAGTATTTTCTTTGTCATAATATACAACGTTTTGAAACCCGGGTCGACCCGGCCGGTCGAACCGGTCGGACCGGAACCCGGTCAAAAAACGGGTTGTTTTGACCCGGGTTTCTAAAACCGGGTCAACCGGTGTGACCCGCCGGGTTTTGAGTGACCCGGGTTGACCCGGGTTTTGAAACCCGGCCGGGTTTGGATTTTCTCTCTTTTTTTTTTTTTTTTTTTTTTTAAATTTAAATTTCGACTCTTTTTTATTTATTTGTCATTATTAAGGTGTTATTTTTGTTTGATATGACTTTTTTATGGTGTTTATTCACTCATATTTGTGCGTAAAATCGATTTTTGGAAATGTGGGTAAAACCGGGTCTAACCGGGTTGACCCGGTGACCCGGTAACTCGGCCGGGTCGATCCCAAACCCGGGTTTCAAAACATTGATAATATATAACAAAATGAAGATAGTATACTATAAGTAGCATTGGATTCTTGTCAGTGGCCATGTAGTTATTTACATTATGTAGCAGCAAAACAAAGAATAATAAAAAGTAAGCTACTGATGATGGTTTGCAAGACACCATAACCAAATTTGAAGATGTGGCAAGCCTACTAATTAAGAATTGTGATTAATTAACTATGACAAAAGCAAGCCAACTAATTAAGAATTGTGATTAATTAACTATGACAAAAGCGATTTAGTTCAAAATTTATAAAATTTTTAATGTGTCATTATGGCTTATCGGGTTAACCCAATAACAAAGTAAATTAACCTGACCCTATTAGGCTATCGGGTTGACCCGATAGACCCGATAAGCTAAGTTGGACCCGAATCAACCCGACCCTATAGGGCTTTATCGGGTTTGGGTCGGGTCGACCCATTTGACTCCCCTAAACCGTCGCTACTATGCACGATTAATCGTCAGATATATTAAATTTATGAATTAACTAATCACATTGTCTGGGTTAACACAATCTGTTTCAACCCGTTCTAAAAATTACTTACTTTTACCCGGTCAACTCATTTTCTAACTGTACCAGAAAACTATGATATGTGCATGGTGTGCTGTGCTATAAATCAACACCACAGAGGAAACAAATTTAAAGCTAACTTGAACAATAAACGAGTTTTTTCGGAGCAAATCCAATCCATTTCACTACATAGTACTAGTAACTAACATGCATTAGCTTTTTTCATACCTAAATGCTACTACTATAACATAATAAGTTTTTGACTCGTGAGAACTTTTGAGTAAATCATAGCATTAATTATACTACAATTTAAATGATTCCCCCCATTCTTTGCTACTACTATAACATCATAGCATTAGCTTTTTTCATACCTAAATGCTACTATTGTAACATAATATGTTTTTGACTCGTCACTCGTGAGAACTTTTGAGTAAATCATAGCATTAGTTATACTACAATTTAAATGCTTTCTCTCGTTCTCTGCTACTACTATAACATCATAGCATTAGCTTTTTTCATACGTAAATGCTACTACTGTAACATAATATATTTTTGACTCGTCACTCATGAGAACTTTTGAGTAAATCATAGCATTAGTTATACTACAATTTAAATGATTCCCCCCATTCTCTGCAACCTAGCTAGTTTCACCTGAAACGTAAAACATGTATAATAGTTAGTAACACAATATATTATTCATATAATGTCATCTAATCCGTTTGATTTCACTATACTATCTACATGTTTTTCACAAAAAGAAAAAATAAAATAAAATAAGACCAATCCTACATATAAGAAGCCAATAAAGAGCCCCTAGACACAACATTTCTTAGGGGGTGTTTGGCTAAGCTTATTTAACGTAAGCCCATTTAGGCTTATTTTAGATAAACTCCAATTTTGTGGCTTATTTTGAAACTTGTCAGCTTATTTAAGTTTATTATGATATGATAAACTTATAAAAGCTGACAAGTATCAAAATAAGCCTGAAAATTGGGCCTTATCTAAAATAAGCCGAAATGTAACTATAACAAAATACGTTTATTAATACAATAGAATAAGTATATCAACACAAAACTATAACTATAACAAAATACGGGACATTGTCACCCTCCAATCTCACCTAGAAAGATGTTCCAATATCTTTAAACAAACTAACTAAAGAGCACATTTTTCAAACTCATATCATGCAATTTAATTCGTGCTCAACATTTTCTTAAACTATGTAGAAGGGTTTAAATGAAAAAAACATTATTATTTTGCCCTACCAAAAAAGAAATAATAACATGTAAGTTGATGAATCATGAAATTTTTTACCTTGATAACTCGACGTCTGATTTCGTATTGTTTGTCCACTTCCAGGGCTACAATGGCATCTTTAACTTTTTCAAACTAAATAGAAACATGACACACGTAAGTAGAACACAATTAACTTTCTTTTGCAAAATATTTAAGATACTGTTTAAGTATATGTAAGCTTACATGAACGAGAGCGTAACCTCGACGCCGACACTGCCCCTCACATGAACGAGAGCGTAACCTCGACGCCGACGCTGCCCCTCGTCATCAACGGGTATCACAACCTTTTTCACAGTACCGTGTATCTTGAATGCGTGAAACAGAAAATGAAACTATATATGTAGTATATACATAACTTGTATACATCGAAAGACCAACAGTTATATTTATTTGAATATTCAGTAACATTTATGATTTACATGCCTAAAAAAAG
This sequence comes from Artemisia argyi, assembly GCA_030686995.1. Taxonomy (NCBI): domain Eukaryota; kingdom Viridiplantae; phylum Streptophyta; class Magnoliopsida; order Asterales; family Asteraceae; genus Artemisia; species Artemisia argyi. The sequence goes on along the minus strand of CM060682.1, from coordinate 17,003,876 downwards.
AATGTTACATATGATATTCACTTTCATCAACAAAAAGAAAGATTAATAATTACAAAACTTAAATACAATTTTGAGTGATGTCCAAACCTTTTTAAGATCTTCATTGATGTCCAAATTTAGATTTCCAGCATACAATACTTTACTTACGTCCGTGTCATTTTTGTCTTCATATTTATTTGCAGAATAGGTTTCCTATTTTAATTTTTGATGAAACGATTTCCATACAAGGACTCAATGTTTCTAATGTTTGAATAAAATGAAACAAAGGGAGCAGTGTACATATGCTTAACTTATACTTACTTTATATGTCATAGTCAATTTTCATAAATAAAGCAAACATATACATAGTAATTTTTTAAAATAATACTGGTAATAGATAAAGATAATGGTAACACGTAACAGAGTTCACATGTAACTATGGCAACAACGACAAAACAGATCGATTATCGATATTATACCAATTCTAGTGAAATCTAAGCTTACTTAAAACAAAATACGGGGCATTGTCACCCTCCAATCTCACCTAGAAAGATGTTCCAATATCTTAAAACAAACAAACTAACTAAACAACACATTTTTCAAACTTCATATATATAGCATACAATCCAAACATATAGAGCTACTATACTAGCTGCAGTACCCATCTACTAACATGTGTAAGTTTCATTTGTAAGAAACAAACTCTATTCGTTCAACATCTAAAGGTTCATGTACTTGGTTATTGGAGAACCTCAATTATAATAAACGTAACACCATTTGATTTAATGTATTGGAAATTATCATGTCTACTGGTTGAATATACTTGGTTAAGGATTTATCCGTTATTGAAATACTTAATGTCTATAATTACCTGAAAACAAAATCAGCATTGTTTATAACTATATATGCAACACTTAATGTCTATTACCTGTCAATTTTTTTATGAAAGTAGTCTAAACCACGTTTTAACATCCTCTTATTTCCAATAATCTCTTCGCCATTAGAGTCTTTGAATATATCCACAAGACAGAATTTGTAATATGGCTTTACTGAAGTTGTTGACGATGACATCTTAAATCCTGATGCTGCATAAATAAAGCAAACAATTACAACAAGGAACAAACAAATTCGTCAAGAAAACAATGAGGGTTTCTTCCAAAATTCACATTTAAAACGTGATATGCAAGAAGCTATGGAAAATTACGACAAAAATGTGTTGAATATTGCAAACAAGTAAAATGAACTAGTTACTGCTATAACAAAACTAACCTCATGATATACTTAAAACTGGGCTACGTTGTAATTCTTATGTATGGGTGACATTATTTATAGACAAAATCCGGATTTGAAACCAATTGTGTTAAATGTGTTTTGCATTAGTTGTACTTCAAAAAAAGGAGATAGCAACAAGCCAAGTGATTTCAGGCATGTGTACCTTAGAAATGACAAATCAATGGTAGCTTGGAGTAGTAGAGTAGGTGAGTATTGATTGACCATTGCCATTTTGACAGCTGAGAGTAGAAAGTGTTTTGTGTGTTTGGTGGAGATGAATTAATGTTTGGGTGTTTGTATATATATTGTGTTTCTTTTGTCGTAAAATAAGCTCTTTGGAAAGCACCTCAACATTTACTACTCAAAAAGTAGCGTATATATAAGTAAAGCCATACATGCAAAGATAGCTGCACAAGATAACAATTTGGTATTCAAGCTTAAACCAGCCATATATGCAAGATTAGGGATGAGCACGGTACATTGATCCCGTACCGAACGGGATTCAGATATCGGTACCGGTACCGGGAAATCGGGTTTTTCCTTTTTTTTCGAAAATTTCCCGATTTAGTACCGGTCCCGTACCGAATTAATGGTCCCGATTTTTTTTCACCTTATTTCGTAGTCCCGAAACCTTATCGTATATCAGGAATCGGTACCGTTTCGATACGGTTTCGGGATTCGGTTCGAAATGCTCATCCCTACGCAAGATGTTAGAAAAATATTAAATTAACAAGATTGCCCTTTTAAAGTGAGAAACACACCATATGATGTAATCAATTGTAAACTAAACACTTTGCTAAACATCGAAGCTTAACATCAATCCCTTGAAAATTGAACTTCATGCATTGAATGGTCCTAGTGATATATATTAACCACATTGTTACATAAACACTCTTAATATTGATAGTTTAAGATTTGACTTATATGAGGCCGTCTAATAGTAAGATTATTTGTGTAACAATCTGATACATTTGAACCTCGATAGAAAAAAATGCAACACACTCTCCGGAACAGGTAAACCCCGGCCACCTCCATCAAAGGTCTTCCATGGAATCAAAATGAGTTCTATAAGACTAATCTCTAGGATGCGAACTCATTTTTACCAAAGAATGATTAATATATTCGTATGAATTTAGGTCCATAAACATTTTTGTCGTTTGTTTAGTATTTATGTATCTTATATCTTTTAATGTTTAATTAGTTCATTAAAATAGGCCTGATCATCGGTCGAAGATCGAACTGGACCGGCCAAGATCAAGACCGAAATAACCAAAAGGTCTGGTCTAAGAAGATAAAATGGTCGGTTTGTATGCCGGACCGGACCAGACCGAGACCGAATTCGCCAAAAAACCTAGACCGAGACCGGACCGCTGGTCCTTCGGTCCATCGGTCGGTCTAATTCGTTCGGTTGGTTTGCTCAGCCCTACATTAAGATTATGGGACTAGCTAGCCTATCAGACGGATTTTAAAACTAGTAATGTAATAAAAAAAAAATGGCCAATATACAAAAAACCAAATACCACCGGATTAAAACTTTTAAAATCTAAAAAAGTGTCACCTTAGCCTTATTTCATTCAACATGACCTTCACAAAAAGAAACAATAAATTTTGGTCACCTACCGAACTTTCAATTCTTTCACCTAACATTTCTTAAAGACTTGCTTCGTTCAATTTATGCATTAAAAGTGACCTTCTTTTAACTTGTTTCTTGCAGAATCAACAATGCAAGCAAAAGTGAATAAAACCTGTCAGTCATCATTAAATAAGGATGATGTTCTAGTTTTCTTTCACCATGTATGAGTTTGGTTGGTGTTACAATTTATGAGTTTGGTTGTGTTTCATTAATGATATTTTTTAAGTGATGAGTAGAATATCGATAAAGGCAACCTGCTATTCTACTATCTTATAAAAACTTAGATATCAGTTGTAACTCTTCTATTGTTTCATTTCCTCTTTGTTTTTGTAAAATAGTAATATTATTGAATTATGTTTTGTGATTACATAATGAGGATTTCATGTATCTATAATACTTTATAATGTATTTGAAATATATCCAAAATCGAATACTTAAAATTTTAAGCAACACACTTGCTAACAATGGAAAATAAAGTTACAGAAAAATTAAGTAATTTAAATTTATAAACTTGTAACTGTCTTTCAATAAATATTTAATAAATGTTATTTTTAAAATACTCCTACAATCGTTATCACTTGCCAAACCTTGAATAAAATCTTCGCAGCTACCCATTTCATTTTGTGACATCTTTATATTAATGAGTTTATCTAAAGATTTGAAAGGAGTGAAGGACACACAATAGCTTGGAATGGTGCCTTCTAAACATCGGACAAATCATTAATGAGACTACATTGAGGAAGGTCTACTCATCAATATTAGAGGTGGCAATTTGTACCCAAAATTAAAAACTAGTCTAATTTGGGAAATTTTAAAAAAAAATTGGGCACGTTTAGCCATTTTTTTTAAATGGACATATATTGCCCTTGTAAAAGTTAAATTAGCACAAACGGTCACATACTTTCTCTTAATTGAATAACATTACAATTGTTTTTAAAGAAAAAAAATACGGATATAATTTATTTAATTTTTTAAATATAAATGTTGTATTACGTTTGAGGAATTGATTTCATTGTTTTATGTCTTTTCTATAGTGATTCGTATTGCATGCGCCCTTTGACTCGTGCCTATTTAACCCACACCCATTTGACCCGAGCCCGTTTGACCCGTGGCCCGTGCCCGCCCGTTTTGCCACCTCTAATCAATATTTAACCACACTTGTACACCTAAAATTTCCTTTCCTTCTCTCTATCTCCTTCTTTTTCTTTAGACTGTGTGAGGGCCAGCCAGTACTAAGGATACCCTTTAGGTGATGTTTCTTTTTACCCTTAGCTAAGAGATTTGATCCACAAAAATATTTAATAGTATTTCTTTTTTAAATAAGACTCACTTACTTCTTTACTTCCTTTATATCCTCAAGACAAGAAATGTTAACTCTTCCCCAGTAAGTGACTCTAAGAGACGTGGTGTTGGGAATAGACTTTATTATTTCAAGTGTCTTTCATTGAGTTTTGGTATAGGTTGCATTACTTAGTTATAACATTAGTTATCTTATATATTTTGTAAGTTTTATGCTTGGTTTATAGGTTTGGATAAAGTCTAAGGGCTAAGTATGTCATATTGTGTAAGTTTAGAGAAGCCCTAATCCTTACCTATAAATATCCATGTATAACCTCATTTTGAGGCGGGTTGGTTCTCTTGTTCATTTCATCTCTTTCTTTTTCATATCAAGGGGTTCCTTCCACTGTCTCTCTCTCTACCTACTTTCTCTCTCTAGATCTAGATTTCTATTAGTGATTATGTTATTAAAATCGTGACCTAACAAGTGGTATCATTCGCCAAGGGATAATATAGGTTGATTTAGGTTTGATTTGGTAGATAAACTAGGTCTAAAAGTGATATTATTAAAATTCGGATTACTGTTCATCGTGTTTTTCTGTCGAGTTAGATTCTTTGTCATACCGAGTTTGGGGTTTCTACTTAGCGTGTTAGGATTTCTTGGTATTGTCGAGTTAGGAACCTAAGGTCTATCGAGTTAGGTGCCTAAAATACTATCGAGTTAGAGGTGTTTCTTTCGAGTTAGGTGTCTAACTTAATTTTCTTTCGAGTTAGGTGTTCCTTCTATCGAGTTAGGTGTCAAAGTTATCGAGTTAGAGGTTCATTTTGGTTCTATCGAGTTAGGTGTTTAATTCTTTCAAGTTAGGTTTTATCTTTTCGAGTTAGGTGCTAAATAGTCTATCGAGTTAAGTGTCAATTTCTATCGAGTTAGGTGGCTCTTATTATCGAGTTTGGGTTTCTTTGGCGAGTTAGCCATTCCATTCCTAATCGTTTATTGAGTTAGGACAAGTGTGACTCTAACTAAGGGGATACTCTGCCCAAATCAAGACTACTTATCGAGTTAGAAACCAAAGCTCATATCGAGTTAGGAACCTACCTCACTTATCGAGTTAGATACCAAAGCACATATCGAGTTAGAAACCATCTTAGGACTTATCAAGTTAGAAACCATCTTAGAACTTATCAAGTTAGAAACCATCTTTGAACTTATCAAGTTTGAAACCATCTTTGAACTTATCAAGTTTGAAACCACATTTGGACTTATCAAGTTTGAAGACAAATTGACATACCGAGTTTGATATCAAGTTTTTCAAATCTAATTACAACCTTTATTTATCTTTAACGATCAAAGTTTTACATAATCACTAATCTTCTCAAAGTTTCTACTTCTTATCTTTCTCTTCTTGATTTCAAAAAAAAAAAAAAAAAAAAAAAAGTTTTTTGGCGGGAAAATTTGAGTAAAATTTAATTTTTACCAGAGACTAAACGTTCAATTTTTACGCAAAATTTAAATTTTGGTATAACGTTGAAAATTTTGGCCCAAAATTCAAATTTTTAGGCCAAAATTCAAATTTTTTCGGTGAAATTTGGCGGCAAAATTTTTGAAACTCAAATTTTTCTTGCAACCTTTAAATTGCATTTCCTAGTGATTTTCAAATTTTGGGAGAGAAAATTTTTTCAAATTTATTTTGGAGGGAAAACCAGAAATCACAATTTCGACCTTACGTGTGACATTTTGCTTGATTTTTTTGATTACATCGCAACAATCAAGGGGGAGAGCAATGTCATCTACAACGTCTCAATCACCTTCTTCCAACTACCTTCCTCACCAATATTCTCATCAGCAACAGTCATCAGCAACAGTACCTTCTTCCAACTACCTTCCTCACCGATATTCTCATCAGCAAAAGTATCATCAACAACAAAGTCACAGCTCCCTCATTCGCCATGTTCTGCTCTTTGGCAATAAATCAAGGCCTCCAATGTTGCTACCAGGAACGTATACTGTTTGGAAACGGAGATTTCTACAATGGCTCACAGATCGTCCTGCTGCAGATCTCATGCTTAAATCCATTCAAGATGGTCCATACAAAATGATATTTCTTGCTGACTCAACAGGGGTTATCAGAATACAAACTGATGAAGATTTGAATGCAACTGAACTTGCTCAGTACGATGCTGACCAACAGGCTGTATGGTTCATAACAGTGGCACTTCCCAACTCAATTTACATGTATATGGACTTTCAAGCTAGTGCGTATGAAATGTGGAAATATCTTGAAGCTAAGCATCGTACAGAAGAACTTCATCACTTCAGAATGAAGCAAATTCTTGAATCTTGCTTAAGCATGAATCCATTGAAGACCATTCTCCCTGCTCCACCAACTCCGGCTGTTGACCATGGATCCTTAATTCACACTCCAAATGGTCTCTTCTTCAATCCTCCGAATGCACCTGATCCTTTCTTCATTCAACAGTATCATCCTGCAACACTACATAATAATGCGCAATCTCTTTTGCAAAATCTAGTGAAGCTTAGTCAAGTATCTTCTAAGAAAGGCAATGGCGCTATGACTTCAAATTCTGAATGCTTAAACACAATGAAAGATTTTGATGATGAAGAAGATCTTATCGAACCGAGCATGGCATTTTTGGCATATACAGAAAATATTGCAGATGTGGAAGATCAAGATTGTGATTCAACTCCACTCTTTGACGATAATGTTGAATACAATGCCACACTTAGTCAAATGGAAGTTGAAGGGGGTAATCTCAATGCTGTTTTGCAAAGGGTCATGGGAGATATTCCATCTGATGATGAATATGCAGATTTGGAATCCAATACAGCAGATTTGGAAACCGATACAACATATGTGATGTTAATGGCAAACATGCAGGAATCTCACATGAATAATACATGCCCAGAGCTTGATTCTGATGATTCTGAAGATCCAATTGTGAGATTAAACGGAGAGAAAATGTATCTATCAAGGTCGCTGATGCATGAGTTAGAGACATATTTAGTGAAGAGATGCATGGAACAGTGTAGATCACTTAAGTCACACCTTAAGGTCCTCTCATACAAAGACTTAGAAGGAACTCGTTCCGAGTATGGATTCAAACGGGCATTTCCATCACTCCTTGGAGAAGACTTTGACATTTTCACGAATATGATGTTCGAAAACGTGAATCAACTTGAAAAGCAGCTTGCATCAGAAGAAGTTCACGAGAATGAATCCAACGCCACCTTCAGAGTGATCAAGGAACAGTTTCAGCAGTTCATCAAATCCCGAATCGAGGATGAAACTTTCAAAGACATATTGATTCGAGATTTGGATTCGATTGAGAAGGCGATTCTTCACAGAAGAAATTATGTCCAAAGAATGAATGAACAGAAGTTGCAGATTCAAGAAGAGCAATCCCATAAAGTTGATGTGTTGGAAGCTAATTTGGTTTTCATGGATAACAATGGGACAGAATCAGAAGTACAGGATGACAATAGCAGATTGGGGAATGATACAGATGCAGACTGTGCAGAGATCATACCCTTCTATGACTCAGAGCCCAACTTTGACAAAGAACAGATGGATGAGGAAGATGGCATACCCATCTATGACACCGAACCCAACTTTGACAAAGAGCAAATGATTGAGGTACAATCTACTGTTGATCATATACTGCCTGCAAATGAGAAACAACAATCTGAGCAACCTGAATTCAGAAATGAAGGAGAGGTTGACCAGAATGTTGTCCAATGTCTAGACAAACGTTTTGAGTCTGAGTCCTTACCTGATAATCCAATAGCTGAAACATCGTACAAAACTCTTGAGTCAGAAAACATTCTTCTCAAAAAGACCATTGCCCAGTGTCATAAAGATTTTTCAAAACTAGAGGCACATTGCATCTCACTTGAACTTCAAATGCAAAACGAATCTATAAATTCGGGCAACAATGGTCAATTTTTGAATGAACAGAGAAAACGTGTGGATACATTAGTTAAAGAAAATGAGCTTTTAAAAGGCCAAATTCAAGAAAAGGTGTTTGCACATGCTGCATTACAAAACAAATTAAGAAGACTGACTGGCCAGAGTGTGGATACTAAGTTTGCAAAGCCATCAATCTTGGGGAAACAACCTTCTCAAAAAATCAGAAAACAATCAGTGGTTAGACAACCGACTGCATTTAAATCTGAACGACCTAAATTTTCAAAACCTCGGTTTGCCTCCCAAGTTGTTGAGAAAAACAATTTGACAAAACCAGTCACTCCACATTCTTGGCCTAAGGAAAATGCATCTGTGTCTGCTAAATCTCAACACGTGATTATAACTGGCTCATCTAGGATTAGTTCGAAAACAGTGTCTAATACGAGCATTAAAAGTAAAGATTCTTATGGAAGATATGACATGTACAAGAACTATGATCTAGAAAAGGCTAGGAAAAAGGCACTACTTCAAAAGGATGGAATTCTAGGTTCAAAACCTCATGTGATGCCTTCCACTGTAGTACAGAACACTGCTTGTAGTAGCACACCAAAACCTAAGAGTAATCAACAAACTAATAGGAATTGGATAGCTTCTAAGAGTAGTTGCGTAAATAATCATGTTGTTTGTGCTTTAAAATATCTTCAAAAGGGAAATTCACTTGAAAAGGCTCAATCGACTAAGACAAACAAACCCGTTGAACCAAAACTCATAAGTCAAAAACCTAAGAAGTGGATCAACATATGACGTAGGTTTTCTCAAAAAAGTGATGCTCCCACAATTCATTCAACTGCATCTAAAAGGAAAACTTCTCCTAGATCTAACACTAGGTGGGTACCCACGGGTAGAATTTTCAAATCAATCGGTCTTAGGTAGATTCCTACAGGAAAGATTTTAGACATTTGCACCAAAACTAATGTGAACTCCACTATATCTACCCCTGAGACAAGAAGGAAAACCGTTGGAATTGTGTGTTCGAGTGTCAAGAAGATAATTGACACTACATCTTTATGCTTCTAACATCTGGAACCCAGTTTCTCTTGGGGTTCCGTGCTCTCTGTTTTTCTTGTCTCTTCTTTCTTTCTTTGCAGATATAACAGGTATGGCTTCGGAACAAATCAGTTTCAGACCCGAGCTTAATGTAATGGCTTCGGAACAAATCAGTTTCGGACCCGAGCTTAATGTAATGGCTTCGGAACAAATCAGTTTCGGACCCGAGCTTAATGTAATGGCTTCGGAACAACTCAGTTTCGGACCCGAGCTTAATGTTATGGTTTCTGAGCACAACAGCTTAGGACCCGCATCCAACCGTTCAAAAGCACATCAACAATGGTTTTTGAGCACAACAGCTTAGGACCCGCATCCAACCGTTTAAAAGCACATCAACAATGGCTTCTAAGCAATACAGCTTAGGACCCGCATTCAACCGTCTGGACTTTCTGGATTCTTCGGCTGAACCACTGTCTCTCACCCGTAAAGAAGTGGAAATCTTGTTTGCTCCATTGTTTGATGATACGATTGAAAACCGTCTTTCTGAGGTCTCACCAATTTCCGCTGCACATCTTGATCACAATCAAGTACCTGATTCACCTCAACAAACAACAACAACTGTTGAAGAGAGACAGTCCTCCAATTGCATCTCCAACAACGGCAAAAGAAACTGTTTCCAACTCACGACAATCAGCTGAAGACTCCATACCTAAATCAGTTCCACAAACCGCAGAGCATGACCCAGAGGCGTTCTTTAAGCGTTCCTTAATCCGTTTACACCGGCTCAACTCATTCCTGACATTACTGAGTCGTCTACACGTAATTTGGATCCTGCTCACATGCGAGATAATTACCTCCATCAAGGTTTGTTGATTTAGTTCACCATATTGGTATGCGGTGTTTGACTCCAGATGATTTGCAAAATTTTCTTTAAACCTAAGTGAGTCAAACATCTAACCTTTTTTCTTTAAATATTTAAAAAAAAAAAAAAAAAAAAAAAAAAAAAAAATCTTCTTTCTCTGTGTACAAACTTCGTAACTTCAAAACTATGTTCCTTCATTAAAACTAATTTTGCTTTACTCTGTCAAAATGGAACATGTTTTGAGGGGGAGAAAACTTTTCACAATATCATAAAGTTTGCACACCTCATCATAATTCTTCAAGGATAAAATGTTTCTTCATCATTCGGATTAATTCTCATTTTCAAAAACTTCTATGATCTCTCGAATTAAAATGTACAAAAAGGTTTCACAAAATATATGCTAATTCGAGGGGGAGAAAAGAATTTTTTTCGGCAAGGATTCCAAGTTAACCATGTTTAGACTTCAAATGGAAAAGTTATTAACCTTTAATGAGTAAAGATGCACAAATGTCTTAAACTTAGGTAAAAGGATCTTGCATGGAAAATAAAACGGGCTCTAATAAAAGTTTCTTAAATATTCTCAAAAGTATCACACATAATCGATAAACCTCAACGACTCAGACTAACGATTTTTTATCCTCGAATGTTCCCGATTGTGAGTTTCTAATTTCTTCATGGTTGTTGTCTAATCGTTCCCTAAATGTTTCAAGTGTTTTCAACGGTCAAAAAGGCATAATCAGAAACTAGGGTTATCAATCAGGGCTTTCATTTTTTATGTGTTTAGTCTAATTAACTAGTTTATATAGCTTTAGAGAACGCTAAAGAATGCTCGATTGGTGTACTTCCTTGATTAGGAACAACATAGGATTAGAATCAAGTGATTTAGGGTTTAAGATTTCGATGTCTTTGCTGCTACTAGGATGTTTAATTTGTACAATATTCCTGCATTTTGATGCTAACATGTGTGCATAGACTCAAATCATAACCTCAAACCATAATCATAATTGGAAAATCCTGAGTGATAGGATGAGTTAATTTGTGATCTTGTGTGTTAATTAGAGAATTCTGAGCATTTTGGTAGATTTAGAATGAGTTTCTTGATTCATCTGTATACTTGTTTGTGCTTGATGCATTTTCTCTGTGTGCAAGTACATGTCATCCCATTGAAAGTCAAGATTTCAACATTCGACAAAATGTTTCTTATGGAACATATTTTGAGGTCAAAGGACAAAATGTGTTTAAAGGCTAAACTGGTAAATGGATTCAAAATGGTGAGAAACAATTTTTTTTTCCAAACTCTACACTCTTGTCTTACACCGGTAAAGCAAGTGTGGAGACCAAAGCAAAGTCATTCAAAACCTTTCATATTTTCAAAATCTGGAATGCTTTGGCTTCAATAAAAGAATGTCTCTGATCTGAACATCCCAAATACCGGAAGTTTTCCATTCATCACAAAAACAAATCTTCAAAAAAAAAAAAATAATAACCCATGAGGTTCAACTTTAGATGGAAATCTTTTCAGATTTTAAAACTCAAAAGAGAGACTCCGGGTCTCAAACAACTTTTCAACAGTAAAAGAGTTTTGAATTTCAAGCATTCTTTGTTGTATAATACTTGATTATGTTTTCTAAAACCTTGAGCAGAATCATCTCTCAAATTTTTCAAAAAGTATTTCTTTAATACGATTCTGAATTCTGCTCAAGAAGACTATCTCTCGAATAAACTTCATTATTTGAGGGGGAGTATTTTGTTTCAAGAAAACTAATTTTGTATTAAAACAACGACTTGTGCACTCATTTCAGTGTACAACTCGGTTTTCAAAGAAAGGAAAGTGCCTTGCTAAACCATTTCTTAAAAACAAAACGTGCACTTATCCTTGAAAACAAGAAGAAGTTCTCATGCAAAGCTTATCTAAAACTCTCTTAATCTTGAGCAAAATTTATTCAAAATTTTTCAAAAGGTTTTTTCAAAACTTTTCAAAATTTTGCTCAAGATTTTTCCAAATCTTTACTCCCCAATTCGATCCACACTTTAAAAAAAATAAAAAAAAAAAAAAAAAAAAAAAAAAAAAAAAGTCAAAACACATGCTCGTTTTGAGGGGGAGTATTTTTGAAATCAAAATGCTTTGTCAAAATAATGGTTTGTGCACACATAACAGTGTACAACCCGCACTTGTATTGAAAGGACCCGAGGTACGCTTCAGTGCCTCAATCCTTATATAAGGAGCGAAGGCTTCTTACTTTTGAGTAGAATTAATCAAACATTTTTCTGATTTTCATAATTCTGCTCAAAAGACAAGTATTTCACCTCAATGAGTATTCACTTGTTGAGGGGGAGCACTTGAAAACTCATCGTTTTGGAAAACATAAGTTCTTGTTGATATCTCCCCATAAGACTCAAAAAGCATATTTTAATCAAATGTTTATAAAAAAAACAACATCTTATATGCTATTTTTGAGGGGGAGAAAAGGAAAGTGATTAAAATATGAAAGTTAAAAGTTGCTGAAATGTCAAATCTCATGCGAGCTAGACTCAGATTCACCCAGGAATTGACGAAACATAAAAGTTAGTAAATTCGAAAAGACTTTTCCTCGACGGGTAATAACATCAAGTTAGTTACTAGAGCTAGTTGTCACCTAAAAGCTGACAATGGATCTCTTTAACTAGCCACGTAAGCGTGTCTTGAAAAGGATTAGTCTTAGTAGAAATGTACCGTTTCGAGAAACTTTCTGTGGACTTGACCAGGCCGGGTAATAACTTCAAGCTAGTCTAACTAGTGATGTAAGCGTGTCTCGAATCGGTCTTGTTCACTGAAAGTGGATCAATTCAAAAGTGCTCGCTCCTCCCGCATGTGCAAATTTATTAAATACATATGAGCACATGTGAAGGGGGAGCCCTTCATAAGTAAAACATAAAACTCTCAAAGTGTTAAACAAAATGTTTGATTAGCACAAACACTTTGAGAGATTTTCAAAGGTTTCAATGGCAATTATAGGATAGTCATGGAGTTATAAGGTGACTAAGGTTAGGAAATAACCGTCCTATGATCCGCCTAAGCCGGAGGGATCTACCCAAGGACATCACCAATAGTTAGAATTAGAAGTCCTTAGGTATGATACGAAAAAAGGAGTAAAGAATGAAAGGAGAAAGAAGGGGTTGAAGAATTAAAAAGAAAAGTAAAGAAAAGGGTGAAAAGAAATAGCCCTCCTTATGATTCAACCTTAGGGCAGACACCGGGTTCAATTCGTATGCTACTGGTTGTTGCTAAGGCGACGCCGGTATTGAAGATAAAGCCGTCATGGACCCAGTGACGCACTGCACTTAACCTTCTAGCCACTCAAGTTCTCTGAAAAGAACTTGTTTCATTCTCACGGGGAACCAGCATAACCTATCGACCTATCTCTTAGAGACGGTTGATATTGAAGCAAGAGACCCCTCCCTAGTCTCCGCATAGGAAACCTAGGTGTGCACTTATAGAGTCTAAAGCCATGAGATACATCAAAGATCTCTTAGGAACACTTAGTATTTCTACAACTGGTGTTCTACATCAATGGGCACCAGCTGTAAATTATCGAGTCCTTCGCAGATCTTAGCAATCTGCCTAGAACGTTTATGAGAGAATTGCATAAGTATTTCTCAATGATTGAACGGAAACTCCTGTCAGGGTCATCATCTAACAGCCTTGACAGGTCACTTCGGTAACTCCTCGTGAGTTACGCTTAGTGTTTGCGGTGGTTTCTAACGGTCTACAGTCGTGGAGTGATCCCCAGCGACTCACCCAGTCATTGAGCTACCTAGTAGGTCTCGTAAGCTCCTTCGGGAGTATCTGATATGGGAACGGCCTTGATAAGGGTTAGAAGGAGTCTTCACACTATGCTGTTGACGATCTCTAATTTCTTATCTGTAAGTACCGGTTGTTTATTGCTAACTGTTTACTTTCAGGGACATATCATCTCCATGGAGACTGATTCCGCATGCTCATACATACATCTTGAAGTCAACAAAAGCTCCCTCAAAGATCTGAGCAACACAATGTTCAAAATTAGATTCTACGCCAAAAAGAAGAATCTACAAAGTTTAAGGACTAAAGATCTATGTGAATGAAAGGGAACTACGTGCATGTGAATGTCTAAGTTCAAAGGTGTATGAGCATGTTGGAATGGATGACGACCACCACAGACGCAGAAGTGACGCATGGCAGATAACTTCATAAGATGATCACTACCACATCTATTACGAACAATGAACAATGAAGCAAAAGAACACCCACTCTCTTTTGAAGACGTCTTAAGTTATACGAGTCAAAAGTCAAAGACAAAGAAGAAGACGTCAAGCAACCGTGATGACCGACCCTTAGGGGGAGATTGTTGGGAACGTACTTTTATATTTATTCAAGTCTCGGTCATTACATTTCGTAATAAGATGATCACAACTACATCAACTAAGAACAAAGAACGATGAATGATTTAGAAGACGTCTAAAGCATTGAAAGTCAAAGATTAAGACGAAGACGTCAAGCAACCTTGATGACCGACCATTAGGGGGAGATTGTTGGGAATAGACTTTATTATTTCAAGTGTCGGTCATTGAGTTTTGGTATAGGTTGCATTACTTAGTTATAACATTAGTTATCTTATGTATTTTGTAAGTTTTGTGCTTGGTTTATAGGTTTGGATAAAGTCTAAGGGCTAAGTATGTCATATTGTGTAAGTTTAGAGAAGCCCTAATCCTTACCTATAAATATCCATGTATAACCTCATTTTGAGGCGGGTTGGTTCTCTTGTTCATTTCATCTCTTTCTTTTTCATATCAAGGGGTTCCTTCCACTCTCTCTCTCTACCTACTTTCTCTCTCTAGATCTAGATTTCTATTGGTGATTATGTTATTAAAATCGTGACCTAACACGTGGACCTAACATATATTTATAAGCCTCTTGGTTAAAAAAAAAAAAAAAAAAAAAAAAAAAAAAAAAAAAAAAAAAGCTTTAGCTTTTTATCTTTGTTTTTCTCGACATTTTTGTGAAACAATGCACAAGAAGAATGACATTCCTTATATTTTCATTGTTCATCTGAATTAGGTTGATTGGTATTTTAATCTAACTAATGAATATTTGGGCTTAGCTAGGTAGTTGCGACCAAGCATTTTTCTTAGCTTTTTTTGAAGACTGTAATGGTGGGATTTTGGTCATTGTTCATGACGTTTTTTGTGTCTTTTTGCCCACTAGTCACCCCGAAGGTTTAGGAAATTACATGAATACTTGGAGCTTCTTTTGCACTTGTAGTAATCTAGTGATAATCTAGTAATCACCCAACTTAAAACCCGAAAAAAATACACGTCATGTCACTTTAGCATTTTTACCTTTCACTCTCCTTATTACTCACACACGCTAAAACCTCCTTACTAATCACTCAAGTCGAGACACTTTTGAAACCCACTATACTTAATATATTAAAACAAAAACTCAACACAAAAACCAATTAAAATAAAAACAAAATATCCCGCCATACTCTCAATTAAAACAAAACTCAACCCAAAAACCAATTAAAATAAAAACAAAATACAAAAACCACTCGATGTAAACTAGTTTACTCACTCGCACCATGACGCTGGGGCTGTATAGTGGCAATGGCTTGGCGTTGTGCCACATCGCAATGGCGCAAGCCATTTTTAACTACACCCATCGCTCTTTTAAGACTTAAATGGCTTGGCGTTGTGCCACGTCGCAATGGCGCAAGCCATCCGTAATTACACCCATCGCTCTTTTAAGACTTAAGGTGTCAAAAGGCCACTATTAAAACTTCTTAAATGGACATAAAATTTATGATTACAAAACTTCTTTTTTCAGTGAAATTTTATTATTGGGGTAATTTTCTTTTTACACCTAAAGTTATTTTTTTAAGCAAAAAAATATTCTTTTCTATTTAAAAGATTGCTAGCCTATTTAATCGACACTACAAAAAATAGTGGTATTCACCACGCTTATTTTGCCACGGTATGTTTAACAGTGGACTTTTTTTTTATATATGGATTATAATTTTGCTACATTCATAAGTGTCACAAATATTTAAAAAAATAATTCACATACATAAGTGTGTACAATTACAATAAAATTACACTTATAGGTGTAACAAATATCTCTTTACTTTTATTTTTGAACATTTTTTGCAATTTTGCCACACTTTTTAGTGTGAACATTCAAAGAATGTTTCCACACTTTTAACCATAGACATTTGAAAAATATCTCCACAATTATATGTGTAACAAAATTTGTCACACCATTATTACCACACATAAGAAAACGTGAAATCAATAATTTTACACATTTTTAAATGTGGTCATTTAACCTTTAAAATGTGAAGAATTCAACAACTTTTTGTACGCTATAATTTTGGGTCATACAAAATTTGAAATTTAAACTTTAAAGTCATTCTTTATGATCAAAACAACACTGATTTCTACAAGTTAGTGGATAAAAATTTTGGGTAAAAATTGAATGCCATGAAAGAATTCACGTCAAAGAAAGCTCAAAAGAAAGAAAGCTTCCTTAATAAAACGAAAATATCGACATCGTCGTTTTTTTTTTTTTTTTTTTTTTTTTTGGTTTGCACCGCTCCTCCAACGTTCCAAAATTAATTACCAACGGTCATATTTTGCTTCGAAAATATCCAAACCGCTGAGGCAATGTTTGCCGTTGGACCTATGCCGTTGGGCATGCCGGCGAAGTGGCGGCGGTGTTCACCGCCGGCAAAGACATGCCGTTGATGATGCCGCCCACCACTGCCACCCTCCTAATAGAATTTATTTATTTATTTTTGTGACTTGCATCTAAACCCATTATTTCTTAGCTTATAGTTCTAGTAAACTCAGGTCCATATTGAACTTCTAAATGGCACATGTCGGTCAATCTTATACTTAAGAAAACGATTCACTCTTTATCAACATAAACCAAGAAAAGAGTGGAACAATGTGCACATAATAATGTTTTGTTTATTAGCCGGCAAAGTTTATGAGAGCTTGTAAAACTACAATCTTTTCAAAGTTCTTAATAACTCCATATATAAATTTATAGCAATGCTATAGTTTTACATCAAACTTTATTAATCTTTTGCAATGGCACGTATACAAGATCTTTTTATATTTATTTATTTATTTATTTATATTTTACGTGTTGAGACCGGTCTATGGAAATCACTTGTAACATTGTATCAGTTTTCTTTGGAAAAGATGATGTTTGACATATCAATAATGATAGGTACTATTTTGCTGTAACTAGCATTGCGTGTTCTCTAGATTGTTACAAGTCGAATTGAATACAAATTCGACAGGTGATGAAGAATTAAATGAACTCGCTTTCGGCTACACATTAAATGTTTATGAGTTTATACTCCGTATTAAGCTACCTACAAACACTACATTACTTAAGTAAACACTACATTACTTAAGTAAATACGTAGTAAGTTGGTTGATACACACATTTTTTTCATTTCTTTTAGCTCATTTACTTTTTAACCAATTTATTCACGTGATGTGATCTACGTTTCACATACTCAAGCCTCTAAGCTTTATACTTTTTCTCGCCCGAGTGGGCTATCTACATTAACTACACTTTTGCATGGGTTCGGTTATGTTCTTGAGTGGTCATGCTCATGTGCTGTATATAGCCTTTTGTTTAAAAAGATTACTATAAAATTAGGTTTTGTAACATGTCATTAACAAATCTTATATACGTAATGTTTCACTGTTTTAGAAGAGAAAATGTATAAAGTTTGAAGCTCTTACAAACTAATATAAGTATATTAAAATCGTAGCTAAAGATGGCCAAATAAGTACTACATACAGTGTTAGGCATGCATGTTTATGTCGACATTTATCGAAGAAGCATGAAGTACGTCATCTGTGTTGTCAATCTATATACGTGCAGTACATGAGTTAAAGTGTTGTGTTGTCAATATCAACTACCCATCTTCAATGGTGAGTCATGCACGTCAAAGCAAATTCAATATCATGCATTCAATATCAACTACCCCATGCATCATATCTTCTATATTAATAAGTATACTAGCCTCTCAAAATCAACTACCCCATTCACAAACACACACAGAGTGACACAACAAACACCATCCTCTCAAATGTTATGAGGTTAGTTTTGTTATAGCAATAATTAGCTCATTTTACTTGTTAACATTAAACACATTTTTGTCGTAATTTTCCATAGTTTCCAAATGTTGCATGTCACGTTTAGAATTTGAATTTTGGAAGAAACGTACCCTCTTATTTCTTGACGATTTTGTTTGTTCCTTGCTGTAATTGTTCGTTTATTTATGCAGCATCAGGATTTAAGATGTCATCGTCAACAACTTTGGTAAAGCCATATTGCAAATTTTGTCTTGTGGATGTATTCAAAGACTTTAATGATGAAGAGATTATTGGAAAGGATGTCAAATTGTGGTTTAGACTACTTTCATAAAACAAAAATTGTCGGGTAATAGAGATTAAGTGTTGCATTTATAGTTATAAATAATGTTGATTTTGTTTTCAGGTTATGACATTGAGACCCTTTTAGCTCTACTTTGATAGTATCATCTATTTCACTTTTGTATTTCAATAACTGATAGATTAAATCCTTAACCAAGTATATTCAACCATTAGACATGATAGTTTCCATTACATTAAATCAAATGGTGTTACATTTATCATAATTGAGGTTCTCCAATAACCAAGTACGTGAACCTTTAGACGTTGAACGAATAGAGTTTGTTTGCTACACATGAAACTTACACATTAGTAAGGATTTGCATAAAAGTACTATATACACTATATTAGGCATGCATATTTATGTAGACATGGTCATCATTTATCAAGAAGCATGAAGTGGTTATGTGTAGTCAATTTAGTATAGTAGCTCTATATATCTGGATTTTATGCAATGAAGTTTGAAAAATCTGTTGTTTAGTTAGTTAGTATTTGTTTTTAAGATATTGGAACATCTTTCTAGGCGAGATTGGAGGGTGACAATGCCGCGCATTTTGTTATAGTTATAGTTTTGTGTTTTGATCCAGAGGCAGAGACGGAGCCGGTGGGGGGCTGGAGGGTGCTCGGCCACCCCCAACAGCGGCAGATCTACCCATGATAAGGTGCTTCCCAGAAACATTCGCTAGCTGGCAACACAACTTTTACCCCTTTAGAGATCGATGCCTTTTAGATTAAGGTATGTATAAGAAAAATTAGGACTTATGTTAGAATCAGATCGAGAATCATCGTACATCTATGTGTGAAGAAAGAAAGACAATGAGCAATTTAATAAATAATAGAGTAGGAAACAAAGAAACTCAAATTTTTGTTGAAATGGAGGTTTTGAGGTTTCTATTTTCTTATGAGGAAGATGACATAGAAAAAGAAAAAAAAATAGTGTGTATAGTACTTTATTGACAAATGTTTTAGTAGTTTTGTACTTTTATTAGAAAGTTTAATTTTAACCCCTCCATTTTAATAATTTATCAATCCAGTTGCGCTCAAAATATTATAACTGGAAATCGTATGTTACTTTTGAAATTTTTTTTGAGCCCCCCTTAATACCAATTCCTAGCTCCGTCCATGTTTTGATCTACTTATTCTATTTTGTATTTAAATAAACTATCAATGCAGGTTTCGGGAGTCACCTAAGAAACTTGGTTGATGCCGCCGTTGGAGGCTAAGAAGTAAAGGTACTCCGATAAATATGTAAGCTATCCAGAATTATTCTTTTTAATGAATTCCCGTAGGGGCTCTTCACTGGCTTCTTATCTGTAGGACTAGTCTTATTTTTCTTTTTTCTTTTTTGTAAAAAACATGCAGATCGATAGTATAGTAAAATGAAATGGATTAGATGACATTGTATGAATAACATATAGTGTTACTAACTTATATACATGTTTTACGTTTCAGGTGAATCATGAATCAGCTATGTTGAGACAATGGGTGGAACCGTGGAACCGTTTGATCAAGTTCCTCTAGATTGCAATTGTAATATAACTAACACCTTGATTTACTCAAAAGATCTCACGAGTCAAAAACATATTATGTTATAGTTGTAGCATTTCCGTATGAAAAAAGCTAATGTTAGCAGCAAAATGGATTGAGACAATGGGTGGAACCATTTGATCAAGTTTCTCTAGATTGCAACTGTAGTATAACTAATGACGTGATTTACTCAAAAGATCTCACGAGTCAAAAACATATTATGTTATAGTAGTAGCATTTTCGTATAAAAAAAGCTAATGTTAGTTACTGATGTAGTGAAATGGATTGAATTTGCTCCGATATAACTTGTTTATTGTAGATCAAATCAGCCTTAAATTTGTTTCCTATATGTGGTGTTGATTTATAGGACAACACATCCTGCACATATTATAAGGTTTTTTGGTACAGTTTGAAAATGGGCTGATAGGGTAAAAGTAAGTAATTTTCAAAACGGGTTGAAACAGGTTGAGTTAACCCACACAATGTGATAGTTAATTCATAAATTTAAGATTTGTTGTATCTTGTAACAAATTATATTAATTATAGTCCTGGTACGTAAACTTGTTAACTGTTTAGGGGTCAAATAACTAGTTTTGGACTAGCTAAATAGTCCTGAAAACTCGCCCTCCCGGTTAAAAAACCTCATCCGTTTACGTTTAGTTTAGGACTAAAGGTAATAAAATTTATTCTGTTTATTTGTTACACTAGGGGTCATTCTACATGCGAGAGGGGTGGTTGGGATTGCTTATTCCTCACAAAAATAATCAGTTTGGGTACGACATACTTTTTGTGCTTATCTGCTTATTTTGGGCGTACATAAGCACACTCAGACATGCATATTCGAGTAGAAATTTAAGTTACCTTGCTATCCTATATTAGTATTATCTAACCTAAAAACTCTTGGAAAGAGTTATACCGCCCTCTTAACTTATTTCTTTCTAATGCTCAACAAATTATATAGGATAAACATGCAATAAGCAAATCCAAACACTATATACCGAAGTGCTGATTTTTGAGCGGATTAGAAGCTTCAAATGTAATTAAGCAATCTCAAACACCCTCTAAGTGATTATTTGCTTATTTCACATTAAAACATGCACTTCAAAGTTAGCAATTCCAAACAGCAACAAAATTATTATGTACACCGGAATTGTCAAATACTCGAACAATATGATTAGCACAACTTCAAACAACATATTCTGAGTATCTGTCACTATTGTTGTTGCAGGTATTCATGTTTTTATTTCCAAACATGCTCCCTATGGATGTCATTCGGAGTTTACGTAACCGGATCACTCTCTGAGACAGCTTCAATCGTGTCATTTTTGCTTATTGCTCATGGCTACTGCATCATTTCTGAGCGTCTTTCAGTGCCTGAACATCGAGCTATGGCTGTAATTGGTTGTGTCTTCTATTTACTTCTTTTAGGTCACAGAACTTCTATACCGTACTTCTTAGTAAGTTCTATTTAACGGCTCAATTTATACTTCTAAATTGTGCTAATCCTTTATATGTCCAATAATGCAGATCCTTCAAGTGCTTGACTAACTTCTCATATTCTTTGTGATATTTAATCATAGAGAAAATTACACCATTCGTCCTTATGGTTTACCCAAAATAACACCGCAAGTCCCTTGGTTTTCATTTTTGCATCACGAGTCCTTATAATGAAGTTTATTAACACCATTAGTCCCTATCCTTAACGATCGTTAGCTTTCTCCGTTAACTCCCACATGTGCGTTACATGTGTCGTCCATTTCTAACGACCGTTAACTTTTTTTCACGTTTTCGTCTGTTTTCGCACGTTTTCGTTCGTTTTTTCACGTTTTCGTTCGTTTTTTTCACGTTTTCGTCTGTTTTCGTCCGTTTTTTGACGTTTTCGTCTGTTTTTATATGTTTTCGTCTGTTTTTGCACCTTTTCGTTCATTAAAAAAAATTAGAAAAAAAAATTAGGAAAAAAATTCAAAAAAAAATTAAAAAAATATTTTCGCTAAAAAGGTTTCCAAAAAAATTTCAAAAACATTTTTTTTCCAATTTTTTTTTCGAAAATAATTTTAGAAAAAAAAAATTTTAAAAATATAATATTTTCGCTAAAAAAAATTCTAAAAATTTTTTTCTTAAAACTTTTGAAAAAAATATTTTAGAAAAAAAAAATTTGAAAAAAAAATAATAATTGAAAATGAAAAAAAAGTTATAGAAAAAGATTTTCATTTATTATTTTTTTTTTTCTAAAATATTTTTTTCAAAATTTTTAAGAAAAAATTTTAGAATTTATTTTAGCGAAAATATTAAATTTTTTTGAAAATTTTTTTTCTAAAATTATTTTTGAAAAGAAAATTTAGAAAAAAAATTGAAAAAAAAAAGTTTTTGAAATTTTTTCGAAAACCTTTTTAGCGAAAATATTTTTTTGATTTTTTTTTTCAAATTTTTTTTTTTGAATTTTTTTTCTAAATTTTTTTTTTCTAATGAACGAAAACTTGTAAAAACAGACGAATACGTCAAAAAACGAACGAAAACGTCCAAAACGGACGAAAACGTGAAAAACGAACGAAAACGTGAAAAAACGAATGAAAACGTGCGAAAACAGACGAAAACATGAAAAAAGTTAACAGTCGTTAGAAATGGACGACACATGTAACGCACATGTGGGAGTTAACGGAGAAAGCTAACGATCGTTAAGAATAGGGACTAATGGTGTTAATAAACTTCATTATAAGGACTCGTGACGCAAAAATGAAAACCAAGGGACTTGCGGTGTTATTTTGGGTAAACCATAGGGACGAATGGTGTAATTTTCTCTTAATCATATAACACAGAACTTATGTTCCAAGTACGTATTGGAATAAATAGTACCAATATACAAATAAACACTTGGATAGTGTAGTAACTTAAACGTGTTCTGTCTTTTTCTGTTCTATGCTATACAGGAAATTATTCAAAGGTGCAATGCATATTGTAGCTATAGCCGAAACCGTATCATCACATTGTAGTGCATCAGAGCAAGTTTGGGACCTATTTAGCTTAGACAATTATTGATAGCTTAGACAATTAGATCATCATTTTCTTTATCTACCTTTAGCATAAACGAGTTAGGTTGTTTGACGGCCTCGCTCCTAATGCTTACAACATCCAAAAGCAGTCATACATTGTTAAAGTCAAAGAAGTCGAAATAACAAGTCTTATCTAATGGAAAACCAAACACCTCTTAGTGTTTTATACTTGCAAGGAGATATATTTACATGTTCACAACATGAAGTTACTAAGAAAACCAAACTGAGAGTTAGTTGCCATTTTGACTTTTGATGGATTTTGGAATCTAAGAGAGAATAAAATGGCGTTTGTAACATTCAAATTCATCAAAAGATTTAGCTCACAAACCAAATCTTAGCCGCAACAGACACCTTAATGCCTACATCTAAAACCAAATGGCAATGGCCTATCCTATCCCAAAAAAGGACTAGTTAACAATTCCTATGGACCTTACGGTTAACAGCATTTTAGCAGAACATATAACAACTACAATATGCTATTACAAGTCGAATGTAAATAGAACCAAAACGCAAATTAACTAATTAAATACCAAAAGAACTTCCCATAATGTTTGTGTTTTCATCATACTTTATTCACATAGAACTTGAACAAAACTCCACAGACGGTATGCGTTCCTCTACAGCATGTACTTCATGGTCCTGAAATGCATATAAATTAGTAAGGTATGCATAATAACTTTTTGCACACATTTGTAAATAAACCATATAAAATGTTAACACTATGTAAAAAAAGTCTAGAAATCACATCGAGTCATCATTAATCCCCCTGCAGGAATCCCTCGGTACCCAACAGGACGGGGACTTAACCGTGTAAGCTGATGGGGATGTTTCGTCATATCTTGTCACTAATGAGTCAAACCAGTAGCCACTAGTTTCAACTAAAAAAATGAAGTCTAGTAGGTCATACAAATAATGGTTCTTACGTGCAGAACAAGTTTTGGCGAATCATCAAACCCACCCAGTCTGTCCATATTTTATTTTTAGGTGATAGTCTTACATAATATATTTTTCATCCTATCCAAATACGTGTGTCAAACCAATCCTCTCCTCCCAACATATCAAACCAAACAAGGGGAGCATTATGATTAATGTGTTGAACACGCAATAGAGGTCTCAATTTTGACCCATTTAATCGTAAACGGGTTCATTTGGACTTAATGAGATAAGATAGGAGTATACAGCATCAATTGTGTTATATTCTATATACTTAGGGAGCTAATTAACCATAATTCAATTGACCCCATTTCATATTGGTATTTACATGATGCTTTAGCTCTCCAAAGATCCCAACCACCTGTTTAAGTCCATTAAAACAGTTCCGTAATAAGCAGTGCATGACAAAATGTGTGGGTAGGAACAACAATAATCTCTTTTGCAACCATTTAACAATAAGTATACAGTTAAATAAACCCACATTCCTACCATAAAAAATAGCACATATTTTGAGTAACCTAGAAAAGAAATGCAGCAACCAAAACTCATCAACGAGGTACCCACTACTTCTAGAAGATTAACTCAACCAGTAACACGCAAGTAGACTTGCTCTAAATATTTTGGGTTTCTTAATGAGACTCGGCGAGACCTTGTGGCTTATCAATTAACAGTCACTTTTAAATGATAGACAAAAATCCATAGATGCCGAGTCTCTTTACTCTACTCCATGTTCATGTTCGGAACCTGAAAGCCCCTACGCAGGAAACTTAGTACATAGTGAGTTCTAACTTATATACACATTTGTAACAAACTTATAAGCCCTGTATAGTTCTTCTGTAGCAGTCTACTAAATAGATTGGAACAAGGTTTCAGATTGATTTGGAGGTATCACAAGACAACTTGCTGTTTAGGGCATAATGTGTCGGATCTATCGGTGAATTGGAAGTTTGGAACTTGCATCAGAACTTTGCCTTAAATCATGCGCACAACAAGCAACACAGGTTAGGAGCAATGGTATATCTATATCACATGGCAACCAAATAAATTAAAAGGCTTTCTTCAAATGTATAAGATAATTTCTGTCCGGTTTTTATACTATTACGGATTCTGATCCACAAACTACGATGACTACGTGCAAGCATTTTAAGAATCCAATAGGTCAAAGTAGTCAAACCAGTTAAGCTAACGGGTGTCAAACCAGTAAAGCAACTAAATTTCTTTGAAGAAATGAGCCTAATATGAGATACAAATATGGGATTCGTGAACAAGAAGATTTCTTCCCATCATCAAGCCCACCCGCTACATTGAGAGAAAGAAATACTAATATTCCAACTACCTACAAGTTCTAGCAGATAGCTCAAACAACGATTGACATCTTTGACTTATTCTTGTCCTCAACCAGTAACACGCTAGTAGACTTGGACCAGACTTTTGGGTTTTTATTTGAGACTCTTTGTGACCTTCATGTAGTATTTATTGGGTTCTCGAATTGAAGTTCTCGAGTATATGTTTTTTTAGAGGTAAAGAAAGGAAAAGGAAGTCAACAAAATTACTAATACGCCCTCACCACAAATGTGTTGTAATTGGTATGGAAAAGCTTGCGATAATCAAATAATCAAACTTAAAAACGCAAATACAAACACCCCTTTAGAAACAACAGGAAGTGGTTAACATATGCATACATGATATCAAATTCTCCTTACCTCAAGAGAGTTTTGGGGATACAGCATTTCAGGCATATAAAGAGCCGAGTCAGAAGGTGCATATATAAGAAATCCAAACACCCTAAATGAGGTAGGTTTGGACCTCTTACATTACTTGTTTGTAAAACTAAGTTGTTGGCATCAAACATGGCTGATATTTTGCTTCAAAGTCAGCTAAACTGAAAAT
This sequence comes from Artemisia argyi, assembly GCA_030686995.1. NCBI lineage: Eukaryota > Viridiplantae > Streptophyta > Magnoliopsida > Asterales > Asteraceae > Artemisia > Artemisia argyi. The sequence goes on along the minus strand of CM060682.1, from coordinate 16,978,010 downwards.
GAAGGAGAAGAGTTGAAGTCGATGAGAAACTAGCGTTCTATGAGATGTTTCCTTATGGGCAGTTTGCTTATTTCACTGTCAATTCAACCATCCTTGAAGTGGTTGCAACCCATGTGGTTTTGGTTCATATTGTTGACTTTGACATAAGTGAAGGAAGACAATGGCCCCCGATCACAGAAGCCATAGCACAAATGAACAAACCATTGATCATTACAAGCATCAAACTTGATCAAGATCAAGACTCGAAATTTGAACAAACAAAGAAGCAACTGTGTAACTTCGCAAGAAGTTCTTGTCTACTGCATCTGAAGGTACAAAAGATGGATATGGCACAAACCGTAAAAGATACGGACGGAGACAAACTAGAAAGTGATTTGATGGCCTTTTAACATATGGTAAGAACAAGAAATATAAGTTTGAGTTATGGACTTTGTAAAAGTAGCAAAAGCGAAACATAACGTTTGGGGATGGAGAAGAATGTGAGGGAAAAAAAAAAAAAAAAAAAAAAAAAAAAAAGGACTTCTACTGATTTTTCTTTAACGATTCAAGAAAACATCCTAAAGAAAAAAGTTATGTCGAAATCCGACTTTTGCTTCACCGGGTCACTCACTCACTCTTACTTTGACTCAAATCTTATCGATATGGTCTTAACATGGACTTTTATACGAAGGTAACACCATAACTTTCGTCAAAGTTCAAAATAAGATTAAAACTTAATTTCACTAAGAGTCTAAAATGGTGACTTAAAAAGAGCAAGTCTAGCTGTTACACCAAGCCATACAATTTACATCGGCTACCTACAATTCCAGCTAGGTTGGTATCTCTAAATTCAGCAACAAGAAGATACCTTTAACCCACAAGGCGGAGCATCCTTGTTCCTACCAAGTCCGCAGTAGCTTGTTCAACGTCCTGATCAAGGGGCACTCCATACATTTCCACATCATCAATATACTCGCTATAATCTTCAGGAGTCAAATTATCCGAGTTGTAGAGGGAGGGATTTGATCTCATCTGCGAAAATAATGACAATTTTTCAATTCTTCTTCATTTAATAGACAAAAATCATCAAATCACTGGTACTGTAATGATTTGTGTCAGTGCAACGAATATAATCATTACAGTACCAGTGATTTGTGTCAGTGTCACTGACACAAATCACTGGTACTGTAATGATTATATTCGTTGATTTTAAGTAATACTAGTCTACAACTTTAGAAGGATAAAAAAAAAGAGAAGTTTATAATTCATTTAATAATATGTCATTTAATAGATTCAAAATCCCTTTTCATTTTGATTGAAGGCGCTGCTAGTGCTAGGGTTTTACAACAGTGGTGGTGGGTGGGTTTTTTTTATTTTTTATTTTTTATTTTTTTTTAGGGAGGAGAGTGTAGTTGGGCTTTAAATTTGTTGAATTTTAAGTAGTTGTTAGCCGCTGCTCATCGTTCACAGATTCTTAAAAAAACATTGAAAAAATGAGTTTTCTAAAAAATAGCAAAGCTCATCGCTCTTTTGCCACACAAACACTCAAAATCAAAAAGCTTATTGTTCACCGCTTATCGCTCCAAAAGGCTACAAAAAGCTCTGTGACAAACATAGCCTAAAATGTAGACCTAACCTTATGCCTAAACATACATGTCTTTACTTGATTGGTTTATAAAAAGTGGATTTCGTGCCTAGCACCACATGTCGTTTTAGGCATAAGGCTGCCCGCAGTAATGAGGTCGACCGAGTCGGTCGTGTGGGTCGAACTCGGTCGTCCTTATTGTGGCTAATCGGTCGGAAGACAACAAAACGCGAAATGGGTCGGGGTCACGACCGAGTCATATTTCCATTTTGTTTGGCTTTTTGATCCATATTACCTTCTTCTGTGTGTTTTGAACGTGTGTTTAGTGTGTGTTTTCAGTATGTGAAGATGAATAAGAAGTTTGACTCTTTTTTTTTTGGCTAATGTGTAGTTGGATTTTTTTTCCCCCTAATGTATAGTTGGACCTTCTAACAAAAATTATTTTTGTAATGTTTTAAAATATTATTTATAATTTGTTCTTTTACAAAAGAAGGAAAAGGAAAAAAAATGTAATAAAATTAAATTTTTTTAGTTGAAAAAGTTGAAAAAAAAATGAACTTGGTCGCCCTTACTAGGGCACCCAATCGCCTGCAGGTCGTTAGAGAGAGAAAGCTGACACGACAGGGAAAAAGAGGGGGAATGAGTCGCCTTAATGTGACCAGCCTAAGTTTAGGTACAAGTTTAGACATGCTAATCATTTCTCTATTATATATTCTTCAAGATGAAAGTGATTTGAACCCTAGAAGTGTTTTTTCTAAGACAAAAATACATCGTTGGTCCCTAAACTTTCTCAAAAACATCACCGGAATTCAAACTTGGGATTTTAGTCTCTGTGCGTCCCTTTTTCAAGTTTTTGAGGCTGAATGCGTCCCTTTGACCGTAATCTGTTAGTCAATGCCGTTATTTGCTGTTTTGTTTTGTTTTTATTGAAAGGCCTAATTGTCATTTCATATATTTGGATTATTCGAGTGGTTTGGTTCCATTTTTTCAACCTGCAAGTGTATAGCTTCCATTTTGGCTGAAATGAATTCCATGTAGCTCAGTTGGCCACAAAGGGTAACTTTGGGGAGGTTTCCTTGGAGATGTCTGAGGTTCGAGTTTCACCATGGACTTTCAGGGGCCCGAAATAAATAGAAGCAGGAGTGGGATTTATCACCTAAGGAGAAAGGTTCGAGGCTTGCATACTGCTCAATTGGATGTCACTGTGAACTCGGATCACTAACTACTAACTCGCTGTTAAAAAAAAAAAAAAAAAAAAAAAAAAAAAAAAAAAAAGAAAAAAAAAAACTTTGCCAAATGGTGCAATTACCATGCTCCCACTCTCATCAATAATTCAAGTGTTACATTATAATATTAACAATGTAGCCTTGGATTTTCCTTTTTCATGTAAAAGATAGCTGAAGCCGCAACCATTATCACCATAGAGACACTAGCCAAATAAATAGTGTTAACTGATTGTCTGGACAAAGAACTGAGAGTGTCTTGATTTTAGGACCATCTGTCACCACTTCTGATTGAGTTTCAGGTACAGGATCCACTGAGCTAATTGACTCGATCTCGGGATCATTGCTCAACATTTATGATTGAGTTTCAAGTGTCGCTTCAGATTTGATCAAAAACACATATTCAAGATCAGATTTTGCCTCCACATCATCATCGTGAATCTGTTCATTGTAATGTATCCCAATAGCAAGAGGAACCTTACAAATCTCGGTCACCTTAATTGTAGCAACTGGCATTTTCGGGGCAATACGTTTTTAGAAAACTCAAAACTATTTGCGGCAATTGGTGATTTTACAAATTTATTTTAATAATAAATTTAGTATTTACTATTATATTACATTTTCGAGCTTTTTGAACCTCATTTGATTTGAAAACATGAGGTTATCTCGTGAAATGTGAAAACTGCACACAATGCGTACCGGCACAACCATAAACCTAATAAACAATTTAATGTGATTATTATACTATTTATGAGATAATAGTCGTGTAACTACTCGTTTTTCGTGGAAAATTATTTTTAAAACAATGGCATTAATTTCGCGTCGTAATTCGAACGTTAACGAGTCCCGACTCACAAAAACAGGGAAAAAAAATTCAAGAATGGTCCCTCTTGTCGTCCGCCCCCTATAGTTACAACCCGTTTCATTTTTTTTTCACTTTATTTTTTTGGGTTTTGCTAACGACTTAAGCAAATAAGTTTTATTACATCATCATTTATGAATGCTTCTAATTGGATGGTAATTCTGAAAAAAGTGCACACAAGATAATTTAGGATATAGTGAATATACAATTAACACTTATCATGTGTTTGGTAGAGAGAAAAGAAAGTTGAGAAATGGAATTGGATTGAATTCTCTTGTTTGGTAGAGATAAAATAAAAAAGTGGAGAATTGAAGGGAAATTGATGAAGAGTTGAAGTGAAATGGTAGTGTAATTTGGTTAACTTCTATTTCCATCCTTTTGGTGGAAAATTTAGAGAAATGAGTTTTTTTTTTTTTTTTTTTTTTTTTTTTTTTTTTTTTTTTCGCTTCAAATAATAAATGGTGTACTTTGTTAAAAAAAAATTTAAAAATATATATTTTTTTATAGAATTGTTATTTAGAAAAAAACATTTTTTTAAAATAATTCTTTTAAATTAATTTTATAAAAAATAAATTTAAGAAAATTAAAAAACAAATAAACATTTTTTTAAAAAAAAATAAGTTTTTTTTTTTAAAAAAATTTAAAAATTAAAAAAAACTATATATATATATATATATATATATATATATATATATATATATATATATATTAAAATTGTTATTTAGAAAAAATAAATTTTTTTAAAAAATCAACAAACAAATACATGTGAGTCTCATATGATAAAATGTTATTTAATTAATTTTTTTCATTTTTCGAGTTAAGTCTCTGTTGTTACCAAACATTAGAATTGAACAAAATTATCTAGTGCTTTCTATTCTCTGAATTTCTATTCTCTACTTCATTTCATTTATCTGAAATTCTCTCTACCAAACGTGCCTTTAATTTCTATTTTTTTTTTAGATACACTAGGGTTTCATTTACACACTTCCACACACACTCTCTCTCTCTTATCTAACCTAGCCACTCAACCACCACTCAAGCCGCCGTCTCATCCACAGTGTTACAAAACCTTATGGCCAATTTGGAGGAGTTAGTACAAGTATGTAATTCTATTATTATTATTATTATTATTATTATTATTATTACTAATTTAAAGTTTAGTTTAGTTATGTATTTCTATTTCTGTTTATAGCGAAAGAAGATACATGGGACTATACCCGGAAAGATACATGGGACTCTTGACAGATGTTCAATATGCTGCTTGTGTCACACACACTGTGGACAAAATGGACGCAACCGTTGGTAAGAGAGCTCAACAAGCTCTTGCCGACTTGATACGTGCAAGGGTTATTTATATTGATGCTACATCTTCCACACTTATCAAAGAGGTTACTCCCACTCAAGGCAAGATCTACTATGAGATAACTATTGGTACAATTCCGAAGCATGCTGATGCCCTCGGAAGGGAACACGTGTACGAATATCACAGTGAGGATTGAAGGTATGTCAAACAACGAATCTTGTCATTTTGGTGAAATGGTTGTACAGTATTATTTTTACAGTGATTTGGTTAATGTAAGTATGTGATGCATGTTATAATTGTGAAACTAGTATCTCTTGAAAAAAGTGTATTTGCAAAACTAAGCTAAATGATTTGTATGTTAAAATTTACTACTTAGCTTAATTTAACAATAATATATCGATTATAATCTTGAGTTTAGTTTCCTTCAAACTGAAACATTTGCATGGCGTTTTTTTTTTTTTTTTAAAGCAGCTGCAGCTTTTATCTCTGTAGTTCCGGTGGCTAACTTTTGGTGATGTAACGGCACTCTCTCGTATGGAGCTGAGGCTTGGCATACCCCTAAAGCTTAAGAGCTAATGTGGGTCAACTCCAGAGTTAAGTGAAGGCTTTAGGTCAACTTGGGTCAAACCCATGTAAGTGTAAATTATAAGAGGTCGTTACAACATGAGATACAAACTTGTAGCAAGATATCAAATGGTCTTTGTTTTAGCTTATTGGTACTGTCATGAAAGACAGACACAATAAATAGATTTTCAATCAGCTTTTAGTAGTGCATTTGTTGTGCAATGAACAATGTTGGTATTTTCTTACCATTTACGTTTCCTTTAGTTTTACATTACTAAATGTCTTTGATTTTGTCTTGCGAGTCTATGTGTGGAGCTATGGTAAATAAATTATGTTTGTGTTGACTAGTAGCTAGTACTTTGCTCGAGTCAGGTGAACCAAACCCTAGGTTTAGACGAATTATGCCATAAACAAGGAAGTTAGCGTTTATGCTCTTATAGATGACCATTCGCGAGAGAATAGGTATCTACTACGACCATTAGGTTTATAAAGATAAAGCATATAGAATAGTTGACAAGTGTAATGCGTGATTGAGACTTATTCACAATGTGACCATTGGGTTAATGCGTATATTCTAAAGCTTACTCAATGATTGACAAAAGTTCATGGGAGCGTCATTATGTATGGTTTTGGTATGCGTCCGGTGGAACAGGGGCGGTATACATTACTCTTGCCACGGAACAGGGGCGGTATAACATTACTCTTGCCACGGATTGCATTATTTAAACAATTGAATCATCCTCATTGTATGGTCATTTCAAAAGAATGATAAATTTTAGGACCATCTGTCACCACTTCAGACTGAGTTTCAGGTACAGGATCCACTGAGCTAATTGACTCGATCTCGGGATCATTGCTCAACATTTATGATTGAGTTTCAAGTGTCACTTCAGATTTGATCACAAACACATCTTCAAGATCAGATTTTTAACGACCGTTAACTCCCACATGTGTCGTCCATTTCTAACGACCGTTAACTTTTTTCACGTTTTCGTCTGTTTTCGCACGTTTTCGTTCGTTTTTTCACGTTTTCGTTCGTTTTTTTCACGTTTTCGTCTGTTTTGGATGTTTTCGTCCGTTTTTTGACGTTTTCGTCTGTTTTTATATGTTTTCGTCTGTTTTTGCACCTTTTCGTTCATTAAAAAAAATTAGAAAAAAAAAATTTAGAAAAAAAATTCAAAAAAAAAATTCAAAAAAATATTTTCGCTAAAAAGGTTTCCAAAAAAATTTCAAAAACATTTTTTTTTCCAATTTTTTTTCTAAAATTTTTTTTCGAAAATAATTTTAGAATTTTTTTTTTTAAAATATAATATTTTCGCTAAAAAAAATTCTAAAATTTTTTTTCTTAAAACTTTTGAAAAAAATATTTTAGAAAAAAAAATTTTGAAAAAAAAATAATAATTGAAAATGAAAAAAAAGTTATAGAAAAAGATTTTCAATTATTATTTTTTTGAAAAAAAAAAGTTATAGAAAAAGATTTTCAATTATTATTTTTTTTTTCTAAAATATTTTTTTCAAAATTTTTAAGAAAAAAAATTTTAGAATTTATTTTAGCGAAAATATTAAATTTTTTTCAAAATTATTTTTTTTGAAATTTTTTTTTTCTAAAATTATTTTTGAAAAAAAAATTTAGAAAAAAAATTGAAAAAAAAAAAAGTTTTTGAAATTTTTTCGGAAACCTTTTTAGCGAAAATATTTTTTTGATTTTTTTTAAAATTTTTTTTCTTCTAATGAACGAAAAGGTGCAAAAACAGACGAAAACATGTAAAAACAGACGAATACGTCAAAAAACGAACGAAAACGTTCAAAACGGACGAAAACGTGAAAAACGAACGAAAACGTGAAAAAACGAATGAAAACGTGCGAAAACAGACGAAAACGTGAAAAAAGTTAACGGTCGTTAGAAATGGACGACACATGTAACGCACATGTGGGAGTTAACGGAGAAAGCTAACGATCGTTAAGAATAGGGACTAATGGTGTTAATAAACTTCACCATAAGGACTCGTGACTCAAACATGAAAACCAAAGGACTTGCGGTGTTATTTTGGGTAAACCATAGGGACGAATGGTGTAATTTTCTCTTAATCATATAACACAGAACTTATGTTCAAGTACGTATTGGAATAAACTAGGCGAGTACCCGTGCATAGCAACGGAAATTTCTAGCGGCAAACAATTAACGATATGGGATATTGTGGTAAGGTATCATTATTGCATAAGTAATCATTCTACCTTATAGTGCATCTTCTGTTACAGTAATGCAAGCATCATAATCATTATTGCATAAGTTATCAGCATCGCAATTTGTGTTTTAACCAACCGTCTTTCCATCAGACGACCGCCTAATAATGGTATTTACAGCTTCTATTTGACTGATAATAAGAAAACCATGTACATAATCATTATATGCACCAAAACCCACCCATTTCATATTAAATGATATGGTAGGTTTTAGAAACTTGCGTAAATATTTACACCAGTCTAAATATTATTTTTATAAAAATATTAAGAAAAACATCAATTTTTAAGCGTGATTTCAACATGAACAACATAACTAACCTCTTCACACATATAATGAGCAGCATGCACAATTAGAATCGGGTCGCAAGTTATATCCAAACCATGGTTAAGGCACTCGAAAGTTATTTTGATATAACCTATATTAATTGATTGGATACAAAAAAAAGGATAAAGCTCCATACCATAAATGTAGTTTACGGAGTACTATTTTGATATTTTCTAGTCAATGGTTCAATTTGCAATCTATATATACTGTATTTAAAATAAGTAACAAATATCATCTGTTTACTACTGACCTACTGTATCGATCAAGAAAAAAGTACACACAATAGCTTCCATAATCATTTACTAACAAGGAGGAGGCATAGTTTGTTTGGGATGGGGGCTGCAAATCTTGTCGAAAATGTGTAATGTATTTTAGTAGGAAAATAGATAGTTTCATTATGGCTGTTGGTTGACATTTACAGAGAATTGCGTTTATTGACCCTACTCATGGCAAACACGCACACCTACAGCCTTTACGATTACATGTCACTATTGTCACAAAGATTAGAATACTTGGTTAAAATCTTTTAGGTCCTATTACTTTCTGTACATACTGCTGGTACATTTATTACATACTTCAACAGTGATTTCAAAAGCCTATTGGTTTCTGATGATGTACCTAATCGTGTTTTGGATTTTTGGGTTCAGGCCGGGTTGGTTCTTCACTCTCGGGTGCAAACAACTCCTCGCAGATGCCTGTAGAGACTGTCCATTTTGATTTCGTCTACCCACTTGACATGGTAAATTCTTTGTTGATGGCATAAAGGCCCAGAACGAATTGTAGAGGTATGCAACCTCCTTTCTTCAAACCAAAACACCGCATCACATCATGAACATACACAACTGCAACAGCCAAAGGGTTTATACTCCATCGGGGACCTGCACGGTAAATTTAAATAAAATAAGGAATCCTTGCATTGTAGGAAGAAAAGATACAGAAATTGAGTAAGGCGGGTTTAGGCAGCAGAATTCATTTACCTGTGTGCCAAGCTGCCCTTTCTGATCTTCGTTGTCCACGTTCATGAAGAGGGTGTCGTAACTGGGTGAAAGTTGTATGAGACCGAAGTAAATTAACAGGTATAATAAAAAGCCATGTTAGAAATTTGAAAGTTCTAATGGCATAAACCCGTAGAGATCGATTCCCACCTGGATTAGGCGTTTCTAGCCTCATGTTTTGAAAATTTGGAGGGCCGCATCCATCCTTTGTTATTGAAAATATTATTGTGACTTGTAAATATGCAAGTTGTACTTTAATGTTAGTTGAAAAGAAAATAATAAACATGCATATTACAATCGCGCACAACAAACTGAATTGTAGATGGTGGATAAGGCTACTGAGATTCACATACCACGTTGCATCGGGCCCGAGCCAGGGCTTTGCAGACCATCTGGCGGAAGAGGTTGTTCTACTGAGGGTCGGCTTCCTAAAACAAAAGGAACACGAATAGTTCGTTAGAAACACATTTGCGAACCAACTGAACTTTAATATCTAAAACAATTGCCTCCCACCTGTACTTAGCTGTTCAAACCGAGTGTCTATAGAATTGAAAGGCTCAGACACGCTCGCTGTTACAGAAGACATGAGTGCAACACTAAACATGCAGGTAGCAACTTTACGTTGGATAAACAGAAAATAGTAAACTTGAATGTTACAATGGCAAACGACGAAAGGAATTTCACAAATCATTTCAGCTAACTAAAGACTACTGACCGGTACACACCGATGGAGGCGCCAAACGCTGCTAAATATGTTCCGAAAGATGATGTGGCGAAGAATTCGGACTGTCAGAGACGAAAACGTCACAAAAGGTTAGACACAAAGATGGTTCTAAGCCACATGACCTTTAACAGCATAAAGCTACTCATATCGCGGCTAATCCCTTGTCTTTGTCCGATGCATAATCTACAGCAGCTGTCGATTCCTGCATTAAAGAAAACAAAATAAGGCATTAAACTGATGTCATACAAAAAGCAACCAATAATGTTTAGTTACCTTATATGACATATTATCGATGAAGCCGCATATCCCCATGCCGATCATGAATATCCACAATCCCAGATAATAGCGACAACCAGCATACAGATTTCCACGATGCTAGTGTCAAGATGTTGCGGCATCACAAAAAAAAATCTTGGGAGGTCACTTTCACTGTTTTTGGTTTACAATGAGGACACCATATTTTTCACTTTTGGTTCCACCTAATCTTTACATATGACAGAAAAAAAAAAAAAAAAAAAAAAAAAAAAAAAAAAAAAAAAAAAAAAAAAGACATACATTCATACCAATATGACTAAACATCCTCTAGCATTTAGTATCTTCCTTGTTCATGGCGAATTCATTTGCATATGTCAAACATAGACCTATTATTCACCAAAAGAAAAGTGGTTACAAAATTGTAAAGATTTATTCCGATAGACTGTCACAAAGTTTGTATGGTCATGGACCGAGGCCTACCAGTAGAGAGCCCTTATAAGTTTAAGGGTATAGGAGGCTGTTATACATTAAAGGTAGATGTAGGTAACCCATATCCTTTTAGCCATTTTTTGATTTGACCCATTTTAGATAAAACTCAACCTAAATTGACCAGTCCATAAATAAACTGTTCGAAATTGATTCTATTTCTTAAAATGATAATGCTAACTGTTGAAGAGAATGAAAAACGTTAGTTACCTGAACAACCGGAGATGTGTATAATTTTGATTCCAAAGACTTGGAATTCCACATATTACCATATTGTGTTGCATCATTCGACAAACGACAAACGTAATTGTTTCCCATTTAGTACTATTGCCTTAGTCGGAGGGTCCGCCTTCAAGTTGTTGACAAACGACAAACGTAATTGTTTCCCATTTAGTACTACATCTTAACTAAAAGCAATTACGAAAGATAAATCTAGAGTTTTAACAAGCTAATTGATGTAAAAAAGCACCTCACTGTTAACGTAAGGTTCAATAGAATTTCCATATCGCTCAACAAATATAGTTCTAAGTTCACGTAACTCTGGCAAATCAGCAAATCTTGCAGCGGCAAATATCAAAGTCGAGATGACTTCTTTGCATTCATCAGGACATTCCCTATACGTGACACAATTGCATTAAATTTACAACCATCACATGAACCTTATAATACTCTTACATAACAAAATAATTTCAAAAAGTTATAATTTTTTTACCTCTGTTTACTCATGGGTGAAAGATGAGTTAATACAAGCAAACAAGACTGATCAACAAAGTCATAACACGATGACAGATTCCGGTCAGTATATAATTGTTCAACTTGATCCATACAAATAACTAAAATTACAACTTTTCCAAGATTATTCACCAACTGGAAAAAAAATCAATCCCTTACTACACACAAAACAACAAAATACCAATGTCTTTATTTCACACTTCAATTTTCAATAACATCACCATCCATTATATAAAAATCAAAAAGTAAATAATATAGATGAACCCTAATAACTATAGTCAATAATAGTCCACCTATATTCCAACTATGATCACATGTAACTAATTGTTATAAACCTTGAATCAATCTTTATAAAATAATATAAAAATATAATTAGTAAATAAAAGTGCATGTACCCTGCTATAAGCATTGGAATCAAGATTGTTTCTCAGAAGATCAGCAACATCATTCCTCAAGAACTTGGCCATTGCATTCCTTTTTCGCCTTATTATCTCGACTTGCTGAACAAAAAGATCAAAACAACATAAACAACAAAGATGAAATTATTATTTTTTTCCAAGAAAGGGCGGCGGCTGAGAAAAGGTTTATGTGTGAGTACAGAGAGAGAGGAGTGTATGGTATTAGAGAGAAAAGAGAAAGGGATATTTGAGGATATGAGTAATTTGCAGTTACGATTTACATTATTAGGTTTTTATTGGTTGAGAAGGGTAAAATGGGCATTGACTGAAATTTAAGTTTTTTCACTTTTCACTTTGACCATTGAGACATTATAAGTAGTTAAGATAGTACCAATATACAAATAAACACTTGGATAGTGTAGTAACTTAAACGTGTTCTGTCTTTTTCTGTTCTATGCTATACAGGAAATTATTCAAAGGTGCAATGCATATTGTAGCTATAGCCGAAACCGTATTGTCAAATGTAGTGCATCAGAGCAAGTTTGGGACCTATTTGGACAATTATTGATAGCTTAGACAATTAGATCATCATTTTCTATATCTACCTTTAGCATAAACGAGTTTAGGTTGTTTGTGTTCCCTGCTTTCATCTGAAATTGCTAGTGACTGCCTTGCTCCTAATGCTTACAACATCCAAAAGCAGTCATACATGGTTAAAGTCAAAGAAGTCGAAATAACAAGTCTAAACTAATTAAGTACCAAAAGAACGTCCCATAACGTTTGTGTTTTCATCATACTTACTCACATACTACTAATGATCTTGAACAAAGCTCCACATATGGCACGTGTTCCTCTACATCATGTACTTCATTGCCGGTTTCGGGTTTATAAGAGCATGTACTTCATTGTCCTGAAATGCATATAAATTAGTAAGGTATGCATAATAACTTTTTGCACGCATTTGTAAATAAACCATATAAAATGCTAACACTATGTAAAAAAGTCTAGAAATCACATCGAGTCATCATTAATCCCCCTGCAGGAATCCCTCGGTACCCAACAGGACGGGGACTTAACTGTGTAAGCTGATGGGGATGTTTCGTCATATCTTGTCACTAATGAGTCAAACCAGTTTAGCCACTAGTTTCAACTAAAAAAATGAAGTCTAGTAGGTCATACAAATAATGGTTCTTACGTGCAGAACAAGTTTTGGCGAATCATCAAACCACCCAGTCCGCCCATATTTTATTTTTAGGTGACAGTCTTACAGAATATATTTTTCATCCTATCCAAATGTGTGTCACAACCAATCCTCTCCTCCCAAAATATCAAACCAAACTGAGCATTATGATTAATGTGTTGAACACGCAATAGAGGTCTCAATTTTGACCCATTTAATCGTAAACGGGTTCATTTAGGCTTAATGAGATAAGATAGGAGTATACAGCATCAATTGTGTTATATCCTATATACTTAGGGGGCTAATTAACCATAATTCAATTGACCCCATTTCATATTGGTATTTACATGATGTTTTAGCTCTCCAAAGATCCCAACCACCTGTTTAAGTCCAATAAAACAGTTCCGTAATAAGCAGTGCATGACAAAATGTGTGGGTAGGAACAACAATAATCTCTTTTGCAACCATTTAACAAGTATACAGTTAAATTAACTCAACCAGTAACACGCAATATTTTGAGTAACCTAGAAAAGAAATGCAGCAACCAAAACTCATCAACGAGGTACCCACTACTTCTAGAAGATTAACTCAACCAGTAACACGCAAGTAGACTTGGTCTAAATATTTTGGGTTTCTTAATGAGACTCGGCGAGACCTTGTGGCCTATCAATTAACAGTGACTTTTAAATGATAGACAAAAATCCATAGAAGCCGAGTCTCTTTACTCTACTCCCTTTTCATGTTTGGAACCTGAAAGCCCCTACGCAGGAAACTTAGTACATAGTGAGTTCTAACTTATATACACATTTGTAACAAACTTATAAGCCCTGTATAGTTCTTCTGTAGCAGTCTACTAAATAGATTGGAACAAGGTTTCAGATTGATTTGGAGGTGTCACAAGACAACTTGCTGTTTAGGGCATAATGTGTCAGATCTATCGGTGAATTGGAAGTTTGGAACTTGCATCAGAACTTTGCCTTAAATCATGAGCACAAGGAGCAACACAGGTTTGGAGCAATGGTATATCTATATCACATGGCAACCAAATAAATTAAAAGGCTTTCTTCAAACGTATAAGATAATTTCTGTCCGGTTTTTATACTATTACTGATTCTGATCCACAAACTACGATGACTACGTGCAAGGATTTTAAGAATCCAATAGGTCAAAGTAGCTAAACCAGTTAAGCTAACGGGTGTCAAACCAGTAAAGCAACTAAATTTCTTTGAAGAAATGAGCCTAATATGAGATACAAATATGGGATTCATGAACAAGAAGATCTCTTCCCATCATCATGCCCACCCGCTACATTGAGAGAAAGAAATACTAATATTCCAACTACCTACAAGTTCTAGCAGATAGCTTAAACAACGATTGACATCTTTGACTTATTCTTGTCCTCAACCAGTAACACGCTAGTAGACGTGGACCAGACTTTTGGGTTTTTATTTGAGACTCTTTGTGACCTTCATGTAGTATTTATTGGGTTCTCGAATTGAAGTTCTCGAGTATATGTTTTTTAAGCGGTAAAGAAAGGAAAAGGAAATTAACAAAATTACTAATTTGACCTCACCACAAATGTGTTGTAATTGGTATGGAAAAGCTTGCGATAATCAAATAATCAAACTTAAAAACGCAAATCCAAATACCCCTTTAGAAACAACAGCAAGTGGTTAACACATGCATATATGATATCAAATTCTCCTTACCTCAAGAGAGTTTTGGGGATACAGCATTTCAGGCATATAAAGAGCTGAGTCAGAAAGTACATATATAAGAAATCCAAACACCCTAAATGAGGTAGGTTTGGACCTCTTACATTACTTGTTTGTAAAACTAAGTTATTGGCATCAAACATGGCTTATATTTTGCTTCAAAGTCAGCTAAACTAAAAATGAAGGAGAAGAGTAGGAGGTCGATGAGAAACTACAAGGCATCGTTTAGAGCATTCTATGAGATGTTTCCTTATGGGCAGTTTGCTCATTCCACTGTCAATTCAACCATCCTTGAAGTGGTTCCAACCCATGTGGTTTTGGTTCATATTGTTGACTTTGACATAAGTGAAGAAAGTCAATGGCCCCAGATCACAGAAGCCATAGCACAAATGAACAAATCATTGATCATTACAAGCAGTCAAGCATCAAACTTGATCAAGATCAAGACTTGAAATTTGAACAAAGAAAGAAGCAACTGTGTAACTTCGCAAGAAGTTCTGGTCTACATCTGAAGGTACAAAAAATGGATATGGCACAAACTGTAAAAAATACGGATGGAGACAAACTAGAAAGTCATTTGATGGCCTTTTAACTGTATGGTTGGCCTTCCACATATGGTAAGAACAAGAAATACAAGTTTGAGTTATGGACTTTGTAAAAGTAGCAAAAGCGGTTTAGACAAAAAAAAAAAAAAAAAACATAACGTTTGGGGATGGAGAAGAATGTGAGAAAAAAACGAGCACTTCTACTGATTTTTCTTTGTTTTATAAACGATTCAAGAAAACATCCTAAAGAAAAAAGCTATGTTGAAATCCGACTTTTGCTTCACTCACTCACTCTTACTTTGACTAAAATCTTATCGATACGGTCTTAACATGGACTATTATACAAAGGTAACACCATAACTTTCGTCAAAGTTTAAAATAAGATTAAAACTTAATTTCACTAAATGGGGACTTAAAAAGAGCAAGTCTAGCTGTTACACCAAGCCATACAGGCACAAAAATAAGTCGGCCCGTGCTACAATTTACATCGGCTACCTACAATTCCAGCTAGGTTGGTATCTCTAAATTCAGCAACAAGAAGATACCTTTAACCCACAAGGCGGAGCATCCTTGTTCCTACCAAGTCCGCAGTAGCTTGTTCAACGTCCTGATCAAGGGGCACTCCATACATTTCCACATCATCAATATACTCGCTATAATCTTCAGGAGTCAAATTATCCGAGTTGTAGAGGGAGGGATTTGATCTCATCTAATGACAATTGTTCAATTCTTCATTTAATAGACAAAAATATATATATTTAAAAAAAAAAAAAAAAAAAAAAAAAAAAAAAAAAAAAAAAAAAAAAAAAAGTTACCAAAGCCGCAACGGCGGGGCGAAAAGACATACGCAAACTCGAAAACCCAACTCTTGCCGGAGCAACATCCACATCCCTTTTAATATCCTTTTCATTCGAAGACTAGACTCGAATATAAATGAATTGTAAACTTCTCTTTTTTTTTTTATCCTTCTAAAGTTGTAGACTAGTAGTACTTAAAATCAACGAATATAATCATTACAGTACCAGTGATTTGTGTCAGTTGTCAGTGACACTGACACAAATCACTGGTACTGTAATGATTATATTCGTTGATTTTAAGTACTACTAGTCTACAACTTTAGAAGGATTAAAAAAAAAAGAGAAGTTTACAATTCATTTAATAATATGTCATTTAATAGATTCAAAATCCCTTTTCATTTTGATTGAAGGCGCTGCTGGTGCTAGGGTTTTGCAACAGTGGTGGTGGGTGGGTTTTTTTTTTTTTTTTTTTTTTAGGGAGGAGAGTGTAGTTGGGCTTTAAATTTGTTGAATTTTAAGTAGTTGTTAGCCGCTGCTCATCGTTCACAGATTCTTAAAAAAACATTGAAAAAATGAGTTTTCTAAAAAATAGCAAAGCTCATCGCTCTTTTGCCACACAAACACTCAAAATCAAAAAGCTTATTGTTCACCGCTTATCGCTCCAAAAGACTACAAAAAGCTCTGTGACAAACATAGCCTAAAATGTAGGCCTAACCTTATGCCTAAACATACATGTCTTTACTTGATTGGTTTGTAAAAAGTGGATTTCGTGCCTAGCACCACATGTCGTTTTAGGCATAAGGCTGCCCGCAGTAATGAGGTCGACCGAGTCGGTCGTGTGGGTCGAACTCGGTCGTCCTTATTGTGGCTAATCGGTCGGAAGACAACAAAACGCGAAATGGGTCGGGGTCACGACCGAGTCATATTTCCATTTTGTTTGGCTTTTTGATCCGTATTACCTTCTTCTGTGTGTTTTGAACGTGTGTTTAGTGTGTGTTTTCAGTATGTGAAGATGAATAAGAAGTTTGACTCTTTTTTTTTTTTTGGCTAATGTGTAGTTGGATTTTTTTTCCCCCTAATGTATAGTTGGACCTTCTTACAAAAATTATTTTTGTAATGTTTTAAAATATTATTTATAATTTGTTCTTTTACAAAAGAAGGAAAAGGAAAAAAAATGTAATAAAATTAAATTTTTTTAGTTGAAAAAGTTGAAAAAAAAATGAACTTGGTCGCCTGTTGAGGTAAAAGTTTGCTTCTACTTCGAACAAGCGAGATGGATCCTTCGGACTAGAATAGGTCCTACGGATTCAAGATGATCCTTGCTTACAATATGTTGCTTCGGATATCTGCAAAACAAATACGTCCGTTAGACTCGCCCCGGGAATGTATCCCAGGACCAACCTCCGGCGTGAGAGTAAGTATATGTTCTTAGTGAGAGAAAGTATGAATAAAACTAGAGAGTAGAGGAGAATTAGTTAACCTTAAATGAAGATTTCCTCTCTATTTATAGACTCTCTACATGGGGTGCCAGGCTGTTTCGTACTTAGCCCATAATGTTCGCTAGTTTAAACTCCATTACCATATACTTTGGTGTACTTGTCTGTACTTTGGTCTAGGTACTTGTAGGCTTATCCGAAGGGGTTGTTATCTCCGGACGGCGGAGGTCATGCGGACAGTCGTAACCCTTCGGATATTGGTCCGTATTATTTGAACACATCTGAGCGTACTTTACCTGTTATGTATCCGGAGGGTATATCCCTGTACGGTGTGTATCCGGAGGGTACATACGTCATCATGTCCCCCCCAGTATCATAGTATTGGTTGTGCCAATGGTGTGATACTAAGTTTTATTTTTTGCGACTTTCCGGATGGTATGTTGTAGCTTCGTCGTTTGTTAATGTTGCGTATAAAATGCCAAAAGTAATTAATGTGTCGTTTAAGGTGTGCCGTCATTTTTTACCGCGTCGTTTGGATTGGGACACGTATGCACCTTGTGAGAGACACGGTGTGGATGGCTGACACGTTAGCCCTACGGGTGACGTGTCCCTTTCCCGCCCATTTTTTACCGCCTATAAATAGTCTCTTTTTTCTCATTTACTCCACTGTTATTTTTTCTCTGCATACACATACTTCTGACACGTTTTATACCTTCCGTATTCCGAACAACAAATTTCGCCGTCTTTAAGGTACGTCTTAGTCCGTTAAGTTATTTTTGTTGTTTGGCTATACCCTTTCTTTTTCGGATTCGTTATGTCGGAATCTACTGCCTCATTCGAGTATGACGACGTGTCCATGCCGGAGAGCTCTCATGTTAAGAAGGATATACATGTGAGAGTTTCCGCGATGGACGAGGCCGATGTGTACGCTGTGGTGAAGGCTTTCGGATTACCGGCGGATTTACATCCGAGGGTACCTCCTGCGGGAATGACGAGTTACCTGCGGATGCCATAGGTTTATACGCAGAATATTTCTTTGAAGGCGGTCTTGCTGTTCCTTTTTCTTCCTTTCTTTTGGACGTTATTAGGTACTTTAAGATTCATATTTCTCAGTTAGTTCCGTTGGGCATGCACCGTGCTACTCTTTTCGAGGTGTATTGTCGCAGCATGCACATTCCTCCTACTACCCCCTTGTTTCGTGTTTTTTATAAACTTAGTAAACAGGGTGATTGGTTTTCCTTCGAGAAACGTATTCATAGGGATAGGAAAGTATGCTTCGGGGATTTTCCTTCCTGTTTGAAGGGTTGGAAGATGAACTTTTTCTTGATTGATAGACGAGCTATCCCGTTTGCTATGCCGTGGAGGCATTCCGATTCGGACGTGTCAGATCCGTTTCCTAAGGCAACTGAGTATGACGTTACTCATGCCGAAAGGCTTGCTGAGACAATTGTTGAACCTTGCCAGATTCCGCAAGCATTCTTATATGCCTTGGGTTTATCGGATTATTGGGAGTTTCCCGGTTTCCGTCCGGCTCTGAGGGATGAGGAGGGAAAGGGTATAGCCTTTGTTATAAATGTGCGTTTTTAAATTGTGCATCTTTTCTTGTTTTTTACGATGGATTTTGTTTATCCGCAGGTATAACCATGTCAAGCTATCTGAAGAAGCCCCCTCTACGAAGGTCGACTAAGATTGTTCCCGGGGACCCACTTCCGGTAGGTCAGGAGCGCCAGATGCACGTTACTCCCCCTCTGGCTTCTAATGCTGAAGTGCCTCAGAAAACCGATGAGCTAAAGAGTGTTGAAATTCCCGATGACAAGGTTATAGCTGCGAGGGAGAGAAAGAAGGAGCAAGCTGGGAAGGCGGGTTTGAAAAAGCCTCCGTTGAAGAGAACCGGAGCAGGGAGTGTCTCTTCCCGCCTTCATAAGAGAAGCAAGATTTCTGCTGGTGATAACGTTATTGATTTGGATACTGGAGAGGCCGTGGAGAGGCCAGAACCTATCCGTTCCGTTCATCCGGAGGATTTGGCGTCTGGTATGTTCGGATGATTTTTTATGGTTTCTCCTTCCATTTTTTTTTAGTTGTTATTATTATGATTATTTTTTTACGGAGATTCTTTTGCTGTCAGGGGGTTCGGAGGGTGCATCCCAGCGTCCGGGGAAGGAAACTCTGGTGGATGAGGAGGATGTTGAAGTTGATATAGAGGGGGATGGTGAGGATGATGGCATCTATGTCCCGGCATGGACTGTGACGAAGGGCACTTGTATGAATACTGCTACTGCTTTGCCGGGACATGTTGATGAATTTGGCAACTCCCAAGGAGGAGAAATATCTGGATGAACAGGATGATGGGGAGGCTGTTCGCAGGTCGTGGCTACTGCTGGGCAAATGCGTCACGGCTCAAGCGGATATGATCTTCCGTTTTGAGTCTCTTTTGAATGAGCACAAAAAATTGTCCGAGACTCATAAGATCTGCGACAAGACCCTCGATGACAACTGGAAGATGTTCCAGAAGATGTCCGGAGAGTTTCATGAGTTGAAGAAGGGTCATGCAGAGTGTTCCGAGGTGAATCCGGAGGGTCTGAGAAAGCTTCGCGCAGAGAATGCGAGTCTGGAGGAGAGGGTTGGTAATCTTGAGTTAGAGAAGAATGAGTGGAGGACAGTTTCCGGCGAACAGGCCGAGAAGATCAGGTCGTTGGAGGGGCAGTTGTCTGATGCCAAGCAGAAGCTTAGCGCTGAAGAGAAAGCTTACAGGGAGCTTTGTCAAGAGAAGGTGGATATTGCTGTGGCTGCTGGTAATTCCGAGGTGGAGAGGAACCACATTGTTAACGAGTTCATCCCGGAAGCTATCCATCATTTTCTCGGAAGTCATGAATTCTGAACGGCATTGGCTGAGCCCTTTAACTTGTTTTATCTTTCTGGGCTGATTGACTGGGCAGGTTTATTTGATGAGCCGGAGAAGGCGGAGAAGTTGTTGGGGGAGATTGAGGGGATGGATATGGATGCCGGAGCCAAATATGGTCCGTTGTATGATAAGGCCCTTTCTCAGGACTATCCCTTCATCCAGAAGATCCGTCAAACTATCTACCGGAAGTTTGACGAGCTAAATGCCTTGGTTCCCGACCCTGCTCCAGTTGAAGAACCGGTGATTGAAGGACCGGAGGTCGAATCTCGTGTCGAGAATCCTTCCGGGAACCAGTCTTCGGATCAGAATGCCTCGGTCTTTTCCTGAAGCTTTTTATCTTTCAGTCCTTTGGATTTTGTATGTTGGGATCAGGATACCTCCATTTTGACTATGGGTTCAGGTATTCCGGATTCCTCGTGAAGCTCTTATTTCCTCATTTCCGCTGATGTAATAGCATAGGGTATTTGTTGTTCCGCTATTTTGTAGAATAGTTGCTTCGGAACAATTTGATGTATTTAGTTCTTTATGTAATAGAATGTCTTTTATTCTTCCGTTATTCCGGAATGCGCAATGTAATTGACTTTTGATCGGATAAATATTCATATCGTTATCTTTTGTCATTTTTGTTATTTGTCCTTATGCTATTTCCAATTTATATGTGCGTTTTCCGAGACATTTGTATATTTCGGACATCGACTTTAGTCGCTCTTCAAGTTTGATTTGTTGGACAATTTGTGTTTCTTTCGGATCTTGGCCTTAAATTATACCCGTCTGGGATTTTATTCCTCCGGACAACTTGTGTCCTATGGCTCTTGTCCTAAGTAATACCCACTTGGGGTTTTTCTTTGACGGGGTAACCTGTACCCTTCGGCTTTTGGCCTTAGTAATACCCACTTGGGGTTTTCTTTGACGGGGTAACCTGTACCCTTCGGCTTTTGGCCTTAGTAAATCCCACTTGGGGTTTTCTTTGACGGGGTAACCTGTACCCTTCGGCTCTTGGCCTTAGTAATACCCACTTGGGGTTTTCTTTGACGGGGTAACCTGTACCCTTCGGCTCTTGGCCTTAGTAATACTCACTTGGGGTTTTCTTTGACGGGGTAACCTGTACCATTCGGCTCTTGGCCTTAGTAAATCCCACTTGGGGTTTTCTTCACTGGACAACTTGTGTCTTGCGGAAAATAACTTTATGTATGGTCAAAATGCATCGGGTTTTTCATTGATGTGAAAATGGCTCATGCCTTACAATAGATCCTGGAAAATCAAAGTACATAATAGGTTACATAAAACATTTCTTTAAGTTAATGGCATGCCAGGTTCGAGGTACTTCCACGTCTTCCATGGCTTGGAGCTTGTATGTGCCGTGCTGATAAGCCTCCGTTATCCGATAGGGGCCTTCCCAATTAGGTCCCAATTTTCCTTGATCTTCCACTCTGCTGGCTTCATTTTTTCGGTACACGAAATCTCCCACTTTGAAGGCTTCGGATCTAACCCTTCGGTTGTAATATTGCTCCACCTTCTTTTTGTACTTCGCCTCCTTTATGGCTGCCATTTCCCTCCGTTCTTCTAATAAGTTTAGATTTAGATTTATCTCATCGTCATTGTTTTCAACATTTGCCATCATGGTCCGGAAGGTAGGCATACCGATCTCTGCCGGAATGACTGCCTCACTCCCATAAGTTAGACTGAAAGGGGTTTCTCCGTTGCTAGTTTTCAGAGTGGTTCGGAAAGCCCATAGTACGTTTGGTAATTCGTCTACCCATCCTGCTCTTTCTCTTCCTAGCCGGGACTTAAATCCCTTCATTAGGCTTTTGTTGGCTCTTTCGACCAATCCGTTGGCTTGAGGGTGAGCCACGGCCGTGTTGATTTGTGTGATATTTAACCTCTCGCACCAACTTTTGAACGGATCTCCCACAAAGTTGCTTCCGTTGTCCGTGACAATTATCTTGGGTAGTCCGAACCTGCAGACGATGTTGTCCCATACAAACTTTTTGACCTCTTTTCCGGTTGTCTTGGCTAACGGTTTTGCTTCCATCCATTTTGTGAAATAGTCTATTGCCACAATAACATACTTAACTTTTCCTGGAGCTTCGGGCAAAGGCCCCAAAATGTCCATTGCCCATTGGAAGAAGGGCCATGGTGCCATGACGGACGTTAGTACCGTTTTTGGCAACTTGGGGACCGAAGCATGTATCTGACAGGCATCGCATTTTCGGATGACTTCCCTAGCGTCCCGGTGCATGGTTGGCCAATAGTAGCCTTGTCGCATGAGTTTAGCTACCACCGTCCGGGGTCCGGAGTGCATGCCACAGGCTCCTTCGTGCACCTCTCGGATTATGTAATTGGCTTGGAGAGGTCCGACACATCGTAACATCGGTCCTAGGTAGGATTTTTTGAATAGCACGTTGTCAATTAGTGTGTAGTGGCTTATTTTCATACGGAGGTTTCGAGCTTCATTTTGATCTTCCGGCCATATACCTTCGTTTAAACATCGGAATATGGGGGACATCCAATTTTCCTCCTCTTCTTCCACTATTGCGTTGACTGTTTCTTCTTCGGTGGACGGTTTCTCCAATACTTCTACCAGGACTTCTTTCGTTAAGTGGTCAAATGCTACGGATGCTAGCTTGCTGAGCACATCTGCTTTTTGGTTCTGAGCTCTTGGGATGTTCTTTATTCTGAAGCGTTTGAAACAAGTGATGTATTCTTTGGCTTTCGCGAGGTATTTTGCCATGCTCTCCTTGTATGCAGTAAACTCTCCATTGATTTGGCTTGCCACTAAGTTAGAGTCCACTCGTACGTCCAACGCCTCTATATGCATCTCCTTTGCAATTCTCAATCCGGCCAGGAGTGCTTCATATTCTGCTCCGTTATTCGTAGTTTCGAAATTTAACCGGAGAGCATATGTGTATTCTTCTTTTTCCGGACTAATTAACACTAATCCTGCTCCGGCACCTTTCCTGCTGGAGGCCCCATCAGTATATAGGATCCACTCTTCCGGTTGAGAAACGTTGCATATCTCTTTGCTTCTCCTCTTCGGATCCGGGGAGGCTGCGCCGATGGGTATTTCATTAATGAAGTCAGCAAGCACTTGTCCTTTGACAGCATTTCTGGGCACGTAGGTGATGTTGTAGGCCCCCAATTCTACTGTGTATTTGGCTAATCGTCCGGACGATTCTGCCCGGTTCAGCACTTGTTTGATGGGATGATCCGTTATGACCTTGATGGGGTGGGCTTCGAAATACCGCCTCAATCTTCTTGATAAATGTAGGAGGGTTAGAGCCAACTTTTCGACCGGAGCGTATCTCTTTTCGGCTTCGTGCAAGGTTCGACTTACATAATGAATTGGGATCTGCCGCCCTTCTCTTTCGACCATCAGCACTCCACTTATTGCTTCTGCTGCGGCTGACAGATATAGATACAAATCTTCTTTTGATTTCGGAGTCGTTAGGCAGGGAAGCTCCAGAATCATTTTCTTCATATCTTGGAAGGCTTTTTCAGCCGCTTCCGTCCATTGATATTTTTCCTTGTTGTCCTTGGTGATGTTTTTTAAAGTTTCAAAGAAAGGGAGAGACCTTTCGGCTGATTTTGATTGGAAACGATTGAGTGCCGCGAGTTTGCCACTTAAGCTTTGCATTTCCTTTAGTGATTTTGGTGATTGCATATCGGCGATTGCTCTGGTTTTCTTGGGGTTAGCCCTAATCCCCTCTGACGTCACCATATATCCGAGGAATTTTCCTTCTTCCACTCCGAAAGAACATTTTTTAGGGTTTAGCTTCATGTTTATTCTCCGGAGATTGTCGAACGTTTCAGCAATGTCGGCCAATAGCTCTTTTTCCGTTTGACTCTTTATCACCATATCGTCTACATACACTTCCAAGTTCCGACCTATTTGCTTCCGGAAGGCAGAGTCTACCAACTTCTGATAGGTTGCCCCGGCATTCTTCAAACCAAACGGCATTTTTACATAGCAGTATGTTCCCCGATCTGTATAGAAGGCCGTTTTCTCTTCGTCTTCCTTTGCCATTTGTACTTGATGATATCCTTTGTAAGCGTCCAAGAAACACTTGTATCGGAATCCTATTACCGACTCGATCTTCCAGTCTATTTCGGGCAACGGATAGTAGTCCTTACGGCACGATGAGTTCAGGTTCTTGAAATCAATGCACATCCTCCAGGTACCGTCCAGCTTCTTCACCAGTACCGGATTAGAGATCCAGGTCGGATACCGGACAGGTCTGATTATTCCGGCCTTTATCCATTCTTCTACGTCTTGATTTATGGCTTGGTTCTTTTCTTCCGAGAAGAATCTCTTTTTCTGCGCTACCGGTTTGTCCTGGACGTTTACGTTAAGCTTATGTTCAGCTGCCCATCGGGGAATGATTCGCCTCAAACAGTCAGATAATTATTGGTCAACCACTTGTGAATGGTCAATTATAATAGTCAAACAGCTGAGGCAAATGCTTCCGTGAAATACAGTGTTTTCCCGGGTCGTAATGTCCTAACGAGGTTGTGATGGTATTAAAAACGAATATGTGATTAGTGAATGTGAACAGGTAAGGGTATAAAAGTGTGTGTGTGTTTAAACTAGGGTTTTATAACTTAAAATGACTTAAATAAACTAATAAGAGTGATTACGTAAAACCTAGATATCTAAAACGTATAAAAGTACACCAAATTAAAATCAGACGCGACTGCGTACTGAGAAAAATGTGAGTTTTAAGAAAAATAAACCACAGGGGTTAAAAATAAAAATTCTATAAACTTAAACTTAAAATAAAATTTAATTAAAAAGAAAACTATTTTTTAGATTATTATATTAATTATTATTAATTGTTTAATTAAAAACTATTTAACTATTTAATTAAAATTAAACTAAAAATGATAACTATTACAAATTAAACTAAAAACTTATAAAAATAATTTCTAAACTTAAAAATGAACTTGAAGAAAGTATAAAAAATAAAAATAAATGTTTTTGTCTTTTTATAGATTTTCTATTAATTAAGAACTATTTATAATAATTAAACTAATTAAACTATTTTAAATTACAAATAATACTAAAACAACTTAGAAAATTATGAGAAAATTTATAAAACTATATTATAACTTATAAAAGCTATAAAAAATATAAAAACTAGGTGTTGCTATATAAAAATTAATTGTGCTATTTAAAACTTATTTATTGATTAATTATTAATAAAACTATTATTAATTATAATAAATATCAATTGACAATATAAAAATTTGAGAAAATTATTTAAAATACTTTAATATACAAAGAAATTAATAAAAATATAAAAAGGTAACTTACTTAATAAAAATCTAAAAATGAAAATTAAAATTAAATTAAATTAAATAGAAACTATCACTTATTTTTATGTTGTCTTTTCTTGATTTTTATTTTACAAAACTATATTATATATAAAAATAAGCAAATTTTGTAAAAACAAATAATTTCTAGCTTAATAATAAGCACTGTGGAAGCTTATTACTTCCACAGTTGACTTTTGTTGACTAAAATGGGAAATAAGCTCAAATGAGCTTATGTGGGTCCCACTATGGTATATTCTGATCCTAATAAGTACTTTGGACTTGTCAAAGCTCAAAATGACCAAATAAGCTCAGTAGATAAGCTGATAAGCCAGATTAAGCTAATCCAAAAACTAATTATAGCACAGAATGGGGACAAACTTGATGGGCTTATTTAGGTGGGGTCCACAGTGATTCAAGTCAAACAAATGGTCAATATTAAGAGCCTACTAGGAGGGGGTTGGGAGAACCTGATTTTGAGGACTGGGGCCCACTGAGGTGGTCACAAAACCACCACAAAGTTGTGGTGGTGGCTTGATTATCTGCTGCACAGGGGAGGTTATCTCCCTGCAGCTGTGTTTGGCTAGATGTGGGGCCCACCACAAAAATCACAAAAATAAAATAAAGGTAGGATTAATAAGTTGAGGTGGTGGAGTGCTTATTCTGAAAAACAAAAGGTATAAATCTCAACACATAAATCTACAAAAATCTCCTAAGTTTTGGAAAAATCTGAGTTCATGCAATTTTTTGACTTTTAAGAAAAACTAATAGGTTGACTTTATTGAGTTTCTAATGATCCTAACTGATTGAATAAGCTGTAATATGATACCTAAAGGCTGAATTAAGTTAAAACTACAACTCATGATGTGATGTGAGTGATCTTGGACCCCAACTGTTCAACAGTTTATGATTTGAGTGGGGTTTGAAGTGATTTTTGACTTTCTTGTTAAATACTACTGAATTTTATGGTTTGAACAAACTAATATAACCTAATATAACAAGTTTGAACCAAAAATTCACACTTAGACACAATGGAACTCAGTGAACAACCTAGAGCCAAACACTCCCTTATGGTTCACTGATTTTGAGTTTTTCAAATTAGAGACTGATTAAGACCAAGAAACTGATTCTTAATGACTTAATATGTTACACTGAGTTCAGATAAGTACAATTATGCAGACTTTAACAACATACAACATTGAATCACTATAAAACATTTTTCACTGTGAATATATGAACAATGAGTAACAAGAGATCCAAATAAACAAGCATGCAATATTCAGCTACAATTTAACTTAGATACACTTAACAAGTACAAAAACACAAACATAAGCAGTTATAAGAACTTTGAACAATAAAATGGAAAATTTGAGCAAAAGGCTTACAATGGAATCCAAATTGAGAACAAGGTACATATGCCAATAGAAACCAACCTATAGCTTCCCATGAAGCTCTAAAACCATTGCCATCCAACATATGCAATGCTCCTTGCTTGGTTCTTCATTAAAACTGATTTTTGATTTTCTATCTATTTTAAATGAATTTTTCTTATTTTCTTAGAACTTGAATGATACTGAGTGAAAACCTTGGAAACTTAAGCAAACTCAAAAGTGAACTTAATAAAGCTTAAAGGAACACTGAAACACCAGATTCAACAATATTTAAGTAATTTGTCAAATTACTTGAAAACTGCCAAATAAGAATTTACAAAAGATAAGTTGAAAATTCTTGCAAAGATAGATTATATTACACAAACCAAAGTGATTACAACCATTATTAACTAAAAATTACAACTGAGAGAGTAAATTATACTACCTACGATTTTTCTATGCTAAAGCTACACTAATACTCTTTCATCTTTGCTTCTCCTTTGCTATATAATGACTTCTTAGGTTTGTGGGACCCACTGGGGTATTTCCCACCAATATGTAACCATTGATATGGTCAAAGTAATCCACACCTTCGATTTCACCTTTTGGCAGGAAAAAGGGGAGTTGACTGTTTTTGTTGCGTGAGAGGGTTTTACGGGTATTAATGGGGTAGGGTGAGGTGTGGGGGTAGTTTAGACAGCTGGGGTGAGAGGTGGCAGCAAGTGGTGGTGAAACCACTGAGCTGCAAGTGGTTTTGGTGGTCTGTGGTGAGGGGTGGTATTGGAGAGGGAAAAGGGATGACTGGGTGGTGTTTGACCGAGGGTAAAGGGGCTTTGACCCCGTTTTATTTTGGGTGGGCTTGGATTGTACATGGGTCAGGGAAATAGGATAGTGGGTGGTGGGCTTGGTAATGGTTGTTGGGTTTGTTTGTTTGGTTATTTATTTAAAACATAAGGTCCGTTTGGTTTATAACTTGGAATATCACAAGGACCAATTTTGTAATTAATTGAAAGTTGAGGGGCTGTTGTGGCTTTATTCCAAATTTATCACAAGGGCCTATTTTGTCATATGTGAATGGTACAAGGGCATTTTTTTATATTTTTCATGTTTTAAATACCCGGGGACTAAAACTGACAAACCGCCAAACTTGAGGGACCAATTATGTAATTTCACCAAACTTATCACCAAGGACCATTCCTGCAAAAGATTATTAGTACAAGGACCAAAATTGATTTTCTCAAAGTTTTTACATCCCAGGGACCATTTCTGTCAATTTCCAAAGTATAGGGACTAAACTTGTAATTATATGAAACTTTGCACCAAAGGACTAAATATGTAACTTTATGATTAAAAAGGACCTTTGATGACTTTTTCATGTTTTTAGAATAACCAGGGACTAGTTTTGCCAATTTATGAAACTTGAGGGACTGAAACTGCCAATTATGCAAACTTTGTACGTTTTTCATCTGTTTTTGCATATTTTGCATTTGAAACATATAAAACACACCTTTAAGATATTTTAAGTATTTTGATACATATTTGAGTGTTTTTGTATGTTTTGGCAGTTCAGATTGGTATAAAATGATGAGTATTTAGACACTCATCAGGGAACGCCAGTCATATCCGAGGGTTCCCATGCAAAAATGTCTCGGCTATTTTTGAGTAAAGTTATCAATTGCCTTCGCCCCTCTTTTGAGAAATTCCTTCCTATTGTCACTAGTTGTTCCGGATAAGCCGGATGAACCAGCACATCTTCGGTCCCAGCAGTTTCTTCAATGGGTGTTTCCGAGAAAGTCCCTGTTTGAGTCTCCCTTTCCATTAAGAATTTTTCTTCGAGCTTTCTGCACTCTGAGATGATGACCGATCGGGTTACTAGAGTGGCGATGCCTCTCGGCGTCGGAAATTTCATCATGGAGTGTATAGTTGACGGGATGGCTTTTAGTTTTTTGATTCCGGATCGACCAAGTATCACATTATACGGAGAGGGAGATCTAACCACCGCGAACTTCATGATGGTTCTGCGGTATAGCCCTTCGCTCCCGAAGCATACTTCTAGTTCTATTTTCCCCAATGGATTTATGCTTTCTCCTGAGAATCCCACCAGTGGTGTGTTTGTCTTGGATAGACGTGACCGGATGGAAGAGTCCAGATTTAGGAAGCAGTGCTCGTACATTACTTCCACCGATGCGCCTTGGTCAACATATACTCTCCGTACAGTATATCCCTCAATCTCTGCTTCCACTATAAGCGGCTCATCGGAAGCGTCCCCCGGGAGGATCGGAGGGAAGCTTATGGGGGCTCTCATTCACTCTTCTTCCTGATCTATCGTCTTTCGTTTCGGATTTCTTTCTTGATGCCGGACCATATTGATGATTCGACCTTGGTTGTTTTGATGGTTATTTCTGGGTGGTGCTCTGTCTCTTTGTCGGACGTCTCTGATCAGGTGGTCAAGCTTGCCGGTATCCAGGGCTATCTTGAGTTGCTCCTTCAGATTGTGACAGTCATTGGTGAGATGGCCTTTCTCTATATGATAATCACAGTATTTATCCATATTTTCTCTTGACGGCCTTCCTCTTAGTGGCGGGGGTGCCGGTAGCCTGAGCTGATGCTCCGTTGACAAGATCTCTTTAGGGGCCTTTGTGAGCATGTTCAAGTCTAGTGGTCTGGTATCTCTTCTGTTCCCGTCGTCACGCCGATAATCTCTTCGGTAGTCTATCCGATAGGTATTATTATCATTTCGTCTAGGCACGTAGGGTGCGAAATTTTCATTTCGTCTAGGTTTAAAGTCTTGAACATCTTTCCTGTGGTTTCCTCTAAAGGAGGACCGTTGTGTGTTATGGTCATTTCGGCTGTATGGATTAGGTTGATAATCTCTACGAGAATTATCCACCCTTTCTCCCTTTGGTACTTCCGTCAGTCGATACACTCTTTCGGAACGGACGAAATCATCAACCCGTATCATCATTTCGGTTACGCTCTGGGGAACCTTCTCGGAGAATCTCTTCGCTAGCTCCGGACTTTTACAACCATCAATAAAAGAGGATATCTGCATCAGCTCTGGTACTCCCGAAATGCGACTAGCCTCATCCGTCCATCGTTCCTTGAATTCCGAGAGGGCCTCGTTAGCTCTACGGATGATCTTGGTAATTTCCATCGGATCTTTGATGCACTTTCTACGAAGGGCGAACCTCTGAACGAATTGCTCACTCAATTCATCCCAATTATCAATACTACCTCGCGGAAGACGATCAAACCACGCTCTAGCAGCGTCATCCAGGGTCTGCTGGAACATCATGCACCAAATGGGCATGGGCCACGCACCTTGATTGGCCGCCCCTTCAAATCTGGTGATATAATCGTCAAGATCTGTAGATCCGTTGTATAACTTCAAGTGAGAAGGCATTAGATACTTTGAACCCTTCGGTCCAGAGAAATCGATGATCCTCCGGGTAAAAGGACTCTTGGACGCCGCCTTGAAAGGTTTGGATAGGTCGTCCGTCCTCTCCTCTTCGGCTTTTTGGGCTTCGACATCATGAGATCCGGCAACTTCAAAGTCGAGTTGGATGGGGTCAATCGGTGTTTCTCCTGAGACATTCTATTGTTGGATGAGAGATTTTAGAGCAGCAAAGTGACTTTGGATTTGTTCAAGGTTAACAGGATTGGTATTATTATCCGGACGACTTCCGGATCCTTCGGGTGTGGTTGGGGAAGGACCTGTCATCTCTTAGCTTTGGTAGAGTGAATGACGGGTCCCACAGATGGCGCCAATTTGTTGAGGTAAAAGTTTGCTTCTACTTCGAACAAGCGAGATGGATCCTTCGGACTAGAATAGGTCCTACGGATTCAAGATGATCCTTGCTTACAATATGTTGCTTCGGATATCTGCAAAACAAATACGTCCGTTAGACTCGCCCCGGGAATGTATCCCATGACCAACCTCCGGCGTGAGAGTAAGTATATGTTCTTAGTGAGAGAAAGTATGAATAAAACTAGAAAGTAGAGGAGAATTAGTTAACCTTAAATGAAGATTTCCTCTCTATTTATAGACTCTCTACATGGGGTGCCAGGCTGTTTCGTACTTAGCCCATAATGTTCGCTAGTTTAAACTCCATTACCATATACTTTGGTGTACTTGTCTGTACTTTGGTCTAGGTACTTGTAGGCTTATCCGAAGGGGTTGTTATCTCCGGACGGCGGAGGTCATGCGGACAGTCGTAACCCTTCGGATATTGGTCCGTATTATTTGAACACATCTGAGCGTACTTTACCTGTTATGTATCCGGAGGGTATATCCCTGTACGGTGTGTATCCGGAGGGTACATACGTCATCATCGCCCTTACTAGGGCACCCAATCGCCTGCAGGTCGTTAGAGAGAGAAAGCTGACATGACAGGGAAAAAGAGGGGGAATGAGTCGCCTTAATGTGACCAGCCTAAGTTTAGGTACAAGTTTAGACATGCTAATCATTTCTCTATTATATATTCTTCAAGATGAAAGTGATTTGAACCCTAGAAGTGTTTTTTCTAAGACAAAAATACATCGTTGGTCCCTAAACTTTCTCAAAAACATCACCGGAATTCAAACTTGGGATTTTAGTCTCTGTGCGTCCCTTTTTCAAGTTTTTGAGGCTGAATGCGTCCCTTTGACCGTAATCTGTTAGTCAATGCCGTTATTTGCTGTTTTGTTTTGTTTTTATTGAAAGGCCTAATTGTCATTTCATATATTTGGATTATTCGAGTGGTTTGGTTCCATTTTTTCAACCTGCAAGTGTATAGCTTCCATTTTGGCTGAAATGAATTCCATGTAGCTCAGTTGGCCACAAAGGGTAACTTTGGGGAGGTTTCCTTGGAGATGTCTGAGGTTCGAGTTTCACCATGGACTTTCAGGGGCCCGAAATAAATAGAAGCAGGAGTGGGATTTATCACCTAAGGAGAAAGGTTCGAGGCTTGCATACTGCTCAATTGGATGTCACTGTGAACTCGGATCACTAACTACTAACTCGCCGTTAAAAAAAAAAAAAAAAAAAAAAAACTTTGCCAAATGGTGCAATTACCATGCTCCCACTCTCATCAATAATTCAAGTGTTACATTACAATATTAACAATGTAGCCTTGGATTTTCCTTTTTCATGTAAAAGATAGCTGAAGCCGCAACCATTATCACCATAGAGACACTAGCCAAATAAATAGTGTTAACTGATTGTCTGGACAAAGAACTGAGAGTGTCTTGATTTTAGGACCATCTGTCACCACTTCTGATTGAGTTTCAGGTACAGGATCCACTGAGCTAATTGACTCGATCTCGGGATCATTGCTCAACATTTATGATTGAGTTTCAAGTGTCGCTTCAGATTTGATCATAAACACATATTCAAGATCAGATTTTGCCTCCACATCATCATCGTGAATCTGTTCATTGTAATGTATCCCAATAGCAAGAGGAACCTTACAAATCTCGGTCACCTTAATTGTAGCAACTGGCATTTTCGGGGCAATACGTTTTTAGAAAACTCAAAACTATTTGCGGCAATTGGTGATTTTTACAAATTTATTTTAATAATAAATTTAGTATTTACTATTATATTACATTTTCGAGCTTTTTGAACCTCATTTGATTTGAAAACATGAGGTTATCTCGTGAAACGTGAAAACTGCACACAATGCGTACCGGCACAACCATAAACCTAATAAACAATTTAATGTGATTATTATACTATTTATGATATAATAGTCGTGTAACTACTCGTTTTTCGTGGAAAATTATTTTTAAAACAATGGCATTAATTTCGCGTCGTAATTCGAGCGTTAACGAGTCCCGACTCACAAAAACAGGGAAAAAAATTCAAGAATGGTCCCTCTTGTCGTCCGCCCCCTATAGTTACAACCCGTTTCATTTTTTTTTCACTTTATTTTTTTGGGTTTTGCTAACGACTTAAGCAAATAAGTTTTATTACATCATCATTTATGAATGCTTCTAATTGGATGGTAATTCTGAAAAAAGTGCACACAAGACAATTTAGGATATAGTGAATATACAATTAACACTTATCATGTGTTTGGTAGAGAGAAAAGAAAGTTGAGAAATGAAATTGGATTGAATTCTCTTGTTTGGTAGAGATAAAATAAAAAAGTGGAGAATTGAAGGGAAATTGATGGAGAGTTGAAGAGAAATTGTAGTGTAATTTGGTTAACCTCTATTTCCATCCTTTTGGTGGAAAATTTAGAGAAATGAGTTTTTTTTTTTTTTTTTTTTTTTTTTTTTTTTTTTTTTTTTATCGCTTCAAATAATAAATGGTGTACTTTGTTAAAAAAAAAATTAAAAATATATATTTTTTATAGAATTGTTATTTAGAAAAAAACATTTTTTTAAAATAATTCTTTTAAATTAATTTTATAAAAAATAAATTTAAGAAAATTAAAAAAAAAATAAACATTTAAAAAAAAATAAGTTTTTTTTTAAAAAAAATTTAAAAATAAAAAAAAACTATATATATATATATATATATATATATATATATATATATATATATATATATATATTTTAAAATTGTTATTTAGAAAAAATAAATTTTTTAACAAAATCAACAAACAAATACATGTGAGTCTCATATGATAAAATGTTATTTAATTAATTTTTTTCATTTCTCGAGTTAAGTCTCTGTTGTTACCAAATATTAGAATTGAACAAAATTCTCTAGTGCTTTTTATTCTCTGAATTTCTATTCTCTACTTCATTTCATTTATCTGAAATTCTCTCTACCAAACGTGCCTTTAATTCATATTTTTTTTAGATACACTAAGGTTTCATTTACACACTTCCACACACACTCTCTCTCTCTTATCTAACCTAGCCACTCAACCACCACTCAAGCCGCCGTCTCATCCACAGTGTTACAAAACCTTATGGCCAATTTGGAGGAGTTAGTACAAGTATGTAATTCTATTATTATTATTATTTTAAAGTTTAGTTTAGTTATGTATTTCTATTTCTCACTACAACAGCAACCACTTTTAGCTACAGACAGTGTTGTCGCTAAAAGTGGCATTTTGTTGTCGCTAATGCTTTTGGTGACAACGGGTTGTCGCCTAAAGGGTTGTCGCCTATAGTCCGTCACAAAAGGTTTTTGCGACAACAATTTTCTACTTTTGGTGACAAAAGTGTGGGACCCGCAAATTTTCAACCAAAACTTTGACCGGAGTGGGGCCCTCACATTTAGTGACAACTGGTGTTGTCGCTGAAAATTTTCCATAATTTATTTTTTTTGCTTATTTATTTATTTAAAAAATATTAATAATTAAAATAAAGTTTTTTTTTTTTTTTTTAAACAGAAAGCATTTGGAGACAACACTGTTGTCGCCAAAAAAAATGGATTTATATGGCTGGCCAATTGTTTGGGTGGCAATTTTTAGTGACGACATATGGCCTTTTAGCGACAACCCTGGTGTCTGCACAGGCAAAAAAATGCAGCAGCTGCTATTCCACATTTTTATTCCGGAAATTTTTTCAAAAAAAATCTACCAAAATCAAATCTCTTAATAACCCAAAACTAGGATACGAAATGCATTTGTCCACTTATTTCATTACAAAACAAAGAAACGAAGTCATAGTATTCAAAATACAACGATACAATCAAGCTAAAAACTAAAACACATGTTTGTGTATCCACATCATAACTTGAGCACATCTCGTATAGAATTCTTAACCAGAAGTAGAAGCCCCTCCGTTGCTCTTACACCAACAACACGAACCTTCAACGATAAATCACTACAAAAACAATACTCGATAACTTAAACTTTATACTAAACAAAAACAATACTCAATAACTTAAACTTTATACTAAACAAAAACAAAACTAAACTGTATAGGCGGAAGTTAGAAGAAACAATACCTTGTGAAGGTGGAAGTTTACAATGTCTATGGTGATGGTAAGATCAGTTGGTAGACCTGCATTACAAAACCTGGCACAATACTTAGATAGTAGATGTAGCTATCAACAACACCCTCATCATTGTTTGGAGTATATTCAACTAGTTTGGTTAATATATCCAACAACCAAATTCACATACTTATCCAAATTCTAATGAATATACCTATAGTTTTTTCAATTATCAAGTAAACTACACCAAATCAGTGGACTGTAGTCTATATAATATTGAAAGGGAATTTGGAAAAAGGTCAACACTAAATCAGTGGACTGTATTATATATAATCTCCGGAACTTTTTATAGCTAACCATACCTCGATCTATCATATTCCTACCTCTAATTCAAACTAGAATACACAGTATGTAATATATATAACCGGCGAAGCATAGACAAGCAAATTACCAAGTCGTTAACCCAGTGAAATTAAGTCATCTTTTTGGACCATTGCTTCATTCTAAACAAAAAAGTAATAATTGTGTCTCCATCCATACTATTATTATCCGTAAACTACATCAAAACAAGATTTACATACCACCAAAAAAACATTTTATCATACAAAATCGTCATCAACAACCTAATCAATCGTCATCAACAGTAAATAGCTCAAAACAAACATGAGTTAAACCGCTCACATCTAAAAGTTTTATAGCTACATCACTGCAAACTATATTCCAAATAAACACGACTCAAAACTAAACCACATTTTAACAGCAAATACTATCACTAAACAAACACGACTCAAATCTAATAAACCTTTGAACAAAACAGATGTCGGTGGGGTGACTGTGGTGTTCGGCGGTGGCAGATGACACGTAGCAGCGGCAGCAAGCAAAAATAACCCTTAAACATATTTTAAAAAAATCTCAAAAATGACAAAATTTTAAAAATTAAATAACTAAATAAACAAACTAAAAATTAAAATTTAAACATAAACAAACCTTTAATTTGTGTGGTGGGGGTGGTTGTGGTTGTCGGCGGTAGCATCGGCGGAGAGCATTTGTCAGGCAGCGGCGAGCGTGGTGTCTTGTACACAAACATAAACAAACAAAAATGTACCGAGATTAAAATTATAATAGAACAAAAATTAATAAAAGCCATAATTAAAAGAATAAACATACCTTTAATATAATTATTCCAAACACGTGGTGTGGTGGTTTGTGGACACAAAGGATGAATCGGAAAAAAGATGTGCACAAAGGTGCGTGAGTGGTGGTTTCGGTAGGGATGATGAAGATGAGATGAGTTTTGTTAGTAAAAATCAGATGTGGTGGTTTTGGTTGGGATTTGGGAAGATGAGATGAGAATGAAGATGTTTGTGTGTTTGAGAGTTTAAAATGAGATGAGAATGAGTTAGCAAAAAATCAGATTCAGTTTTGGAAATGAAATTTTCATTTTGGCGGGATAAAGTAATAGTGTGGGAGGGAAATGAAATGTTGGCTTCCATCTTTTGAGACGAGTATATCCGATTTTTTTAATAATGTTCACGGAGGAGTATTTAATTTATAAATGATTTAAAATAAATAACTTCATTTAAGTAAAAATTAATTAAACTACTTTTTGTACTTGACAGATGAATCGAGATTACTTCCTCCGTCTGAACATTATTGTCATGAGAGAGAAATCACAAAGTTTAATAAAAAGTGTGACTCTTTTAATTTTGAATCATTCAAAGATAATATTCTCATACTATATTCTCTAGTTTTTAATTAAAAATTTGCTCAAAAAAAAGTTTTTACTTAAAAATAAAAGTGAACTATTACTTTGAGACATCAAAAAAAAATATGAACAATAATTTTGAGACGGGCGAATATATTAATACACTACTAGAAAAAGGAGAATTGGCGACGATGGTTTTCCCGATGACACTGTGGCTTTTTTATTTCCCGTGGAAGCGTTCGAAAATGTTGAACGAGCTTAGCGTCAAACCGAACGGTGTTAAATCATAAAGTCATTCCACTTGTCATTTTTGAAGTTTCCAAATGCTTAATTAAGTTTGAAATGCTAAATTATTTTGGTCTTAAACCAACAAAGTAGTAAAATACATATGAATTACATTACAAATCGATAAACGTTCAAACATTAAAGCATGTGAATTATGTCATTACAAATTAATCGATAAAAGTTTAGACATTCGAGCAGACGGAATTATATTACAAATCGATAAACGTCCAACATGAAAGCATACGAATAACATTACATATCGATAAAAGTTCAAACATTAAAGCGTACGAATTACATTACAAATCGATAAAAGTTTAAACATTAAAGCATGCGAATTACATTACAAATAGATAAAAGCTTACTCGTTCCTCCTTCCATAAAAAGAAAGCACACCCAAATTCCTTTGACCGGGGATGTTAAAGAGTAAATAAAATTATTTTAAACAACTAACCAAATTATTTATATATTACACACAAAAAAATACATGTAATTGTTCACCTTTGATAAAGAACATGCATAGTATAGATTACCACGAGTGTAAGTTTGATGCGATTCTCACATAACTACATCTCCTTGTCCAAAACGACACACAAAAGCTTTAAATAGCGTCATCTTCATGATAACAGTGTGTATGACAGTTGTTGTGATGATAAAATTGAGTAATGTGTTGTTGGTTGTAAGGATAAGAGAGTAATGTGTTTGTGATGATAAGAGTTAGATATGCTTTGATTGTAAAAAAATTATATTTTTTTGGGGAAGTTTTAGCGCTAATTTTTTGAGGATAAGAGTTAATCTGGTGTCCATAAAGTGGCGGCAAATATTGGCGCCAATAGAGCTTTTGGCTGGAAATTTTGGAACCAAATTTGTTGATAGGTTAACGGGTAGTGGGTGATGTTCATATGTAGGATGTTCCTGCCTTTTTATGATCAAACCAAATTTATTGCATGTTATTTATATCATATCGAATCATCCGTTTAACATACTATGTATATCCATATCATCTCGACTCATCCATTAACATCCTATGTATATCCATAACATCTCGACTCATCCGTTTAACATGCCTGTTGTATCGCTTCCTCTATGGTCATGTATAACGATATCATCTCGATTCATCTTTTTAACATCTCATGTATAACGATATCCTCTCGACTCATCTCTTTAACATCTTATGTGTAACGATATCATCTCGACTCATATATTTAACATCTCATGTAACGATATCATATCGACTCATCCGTTTAACATGTCTTGTATAACAATACCATATCGACTCATCATGATATAATAATATAAACCAAAACATACTAACCTATTTTCTTCATTTTAATTTCACAAACTAAAATGCAATGATATAATCCTTTTAGGTGTTCTTGTGGAAAAGGAGATATAGTGCTAAGAAAATCACATCAACCCGATACCTTTGGATTGCCTTATTATCCATGTCCTCTTTCAAAGGTGAAAAATTATACATTTCTTATTTACGTAAAACATAAAAATAGTTTGTTAAAAATAAATTTCTTATAATTTTCTTACTATGTAACAACCAAGAAAAAGAGAATTTAGATGTGGATATTTTATGTGAAAGAGTGAATTTGATGACTATCTTGGTATAAGTTTTTCTGGATCTGCACTAACAAAGTGCTCAAACTCTAATGTCAAAGATCTTAAGATAAACATGGTGGAAACAAAAATAAAGATGTTGTAGAAGAGTAAGGATTTTGGAGGCACCACTTGAATTAGAAATGAATCCTGACGACCACGCATGCCAGTCGGTTGTAATACTCCATGAATTGTTAGATGACATGGAAAATCTTCGTATGCAATAATTAGTTGTAAAACCAGGTTATGAGTTAACCAAGTTCTGGTGTCCATGAAGTGGCAGGAACTTTTGACACCAAATTAGTTGTATAACCTTTGTATGGAGTTGTTGTAGTTGTAGCAGTAGTAGTAGTTGTTGTTTAATGTGTTATTGTAGTTATTGTTGTTTAATGTGTTATTGTTGTTGTTTAATTTAATAGAAACACTTTAGGGGTACGGTTTATGTTGCTCTTCGAACACATTATAAAATACAAACAAACTCGTAAAACATTGAGAAGTCCAAACTTGCATAACTCTCGGTTTATGTTGCAGTCGCCATAGTTATTCCAAACTTGTCGATTAGTCCCAAGCTTACTACTTGATTGTTTTTGTAAGCTTGCTATCTGAACCAACTTCCATGTCTGATCTGAGTTCTTCCACCACTGCCTTAATCGCTTTGGTTATAAAGGTTCAATTGAAACAACAACCTTAACTGCATCCCCAAACGGTTCAAGGTTATTTCTGCCCCTCTAACCCCACTATTATTCTTGTTGTTGTTGTTATTTAATGTGTTAATGTTTAGACTCATCCATTTAACATCTCATTTATATTAATATCATCTCGACTTATCCGTTTAACAGAACTTGTATATCAATGTCATCCCGACCCTATCCGTTTAACATTTTATGTATATCAATATCATTTCGACTCGTCTGTTTAGCATAACTTGTAAATCTATATCATCTCGACCCGTCCGTTTCACATAATTTGTATAACTTTATCATTTTGAATAATCCGTTTAACATAACATGTATATCAATATCATAATAACTCACCCATTTAACATATCATGTACAACAATATCATCTCGACTAATTTATATATCTTTTAAATTTATATTAACAATTTTAAATAATTTTAAAAACACTTAATACCTTAATAAAATATTATTTTTGTGAATAATTTATATATTTTTTAAAATTAATTTTAACAATTATAAATATTTTAAACACACTTCAACTACAAAATAATTTTAATATCTTAATAAGATAGTAATTTTTTCGAATATACTAATTTATATATTTTTTAAAATTATTTTAACAACTATAAATAAATTTTAAATAGTTTTTAAATTGGTTTTAACTTTTAGCGACAACATGTGTTGTCACTAAAAGTGTCGGGGTTTTTTTACACTTTACGAGGGTATTTTATTTTTTTGGCAAAAGTTAAAATTTTTGTAACCTCACTTTTGGAGACAACGTGGGTTGTCACAAAAAGTGTCGGATTTTTAATTTTTTTCACAGCTATTTAATTTTTGGCAAAAAAATAAAAAAATTGTAATCTTACTTTTGGCGACAACATGGGGTTGTCGCAAAAAATGAATGGTCAAACATTTACAAAAGTGTTGAAATTGTGGGGCCCTCTTAACCTTTAGCGACAACCATCTGTTGTCTCTAATTATGTCCGTCTCTAAAAGTCATTTGTGGTGTAGTGTCTGTTTATAGCGAAAGAAGAGGGATCTTGTTCTCACCCAAGCTATGCTAGATAAGGGTGATGAACGGGCGGAGATTCTGGGGGGTTTTAAAAGGCGCAAGGCAAGAGGGGATGGAAATTTTTATATTGATGCATGTGATAGTGTTACGGTGGTTTGTTTTCACAGATGAGACTATACCCGGAAAGATACATGGGACTCTTGACACATGTTCAATATGCTGCTTGTGTCACACACACTGTGGACAAAATGGACACAACCGTTGGTAAGAGAGCTCAACAAGCACTTGCCGACTTGATACGTGCAAGGGTTATTTATATTGATGCTACATCTTCCACACTTATCAAAGAGGTTACTCCCACTCAAGGCAAGATCTACTATGAGATAACTATTGGTACAATTCCGAAGCATGCTGATGCCCTCAGAAGGGAACACGTGTACGAATATCACAGTGAGGATTGAAGGTATGTCAAACAACGAATCTTGTCATTTTGGTGAAATGGTTGTACAGTATTATTTTTACAGTGATTTGGTTAATGTAAGTATGTGATGCATGTTATAGTTGTGAAACTAGTATCTCTTGAAAAAAGTGTATTTGCAAAACTAAGCTAAATGATTTGTATGTTAAAATTTACTACTTAGCTTAATTTAACAATAATATATCGATTATAATCTTGAGTTTAGTTTCCTTCAAACTGAAACATTTGCATGGCGTTTTTTTAAAGCAGCTGCAGCTTTTATCTCTGTAGTTCCGGTGGCTAACTTTTGGTGATGTAACGGCACTCTCTTGTATGGAGCTGAGGCTTGGCATACCCCTAAAGCTTAAGAGCTAATGTGGGTCAACTCCAGAGTTAAGTGAAGGCTTTAGGTCAACTTGGGTCAAACCCATGTAAGTGTAAATTATAAGAGGTCGTTACAACCTGAGATACAAACTTGTAGCAAGATATCAAATGGTCTTTGTTTTAGCTTATTGGTACTGTCATGAAAGACAGACACAATAAATAGATTTTCAATCAGCTTTTAGCAGTGCATTTGATGTGCAATGAACAATGTTGGTATTTTCTTACCATTTACGTTTCCTTTAGTTTTACATTACTAAATGTCTTTGATTTTGTCTTGCGAGTCTGTGTGGAGCTATGGTAAATAAATTATGTTTGTGTTGACTAGTAGCTAGTACTTTGCTCGAGTCAGGTGAACCAAACCCTAGGTTTAGACGAATTATGCCATAAACAAGGAAGTTAGCGTTTATGCTCTTATAGATGACCATTCGCGAGAGAATAGGTATCTACTACGACCATTAGGTTTATAAAGATAAAGCATATAGAATAGTTGACAAGTGTAATGCGTGATTGAGACTTATTCACAATGTGACCATTGGGTTAATGCGTATATTCTAAAGCTTACTCAATGATTGACAAAAGTTCATGGGAGCGTCATTATGTATGGTTTTGGTATGCATCCGGTGGAACAGGGGCGGTATAACATTACTCTTGCCACGGAACAGGGGCGGTATAACATTACTCTTGCCACGGATTGCATTATTTAAACAATTGAATCATCCTCATTGTATGGTCATTTCAAAAGAATGATAAATTTTAGGACCATCTGTCACCACTTCAGACTGAGTTTCAGGTACAGGATCCACTGAGCTAATTGACTCGATCTCGGGATCATTGCTCAACATTTATGATTGAGTTTCAAGTGTCACTTCAGATTTGATCACAAACACATCTTCAAGATCAGATTTTTAACGACCGTTAACTCCCACATGTGCGTTACATGTGTCGTCCATTTTTAACGACCGTTAACTTTTTTCACGTTTTCGTCTGTTTTCGCACGTTTTCGTTCGTTTTTTCACGTTTTCGTTCGTTTTTTCACGTTTTCGTCTGTTTTGGATGTTTTCGTCCGTTTTTTGACGTTTTCGTCTGTTTTTATATGTTTTCGTCTGTTTTTGCACCTTTTCGTTCATTAAAAAAAATTAGAAAAAAAAATTTAGAAAAAAAATTCAAAAAAAAAAAATTCAAAAAAATATTTTCGCTAAAAAGGTTTCCAAAAAAAATTCAAAAACATTTTTTTTCCAATTTTTTTCTAAAATTTTTTTTCGAAAATAATTTT
Organism: Artemisia argyi; assembly: GCA_030686995.1. Classification (NCBI taxonomy): domain Eukaryota; kingdom Viridiplantae; phylum Streptophyta; class Magnoliopsida; order Asterales; family Asteraceae; genus Artemisia; species Artemisia argyi. Next base: position 16,935,807 of record CM060682.1, on the reverse strand, counting down.
AGAAAATTTTTTTTAAAATATAATATTTTCGCTAAAAAAAATTCTAAAATTTTTTTTCTTAAAACTTTTGAAAAAAATATTTTAGAAAAAAAAATTTTGAAAAAAAAATAATAATTGAAAATGAAAAAAAAAGTTATAGAAAAAGATTTTCAATTATTATTTTTTTTTTCTAAAATATTTTTTTCAAAATTTTTAAGAAAAAAAATTTTAGAATTTATTTTAGCGAAAATATTAAATTTTTTTCAAAATTATTTTTTTTGAATTTTTTTTTCTAAAATTATTTTTGAAAAAAAAATTTAGAAAAAAAATTGAAAAAAAAAAGTTTTTGAAATTTTTTCGGAAACCTTTTTAGCGAAAATATTTTTTTGATTTTTTTTTTTTTTGAATTTTTTTTTCTAATGAACGAAAAGGTGCAAAAACAGACGAAAACATGTAAAAACAGACGAATACGTCAAAAAACGAACGAAAACGTTCAAAACGGACGAAAACGTGAAAAACGAACGGAAACGTGAAAAAACGAATGAAAACGTGCGAAAACAGACGAAAACATGAAAAAAGTTAACGGTCGTTAGAAATGGACGACACATGTAACGCACATGTGGGAGTTAACGGAGAAAGCTAACGATCGTTAAGAATAGGGACTAATGGTGTTAATAAACTTCATCATAAGGACTCGTGACTCAAAAATGAAAACCAAAGGACTTGCGGTGTTATTTTGAGTAAACCATAGGGACGAATGGTGTAATTTTCTCTTAATCATATAACACAGAACTTATGTTCAAGTACGTATTGGAATAAATAGTACCAATATACAAATAAACACTTGGATAGTGTAGTAACTTAAACGTGTTCTGTCTTTTTCTGTTCTATGCTATACAGGAAATTATTCAAAGGTGCAATGCATATTGTAGCTATAGCCGAAACCGTATTGTCAAATGTAGTGCATCAGAGCAAGTTTGGGACCTATTTGGACAATTATTGATAGCTTAGACAATTAGATCATCATTTTCTATATCTACCTTTAGCATAAACGAGTTTAGGTTGTTTGTGTTCCCTGCTTTCATCTGAAATTGCTAGTGACTGCCTTGCTCCTAATGCTTACAACATCCAAAAGCAGTCATACATGGTTAAAGTCAAAGAAGTCGAAATAACATGTCTAAACTAATTAAGTACCAAAAGAACGTCCCATAACGTTTGTGTTTTCATCATACTTACTCACATACTACTAATGATCTTGAACAAAGCTCCACATATGGCACGTGTTCCTCTACATCATGTACTTCATTGCCGGTTTCGGGTTTATAAGAGCATGTACTTCATTGTCCTGAAATGCATATAAATTAGTAAGGTATGCATAATAACTTTTTGCACGCATTTGTAAATAAACCATATAAAATGCTAACACTATGCAAAAAAGTCTAGAAATCACATCGAGTCATTATTAATCCCCCTGCAGGAATCCCTCGGTACCCAACAGGACGGGGACTTAACCGTGTAAGCTGATGGGGATGTTTCGTCATATCTTGTCACTAATGAGTCAAACCAGTAGCCACTAGTTTCAACTAAAAAAATGAAGTCTAGTAGGTCATACAAATAATGGTTCTTACGTGCAGAACAAGTTTTGGCGAATCATCAAACCACCCAGTCCGCCCATATTTTATTTTTAGGTGACAGTCTTACAGAATATATTTTTCATCCTATCCAAATACGTGTCACAACCAATCCTCTCCTCCCAAAATATCAAACCAAACAAGGGGAGCATTATGATTAATGTGTTGAACACGCAATAGAGGTCTCAATTTTGACCCATTTAATCGTAAACGGGTTCATTTAGGCTTAATGAGATAAGATAGGAGTATACAGCATCAATTGTGTTATATCCTATATACTTAGGGGGCTAATTAACCATAATTCAATTGACCCCATTTCATATTGGTATTTACATGATGCTTTAGCTCTCCAAATATCCCAACCACCTGTTTAAGTCCATTAAAACAGTTCCGTAATAAAGCAGTGCATGACAAAATGTGTGGGTAGGAACAACACTAATCTCTTTTGCGACCATTTAACAACAAGTATACAGTTAAATAAACCCACATTTCTACCATAAAAAATAGCACATATTTTGAGTAACCTAGAAAAGAAATGCAGCAACCAAAACTCATCAACGAGGTACCCACTACTTCTAGAAGATTAACTCAACCAGTAACACGCAAGTAGACTTGGTCTAAATATTTTGGGTTTCTTAATGAGACTCGGCGAGACCTTGTGGCTTATCAATTAACAGTCACTTTTAAATGATAAACAAAAATCCATAGATGCCGAGTCTCTTTACTCTACTCCATGTTCAAGTTCGGAACTTGAAAGCCCCTACGCAGGAAACTTAGTACATAGTGAGTTCTAACTTATATACACATTTGTAACAAACTTATAAGCCCTGTATAGTTCTTCTGTAGCAGTCTACTAAATAGATTGGAACAAGGTTTCAGATTGATTTGGAGGTGTCACAAGACAACTTGCTGTTTAGGGCATAATGTGTCGGATCTATCAGTGAATTGGAAGTTTGGAACTTGCATCAGAACTTTGCCTTAAATCATGCGTACAACGAGCAACACAAGTTTGGAGCAATGGTATATCTATATCACATGGCAACCAAATAAATTAAAAGGCTTTCTTCAAATGTATAAGATAATTTCTGTCCGGTTTTTATACTATTACTGATTCTGATCCACAAACTACGATGACTACATGCAAGGATTTTAAGAATCCAATAGGTCAAAGTAGTTAAACCAGTTAAGCTAACGGGTGCAAACCAGTAAAGCAACTAAATTTCTTTGAAGAAATGAGCCTAATATGAGATACAAATATGGGATTCGTGAACAAGAAGATATCTTCCCATCACCAACCAATGATTGACATCTTTGACTTATTCTTGTCCTCAACCAGTAACACGCTAGTAGACGTGGACCAGACTTTTGGGTTTTTATTTGAGACTCTTCGTGACCTTCATGTAGTATTTATTGGGTTCTCGAATTGAAGTTCTCGAGTATATGTTTTTTAAGCGGTAAAGAAAGGAAAAGGAAATTAACAAAATTACTAATTTGCCCTCACCCCAAATGTGTTGTAATTGGTATGGAAAAGGTTGTTCGATCACAGATAACTTGATAATGATATGCTTGAACACTAAATCTGTTTATTCAAAAAAAAAGCTTGCGATAATCAAATAATCAAACTTAAAAACGCAAATCCAAATACCGCTTTAGAAAGAACAGCAAGTGGTTAACATATGCATATATGATATCAAATTCTCCTTACCTCAAGAGAGTTTTGGGGATACAGCATTTCAGGCATATAAAGAGCCGAGTCAGAAAGTACATATATAAGAAATCCAAACACCCGTAGGTTTGGACCTCTTACATTACTTGTTTGTAAAACTACGTTGTTGGCATCAAACATGGCTGATATTTTGCTTCAAAGTCAGCTAAACCGAAAATGAAGGGGCAGAGTAGGAGTCGATGAGAAACTATAAGGCATCGTTTAGAGCGTTCTATGAGATGTTTCCTTATGGGCAGTATGCTCATTTCACTGCCAATTCAACCATCCTTGAAGTGGTTCCAACCCATGTGGTTTTGGTTCATATTGTTGACTTTGACATATGTGAAGGAAGTCAATGGCCCCCGATCACAGAAGCCATAGCACAAATGAACAAACCATAGATCATTACAAGCATCAAACTTGATCAAGATCAAGACTCGAAATTTGAACAAACAAAGAAGCAACTGTGTAACTTCGCAAGAAGTTCTGGTCTACATCTGAAGGTACAAAAGATGGATATGGCACAAACCGTAAAAAATACGGACAGAGACAAACTAGAAAGTGATTTGATGGCCTTTTAACTGTATGGTAAGAACAAGAAATATAAGTTTGAGTTATGGACTTTGTAAAAGTAGCAAAAGTGGTTTAGACAAAAAAAAAATAATAAATAATAAAAAAATAAAAATAAATAAAACATAACATTTGGGGATGGAGAAAAAAAAAAAAAAAAAAAAAAAAACGAGAACTTCTACTGATGTTTCTTTAACGATTCAAGAAAACATCGTAAAGAAAAAAGTTATGTTGAAACCTGACTTTTGCTTCACTCACTCACTCTTACTTTGACTAAAATCTTATCGATACGGTCTTAACATGGACTTTTATACGAAAGGTAACACCATAACTTTCGCCAAAGTTTAAAATAAGATTAAAACTTAATTTCACTAAATGGTGACAAACTAGAAAGTGATTTGATGGCCTTTTAACATATGGTAAGAACAAGAACTACAAGTTTGAGTTATGGACTTTGTAAAAGTAGCAAAAAAAAAAAAAAAAAAAAAAAAAAAAAGCCCAAGAACTTCTACTGATTTTTCTTTGTTTTCTTAACGATTCAAGAAAACATCCTAAAGAAAAAAGTTATGTTGAAACCTGACTTTTGCTTCACCAGGTCACTCTTACTTTGACTAAAATCTTATCGATATGGTCTTAACATGGACTTTTATACGAAGGTAACACCATAACTTTCGTCAAAGTTTAAAATAAGATTAAAACTTAATTTCACTAAATGGTGACTTAAAAAGAGCAAGTCTAGCTGTTACACCAAGCCATACAGGCACAAAAATAAGTCAGCCCATGCTACAATTTACATCGGCTACCTAAATTCAGCAACAAGAACATCAAATTATAAGATTCATTGTTCGGCATACCTTTAACCCACAAGGCGGAGCATCCTTGTTCCTACCAAGTCCGCAGTAGCTTGTTCAACGTCCTGATCAAGGGGCACTCCATACATTTCCACATCATCAATATACTCGCTATAATCTTCAGGAGTCAAATTATCCGAGTTGTAGAGGGAGGGATTTGATCTCATCTAATGACAATTGTTCAATTCTTCATTTAATAGACAAAAATATATATATTTAAAAAAAAAAAAAAAAAAAAAAAAAAAAAAAAAAAAAAAGTTACCAAAGCCGCAACGGCGGGGCGAAAAGACATACGCAAACTCGAAAACCCAACTCTTGCCGGAGCAACATCCACATCCCTTTTAATATCCTTTTCATTCGAAGACTAGACTCGAATATAAATGAATTGTAAACTTCTCTTTTTTTTTTTATCCTTCTAAAGTTGTAGACTAGTAGTACTTAAAATCAACGAATATAATCATTACAGTACCAGTGATTTGTGTCAGTGTCAGACACTGACACAAATCACTGGTACTGTAATGATTATATTCGTTGATTTTAAGTACTACTAGTCTACAACTTTAGAAGGATTAAAAAAAAAAGAGAAGTTTACAATTCATTTAATAATATGTCATTTAATAGATTCAAAATCCCTTTTCATTTTGATTGAAGGCGCTGCTGGTGCTAGGGTTTTGCAACAGTGGTGGTGGGTGGGTTTTTTTTTTTTTTTTTTTTTTAGGGAGGAGAGTGTAGTTGGGCTTTAAATTTGTTGAATTTTAAGTAGTTGTTAGCCGCTGCTCATCGTTCACAGATTCTTAAAAAAACATTGAAAAAATGAGTTTTCTAAAAAATAGCAAAGCTCATCGCTCTTTTGCCATACAGGCACAAAAATAAGTCGGCCCGTGCTACAATTTACATCGGCTACCTACAATTCCAGCTAGGTTGGTATCTCTAAATTCAGCAACAAGAAGATACCTTTAACCCACAAGGCGGAGCATCCTTGTTCCTACCAAGTCCGCAGTAGCTTGTTCAACGTCCTGATCAAGGGGCACTCCATACATTTCCACATCATCAATATACTCGCTATAATCTTCAGGAGTCAAATTATCCGAGTTGTAGAGGGAGGGATTTGATCTCATCTGCGAAAATAATGACAATTTTTCAATTCTTCTTCATTTAATAGACAAAAATCATCAAATCACTGGTACTGTAATGATTTGTGTCAGTGCAACGAATATAATCATTACAGTACCAGTGATTTGTGTCAGTGTCACTGACACAAATCACTGGTACTGTAATGATTATATTCGTTGATTTTAAGTAATACTAGTCTACAACTTTAGAAGGATAAAAAAAAAGAGAAGTTTATAATTCATTTAATAATATGTCATTTAATAGATTCAAAATCCCTTTTCATTTTGATTGAAGGCGCTGCTAGTGCTAGGGTTTTACAACAGTGGTGGTGGGTGGGTTTTTTTTATTTTTTATTTTTTATTTTTTTTTTAGGGAGGAGAGTGTAGTTGGGCTTTAAATTTGTTGAATTTTAAGTAGTTGTTAGCCACTGCTCATCGTTCACAGATTCTTAAAAAAACATTGAAAAAATAAGTTTTCTAAAAAATAGCAAAGCTCATCGCTCTTTTGCCACACAAACACTCAAAATCAAAAAGCTTATTGTTCACCGCTTATCGCTCCAAAAGGCTACAAAAAGCTCTGTGACAAACATAGCCTAAAATGTAGACCTAACCTTATGCCTAAACATACATGTCTTTACTTGATTGGTTTATAAAAAGTGGATTTCGTGCCTAGCACCACATGTCGTTTTAGGCATAAGGCTGCCCGCAGTAATGAGGTCGACCGAGTCGGTCGTGTGGGTCGAACTCGGTCGTCCTTATTGTGGCTAATCGGTCGGAAGACAACAAAACGCGAAATGGGTCGGGGTCACGACCGAGTCATATTTCCATTTTGTTTGGCTTTTTGATCCATATTACCTTCTTCTGTGTGTTTTGAACGTGTGTTTAGTGTGTGTTTTCAGTATGTGAAGATGAATAAGAAGTTTGACTCTTTTTTTTTTTGGCTAATGTGTAGTTGGAATTTTTTTTCCCCCTAATGTATAGTTGGACCTTCTTACAAAAATTATTTTTGTAATGTTTTAAAATATTATTTATAATTTGTTCTTTTACAAAAGAAGGAAAAGGAAAAAAAATGTAATAAAATTAAATTTTTTTAGTTGAAAAAGTTGAAAAAAAAATGAACTTGGTCGCCCTTACTAGGGCACCCAATCGCCTGCAGGTCGTTAGAGAGAGAAAGCTGACACGACAGGGAAAAAGAGGGGGAATGAGTCGCCTTAATGTGACCAGCCTAAGTTTAGGTACAAGTTTAGACATGCTAATCATTTCTCTATTATATATTCTTCAAGATGAAAGTGATTTGAACCCTAGAAGTGTTTTTTCTAAGACAAAAATACATCGTTGGTCCCTAAACTTTCTCAAAAACATCACCGGAATTCAAACTTGGGATTTTAGTCTCTGTGCGTCCCTTTTTCAAGTTTTTGAGGCTGAATGCGTCCCTTTGACCGTAATCTGTTAGTCAATGCCGTTATTTGCTGTTTTGTTTTGTTTTTATTGAAAGGCCTAATTGTCATTTCATATATTTGGATTATTTGAGTGGTTTGGTTCCATTTTTTCAACCTGCAAGTGTATAGCTTCCATTTTGGCTGAAATGAATTCCATGTAGCTCAGTTGGCCACAAAGGGTAACTTTGGGGAGGTTTCCTTGGAGATGTCTGAGGTTCGAGTTTCACCATGGACTTTCAGGGGCCCGAAATAAATAGAAGCAGGAGTGGGATTTATCACCTAAGGAGAAAGGTTCGAGGCTTGCATACTGCTTAATTGGATGTCACTGTGAACTCGGATCACTAACTACTAACTCGCCGTTAAAAAAAAAAAAAAAAAAAAAAAAAACTTTGCCAAATGGTGCAATTACCATGCTCCCACTCTCATCAATAATTCAAGTGTTACATTATAATATTAACAATGTAGCCTTGGATTTTCCTTTTTCATGTAAAAGATAGCTGAAGCCGCAACCATTATCACCATAGAGACACTAGCCAAATAAATAGTGTTAACTGATTGTCTGGACAAAGAACTGAGAGTGTCTTGATTTTAGGACCGTCTGTCACCACTTCTGATTGAGTTTCAGGTACAGGATCCACTGAGCTAATTGACTCGATCTCGGGATCATTGCTCAACATTTATGATTGAGTTTCAAGTGTCGCTTCAGATTTGATCAAAAACACATATTCAAGATCAGATTTTGCCTCCACATCATCATCGTGAATCTGTTCATTGTAATGTATCCCAATAGCAAGAGGAACCTTACAAATCTCGGTCACCTTAATTGTAGCAACTGGCATTTTCGGGGCAATACGTTTTTAGAAAACTCAAAACTATTTGCGGCAATTGGTGATTTTACAAATTTATTTTAATAATAAATTTAGTATTTACTATTATATTACATTTTCGAGCTTTTTGAACCTCATTTGATTTGAAAACATGAGGTTATCTCGTGAAATGTGAAAACTGCACACAATGCGTACCGGCACAACCATAAACCTAATAAACAATTTAATGTGATTATTATACTATTTATGAGATAATAGTCGTGTAACTACTCGTTTTTCGTGGAAAATTATTTTTAAAACAATGGCATTAATTTCGCGTCGTAATTCGAACGTTAACGAGTCCCGACTCACAAAAACAGGGAAAAAAAATTCAAGAATGGTCCCTCTTGTCGTCCGCCCCCTATAGTTACAACCCGTTTCATTTTTTTTTCACTTTATTTTTTTGGGTTTTGCTAACGACTTAAGCAAATAAGTTTTATTACATCATCATTTATGAATGCTTCTAATTGGATGGTAATTCTGAAAAAAGTGCACACAAGACAATTTAGGATATAGTGAATATACAATTAACACTTATCATGTGTTTGGTAGAGAGAAAAGAAAGTTGAGAAATGGAATTGGATTGAATTCTCTTGTTTGGTAGAGATAAAATAAAAAAGTGGAGAATTGAAGGGAAATTGATGAAGAGTTGAAGAGAAATGGTAGTGTAATTTGGTTAACTTCTATTTCCATCCTTTTGGTGGAAAATTTAGAGAAATGAGTTTTTTTTTTTTTTTTTTTTTTTTTTTTTTCGCTTCAAATAATAAATGGTGTACTTTGTTAAAAAAAAATTTAAAAATATATTTTTTTTTATAGAATTGTTATTTAGAAAAAAACATTTTTTTAAAATAATTCTTTTAAATTAATTTTATAAAAAATAAATTTAAGAAAATTAAAAAAAAAATAAACATTTTTTTTAAAAAAAAATAAGTTTTTTTTTTAAAAAAATTTAAAAATTAAAAAAAACTATATATATATATATATATATATATATATATATATATATATATATATATTTTAAAATTGTTATTTAGAAAAAATAAATTTTTTTAAAAAATCAACAAACAAATACATGTGAGTCTCATATGATAAAATGTTATTTAATTAATTTTTTTCATTTTTCGAGTTAAGTCTCTGTTGTTACCAAACATTAGAATTGAACAAAATTATCTAGTGCTTTCTATTCTCTGAATTTCTATTCTCTACTTCATTTCATTTATCTGAAATTCTCTCTACCAAACGTGCCTTTAATTCCTATTTTTTTTTAGATACACTAGGGTTTCATTTACACACTTCCACACACACTCTCTCTCTCTCTCTTATCTAACCTAGCCACTCAACCACCACTCAAGCCGCCGTCTCATCCACAGTGTTACAAAACCTTATGGCCAATTTGGAGGAGTTAGTACAAGTATGTAATTCTATTATTATTATTATTATTATTATTATTATTACTAATTTAAAGTTTAGTTTAGTTATGTATTTCTATTTCTGTTTATAGCGAAAGAAGATACATGGGACTATACCCGGAAAGATACATGGGACTCTTGACAGATGTTCAATATGCTGCTTGTGTCACACACACTGTGGACAAAATGGACACAACCGTTGGTAAGAGAGCTCAACAAGCTCTTGCCGACTTGATACGTGCAAGGGTTATTTATATTGATGCTACATCTTCCACACTTATCAAAGAGGTTACTCCCACTCAAGGCAAGATCTACTATGAGATAACTATTGGTACAATTCCGAAGCATGCTGATGCCCTCGGAATGGAACACGTGTACGAATATCACAGTGAGGATTGAAGGTATGTCAAACAACGAATCTTGTCATTTTGGTGAAATGGTTGTACAGTATTATTTTTACAGTGATTTGGTTAATGTAAGTATGTGATGCATGTTATAGTTGTGAAACTAGTATCTCTTGAAAAAAGTGTATTTGCAAAACTAAGCTAAATGATTTGTATGTTAAAATTTACTACTTAGCTTAATTTAACAATAATATATCGATTATAATCTTGAGTTTAGTTTCCTTCAAACTGAAACATTTGCATGGCGTTTTTTTTAAAGCAGCTGCAGCTTTTATCTCTGTAGTTCCGGTGGCTAACTTTTGGTGATGTAACGGCACTCTCTTGTATGGAGCTGAGGCTTGGCATACCCCTAAAGCTTAAGAGCTAATGTGGGTCAACTCCAGAGTTAAGTGAAGGCTTTAGGTCAACTTGGGTCAAACCCATGTAAGTGTAAATTATTAGAGGTCGTTACAACATGAGATACAAACTTGTAGCAAGATATCAAATGGTCTTTGTTTTAGCTTATTGGTACTGTCATGAAAGACAGACACAATAAATAGATTTTCAATCAGCTTTTAGTAGTGCATTTGTTGTGCAATGAACAATGTTGGTATTTTCTTACCATTTACGTTTCCTTTAGTTTTACATTACTAAATGTCTTTGATTTTGTCTTGCGAGTCTATGTGTGGAGCTATGGTAAATAAATTATGTTTGTGTTGACTAGTAGCTAGTACTTTGCTCGAGTTAGGTGAACCAAACCCTAGGTTTAGACGAATTATGCCATAAACAAGGAAGTTAGCGTTTATTCTCTTATAGATGACCATTCACGAGAGAATAGGTATCTACTACGACCATTAGGTTTATAAAGATAAAGCATATAGAATAGTTGACAAGCGTAATGCGTGATTGAGACTTATTCACAATGTGACCGTTGGGTTAATGCGTATATTCTAAAGCTTACTCAATGATTGACAAAAGTTCATGGGAGCGTCATTATGTATGGTTTTGGTATGCGTCCGGTGGAACAGGGGCGGTATAACATTACTCTTGCCACGGATTGCATTATTTAAACAATTGAATCATCCTCATTGTATGGTAATTTCAAAGAATGATAAATTTTAGGACCATCTGTCACCACTTCTGACTGAGTTTCACGTACAGGATCCACTGAGCTAATTGACTCGATCTCGGGATCATTGCTCAACATTTATGATTGAGTTTCAAGTGTCACTTTCGATTTGATCACAAACACATCTTCAAGATCAGATTTTGCCTCCACATCATCATCGTGAATTTGTTCATCAAAATTGGCCATTTCTTCATAATCTTCTTCTTCTTCCACCATCTCCATTTCATTGGCCAATTCTTCTTCAACTTCTTGAGCTTCATGTATGTAATCAGTCCCTATACACTACAGATATCATGTTATGGTAGTAGAAAACCTGTTTGATTTTGCTAAAGCCCAAAACCTCTTGATTCTAAAGTATTACGGAGCACAACATAAAGCTAATCTCGTAAACTAGCAATATACCATAGAATCCGTCGAAAATCCCTCGAAAATCCATCGGAATTCGGTAGGAGAAGTGTCGTTCTATATTAGCTGCAACATTTGTTGGTGATCTGGTGATCCGATGGAACATCGTCTGTAATTAGCGATGGATAGCTATTCGTCGGAAATTTCGTCGCTTAAAGTCAAATTTCTAGTAGTGAATAGTCACCAGGTACCCGCTGTCGCATTACGTGGGTACCCTCCTAGTACACAACTAAAAAGCTAATTGTCATTTCGAATTAAAAATCTGTTATAAATTAAACGTAAGCTATAGATGATTTAAAAGCTTGAGTTGTATAGGTGTCGTCACGAAAATAGAAGTTATTTCAGGAAAGCTTTAAATGATGATAACTAAAAACGGTTTAACCGGTTCATTCGGCCGGTCAAACTGGGTTTCAAAACACTGCTTATGTGAGTACAAATGCCACTTTATATATTTTGATTATTTATAGAAATAACTTATTTGGTCTTATTTTTTAAACAAAGATATTTTATACTCCGTATAGTATGTCTTTTGATAACCGACAAATCAAAATTTAAAAAAGTAATCTAGTTACCATCGACGTTCCTGAGTTAAAGTTTTATCAAACCTTACCTAGCCATATATTTTCGTGTGCTTACTCTATTTGTTGATCGTATCTCATCTTGAGGTATGATTAATAAATTTAATATCTTTATGCAATTGTTTCATCTAGTTATATATTGTATGTGTGTTAATGTAAGTATGCAAGCAACAATTACATGTCGATTTGTTATCTTTTTGATTTTGGTTGAATTTAATCAATCTTTGCTATTTTAACCGGTCGATTTTTAAATGAGAGATGTCACATAAGCTAGTCCTTGACGATGTGTGGTGACGTGTTTTTCGGTTTTAGTACGTCATGTAAAAACTAAAAGAACCATGTGGCTTGTGTTGTCGTTAATGTTGTTTATATTAACGAAGATGTCTCATGTGTAACATTGGTTTTAAACCTTTGCGATGTGACATGGCATAAACCCGTGCCACATCAGATTTAATTTACGCGTTTAGAAGGCAACCAGATATCTTAAGATACTAGTAGGAATTGATGTGTCGATATGGAAAACCTATAGAGGCAAGAACAACGTACAACTGAAGTAAAAGTGCGCCCCAAGAACCCCGGAATGGGGTTTAATGGCTACAACGGGGCTCCTATAGTGCCACCATTGCAAGAACCATTAGACAAAAATAAGGGGCCGAGTCCGCCTCGAGAGCAAGATAAGTGAAATTAAAGGATGTTTCTTTTGTACTGAATGGAAGTCTTGACAAATGTAAGCGACTAGTAACAAAACCAAAAACTTACAAAGTGAAAAACAGAAAGGATTGAAGCATGTTACAAATATTAGCTTATTTGTTGGCACACATAACTTCAATTTTCGACCCTTAACATTATGAAAAAACAAGTCTTCAGCTTTTTCGGGTTACGAAAAGAAGCTGTTGATATGATTTATTAAGTCATTCTTTTGTAGTAAAACACAACTCCAATCACCAACATGAAAATGTCTAGAGGATCATTTACCAAAGCAAAATGAAACCTTACAGATACAGCATCTCAAGTATGGTATACATTATTTTCGACTATAAGAAACAAGAAAACAACATGAGATCGACCACTTCAATATATCGCTGTGAGAACGGCTTCACCGAGCACATGCCCATCAATCGCTTCTAGTACCTTATCCTTTGTTACCTATGCATAAACTCATACAATTAGTAAAATATATGCGAAACACTATATTTACGAGTTGAGTAACAAGTCAAAATAGGTTTTTAATGAAACGCGTAATGTGGATTATTTTGACTAGTTTGACCCATTTTTCTTGTAGCTAAAGTTTTATTTAGGTCATTCGAATTGCTTTTGCTTTTAACCCGTTTGACGAAAACGGGTCAAACTGTCAAACGGGTCAAACTGGTTAAAAGCAACGCAAATGACCTGAATAAAACTCTAGCTACAAGGAAAACGGGTGAAACACTAACCATAGTCAACCTTCTTACCACCTCCAACAAACAAATACAAAAACTAACAAAAGTAATATACCTTATTACCCAAATTGAGTTCAATATCCAAAGCATAAAGCTTAAACTCGAAACGATGTCCCGTAGACGGCATTGTTGGGCAACACCACCCGGGCACCTTTAAATCGTTATTTCCTTCTTTAATACTAGCATAATCATCACCAATATTGTCCGTTTTGCCCGAAAACCCCTCTGGTAGACCTTTTAAAGTGGGTGGTATGTTGATCATGACCCATAAAGTCCATGGGACTAGTGGACCATTTGGGTCAGTTGCATCGTTATCTTCGACTACTAGTGCTAGTGATTTAGTCTCGTTTGGTACGTTGTACCATTCTACTGGTGGTGATATGCCTTTTTGTGCACCTAAGGATTTAAACAAAGGATCAAATTAGTACTTGACTCGTTAGGTTACTTGTTGCAATTACTTAAATTGTGATATGTTCAAGTGAAGAAAATCTAATCTTTTTATTGTCATGATATCGCGGACGAAGCCAGGATTAAATATGACCGGGTGAAGAAAAAAAAGTAACAGTAATATTAGAAACACATTTTGATGAACCGGGTGTATTTAAGATAACTTTAACAAAAATCAACATTTTTTTTTCAAAAATTAACACTATATCGAAAAAATCTGTGAGGTGCCCGGGCACTCGCGGAAACCCCTGGGTCCGTACCTGCATGATATACAAGAAGAAAAAAAATATATGTATGAGTAGTAATTACCTTGACCTTCACCGGTGTATTTTCGAGGTAGCCTGCCTTCATGATTGATGCCAGAAGATATTAGCCTAAACTCATCACTTGCATTTGCCATTTTTTTATACTTCTAACCTGTTTAATCTTCTATATATAGATGTTCTTAGATCGAATCTTGATCTAGTGATCAAAATGAACATGACTTTGTGGGTTGTTGACACGTGTAATGCATGTCGACACTTGATTTGATATTTTGATATTTTTTGATATTAGGATGCCATGTGTCACATTTGACTTGATATGTGACGATGAGAAAATGTGTTGGATATGATTGTCACTTAAATTATTGAATTATTTTATTGTAAAAATGGCTTTATCATAATCGTGTCATCAAATTTTAGTTGAAATTTTATCCGAACCGTGTCTTTTTTTGAAAGAGGCAAAATGATTGCATAATTGTTAAAACAAGGAAACCGCATTCGTAGCGTTGTGGCGGGGCTACTCGTTGTTAGTTTGCGGTATATTTTTTGCTAACACGTGTTGTATTAATTACTACCTCCGTCTCATATTAAGTGTCCACTTTCATAATGCACAAAGTTTTAGGAGATTCCACTAACTAAACTCTCCACCAATCAAATATTACTTTTACCCACTAAACTCTCATCTTATTGGTTGAAAGGTACAAGTGGACACTTAATTTGGGACATCCAAAGATTCCATTGTGGACACATAATATGGGACGGAGGGAGTATTTGTTATTAATATCGCAATGTTTTATACGAATTCTTGGCAAGATTTGGCCGAAGCGTTATGATTATGTTGTAAATTAAAGTTTCGAGCTCATTTTGTTCGTAATATTGAAGCATGTTGGGTTATATGTTTATTATTAAAAATTGGTAGATATCTTTGTTTTTTCCTAAAAGAAATATATGCTCAATTTCAACTTTTTTTTTATAAAAGCGCACGTATGTCAAAAATAAATTAATATTAGATTCGTTTTGTTTGTAATGCGTAGGCATTTCTAACGGTATAAATCGTTAGATATTTGTTATATAGTTGGTAAATAAACTTTGCTATATAAACAAAAGAAAAGAATTATATAGTTGGTAAATAAACTTTGCAATACAAGCGTGTTATTCAAATTAGTGAACAGGGGTGTTTGTAACTTGGATAAGTTGTTTAGATTGTTCTTAGTTTCTAGGTAAGTTGTTTAGATAAGTTGTCTTTCAAATTAGTGAACAGCGGTGTTTGTACATAAGAATATAGTGATTGTTTGCGAAAATGTTTATTTGCATCCATATATGTTTAAAAAATATGTTAGACTTCAATCAATGAAATTATGAAGTGTGTATAGAGAATTGCAAACATTCAATCCGGAAAACGCAATTGCAATTATAAAGTGTATATTAAGAGCGTTGTTAATGTGATATGTATTTGACAGATGAGAATGCAAAGAAAGCAGACTAGCGTGAAACACTTGCATTGGCGAAAAGTAAAAAAGTTGATTTGAATTGTAAGTGTTAATTGTATTATCAATTATAAAGTTTAAATAATTAATCTCAATTGCTTTAATAAAATTGATTTACTATAGGTGATGAAAAGGATACGGTTAAAAAAATAAAAAGGAAGAAAGGAGAGTTCAAAAGCAAAAGGGAGTAAACCATATGTGTTCCGGACGAGAACAAGCCCGAAAATGTTATTCAATGCTTTGCAGACTCTTAGGCCAGTTCAGAAAGCTTTCCTGAAACAAATGGGGTTTGAAGGTCTTTTAGATATGAAGTTAGATGGAATTCCGTCTAAGATAGGATTTTATGTGGTGGACCAGTTTAATCCGGAAAGGATGGAAATAAAACTGAGAAACTCAAGCATTGTGATTACAAAGCAACTAATTGGAGAGATATGGAATGAAGGGAGGGACATCATGGATGAGGAAATTGAAAAAGATGAAGGCTTGATTGCTAGCTGGTTGCAACAGTTTTAAAAAGGGAAATACAAAATGTCACACCCCCAAATACCTGAATGGCAGCGGAATGGAATACCTGGGGGTGACTGTCATAGCACCATAGTTACAGTTATATTGAACGACCTGAAGTGTCGTTTAGAAAATACAGCGTTTGATCATTAAAACATTCAGAGTTTACAAAGCTTAGGTCCCAAAAGAGTTTGCCAATATAGTTAAAATAAGTTCAACAAGATCAAACGTTTCATAAGTGCAGAAAATATGGTGAGACGCGTCGACTCCGCGACTCCATGAAGGTCCAAATGTATGCAACATGAGCTACCTTAATAACCTGAGAAATACATTGCGAAAAACGGTCAACACGAATGTTGGTGAATAATCATAGGTTTATAAGTAAATCGTAAGTACATAAGCCACAAGTAATAAGTAAACCGACAAAAATGTCAAAAATGCTACATTGTCTCTTAAGCTCATGACCCCGAAGCTAGACTTTGTAATGCCCCACCAGAGTGTTTACCAGACACTCAATTCGTTAAGACATGAAATGCATTCGTCCCGTTGGAGCAACCCAACGCGAATGGAGGCGTCACCCTCGATAGATCTATCCACTCACTCTCGCTTAGTACCAGAAATTAACGGTCCATGATAATAAATGGGGACTTGTCACGACATGGTAATTAGGCAACTTAAGCAATGTATGGAATTTGATATACTTGGGCATGTACAAAAATAATTATGCAATGTATTCTCCCCCGTGGGATTTGAAATCAAATAAGTAATTAAAACGGGGCTATGAGAACTCACCTGGAGTGATAGTACAAAGACGGTACAACGATGGTAAAGTAATCGGGACAATGAGGCGCGAACACTAGCCGCAACCTAAATGAATAATCGTGATCTAATTTAGATCATGCCGTGATGTAATGAATGCACATGCACATGATACCTATACCACTCGTAAATTGGAAATACTAGTTATCGTCATAGTAAAATAGTTTCCATACTTAGGAAAAATAGGTCCATTTAGTGAAGTATATAACTTGTCATATTAACTCGTACGAAAAAGTTAGCGTTAAATTCTTGTATCGAAAACCTTGAAATAACGTCGTTAAGTCGTATAAATATTCTCTCGGGTCATACATATTCATTTGTTAAAAATATAGCCCTTAGTAATATTTCTAGAAAATATACCATTTAGTACGTAAGTTATTATTTTTATTTGTGACTATATATATATATATATATATATATATATATATATATATATATATATATATATATATAGTTTTGACGATGTTAAAACGGGTATAACTTGGTCGTTTCAAGCTCGTTTTCCTTGTTCTTTATGTCCACGGATTCGTTTTTGTATATACTAGTATATCTTTGATAACTCGGCTCCCCTAGGTTACGTTTAATGCCTCTATTTACCCGTCGAAATCTGCCAAACAGCAAGCAGTTTTTACAAAAATAGTTTTCGTCGTTAAATTTGCAAAAATCATATCTCCTTCGTTATAAGCTCGTTTTAATCCGTTCTTTCGCCTAAAGTTTCGTTTTTAAAAGTATTTTCTAAATCTTTGGTCAAAAATTAGCCATCAACCACTGATTTTCCCACGAAATGAAAATAGGGACAGTAGGTATTTCAAATGTTTCAAAAATCGTTTCTAGGGTTCTAATCTAGTTCCATCTTCCTTCAAACCACTTTCAATCACCACAAAACTAATCTAATCCTACCATACACCTTCTTAGGGTGTCATGGGTTCCTAAACATCACAACCAAGTAGATCTAACAAGGATCTAACCAAAAATCATTTCTAGGGCTTAAAAGTTTAACATATACAAAATGGAGTGGTATAAGCCAATATATGCATGAGATCTTGCAAGAAAAATATATAATCATGGTAATAACTTGTAAAAATTTATGAAATGAGTTTTGTAAACTTACTTTGATAGGTGGTGTGATTAGATGATAAAAACCTTAGTATTCTTAAGTTTGTATTTCAAAACCTTGTAAGAATAACCTAGCTAAACTAGATAAACTCTTGATCTTGAGAAAAAAAATTTGGTCTTGCCCTCCCCTAGATGTTGTTTGCCGTGAACCCAAGAGAGAAACAAAGAGAGAAAGAGATGAATACTTTTCTTGGCTAGTGAAAATGAGATGAGAAATATCTAGTTTACTTGTATGTATATTATTAGTATTATTATTATATAAGAGAGTTAGTACTAGCTTTAATGAAGAAAGAGTGAGTAAGTATATATTGTAAGAGATTGTCATGGGGAGGTTTGAGTGTGTAAGACTTTTGGTGATTTTTGTATTATTTTGTGTTTATTTTGTAGTTTTAAAGTGTACCGGGTACCGGGTTAACTAAAAATAAATTTTAACGGAGTTAACCGGGTCATAATAAAGTTATAAAAATTATAAAAATATGTTGGGTACAAATATTAAGTGTTTAGATAATTATTGTTTAATTTTTATGAAAACCGTCGAAATTAAATTAGACGTACGATAAGAAATAAATAAATTTCTAAAATACCGGGTAAATTAATACCATAATTTTTATATTATAAGAATGAGTATAAAAATATATTGGGATCATAGTTGGGAGTGTCGGACGTGTTAGTCACATTTATAGTTCGCGTATTAGTGTTTAATTAAAAATAAACATACGTAATTCGTTAATTATATTAAA
Source organism: Artemisia argyi (assembly GCA_030686995.1). Classification (NCBI taxonomy): domain Eukaryota; kingdom Viridiplantae; phylum Streptophyta; class Magnoliopsida; order Asterales; family Asteraceae; genus Artemisia; species Artemisia argyi. Next base: position 16,916,935 of record CM060682.1, on the reverse strand, counting down.
AATACAATTTGAATACCCTACGAGTGGAATAGTATGCAAGTGACAAAATGATGCTACGTAGACTACTTATAGTCTGTATGAGATGTCCCAAATGATAATGCATGAATTCGCTCTTGAACCAATACAGTTACGCGAATTTAAATACTCGTAAACTAAATTTACGATGACATGAGTAATGCACGTGAATAGTGGTTTTCTCTCGGAAATGAATAGTGTCAGGTGAATAATAAAATTTCTGAACGCTTCTCAGAATGTCAAATTGACCTCGAAAACGATGAATAGTGATCGATGAATAGTAAATGATGAATAGTAACTTGTGAATAGTAAATTGTCAAGGTTTGGAAAATGACCGGAAATTACGAGTTGTGACAGTCTTCCCCTCTAACAGGAACTTCGTCCCGAAGTTCAGTTTGTGTTGGTCTCTGGAATGGTATTGGTGAAAAGATAATAATGTTTGAGAATTCCAGCGAACTTTCACTATAGGAATTCGGCCTTGCTGCTACCGTTCGACCTAACAGTCCATGATCTCTATTGGTTCTCTTACCAAGTTTACATTTGTCTCAGGGTTGGATTCCCTTCCAAATGGGATTATGATTGACTAATCTGAAAGTCATTTCCGGGATTTGAATAGGTGAAACATAGTTGTGTAATCCGGTTGTTCTTTAACAAGGCTCAAGTCTGACGGCCATTAGGCCTACTCTGTCTGAAATATTACGTGGTCCAGTGTATATCGGGTTCAACTTTCCCAGTTTTCTGAATGATATTATGCCTTTCCTAGGCAGAACTTTCAACATGATCTGGCTACCAACTTGAAGTTTTAATAGTTTACAACTTATAGAATTTGTAATTGATTCTTGACTTGTAGGAAATTTCTGGTTATTTCATGAATGCTTACAGGAATAGTGAGTTTGGCTTTTTCCGAGTTTGGTTCGTCAATAGATGATCAGTGCTTCTTCAGGTTTATAATGTAATATAGGTAATATATGTTGCTGAACTCTGTCAGAACTCAAATCTTATATGTCAGCTAGTCGATTCTAACATGAATCTGAAATGGTCCAATATACTTAAAGGTTCAATCTCTCGTGTTACCAAAATCGTATCATGCCTCTCCAAGGCAAAGCTTTCAACTTAGCTCGTTCTTTCACGTGAATCTGGTTAGTTTGCTGTTCAAGGATACCCAATCCATATGATGTGCGTCATGTACCAACCTAACTTCTACCAGTTTCTCGTTGCTTGTAAATGGTTCTTGACTTGTGAAATTTCCTTTGTTGTTCCATAGTTTAGTTCTAGACCAGTGAATTTAACTTTCCGATTTCGGTCTGTAAATGGGTAATTGGTACTTCGACCATAAAGTGCCTCAATTGATGTAGTCTCTATGCTCGCGCGATAACTATGGTTGTAAAAGAATCCGATTTATGGTAAATGGTTAGTCCAACCATTTCTAGAGTCAATCACTCATACTCTGCGTATAACTTTCCTATGTTTGAATCGTTCTCTCGTTATGACCATTGATCTGAGGATGATAGGCGGTGTTTACATCTTAATGAGGTTCCGAAGGAAATCTTAGAATGATTGTTAGAAGTCTGAGGTGATTCGATTACCTTTATCAGGAATAATTGAATTGGGTACAACAAACCTTGCGACTAATTCCTTAACGTTACGTCCTTCGAACTCGACGTTATGCGAAGAAGATAGAATATGGGTAATAATTTTGATTCCTCGTGTTTTAGTCTAATCGATTGCTAAGACATGTGTCATTCTTTGCCTACTGTGCTTGGTCTCCATTACTGACGTTTGTAATCGTTCTATGATGTTCCTCCTAATTTTCCTTCATCACATATTCCAATATTCCTTATTGTCAAGTTACAAAGTCCTAAATGCATAAGCGATGTAGCATGGTGATTGGTTTTCAAAATTGATCTCGCGATTTTTGAGTTTTTGGTCGAAATCTTTTTCTGAATAAACGAATTTAGAAAATAGAGCAAATGGTTTACTAAATAATATCTTTCTTGATGATTCAAAATTCAGTAGTTAGGAAATGTGACGCGGTTTTCAAACAGGTTGTGAATAGGACTGTTTAACAAAGTTTGACGTTTATATACCTCCCATTGTACAATGGTTTAGCTAAATATTGATTAAAAGGATCGTATTTGTTCAAAATAGGCAATTCAGAAATTATTTTCTACGAGATATGTGATTTGTATAAACACAATTTTTAAATCGACTTTACTTAAAGTGGAAATACTAACAAGGATAAAATAGTAGGATAGGTAATGTTCGCATGATGCATAGATATCTGATGTTCATTTCCTGATATTGGATGGTGCCTATTGGTGGTTATCGGGCAGAACTACAAGCCTAGGTATTCAACCAACTTAAGTCTTGAGATGGTTTTATCGTTGAAATTGTCATCATGTTGGCAATATGAGGGTTTCAATTGATACTATGCCGATGAATTTCCGTATTGTCTTCACATGTAGTTGGGGAGATATTCTTGAGTCTGATGTCTTTCTTGATGTATAGGTGAGGTTATCTAGAATTTCCAGAGAACACAATGCCTTAAGGAAATCTATATCGATATCCTTAACTCAAATCAATTATCCTTGGTGAAAACTCATTACAGGGAAGTTTGCGTATGGATGAGACCATGTTAACTCAAAACACTCTACAGTATTGGTTAGGAGGTTTGGTTTATTTCTATAGTGTTGTTTAGCATACATTCACCATGTGTTCGATCCTGTAGCTCAGTCTAGCTAGTACCTTTGAATAAATAAATTGGACAACTAGGTCAGAGATGGTGAGTCGGATGGTCTCGTGGTATCTTAGGATTGTTGTTGAGTTATGAATTTTTCTTGTTATATACTCCTAGTCCTGGTTAGTAGTTCTGTAATCCTTTCCTTGCTTTTCTGGTATCGAGGAATCCTACTCGTAATTGATATGGAAAGTCTCTCCTAGAGGAGTCAATGGAACAATCCAACTTAATGGCTAAGTGGGTGACATGTGGGGTAAGTATCCAGGGAGAGTTTGTCTGAAAGAGACATTTATAAAAGAGTTTACTTGTTTAAAACGCTTTTAAATGAAGATTGTTATTAGCAATACTTTAAAAAGTAAATATTTCCTTCATGGCATAATCCTTCCTGAAGTATACATAGGTGATCAGGCTATGTATAGTTGAGGACTAATGATGCGATGCTTGATTTAGTCAAAATAATATTACTTTTCTCAAAAGCTTTAGATGGTGTTCAACGCATTGTTATTAAAAATGGTATCTTAATATTTCCTTTCAAAGTAACATACAAATTGTTTCGCGTAATAATAGTAAATATTTGGCGTAATATCAGAAAAATCAGTTTATAGTACGGTAACAAAACGGTTTATTTTAGAAATTTGGTAAAAACAATTTCCCCATAAGGTAGTAAAATAGTTTAAAATAAAACTCGTTGAATGGTTTATTGGATACATGGGTAAATCCTATGGATTGGTAATAATCTACTAATCCGTCAATTACGAAATCGGTCAAATCCCTAATAAGACAATGGTATAATGTTACGAAATGATTGGAAATTGCACAATTGCAATAGAAAATGGAATAAACGAAGGTTATGGTTATCATAGAGGTAACAAAAGATAGTCATTACATTAGATAGGAAAGTGCTTAATACTACTAGGTTACACCAACGTACTTATGGAAAGTGCCAAAAGAAAGTACAACCCTAGAGGGCTCAAACTATGGTTTTACAACATGAAATGCCTCCTCCAGTTCCGGTCTCTCAACACCGGGCATTTACTCCTGAAGTGTCCCACTACACCGCAGCCAAAACATGTAATTGATGGTTTCTGATTATCACCCACAATTGGAAACCTGCAGTCCCTGGTTTTGTGGGTAACCTTCTTACAGTTGCCACATGGTTCCGGGCAATGGCCTGGGTTATGATGATGTTGGCACTCTTCACACTTAGGTAAAATACCAAGATAATCATTCTTTTCCTTTAGACCTGTAGCATTAGGTTTAGCAACTCCTTGTCTCTTGCGTGGTCCTTGTGTGGCATTCTCACCTCGGTTGTTGTTCCACTTCCTTTTATTGTCACCTTTTCTTCTTAAGATCTTGGGGTGCGTTATGCGTTCCTTTGCTTCGATCGCCATCCTGATAGCTTTAGGCATGGTATCGGGTTCCAATGAGTTGACCAACATACGAATTTCAGGAGAGAGTCCTCCGATGTACCTTTCAAGTTTCTTGCTTTCTGGTTCATCCATTGCAGAGCCTAGTCGAGCGAAATCATAAAAAGAAGCAGTATACTTAACAACATCATCTCCGACCATGGTAAGGTTTAGTGTTTCCTGTTCAATTGCTTGTAATTCGCTTTTCACACAGAACTTCAAACTCATCATCCTTTTTAGTTTCTCCCAAGAGTGTGAGTAAGCAACATCAACTCCTACTACCTGGACATACTTAGTCCACCATTTCTGGGCATGCTCCTGAAAAGTGCAAGTGGCGAACTTAACTTTGTCTTCCTTACGGCAGTCACCACATTGAAAGATTGTTTCTAATTCTTCGAACCATATGAGAAATTCCTTTGTGTCTATATTTCCGCTAAAGGAGGAGGGATTACAACCCATAAATTCCACGTGAGTAAGTTCCTTGGTGAGGGCGGTAGTTACGTTCCTGGCAATGAATTGTCCAACAGCGGCTTGCGTCATGCTTGGAGTGGTTTGCTTAAATCTATTTCCATCAAATCACAAGAGTCCATGAGAATCTATAGGTAATAAAAATCATCATATTCATAACACATGAATATAATACATGAAAGTTTTGGTCTATAAGGGCCAATATCATAGATAGCACAACCATTCCCCTATAGTAGAGTCAATACTTGGTGATTCCGTTTGTACATCAATCAAAATACTACAAGTTTCTTCGAACTATGCCACACCTCTCGTGGCTAGGATATTAGTAAAAGCTAGTAAAGATGTAAGTCTAGTCTAAAGACTTCCTGTAGTCCTTCTAGGTGAAATCAGGTTTATGACATCATAAGGTCGAGATAGTCCTGAAGTGGTGTCTGTAGTTGTGCATCGATCAAGTTCTAGATAGCGTAGGTTCTAAACCATTCTTGAGGAACCTGCGGATGTTCCTGTTGAGTCCGCAATCTTGGTATTATCCACAAGGCGTTATCTAATTCGTGGCAAATGGAAATGGAAAAGGGAAATGACAAGGGTGGTATTCTAAAGGATGAGAATAACATTGATGATGATGAAATCCCAGTGATGAGTTAGGAGATAATGGTGATAATAGTGAATGGAATACTACCCTCTTTCGCGCTATCTCGCGACATCTAAGAGGTAAAGTTAAAGTACGCACTATGGGGCGACCAATAGTGAAATAAGTAACCAACGGTGGTGGTAGTACCTGAGTAGTAAGCGTCCTACTAGTGGAGGAAAGAAAACATACAATCTCCATTGTAATAAGCATCCTAATAAGTCCATTAAGTCTGAATACTCTACCAAACGGCATTCTATGTATAGGCTGAATGAGAACCTTGCTCTTATGACAATTCAATAGTGCTAATGGTGGTGTAAGTACAGCTGGTGGTATAATGGTAGTGGAAGATGACAAGGCATCTTCAATGTCGGAATCCGACGAAAGGATAACAGCGTGGGTATCTGAAGACATGTCACTTGTGAACCAGGTCAATATAATCATATATATATGAGTATGGGTATGAATAACTCGTACAGTGTGTGCGTAAAGCAACATGTATAGTGAATATGCACCTATGATGAAATGATGAGATGCTATGATGATGTGGTTATAGTCTAGGGTCCAAGATACATCCTAGTTCGCTATAACCTTAGCTCTGGTACCAATCTGTCACACCCCCAAATACCTGAATGGCAGCGGAATGGAATACCTGGGGGTGACTGTCATAGCACCATAGTTACAGTTATATTGAACGACCTAAAGTGTCGTTTAGAAAATACAGCGTTTGATCATTAAAACATTCAGAGTTTACAAAGCTTAGGTCCCAAAAGAGTTTGCCAATATAGTTAAAATAAGTTCAACAAGATCAAACGTTTCATAAGTGCAGAAAATATGGTGAGACGCGTCGACTCCGCGACTCCATGAAGGTCCAAATGTATGCAACATGAGCTACCTTAATAACCTGAGAAATACATTGCGAAAAACGGTCAACACGAATGTTGGTGAATAATCATAGGTTTATAAGTAAATCGTAAGTACATAAGCCACAAGTAATAAGTAAACCGACAAAAATGTCAAAAATGCTACATTGTCTCTTAAGCTCATGACCCCGAAGCTAGACTTTGTAATGCCCCACCAGAGTGTTTACCAGACACTCAATTCGTTAAGACATGAAATGCATTCGTCCCGTTGGAGCAACCCAACGCGAATGGAGGCGTCACCCTCGATAGATCTATCCACTCACTCTCGCTTAGTACCAGAAATTAACGGTCCATGATAATAAATGGGGACTTGTCACGACATGGTAATTAGGCAACTTAAGCAATGTATGGAATTTGATATACTTGGGCATGTACAAAAATAATTGTGCAATGTATTCTCCCCCGTGGGATTTGAAATCAAATAAGTAATTAAAACGGGGCTATGAGAACTCACCTGGAGTGATAGTACAAAGACGGTACAACGATGGTAAAGTAATCGGGACAATGAGGCGCGAACACTAGCCGCAACCTAAATGAATAATCGTGATCTAATTTAGATCATGCCGTGATGTAATGAATGCACATGCACATGATACCTATACCACTCGTAAATTGGAAATACTAGTTATCGTCATAGTAAAATAGTTTCCATACTTAGGAAAAATAGGTCCATTTAGTGAAGTATATAACTTGTCATATTAACTCGTACGAAAAAGTTAGCGTTAAATTCTTGTATCGAAAACCTTGAAATAACGTCGTTAAGTCGTATAAATATTCTCTCGGGTCATACATATTCATTTGTTAAAAATATAGCCCTTAGTAATATTTCTAGAAAATATACCATTTAGTACGTAAGTTATTATTTTTATTTGTGACTATATATATATATATATATATATATATATATATATATATATATATATATATATAGTTTTGACGATGTTAAAACGGGTATAACTTGGTCGTTTCAAGCTCGTTTTCCTTGTTCTTTATGTCCACGGATTCGTTTTTGTATATACTAGTATATCTTTGATAACTCGGCTCCCCTAGGTTACGTTTAATGCCTCTATTTACCCGTCGAAATCTGCCAAACAGCAAGCAGTTTTTACAAAAATAGTTTTCGTCGTTAAATTTGCAAAAATCATATCTCCTTCGTTATAAGCTCGTTTTAATCCGTTCTTTCGCCTAAAGTTTCGTTTTTAAAAGTATTTTCTAAATCTTTGGTCAAAAATTAGCCATCAACCACTGATTTTCCCACGAAATGAAAATAGGGACAGTAGGTATTTCAAATGTTTCAAAAATCGTTTCTAGGGTTCTAATCTAGTTCCATCTTCCTTCAAACCACTTTCAATCACCACAAAACTAATCTAATCCTACCATACACCTTCTTAGGGTGTCATGGGTTCCTAAACATCACAACCAAGTAGATCTAACAAGGATCTAACCAAAAATCATTTCTAGGGCTTAAAAGTTTAACATATACAAAATGGAGTGGTATAAGCCAATATATGCATGAGATCTTGCAAGAAAAATATATAATCATGGTAATAACTTGTAAAAATTTATGAAATGAGTTTTGTAAACTTACTTTGATAGGTGGTGTGATTAGATGATAAAAACCTTAGTATTCTTAAGTTTGTATTTCAAAACCTTGTAAGAATAACCTAGCTAAACTAGATAAACTCTTGATCTTGAGAAAAAAAATTTGGTCTTGCCCTCCCCTAGATGTTGTTTGCCGTGAACCCAAGAGAGAAACAAAGAGAGAAAGAGATGAATACTTTTCTTGGCTAGTGAAAATGAGATGAGAAATATCTAGTTTACTTGTATGTATATTATTAGTATTATTATTATATAAGAGAGTTAGTACTAGCTTTAATGAAGAAAGAGTGAGTAAGTATATATTGTAAGAGATTGTCATGGGGAGGTTTGAGTGTGTAAGACTTTTGGTGATTTTTGTATTATTTTGTGTTTATTTTGTAGTTTTAAAGTGTACCGGGTACCGGGTTAACTAAAAATAAATTTTAACGGAGTTAACCGGGTCATAATAAAGTTATAAAAATTATAAAAATATGTTGGGTACAAATATTAAGTGTTTAGATAATTATTGTTTAATTTTTATGAAAACCGTCGAAATTAAATTAGACGTACGATAAGAAATAAATAAATTTCTAAAATACCGGGTAAATTAATACCATAATTTTTATATTATAAGAATGAGTATAAAAATATATTGGGATCATAGTTGGGAGTGTCGGACGTGTTAGTCACATTTATAGTTCGCGTATTAGTGTTTATTTAAAAATAAACATACGTAATTCGTTAATTATATTAAAAATACAATTTGAATACCCTACGAGTGGAATAGTATGCAAGTGACAAAATGATGCTACGTAGACTACTTATAGTCTGTATGAGATGTCCCAAATGATAATGCATGAATTCGCTCTTGAACCAATACAGTTACGCGAATTTAAATACTCGTAAACTAAATTTACGATGACATGAGTAATGCACGTGAATAGTGGTTTTCTCTCGGAAATGAATAGTGTCAGGTGAATAATAAAATTTCTGAACGCTTCTCAGAATGTCAAATTGACCTCGAAAACGATGAATAGTGATCGATGAATAGTAAATGATGAATAGTAACTTGTGAATAGTAAATTGTCAAGGTTTGGAAAATGACCGGAAATTACGAGTTGTGACACAAAACGACCGACATACTCAAGGGTTTGATTCAAAAATCAAAGGTTGCAGACATGAACTTCAAGCTGAATTTCACTGTGCTGTTTACGTCTGTGATGGGTGGTGTGAAAGGAAAAGGAATATTGGATTTGAGTGTCCTGAATCATATAGACACAGAAACCTATTTGTCCACAATCAACTGGTGCGATTTTGTTTTGCGGTGTCTTAAAACATGTAAAGAAGGATGGAATAGGGAGATGTCTAACAGCTACTTTTTGGGTCCGCTTTCATTGCTAACTGTAAGAATGACTTTATAATTTTTTGAATGTCGTATACTATTTTGATCGTGAGTGTTTTATATAATTTAAAAATCTATGAAACATATGGTGTATGTAGATGGAACATTGTGTGATCGGTTCAATGTACCGCGCGTTAGACCACCAATGAGATTTTGGACCTATGAATTGTTAAAAAGAGAGGGAACAGAAGAGATTGATGCTGGAGGTCTGGGCATGGGTGAAATGCAAGGACCTTATATTGAAGAAGATATTGATCCTATGCCGGATGATCGAAGAGGTAATATGGGATAGTTGGTACATTTTAGTATTATATGTTGTGTGCATATGTTTTTTTTTTCAAAAAATAAAAGTCTAATATAGTGTGTTATTTTATGAAAGGAGTTATTTGGAAGTTGAACAAAATTGTGAAAGTTATACGGATGCAACGTAAATGTTTTGAAAAAACTTGGGAAGCTGGTCTAGTAATGTTCCCGGGTAACTTGTTGATGACTAATTTGAGTAAACAATAACGTTCAGCGTTGCTGATTACACAGTCTGATGAGGATGATGTTTTGAAGAATAATGAAGGAATTGAACTTTCTAACGACGATCCCTTTGATTCGTCCGCATTCAATATGGGGCCGGAAACACATGTGGAGGTTTTTAGATCGTCGGATAAGGCATGTGCAGAATTCCATGGTGGTAAAAATCAAAGGGACATGGATGGCCCGAGTTTCAGTATTGGGTTAACACAGGACCCGTATCCGACGATCTAAAAACTCAACATGTGTTTCCAGCCCCATATTGAATGCGGGAATCAAAGGGATCGTTGTTATAAAGTTCAATTCCTTCATTATTCTTCGAAACATCATCCTCATTAGACTGTGTAAACGTTATTGTTTACTCAAATTAGTCATCAACAAGTTACCCGGGAACATTCCTAGACCCGCTTCCTAAGTTTTTTCAAAACATTTACGTTGCATCCGTATAACTTTCACAATTTTGTTCAACTTCCAAATAACTCCATAAAATAACACACTATATTAGACTTTTATTTTTTGAAAAAAAAATATATATATATATGCACACAAAGTATAATACTAAAATGTACCAACTATCTCATATTACCTCTTCATCCTCCGGCATATGATCAATATCTTCTTCAATATAAGGTCCTTGCATTTCACCCATGCCCAGACCTCCAGCATCAATCTCTTCTGTTCCCTCTTTTTTTAACAATTCATAGGTCCAAAATCTCATTGGTGGTCTAACGCGTGGTACATTGAACCGATCACACACTGTTCCATCTACATACACCATCTGTTTCATAGATTTTTAAATTATATAAAACACTCATGATCAAAACAGTATACCACATTCAAAAAATTATAAACACTAAAAAAGTCATTCTTACAGTTAGCAATGAAAGCAGACCCAAAAAGTAGTTGTTAGACATCTCCCTATTCCATCCTTCTTTACATGTTTTAAGACACCGCAAAACATAATCGCACCAGTTGATTGTGGACAAATCGGTTTCTGTGTCTATATGATTCAGGACACTCAAATCCAATATCCCTTTTCCTTTCACACCACCCATCACAGACGTAAACAACACAATGAAATTCAGCTTGAAGTTCATGTCTGCAACCTTTAATTTTTGAATCAAACCCTTAAATATGCCGGTCGTTTTGTCTTTCCCTTCTTGAAACTGTTGCAACCAGCTAGCAATCAAGCCTTCATCATTTTCAATTTCCTCATCCATGATGTCCCTCCCTTCATTCTGTATCCCTAGTATCTCTCCAATCAGTTGCTTTGTAATCACAATGCTTGAGTTTCTCAATTTTATTTCCATCCTTTCCGGATTAAACTGGTCCACCACATAAAATCCCATCTTAGACGGAATTCAATCTAACTTCATATCTAAAAGAGCTTCAAACCCCATTTGTTCCAGGCAAGCTTTCTGAACTGGCCTAAGAGTCTGCAAAGCATTGAATAACATTTTCGGGCTTGTTCTCGTCTGGAACACATATGGTTTACTCCCTTATGCTTTTGAACTGTTTCCTTTCTTCCTTTTTATTTTTTTAACCGCATTCTTTTCATCACCTATAGTAAATCAATTTTATTAAAGCAATTGAGATTAAAATATATTATTTAAACTTTATAATTGATAATACAATTAACACTTACAATTCGAATCAACTTTTTTTCTTTTCGCCAATGCAAGTGTCTCACGCTAGTCTGCTTTCTTTGCGTTCTCATCTGTCAAATGCATATCACATTAACAACGCTCTAAATATACACTTTATAATTGCAATTGTGTTTACCGGATTGAATGTTTGCAATTCTCTATACACACTTTATAATTCCATTCATTGAAGTCTAACATATTTTTTAAACATATATGGATGCAAATAAACATTTCCGCAAACAATCACTATATTCCCATGTACAAACACCCATGTTCACTAATTTGAAAAACAATTTATCTAAACAACTTACCTAGAAACTAAGAACAATCTAAACAACTTATCCAAGTTACAAACACCCCTGTTCACTAACTTGAATAACACGCTTGTAAATCCTTCATAATCTACAAAAACACATCACTTGCAGGACTATAACATTATGCTTACCGTTGCTAACTGAGACGTTAGTATTTTGGAAGTCGTCAACACTATCTTCCGCATATGCATCTATTGCTTCTTCAACTGTGTTCTCGCAAATAACCGGCCCTTTATTCTTTTGCCTTTCACTTCTACTAACATCTACAACAAACACGAAAAAAAAAAAAAAAAAAAAAAAATCATTGCTCACTCAAACAATACCAAAATACAAAATATTAAATCACATTACACATAAAAAAAAAACAAGATAATTACTTTTGATTAACAAAGTTGATAGGTTAACCTTTTACAAACACCACTGTTACACCTTTTCCTAACACTTATCCTAACATCTACAACATCATTGCTCACTCTAAAATGATCAAACACTTCTCCTAACAGCTACAACAAATAATAATAATAATAATAATAATAATAATAATAATAATAATAATAATAATAATAATTTTTTATATAATACAACAAAATCCCTAGTGGGGACTTTTGTATTTCAAAAAAAAGATTATTTCTTTATTAAGTAATATTTTAATTAATTATTATTTTTTAATTTATAAATTTCTAAATTCGTTTTGTTGATATATATTACACAAGTTGAAGATAAATACAAAAAATATAGATAAGATGCAAAATTTTTAAATGATTATCTTTAATAATAAAAAAACTATAATTTTAAAAAATATAATTATTTATTTTAAAAACTATAATCATAAATCAAACAAAACAAAAATTAAATTATTTATTTTTTAATAAATAAAAATATGTTATTCAATAAAACTTAAAAAAAACCCGCGCGTGCGCGGGCATTATAACTAGTAATAATAATAAATAATCTTTGCTCACTCTAAAATAAAACAGCTACAACATCATTGCTCACTCTAAAATGATTAAACACTTCTTCTAACAGCTACAACAAATAGGAAAAAAAAACATCATTGCTCATTAAAACAATACCAAAATGCAAAATACTAAATCGCAATACACATAAAAAAACAAGACAATTACTCTTGATTAACAAAGTTGATATGTTAACCTTTTACAAACACCCGTGTTACACCTTTTCCAAACACCCCTTTTACACATTTTCCAAACACCCCTGTTACACATATTCCAATATCTTTTCCAAACATCCCTGTTACAACTTTTTTCATTATCCACATCCTAACACACCTGCTACATTACCTTACATATTCAACATACCAAACATGATATATTAAGCACATCCAAACACCCCTGTTACTACTTCTAAACACCCGTGTAAGCTATAAATCTATATCTTATTAAATAACTACCATATATTAAAAACATTTATGTAGCAAAACACTAATGTCATCATTAGATCATCCTTAATCAGTCGTTAAAAAACACACTAAAATCATCAAAATAAAATCACATTTTTCTACATTGACATTATTGTAACAACAAAGTCTAAATGAATTCAAAAAATAAATAAATAAAAAAAAATAAAATAAATAAAACCTTAATAGAAACAAAAGATTAATCGAACAATCATATAAAAACTAAATGTTAACTAACCTTAATCCTACAATCAAACAATCAAAACAAAATATTAACATGCATGCCTTCACAATTACCAATTGTACCATAAACCATCGACAATATAAGAAATTTTAAAAAAAATTACAAACAAAGAACAATGATGATCATACATTCCATTGATGTTATTGTTATTTGAACAAATCAATAAAACGGATTTGATTTATTTTGATTATCGCCACTATTGAGAGATTTGGGGGTTTAGGGTTGTAGGTGTGACCGGTGTGTGTTTTGGAATTAAAAAAATGAAGATCAGTTATATTATAAGAAACAACTTGATATGTGGTCATTATCACTGAGAAATTTTTTGAAGAAATCCCGATTTTGTATCATGCAGTTAATGAGGTAGTGTATAAATTAAAATACCTTTTCTACCTTTTTCATTTATGTTTCCAGGAATTGAGGTTTCTTTTAATTACAAAAAAACCATTTTACATTGATATGTTGCATACTATCCTTTATTAGTAGTACATAAGTGGGTTCTCGTAGTTCCTGCACTTAACATGGTTCTAAAAATAAAGCCCCCAAAACATATCTTAACTACTTATAATGTAGATTAGTCAAAGGGGAAAAGTGGAAAACTGAATTTTCAGTCAATCCCCATTTTGCCCTTCTATACTACAAGGTGAGAGAAAATGAATTGTGTAATTAATGTTCTTATTGAAACACCCCATAACTTAAAATTACAATAATTTATTCATATGGTACAACCAATTAAAAGTATCTATATCAAATTAAAAACAATCAATTAAAACACCCCTTACTAAAAAAAGTACAATAAAATTTTCATAATATACAATTTAAACAAGCTACAACGTAATATAAAATATAAAATAATTAAACACACTAATTAATATTATTTTTAAAACACCCTAAAATGAAAAGTATATGTTATTATACACATTATACAAATCAATAAAAGACACAAAACTTTATACAAGCTAACAAGTTGATGTTGCATATAGTTTTGAAAACTGGACCGGACCAACGGGTTCAACTGGGAAAAACATATATTTTTGAAAACTGGACACGACGGGTTCAGTTATTAAAAGCATGACTCGGTTTAAATCGACCCATTTTTCAACCGGAATGGTTCAACCGGGTTTCAAAACATTATGTTGACATGAGCTTAAGTATCAAAGTCAATAAGTTAACAAAGTCAATAAGTCAACACATTTAATCCCTAAATCTTCAAACTTTTATTAGAGGTGGCAAAACGGGCGGGCACGGGCTAAAACAGCACGGGTTAAAACGGGCACGGGCTAAACGGACAAATTATAAATCGAGCCAAACGGGCACAGGTTAAAACGAGCAAATTATAATTCAACTATTAAAAACATTCGGAACAGTCCTAAAAACCCTTTAATTCATCTTGTAAAAAAAGATTAAGCATCTAAGTCTTAACTATATTTAATTATTTTTTCTTAAAAAAAAATTAAAAAAAAATAGAGTATTAAATGAATAAAAATGCAACTAATTAAATATATCTATCAATTAATTAGAGTATTAAATAATTATGCATAAAATAGTTAATAAATGAGATAAATTAAAATTAAAATAGTTGGAATGTTTTATAGTTACCAGTGACAAGTGAATTGGTCGGAAAAAAAATGAGAGTAATTGCTTGAAAGTTGAATTGTGTGATTCGAAAGCCCATCTAATAATATCTGTTTTTATCTTTTGCCTGTAAGAGCCCATCAAATAAATGCAAGGGGGCAAAAAACGCCCCAAACTTTTAAAAAAGTGTCAAAAATCGCCCAAAAATTACAAATTGGGCAAGATTTGCCACCCCTAACTTTTATTATTTTTCATTTATAACCCATAAACTTTCTTTTATCACTAAACGATCTGTCGTTATAAAATCTCGTTGCTATGCACGGGTATTCGTCTAGTATGTTTTATACGTAAACATATATGTATCTTTCCAAACCCCATTTAAGAATGTAAATTTGGCTTGTGGTTTATTTCAAAATTTACTAGTTTGACTTTGATAAACAAAATGCACTTTTAAATACTTGTATACCATTGCTATTTCTAATCACAACTGATAATACCAATGGTTGAGCACTAACATTCAACTTTATCAACACATTATATTTAATAAACGATGTAACTGTCATGTCATATAACTTGTTAAAACTTGGAATGACTAATAAACATTACTTGTCACAAACTCAAAATATGAGCAAGCCGACACATACCTCCAAATTGATCACTCCACGAAAATTTCTCTCTTCTTGTTTGTTTGTATATCCAAGCTGCTAAAAACTCTCACTGGAAAAACTCGAACCCGACCTAGACAACGATGGTTGTGACTGAATTCGTTAAATGGTTGAATATGAAAATTTTCTGATGATGTACCAAAGTATATACGTACGAAAACAAAAAACTACTACGTAAATCGTTAATAGTCTAGTAAAATTTTCAATACCCACTATTTTAATAAAATCAGTTAAGCAAAAACCAATAAACAAGCTCATTCAGAAAACACACTACCACTCCCGTACACTTTCTTATAAGTAAATTCATGAATCTTACATGACAATTAAGACCCCACTTTTACCTTTTACCCTCGAATATTATTCAATGGCAGTTGGTTGTATAAAACACGATGATGGTGATGAACAATTAAGGGCAGCTAGGGTTTGGAGTGAGGAAGAAAGATGAAAAAGGAGGGGCGACAGTTTGGGATAGAGATGTGGGAATGTGACTTTTTGGTGTAATTGTTACCTATTACTAGTTATAATACATGTGCACGCACAGGGTTTTTAAAATTTTGATTTGATTATGTATTATGGTAACATAACTCACCTCCACTCCAAATATTTTCAATTTCAACCCCAAATTTTAACAAACACTTCATTTATTTCAAACATAACATTAATTAAAACACAACATTACATTACATTACGAAATTAAAAAAAAAAAAATAACGATACTAAAAAAAATACGAAATCAATAAAACACTACATCACATAATTATTCATAATTGACGCAGAGGCAACCCAAGTTTCATGGCAATTCGATCCTTTTCCGTATTAACGAATGCCACCCAATGTGGATCTTTGCCGATGGTGTCGAGTATCAAACGGTCAAATAATATAGGGGGTGGAAATGAAAGGTTTTTATTATTATTATTATTATTATTATTATTATTATTATTATTATTATTTTAAAGTAGCCGTTGAAGGCTTAAATGTGTGTGTGTATATATATATATATATATATATATATATATATATATATATATATTTTACTCCTTGTTAACGCACATTAAGTGCTCGCTCGTATATATATATATATATATTTTACTCCTTGTTAACGCACATTAAGTGCTTGCCCGAGCGAGTTAACGCACCACTTGACTTTCAGGGCCGGTAAGGTAACGCACCATGTTAAGGTGGTGCGTTAAGGGTTAACGCAGGTGGCTGCGTTACCTTACCGCATGGTCTAAGGGGTGGGTTATATTGACGGGAGCTATGTTTTAATATTGACTCCCTATTTTTTATTATTTTTTTTATTTTTTATTTTCTTTTTATAATTTAGTTTATATCAAAAAGCTATAAACCTGAAAGTGCGGAACAGAAAATATAAAGTTTAATAAGTCAAACGCTTAAAACTGTCAGAAATACGAAACAAAAACTAACAAAAAACTGTGTTGTACTAAAATAAAAAGAGACAAAATGGGGAACAAGTCTACTCCATATGGCAGTTTAGGGGTAGACCCCGTTTCCCTAACACAACCCTTATTTAACCACGTGTCTAACAGCATGGTCACATGGGCAGCTTTCGTCTTTATGCTACATACCTGGTGTAGGTTTCAACACGTCTTCTCCAACACGTGATACAAACTTACAAAGCATGCGATTATCACAACCACAAATCCACAGTTATTATAAGTACAAAAAGTAGCATGCAAATTTTGGTCCAACATATCAAGAATCACATTATTCTTTTCAATTTTCAAATATTTGTATAAATCACATGAATTTGGATATTTCACTCAATTGCAGTATATCTATGTTTGCCAACTAGCATCAGCTACAAAAAGTAGTAGTTGCAAGCGCTAGCAATAGTTATGATTGTACTTAGTTCAAATGACAAAAGGTGACATCTCTTTTATATCACGTAAACGTTACTTAATTACTACCGCCCAAAACAATACAACAATAATTCTTACAAAGCGCTAAACCTTCTTAAACGCATGTTGACAAACATACTAATATATCTCATCAGGAAGTAAATTCCGATTTATATTTCAATGTATTGAATTAGAAAAAAACATTCTATGAAATACTCCTTGTGCAATTATATACTGTAGTAGTTTTTTAAAGGCCAACAATGTAGTTGATGTATCAACTACTCACGAATCCAAAAGCTCATAATGCATGAACCTGCTATATTATGGGTGGATGGATAGAACTGTATACTTAATACTCAGGTTACATTGTCTCACTTAATTGGATAGCTTGTCCATGCTTCACGTACGTATGGTTTGCCCGTCACTTTCATAAATAGAATCAAATAATAACTTTTTCAACTAAGTTTACTTGCCACATGGAAATGGAGAGCAAATGAGAGGGGAGAGTAATTAAGTTTGCTTGCCACATATAAAATTTTCAACTAAGTTTGCTTGCCACATGAGGATGGAGAGCAAATGAGGATGCTTGTCACATATCACAAATTAGGCGAGCAAATGGGAAGAAGAGCAAACTGTTTTACTCGCTATGTCGTATTTTATAACCCAAAATTTAAGGTCGAAATTCGTAAAATAATTTTCATAATATCCATTCTTGAAATTTCTGTTAGTTTTATAGACATAAAATCATAGTCTTGTGTTAGATCGAACTCGAAATCACGGGATTGCACACTTTACGTATGAAGAGTAAATGAATATTAATTATTTACAAATGTTAAGAATAATTATTAAAACACAAAACATTTAACGACCGTTAATATTTAACGGAATAATGACTAACAACCATTAGACGAATAAAAGAAAAGTGATATGTATGAGTTTTTGGTAAGTCAAGAAGGTTCCGGAAACCCTCTTTGGGCTTCATAACCGATCGGCAAAGGTTGTGTAACCGTTTCCTTTGCTTGATCTCCAAGTAAACTCAAGTATATAAGCAAACTCAAGGTTATTTGTTTCATAACTTTTGTACACACAATACGTCAATACGTTGAGTTTCTCTTCTCTTTTTCTTGTGCTAAACCGATCGAACACCCCTATAACATTAGGGTTTCGATTTTTTGAGCTTAAAAGTTGTTTTGTGTTTTCAACTAGGGATAATTAGTAAAATAGTCCGGTTGCCCTGGGTCTAGGCATATTTAGCCATTTTTTAAAAAATTTCCGTTTTTGGCCGGGTTGCCTTGGGCAACTTTCATTTAGCCAACTACAGAGTGCCATGTAAAGGCAAGTTTTTGTATTTTGGGCAATTTTTTTGTATTTTGGGCAACTTGAGGACATTTGTCATCTTTCGGTTGGCTATACGAAAGTTGCCTAGGGCAACTTGGGCTAAAACAAGAATTTTTCAAAAACGGACTAAATATGCCTAAACCGCAGGGCAACGGATCATTTTGGTAATTTTCCCTTTCAATTACTTGCATAATCTTTTACTTGGTATTAGTACGTGTGTACAAAAACGTGATACAAACACATTATTGTTATTATTCTTGGATTGAATTATAAAAAAGGTAAAGTGTAATTCTTATAATCCTATAAACCGGTTTTTGATTTAAAAAATTACATATTGATTGATTCTTGTTATTTGTAGAATAAAAAAAATACGTTTACTATTTTATATTTGGTTAATTAATTATCGATTAAAAAATAAACCACTTAATATGTTTCAAATAGTTTTACTTAGTGGACTAAAGATAAAAAAAATCATATGTATATATGTTCTAATCTACCTATTATTTTAGGAGAATACTTTTGGATTAAAAATTATATTTTATTATTCAAGCAAAATCACATGGTAATACTTGACTTGCATGAGATGTTATTAATATATGCTTTTAGTTTTGCAAACCCGTGCTATCAATTTACGATGTGTTTTGTAATTGTGGTATTTCTTTTACTTATATTTTCGTTATGTAGTTTTTTTTTTTTTTTTTTTTTTTTTTTTTTTTTTTTTTTTTAAGAGGTGATTCTTATCAAATAAGGATTGTGATGCGTGCATTTTTTTTTATAATATAAGGAAAACACCTTCTATATTAAAGAATGACTATCTAGCCGATGTGTTTTTGTTTTTGTTTTATTATTATTATTATTATTATTATTTTTTAATAATTAGCTTTATATAACATTTTTAACTGACAGAGATGTTGAGTTTGAGGTTAATGTTGTTGTTTAACTTTAACTATTGATATCATGTTGTACAAAATGTGCGAGTTTAGTGGCATATAATGAGCGTTGATAAAGTTAAAATATGTTCTGTAAAGTTTTTAAAATATTTTTATGGATATCCATATATAAACTTTAAATAACAATTTCATGAGTCGTTGTTAAAAGTAGAATCACGTATATTTATTTTATATCATAGTAACTCTTGCTTACCATTTGATATTTATATTCCCGTTACTAATAATTTAGCCGTATTTCAAACCCGTGTACGCATAAATTAAACTTTTAAATAGTAACATAAGTCCTTATTTAAAAAAATATTCTAATGGATGAAAGTTTAAAACTAACATTAGTTTAAAAAATATTTAATGTATATTAAAACTAATTCGCATATTTACTAAATTTATTTTAATAGATGAAAGTCAAAAAAACTAATATTGTTACTCATGTAATTTTAAACAACGTTAACATTATAAAGTATATGGGGTATGAATTGTAAGAGGTTATTTGTTTATTATCTAAAGTTATTAAAAAACATGGAGTCTTATAATTTTATACTTAACTCTAACATAATTAAAATTCAACCACTAAAGTTTTATTAATTACCTCCTCTTTTCTTAAGTTTTTATTTTCATAAATTTGACACTTATATTTTTATGTATTTTTTTATCAATTAAATTCTTCACTAAATTTATTAAAGTTTGACCAAAATCAATTCAATTTTGACTTTTTATTGGCCAATCATATTGCTTAATTTCGCTTATGTGTCAAAATCGAGCTCTCTTATTGGTCCAATTTTTTTATCAATGAGAAGGGTTTTGCAAAAACCCTCCAAAATGATGTAATTCTTGTATTATATAAAAGATAAGTATACTTTTAAAACCTTATAATACCCTTTTTCTTTTAATTAAATATGTTTTATTTTTAATATAATTACAAAACTGTCACATTCATTTATAACCATTGATCTTCTCATCCAATGGTTTAAAAAGAGTTTTCGTAATTTTCATACTTAACAGGGTTCTAAAAATAAAGTTACACTATATATATATATATATATATATATATATATATATATATATATATATATATATATATATATATATATATATATATATATATATATATTAAACTTCAACATTTTTTATAAAATCGTAGCTACGTCAAAAGCATATCAATATTAGGCTTGGTTTGTTCGCTATCGAGAGACCTTTTTGCGAGTAATTTTTTAGTCAAGAAACGGCTAGATCTCTGTTAGATATTTGGTAAATAAAGGTTGTTCTATAAAAAAGTCCTAAATATAAAGAAGTTGAGGATATTTTTTATATAACTTTTTTTTTTTTTTTTAAAGTAATAGAAATGTATCGGTTTTATAAAAGTTGGGCTGGATATTTGATCGGTCAAAATTAGCCCGTTAATATGCTTACATTTTCCGAATATTATAATAGATTTTGCAATATAATAGTCGAAATGGTCGGCATGCCTTTGCTGTTTTTGTATATATATATATATAGAATTAGTTTTCTTAGTTCATGTTGAGTTTGGTTAAAAGTATGCTAAGTGGTTTAAATCTTTTTTAACGTAGTATTTGTTTACATTATTATAACATTTGCATGTTACTCGTGCGTTGCAGCGGCGGATATTTTTTAATAAACTATATTGTGTTAAATATTTTCATTTTATGTTTTTCGTTACAATTACATTATGAATTGCGATAATATTTTTTTATATTAAGTTTAAAGAATATTCAACTAATTTTTACATTATGAATTGCGATAATATTTTTTTATATTAAGTTTAAAGAATATTCAACTAATTTATATGAGCTTGTAGAGTACTCGTAAATGTTGATTCAATATAAAGACGGTAGTGGTACTGGTAGTTGGTTAGGGGGGTGGCAACCTTGCCTCAAGTTGCCTCATCTTTTAAAGAAAACAACCAATCAATGTTGTCCAACACATATTTTGCTTAATCTTGCCTAAACACTCTTTTTTAGTGGCAATCTTGCCTAATTTTTTTTGCCTAATCAAAAATCCGGTCATATTCATTTTTATATTTTGAAATCCAGTCATATTCATTTTTATCTTTTGAAAGTTAATCTTTTGAAAGCCAGTCATATTCATTTGAAAGCCAGTTTCATTTTTCTCCCACCTCACCCACACAAAAATCCGGCACCGACAAATAATTCCGGCGAGATCCAAGCCAACTTCCGGCCACCATCATCTTACGCCGCCGCTGCTTCACCACCACAGCCGCCGTCATCACCATAGGCGTCTTCATCACCACGCCTCTCATCACCATCTCATCTCGTTGTGGTAACTGCAAACCCTTGTCACTTTTTTTATTTTAATTTATCCGAATAAAAAAAATTGATAACATTTTCGTGGATTACCAAATGGTCTAAAAACGTTGATAACATTTAATGTTAAACGGTAACATATACCTTGAAACTCTCCCCACCGATTCGGTGAATTCTACCGCAAGAGGTACCGATCTTCGGATGCCGCATGACTGGCAATCGTGTTTGCCGATCGGCAAGGGTTGCCAAACCTTGCAAACCGCAAGGTTGCCACCCCCCTTACATTTGATTATACAATAGGCACTACAATCATTTTTTATGGTTCTAAAACTTTTATTATTATTATTATTATTATTATTATTATTATTATTATTATTATTATTATTATTATTATTATTATTATTATTATTATTAATAAGTTTTGTTTCATGACAAGATTTAAATCTTTTACATTATTTATTTTGTTGATTGTTAATGTGGAGTGAAGTTATTTTGTAGTATTTTAATAAGAAAAATAATTTACAACTTTTAGTAATTCTATTATATTGAAATGATTTATTGAGGAAGAAAAGTAAATGCTACATGTTTTAATTGTATTACTTAAACTTCAATTAGCTAACTTTAAGAAAAATGTTGACTATAGCTTGGGAAAAAAACTTTTTGTACCAAGTAAATTATTTCACATTTTTAAGTGTGAGCTTTTATTTTCACAATAAAAAGTGTGAAGTTTTTTATGATGCTCGATAGCTATCACACTTATAAATGCGAGTAATGTTTGCACACTCATAAGCCTGAAGATGTTGACAAAAAAAGTTCACAGTTTATAAAGTGTGAAGAAAAAAGTGTGTGCAAATGATAAATTTGTTGTAGTGTACAAACTTGTTTGTGCAACAAACTTATTGATTTGTATTGCTTACACTTATTGTCTTAATATATTTAACTAGCTTAGAAGACCCGTTGACACCGGGTAATTTTTTAAAGAAATAGAGAAATGAGATGATAAGAAAAGTAATAACGTAAATTTGTTTCGTTTAAAATATGAAACAAAAAATGAGATAATGCGTCCAGTATAAGATAAGAAATTGCTTATGTTACAATTACACTAACAAACGTCCAAGCTTGGGGTCTCCAAAATTTATTGTGTTGAGTAGCAAAAGGTGTGTGCGAGCGCCGATCGATTTACAACCATAGCATTGGCGAATCTAAAATAGATCGACTCAAACATAAAATGATGTGTTTGAGCGCCTATCGATTCAAAACCCAATCCTTGCGATGATGGTAGACCTTCAAGTACTTCTCTACATGCAGACTTTTTCCTATGCATATGATAAATTTTTTATCTTTTATTGGTTTAATTGGTGTGGAATTGTGAGATGACCATATGACACAAATTTTAAGTTATGTGATGCATTTAATTAGTATCTTATGGAGCATATGAATAGTATAATCAAGTTCATGTTTGCCAAATTACTGTAAATGTGAATGAAATAGTAAGGAAACAACTAATAAAATATTAATGAACCAAGAAAACTGATAACGTAAACATGTTCCATTTAATATATGAAAGAAAGAATGAGACAATGCATCAATTATCCGACAAGCAATTGACTTTGTTACAATTAAACAAATAAACGTCCAACCGTCGACATCTCCAAAATTGATTGTCTTGAACAGAAAATGATGTGTGTGAGCACTTATAGATTTAATACCCAATGTCCATGTCGTGCACACCTAATAGTCCATAGATGAGGTAAGTAAAAACATGTTGTGAATGATAATATATTATAATGAGAATATGAGAAGAAAAAGTGACGTGTGTATTTTACATACCTTTTGAAGTTTGATCATGCTTTCAAGGATACTAATTCATGCTTTCTTACTTGTTGGAAAATCTTGCATTCGATAACCGAACTAAAGTAGTTGGCTATAAAACTCGAAGCTGGGAAGGTAATAACAACCTAAAAATATACATAAACCAAAAAAATAATATTTTAAACTAATTGGCAATTATCATCATATAAAGATTAAACAATTGATGACTTAAAATGGAGTAAGTCAAAAATATGTTCTTTCTTTTTTTAGCAGCTAAAAGTATAGTGTTAGCATATGGGGTGTTTGGATAAGATTAAGCTTAACAACGTATACATCGTCAAGACTTATAAGCTTATTTCTCAAAAAAAAAAAAAAAAAAAAAAACTCATAGAATTAAGCTTCTCAGGAGACCTTCATTTGGTAAGCGGTTTCAATAAACAATCCTGAAAAGTCCATTTATAAGCCGTTCCTTTATCTTTAGGTCAACCTCGATTATAAGCACTCCAAACAGCTCGTATAAGTAATTTAAATAAGCATTCCAAAATGGCCCTATAGGAAGTTTAGATAAGGAGTCGAGACAACCCCTATAGGCTATAAGTATTTTAAATAAGCACTCCAAAACAACCTTTTAAGTAGTTTAAATAAGCTCTCCAAACAACCCATATATCTTATTAAGAAAACTTTTAAAAAGCGACCCATTTTAGAAAATTGGTACTTACTTTAGCTTGGGTATCTATTATCTACTTGACAAACCAGATAGATAGTTGAGGTATTTGAAACTTTCGAGGGTGTGAAACTCTTTGCGGATAGTAATGTTGTTCGACTTAGATGCACCTACCTAACCATCTTGTACCCATCCTCACCTCATGGATACGACTATAATTAAAG
Organism: Artemisia argyi; assembly: GCA_030686995.1. Classification (NCBI taxonomy): domain Eukaryota; kingdom Viridiplantae; phylum Streptophyta; class Magnoliopsida; order Asterales; family Asteraceae; genus Artemisia; species Artemisia argyi. Next base: position 16,892,272 of record CM060682.1, on the reverse strand, counting down.
CAAATGATTAACTTGTATTCATTTTTACATATAACAATCGACTTACAACTGTAACTACGTATAACATTTTCTCTTTAAATTCAAAACTTCCTAATAATCCAGGAAAAAATTATAACAAATTACCTTTTTAACGAAATCCAATCTTTGAATACCGGGATCCCAATTTTTTTGTTTCAACATAAGGTTTTCAAAAAACTCCAATCTGCATATTAGGAGCGGAAAAATTAAAACCTCAATGGCTCACGTCGTCAATATGCTAAAAATGTATAGGGTTTGTAACCTTAATGGCACATGTCTATTAGTTGTCATTTCAGCTACCAAAAGAACTTGACTACTGTACATTCGAACTCAATCATTTGCGTATACAATGATCCCATAAATGACCATTTGAACAAATAAACATGGGATTGCTATCACAACCTACATAACACACAACACTATCTTTAAAAATTAAATGTTATACCTGTCCAAAAGCATATGGTAAAGCTGAATACATCCCAGCTGCTCTTTCTCTATAAAAGATTGTTCGTTGAATTGGAATGACTGGTTGCACTGGTTATTTTTCTTTTGAAGGGTAAGAATGGCACCACATATTTTTCTGTAGTGAAGGGATATATTGCACCAATATCAAGGTAAGAAAAGTACCACGTATATTTTTCTTTCGAGCTCCGAAGAAAGACTTTCAATCGCAACTAAAGTAAACTTGTGTTAGTCTTATAAGAGTACATGTGATCTTCACACTCCAAAGATAATGGTCCACTGCCAAAAAAGAAGGCAACACAACTAAAGTAAACATGTGCATAACTAATGGCTAAAAAGGATCATATTAAGCATAATTTACTGTTGTATTTTATAATGTATCATATTCAACCAACCTGAGCAGCCCATATTTGTACTTCTACTAATAAATAACATATTTGCACTCCAAAGGGCTTGTACCTTTACAGTATTGCAACTTCCATCAGCAGTTGTGCAAGGGTAGTTGTCCTGTGAAGTTAATTTTCTTCATGAAATCGAATGTGAGGTCCATTAGCCCACCATTACATCCATAGTTAATTAACAATGTGCATGTAGTTAATGAAAGAAAGGAACTTATCATTTGGCCTTTTCTTGATATGCACAATAAGTTTCTTCTCTGCTGTCTCTGTAAACCTTGTCTTTCTCTTTCTAAATTTTGCTAATAGATTTATTGATTACTCTCTTGTTCTTGATCAAGGGCTCTGCAAGGGAAAAAATGAGAATTGAGTTGATCCAAAACACTTTTTGATACTAATGAATAAGACATCGCATGCACAGATTAGACTGGATAGATGTATACAATCGTACGTACTTTGGCTTAATTAGTATCAATGATTTTTCTAATCAATCGTGTATGTTTCATACATAAATCATTCTAATCACATTACACCATTTACTATCTTTGAACATATGCACATATATATACGAACAATTATGCAAAAAATTAATGCATTATATACACACAAATAATCACACATGCAAAGTGTTGGTGAAGATCTTCATCCAAATTTATTAAATTTATTTACAATCAATTAAGAGTAAGCATGTACTAAAACTTAGCTATTATCAACTGGAACATACACTGCAAATAAGTTAATCAAAACTGAACATGAGATTGTATAGCATTGAAGCCATGTTTATGTCAAATTAAGGATTATAGAATAATACAAACATAAAAATGAAATGAAAATTGGTGATTAAACATACCTGGAAACAATATCACCGATCAGATTTGAGTTGTACCAAAACCGAATCCAACTGTAACATATATCATCGATTATAGAATAATACCAACTGTAACGATAACACCATTAAGATAGAGATAACGGTGTTCGACTTGTGGAGTTTGCTATGAATCGAATGCAGTGTTGTATTGTACTTTGTATCTAAATAAGGTATATACACGTCAAAAACATATACCTAATGTTTAATATAAACCTGGAAAACAACTTCAAAGTTAAGATCTCGGGTCTCCCTGAACATCTTGTTACTGAATTCAGATCAAATTACAAAAAGTATAAGCAATAGGAGAAAGCGTCAAAAGCTACACTAAAAGCTGATAATAAAACAAAATCGTCATTGAGAAAATACGGAAAAAAAATCAGAGAAGTTTATCAATGAGCAATGATCAACTAAAAGCTGGTAACATAACATGACATACTTGTTGATCAAGGCATAATTTCAAGATGAGCGCACCCTGTCATTTTCTTAAGTTTGTTCATTGCATAGAACTGTCTCAAACATGATGATACTGCAAAAGCATGCCGCAAAAAATCATTTAACCCCATACATATCGGCCTCAAATGATTAACTCTAAAATCAATTTCAGATCAATTATAATCAAACTTGTACTTATAACGTAAATAAAACTTACTAGTGACCACTTGAGAGCCTTCAAAACTTCCAAATATCCAATTCAATTCATATAAACAGTCTTCCCCAAATATTTTTTTTGGGTTTTAATAAAATAATGATTTATTTGACCTTAATCAAAGCAAATATATTAAATGAAATATGCACAAAATTGAGAGATAATTACCAAAAAAAACCCACTCCATAGGTCGACTGACATCAATTCAATTGCTTAGGGTTGAAGAATCTTGTTTCATAATCATTTCATCAAAATGTTGTGGGCACACAATTACCTGATTTATGAGGTTTTTACTCGTTCTAGTTTCTAACATATCATGCCTGCAATAAGAAAAACAGTGACACAAACAAATCAATTCATGAATAAATTAAGCAATTCATATCAGGGTTCTAAATAGCGCGCCATAGCGGCGCTATAGCGGCGCCATAGCGGGAGGCGTGGCCTCCACGTTACGAAACAGGCCAAGGCGTCTTCTTAAGGCGTAGCGTGTTATGAAGCGCGAAAAAGCGTGATAAGGCGTGCTATAGCGTGAAGCGTGACGCTTTATTTTGAAGCTTTTGTAGGATTTAGTGATTTACTATTATTGGGCTAGAAGGAACTTGGGCTTGGGCTAACTTTATAAATCAAATGCTAAAAGATAATATAACAAGTGAATGTGAATCTGTGAATGTGATGTTTTTTTACCGTAGTTTTTAGGTTTTTACATTTTATTTTTTAGAAGTTTATTCTCACGGAGAAGGTTTTATTTAAAGAAATGACGAAAAATGCAATAATAGTTTAGCTTTTTGAGTTTATTTCTTATGTATAACGCATTTTGTAAACATGATGTATTATATATATATATATATATATATATATATATATATATATATATATATATATATATATATATATATATATATATATATATATATATATATATATATATGAAATATGATATAAATATATAAATCTATAAAAAATTATGCCGCCTTGGTCACGCCTCAAAAAACGCTATAGCTTCGCTATAGCTCGTATAGCTTGAGGCTTGGCTTCGCCGCTACGCCACGCCTCACACTATTTATAACCTTGATTCATATTTGATCAATTCTATAGCCAAAATTAAAAAAAAAAAAAAAAAAAAAAAAAAAAAAAAAAAAAAAAAAAAAAACAGGATAAATCAGATTGTAACAAAATTAAGGAGAAGATTCAGAACATGATTAGAAAAAAAAAAAAAAAAAAAAAAAATACTTACTCATTTTGGATTGATGAATCTGCTTGAATTAAAGATATAAACCAAATGGATGTGTATTTTATGATGTTTTTCTAATAATCAATTCGTTGACTTACTCGATGAATTGAAACGTAGGGAGGAAGTGATGGAGGTGTTGTTAATACTTTACAAAATTAAGAATCTTGAAGAAGAAAAATGATTATGAAACCGAAGATGAGCGTGTGAAGAATTGGTTGACTTTGTCCATCTCATTTACAAAAGCTCCTGCATAGTTCGGTGGTACTTTGGAGCTAAATTAGGAAATCCATATCACTGCATTAAACCAATTTTTAATGCACCGTGCTTAGAAGAGCTTGTACAAAAGCTTATTTTATTAGATAAAATAGATGGAAGGAATAAGGATCAAAGTTATAGCTAGCCCAGTGATGGAGTTTGAAGTTCTTTAATAAAAATATCACATTGAAGCATTACAAGCAGCAGATTTAGTTGTTGGATACGACTGAAGGCTACGATATTTAAGAGTCTCGCAAGAAAACGAAATCAAACATATACTTTCATATGAAGTATATCAATAATTTAAGATGAAAAATGTATAGCACAATACGAACAACTTACACGTTTCATATTAACAGTTTGCACTTTTGCAAAGTGATATCTTGTTCATTACAACTTTGGCATTACATAAATATTCCAAATGATTTTGTAAAACAGACAAGTTGTCCATATTTTAACACAACACACATTTCCAACACTAAGGGGGTGGCAAGCCTAAGCATACTTTTATCATAATTGTAATTAGCCACTAATATTCAACCAACTCATATCATGCCTAACCATGCATAAATCAATAATTTTAGTGGCAATGTGATGCCTAAACGGTAATATATTAAATTGCATCAAACGGTAATATATTAAATGCATGTAACGGTCGAATTTTTGCTCCTTTTCCTTCACACCGAATCGGTAATCTTTACCGCAAGTCTCGCCGATTCCTCAATGCCGATCAAGTGGTTTTGTAACGCCGAGCCATGCCGATGCTTGCCGACCCTCCATGCCGATACGTTGCCCCCCCCCTCCCCCCCTAAGGTAAATGGCAAAAGAGATGATCTACACACTTTAATTTTTTATTTGCACACATCACTATAAACATAATATTAATATTGTACAATTATCAGTACGTACATTAACTATAAGAAAATGTCAACATTACATGAAAATGTCTAGAGGATCATTTACGAAAGCTTACTGAAACCTTACATATATAGCATCTCAAGTACAACATCTATTATTTTCGACGATATATAAGAACAAGTAAACACCACGAGACCACTTCAATATATCGCTATGAGAACGGCTTCACCGAGCACATGCCCATCAATTGCCTCTAGTACCTTACTTATCCTTTATATATCGCTATGAGAACGGCTTCACCGAGCACATGCCCATCAATTGCCTCTAGTACTTTATCCTTTGTCACCTATGTACAAACACAAACAATAGCTAAATATATGCTCAAATACTGCATTAACGGTTGATTAACAAGTAAAAATAGGTTTAAATGAAACGCGTCATGTCTTGTAAGTGTCATTTAGATTACTTTTGACCCGTTTGACTCATTTTCATGGTAGCTAAAGTTTTAGTCGACCCGTTTAAGAATAAAACTTTAGCTATCATGAAAATAGGTCAAACAGGTTAAAAATAACTCACATGACCTGAATAAAACTTTAGTTACAAGAAAAACGGGTCAAACACTAACCGTAGTCAACATTCAAACACCTCTAACAAACATATACAAAAACTAACAAAAGTACTATACCTTATGACCCAAATCAAGTTCATCGTCCAAAGCATAAAGCTTAAACTCGAAACGATGTCCCGTAGACGGCATTTTCGGGCTACGCCACCCGGGTACCTTAAAATCGTTATTTCCTTCTTTAATATTAGCATAATCACCACCCATATTCTCTTCTTTACCCGAAAAACCCTCTGGCAGACCTTTTAAAGTTGGTGGTATGTTGACCACGACCCATATAGTCCATGGAACTATTGGACCATTTGGGTCTGGTGCATCGATATCTTCGACTATGAGTGCTAGTGATTTTGTCCCGTTTGGTACGTTGTACCATTCTAGTGGTGGTGATAAGTCTTTTTTTGCACCTATGAATATAAACAATAATTCAAATAGTTTCATAGATATATATTAGATAATATTCAGACTGACCCAACAATCATGTGCTTAAAATAGTGTTTGCACTTATTGGTAAAAACGAGTTATTGCTGTTTTTTTTTTTTTTTTTTTTTTTTTTTTTTTTTTTTTTTTAAGAAAAAAAATACATTGTGATTAATTTTGTAATCTTTGTATTGAAACCAACTGTCCGTAAAAAGTTAATTTTTCCCCCTACAAAATATTGTCTTTTTTGACATAAGGCCGAAGCATAAAAACTTTAAGGTTTTGCTAACAAAAGCTATAAGGGTTGTGGTTAACAAGATGTATTTAATTACATGGTAAAAATGAATAATTATGATTCCGAAAAAGATGTACAATCTCGAAAAACATGATAGCACAACAAACAATTGATTGTGATGATATAATTCAAGTTACAATAAATTATAGTAGAAATCAACTTGTTAACTACTTCTGTTAGCAAAACATAAAACTTTAAATCTAGTCATATATATTTTTTGAGTTTTGCTAACAACAGCCCTAAGGGTTGTCATTAAACAAATAATTTTCATTACAATATCTCTTTTGAATGATTCTGATTGGATGACAATCTCGAAAAAAGTGGAAAAAATCTCCCGAAAATATTACATATACAATTAATGATTGATTGTTATTGGATAAATTATATTATTACAAGAAATTATAGCAAAATAAAGCATCTTAACGACAACGTTAGGACTTAGGACTATTGTTAGCAAACCCATATTTTTTTGTTAAATGAGTTCAAAACTAAAATTGTTTAACATTTTAAAAACAATATTATGTGTTGAAAACGAAAATCAAGATTAAATCATACAAAACTTGTATTAAAATTTATAACCCTTTTTAAGGGCTATTTTAAAAAAATATATATATTCTAGTTGTTATTTTTTTTAATTGTGTGCACCATTGTTTGGATTCGATTATTTTTTGCACATCTTTTCAAATTTGATTACTGTGTACATCGATTGACATATATTTAGGTATCGAATCAAGTATTTTTAAAGATTGATACACAAAATAATCAAAATTTAAAAAAAATGTGCACGAAATAATTGAATTCAAACAATGGTACACATAAGTACAAACGATGACAAGTATCGTACATTTTTAGACAATCAACCCTTTTTTTACTGACCCACTCAGCTGTATCTTCGCCCGTAGCTATATTTACTTTGTAAAACTGAAGTAAAGCTAAAATGAAAAAAACTCAATGTTTTAAAACTCGAGTTAAAAGGTTTGGAAGCAAAAGCTAGCCCAGACCAATTAAAATACTCCGGTTTTTAAAACATTGCAAAAACCTATATATAAACAAGAAAAGTATGACTAACAATTACCTTGACCATCACGAGTGTATTTTCGAGGTAGCCTGCCTTCATGATCGATGCCAGAAGATACTAGCCTAAACTCATCACTTGCGATTGCCATTTTTGTATACTCTTTAAATCTTAATCTTTTTAATCTTCCACTATTTATAAATGTTCTTAAATCATGACTTTGTGGGTTGTTGACACGTGTAATAAACATGGTGGCATCTCGACACTTGGCATCTACGTGGTCTTGAAAGTGCTAGAAAATGCTCACGTTTTCTATCGGTTGTTGTTATTGATTTGACTTCGTATGTGACGATAAGAACATGCATGTGTGGAATGTCACTTTAGGTGTCTAGTTCTTTCAAGTATGCTAATGTACAAATGGCTTATCTTAATTGTGTCATCAAACTTTAACTAATATTTTGTTGAAAAAGTCACTAAAGTTTGTGCGAAAGTTATCCTAAGTTACTAAAGTTTCAACATTGTCATCCAAGATACTAAACTTATAAAACAATGTTTTGAGGTTATTGAACCTATAAAGAATATATGTAAACATTCCTAAACTTGTAAGAACATGACATTTATGTTAATTAACATATCAAAAAAAGTGCGTTCAAGTTACTCGTTTAACACTAGAATTATATAAGGGTATGCTTTCTAAGAGCATTGGGTGTCTTGTCCACAATACCCACGTTATTGTGACATGGAGGCTGACGTGGAGCTTTAACTTGCCAAGTTATTGAATGTTAAGACACCATGGTCCCAAGTTATTGCCAAGTTATTGAAAGTTATGACCTCACGTTATTGGAATAACTCCACGTTATTGTGCCTTGTTGCTTAAAAAAAAAAAAGTCACTTTAGCCCAAGTTATTGCCAAGTTAACACACCGCCTACCAAGTTATTGCTGAGTTATTGAATAACTTGCTGATTTATTGTGAGTTAAGACACCGCCTCGTTATTGAATAACTTGCCAAGTTATTGTGAAGGCTGACGTGGACCGAGTTATTGAATAACTTGAGGGCAAGGTACCTAATGCTTTAATAGGGGTGAGTATGATGCAAACTTTAGTGACTTCTTTGTATAATAACCATTGTCTTTTCAAACAGAATAAACGATTGCTTAATGGATTTAAAATATGCGAAATTACTCAAATATGTCAAATTTTGTTCATGTCGAGTTTGGTTTGAAATATACGAAATGGCCCAAAAGAATACTCCCTACAACTTTATTGCATGAAGACAAAAAACATAAAATTAAAAATAGTTGAACCACTACACTCTTCAATCAAGTAAGGAAAATGATTCGGAGACACAATTTGTGTGCCTAAACATATGTGGCATGATCTTGATAGTTTGTGAAAAAGTGATTCCCCTAACTGCTGTCATCAAGATAATGCCACGTAACCTTAGGTATGAATTTATGCACAACTTTTAAGCCTCTCAATTACTATTCATAAAGTAAATAACATATATACTCACAAAACCTTTATTATTATTATTATTATTATTATTATTATTATTATTATTATTATTAGAGGTAAGTACAAAAATAAGCCAAAATCTTTTTTTGAGGTTCCCATCATGATCAAGTTTTTACTCGATCTCCAAAATAGTCATGCGCGACTACTCAACTCCACAGCTTCACCCAAAACGCGACACGTGTCCATATGCAAGTACAGTTAGTTACTTTTAATGGGTCCACATAACTACCAAAATTACTCAACCAGCGGCTACTCAACCGGCGGCTACTCGACTTACATTTATCCACGTGCATAAGTACATCGGGAAAGTAAACAGAACACATTGGGAAAGAATAAAAGTACAACAAAATCTTTTAGTTATATTCTTACATAAAGTCAACTTTTTACCTTGGGAAATTAAAAACACACACCATTCCATCGACCATGAACCAAAATCTAATGATCATGTATAAACACGAAATAAAATAAGCAAAAAAGATACCACTAAATTGAGTAAAATAGTTGAGTAGGAAAGTAAAAGAAAGATACATAAACATATTGTATATGGTTAAGGAGATTACATATTTTTCTAAGAAAATTTATAATCAGAAGTTATAACACTAGTAAATTGAGTATAACAAGGCTAATTTTAACAGCGTACGTTGCGTCATGATATGAAGTTATTATTTAAACTAAGTCTAACTTTTGCTTAACATATTTTATCTAAAGAAAAGTCACGATTGCTCATCATATGGTCTAAATCATATAGAACATGAGATACGAGCAGATTTAAAGATTTTTGCATTTAATCTTAAGAAAGTATGCGATCTCTTAGAAAAAAAATAGGAGAACAAAATAAAAGTTTACAACAACCTTTAAAGTTGATTTGTTGGCCATGAAAAGATGATGAATATTTGTTTCATGTATTTGATACGAGACATATTGCCGAATGGAATAAATGGACAAAAAAAGTTGTATGAATGAACATTTTAATCAACATAAATTGCCACCACATACATACAATAATCTGTCATTTATGAGTGTGAGATGTTAGGGAGTTTTTTAATCGAATTTGATCACAATAAATCATTAAAAAAAAAGGCAAATCAAACAAAATCATAGGAAATGAAAAAAGTTAGAAAGTTGTTACTTTTCCGATAAAGATGCTCAGTCATTTCAGCCGTTGGTTGAGTAGTCAGCGGTTGAGTAATTGTGGAAGTTAATGTGGGCCCCAACATACGGACACGTGGCGTATTTTGGGTGGAGCTGCGGAGTTGAGTAGTCGCACATGACTATTTTGGAGATTGAGTAAAAACTTGACCATGATGGGGACCTCAAAAAAGATTTTAGCTTATTATTATTATTATTATTATTATTATTATTATTATTATTATTATTATTATCGATGTTTTGAAAACCGGGTTCAAAATTGACCCGATCGAGTCAACGGGCACCGGGTCAACCGGTTCGACAATCGGGTCAACCCAGGTTTTTATTAAAAAAAATTGAAAAACCGAAACCCGGAAACCCGTCAGGGTTTCGAGAACCGGGTTGACCCGGGTCACTCAAAACCCGGCGGGTGTAACCTGTTAACCCGATTTTAGAAACCCGATTATTTTTTACCTGTTTTTTTGGCCAGAAGCGGTCGAACCGGCTAACCCGTCCGGGTCTACCCGGGTTTCTAAACACTAATAATAATAATAATAATAATAATAATAATAATAATAATAATAATAATAATAATAATAATAATTATATAATTATTATTATTATTATTATTATTATTATTATTATTATTATTATTATGATGATGATGATGATGATGATGATTATTATTATTATTATTATTATTTTAGAACGACGGCAATTTATTAAGAACTAGCAAAAGCTAGAAAGAAAATTACAAGGAAGAAATATAAATAATAGAGTTTTGTAACCAATTTATCCAACTAAGTTTAAACTTAGGATTTATAGATGAAATCTATAAGAAAGATTGTGAAACAATAGAATCCCAAAGCATTGCCTTTTTAGGGAGAGAGCTAGAAAAGACCAAACGACTGCGAAAGCTCCATATAGACCATAAAAGAGTACCTCCAACCGCTTCAAGAAACGAACACAGCTTGGGAAAAGCATGAAGAGAATCCAACCAAGAATATCATTCCGAGATATCGGCACAAACTGAAATGTCTAACTCCCACCATTTTAGCCAATAGATCCCACAAATCTTTAGCCATCTCACAAGAAAAGAAAATATTGTTAACAGATTCAACATCTTCTTGACAAATGGGGCATAAGACCGAGCCAACGACAATACCTTTTCTATCAAGATTAACCCTAGAAGGAAGTTTATTAAGCGACAATCTCCACAAGAAAACATTAATGTTATTTTAAGACATCTTAAAATGTTAACTTGTACAATAATTTGGAGACGGGAGGAGTATTTACTTATGAACTATTCCATTTGGTTTTTTAGGATAAAAGGTCAAAAGACCCGGTAAATGTATTACTTCAAAAAACGTTTAAGTACAAAGAATATGAGTGAAATTCTATATCTCAGACCCAGTAACTTGTAGCATTTGTTTAGGATGCAAAAGACACTCAAAGTTATTGTATGAGCTTTTCTGATTTGATGTCTTAAATTCAAAGCCCACAAGCAACAATTTTATTTGCTGGACTAAACATTTCATAAATCATGGATCTTATAAATGATCATCACAATAAACGAGTTTGCCCAAACCCGAAATTATCTTAACATACTCTCTGATAATCTTTAAGACAAGATAAGCTTAGGAAATACATTCAAAACTTGACTAATATGACAAGTCTGTTTTGCCACCTAAGCGAAATATGAATAACAATAGCCTTAATGCTCAAAAAATTTGCTAATATTAAGACAAAGATACCAATCAATTCTTATTTTTCGCTTAAATGCCTAGCAGAGAGCATTATATTTGAAAATCAAAGAAATTGTTGGCGATTATTCATAATTTTGTTTGCACATGGTATATTTTCTAAGCTTGATTTTTGGAAAATAGTTGAACAACAACTCTAAAAGATGTTGTTAGCAGGGGTGGAGCTAGTAGGGTGACTACTAGGTGCTGAGCTACCCCTAATCAACCCACTTCAATCATTAATTATTAAAATTACAAGCCGTCCTATTAGTTTTTTTACATTCAGCATCCCTTGTTTTATATACATGTTTACAAAATTTATAAATGAATAACTTAAACAATGAAATTCAACAATATAGATCAATTTTGAAATGATATTTATCATTATAATTTTTTGCGTTAAGCACAGTCAGCCCCCTTAACTAAATATCCTGGCTCCGCCTCTCGTTGTTAGCAAAACCCTTTTGAAAAACAGAAGTTGCTCATATTTTTTAACACTATCATTGGACCCAAATGTGGGCCATTTAAAACACATAAATGTTTGGACCTGTACTTGGGCTTTTGTTAATTAAGCCATTAAACCCATACAATTTACCAGAAAAACAATGACGTCATCCTCATGGAACATAACCGATTACCCGCCAATTTAACGATCATGTCATTTCTGGTACCTATACATACACTCTCTATATCTATATCTGTATATATCCAATAGATATATTATCAGATTTCATGCATTTGATTGTTATTGAACAAACTAAAGTGGTTTTTATGGTTGCACACAAACTGTTTGATAAAATGTCTCAACGAATGTAATAATGTTTAACCTTATTTTTCGCCTTACGAGCTTATATGGTTTCGGATTATGTTTCATAAGCCTATTTTTTCCGGCTATTTTTGAAACTTTAGATAAGTTTATTATGACATAATAAACTTATATAAGCCCATAAGTTTCAAAACAAGCCGGAAAAAATGGGCTTATGAAATACAATCCGAAACCATATAAGCTTGTAAAGCGAAAAATAAGGTTAAAAAAATGCCACCCATATGCTTAGTTTTAGGCTTATGTTTTGTAAGGCTATCTTGTCCGAATGTCCGGCTATTTTTGAAACTTTATATAAGTTCACTATTGGATAATAAACTTATGTAAGCCCTTAGTTTCAAAATAAGCCGGAAAAATGAGCTTATGAAATATAAGCCGAAATGACATAAGCCCGTACGCCTAAAAATAAGCTTAAACAAACACCTCCTAAGCTTATTTTTAGGCTTATCGGTTTATGTGTTTCCGGCTTATGTTTTATAAGCCATTTTTAGGCTTATTAGCGTATGAGATTATATAAAGTTTATGTTACGATCCCACATCGGCCAAGCATGGGATTGGTTGGTGGTTTATAAAGTCTAGGTGTACCCTCCTCCTTTGAGCTAGCTTTTTAGAGTGAGCTCTACACTTAGCTTATGAACCGATATGAGCCTAGTATGGGATGGGTTCGTATCAGTTTATTATGTCATAATAAGCTTAAATAAGCTCACAACTTTCGAAATAAGCCGGAAAAAATAGGCTTGTGAAACGTAACTACTTAACTACGATACTTTCTGTCATGTAACCATTTAGGAGGTGGTTAATGATTGTTGGTGTCATGGTGATTAACCAATTATGTTTGGATCATGCATTTATGTAAACTTAGACACTAACAAGTTAGTTATTAGTAATAGCGCAAGTAACGCATTTCTATTTTTAGATTGCAGTTTGGTACTTTGGTGTATGAAATCTGCAAATAGGTTGTGTTGATGTTTGTGAGACGTAGCAGCATTAGTATGCAGTAAAATATGAGAACAGATGACCAACAAAAAGTACACGGATCATATAGAAACCATACTATTATAGCCCATTTTCTTGCCTCAAGAATTCACATTCTGTATCTATATACATTGAAAAATTTAGAAGCTAAAAAAAGAATAGGGTATCTAAGCTTACAACTTGGAGAACGGAGACTGTCCATCTGCGGAAGAATTTGATGATGAAGTAGATGATCGTTTCGGGTGGGCAAAGCAAGTGCATTTTGTATCATGAATGACTTGCTTTCTGTAAAAATCAATTTTAGTACAAAACACACAGTACCTTCCTTTTGAGGGATCAACTTCTGACTCGAAATCACTTTCATCCGTGCTCTCATCGTAGTCCAGTTTCTCTTTTTCATCATCTTCATGTTCGTCTAATAAAGCACAAGACGCGTAATGGATGCCCAAAACTAGACAGATCATCTTTACAAGGTCGTTTGTGTAATTGTCCCATAAGCGTCTCCCGGTTTTAGATAACATAAGAGGCCCCATGATGATGGCTGCTCCTGACCCAAATCCTACTCCTGTGAATATAAACTTCCAATCGTATCCTGTTTTAGATTCTTGGGAATTTGTTTCGTATTCTGGTGTCGGTGTTTCTGAACTAATGCACTTTATGTTCAATGGAGGTCCACACAAATCCTTGTTTCCTGTATATGAATACTTCTCGAAGCTCTGAAGTTGGGTGCCGGCTGGGATTGGGCCTTCCAATTGATTGTATGACAAATTCAAAGTAGAAAGAAAATTAAGGCTCACGAATGAAGATGGGATGCTTCCAGTTAATTTGTTCCATGACATATCTAATGATTCCAGCTGACTCAAATTACCCATAGATTGAGGGATTGAGCCTGTGAACTCATTATGTGACGCGTTGAAGATATACAGTGCTTTGAGTCGGCCAATTGTATCTGGTATCACCCCTGAAAAACGATTACTTGAGATATCAATGGATGTGAAGAGTGTCAAGATTTTGACTAGCTCCACCTCAAATCCTTTGAGTGTGATTGTAACCGTATCCTGATAGTATAAATCACTGAGCTGTAACACCCTAAAGCTTAGGTGTTTCTTACTTGATTGTTCGTCTGTCATCATAGCACCCCATTGCAAAAAACAATTGTCAGGAATAGCACCACTAAACTCATTGCAAGCTATGTCCACAATTTGAAGATTTGACCAATTATTGTGCGGGCTTGGAGGACATCGGACAGATCCATGGAACCAATTATTGCGCAGAACAAGGACACTCAAGTTGGTAAGGTTGCCCAAGTAGCATGGATAAGTGTCGTTAATCCTGTTATTCCCAATATTTAACACCTCTAGCATTGTGCAATTGACGAGAGATCTTGAGATCTTCCCTTCCAAAGAATTTCCATGCAGGTCTAGAGTGTTCAATCCGCAAGTGCTTGGAAACGTTCCCTCAATTTGACCCGTGAGATTGTTGTTTGCCAAATTTAGTACCCCGAGACTGCCACCAAATTCTATCAAACACTTTGGTATTCTTCCAGTCAAATGATTTTTTGATAAATCAAGAACCCCTAGGTAGGTAGCGTTGCATATGGTGTCAGGGATCCTCCCAGTGAGCGAATTGTTAGAAACCGAGAAGAAATAGGCAAAAGTGAGGTTTCTCCCTATGTTTTCTGGGAGTGGTGAGTCGAAACGGTTTTCTGAATAGTCGACGTAGGTAGCTGTTTGTGGTGGAAACGGAATCGCCCCACTGAGGTTATTTGAATGCAAGTCGAGTACATTAAAATCGGGAAAACTGTAGGGCTTTTCGAAGCCAGTTAACTTGTTACGAGAAAGGTTCATATAGGAAAGACTTCCATTACCAACTTCCCATATCCATTTTGGTATTTCTCCTTCAATTTTGTTGTCTGAAAGATCAAGACTTATCAATCTTGTTTGGTTTCTTAGGTTCGGAAACTTCTTAAGATTGCAAGACGCCAGTTTTAATGAAGAGAACTTTGGAAGGCGAGACACAAGAGTGATGTTATCACTCGTTATGATCGAAAAGTTGTTGAATGAAAGATCAAGAGTCGTTAGGTTTCCCAGACGATCCTGAAACTGTATGGTTCTTAAGATACCACTCAAGTTATTTGATGATAATAACATGATACTAAGCTTTCTAAGTTCCAAAAATGATATTGGGATCCCTCCTTGCAATCTATTATTGCTCAAATCAAGAGTATCTAATGAAGATGATAACGGATCAGAAAAGTTGGAAAGAGTACCATTAAAATCATTATTGGAAAGTTGTATTTTTTGGAGTTGTTGCAGAGAAAACAAAGATGAAGGTATACTTCCACTGAAACGATTGAATCTTAGATCAACCAAAACAAGATTTTGAAGATCTTGAAAGTGAGCAGAAGGGATCATACCCGACAAACTATTCCTCGAGAGGTCGATGTGAGTTAGATTCTTGCATAGTTTGAATGACGGGATTTCACCAATAAACTTGTTTGAAGACAAGTCTAGGTATGACAATTGAGTGAGGTTTTCCATGGATTTCGGTATTCTTCCACTGAAGCTGTTCATAGGGAGCTCAATTCTTGATAAATTCTTAAGATTTCCAATAGAATCTGGCATCGCCCCTGAAAAGTTTGTGTTGCTGAGCACTAAACTTCGAAGCGCTCCATTGATTGGAAAATCAGGTAAAGAACCGCTAAGGTTCTTGTTAAGTGCTAAATCAAGAGTCTGTAAACTTGGTAACTGGAGGACCTTTTCAGGAAATGTTCCATTCAAGTTACAAGCACCGAGATTCATAACTGTCAAATTCTTGAAATTTGCAAAGAATTCTGGGATTGGAGCACTCAGATTGTTTAAAGCTAGACGAATTACCGAAAGTGACTGCAATTTCCCAAGGGAGTCATCTAATGGGCCTGAAAGCTGACAGTTGGACAAGCTTAAAACTTCCAAATAAGGCAAAGATGCTGATAAACCCCGACTCCAATCAAACTTTTGTGATGATATGTTCACATTATCAAGATAAAGATATCTTAACCGTGTGAGATTCTGAACAAGTGTCATCAAATTCGGGGTTTCAAGCTTTAGTGACCGAGTCCTATAGGAGAAAAGCGAAGAAAGATCAAGACTTTGCAGACTTGTCAGCTGTGACAACTCTCCAGGAATTTGACCAGAAAACCCCGAATTCGACAAGTTCAAATCCAACAAACTTGCAAAACCTCCAAATCTTGTAGGAATCTGTGTGAAGTTGAAGTTATTTGCAGCAAGATTCAAACTTTGAAGATTCGTTAGATTGAAAAGAACACTAGAATCATCAATACCACCCGATATCGCTTCGTTGCTCAAGTCTAGACCAATGACCTGACCACTGCTGCTGCAAGCAACACCTCCCCATGTGCAACAATCTGTTGTGACATTAGTATTCCAAGAAACCAATTTTGTTGAGAGTGCAGAATCAAACAGGAGACTATTCTTCAGCTGGATCAAAACCGATCGGTGACCGTCTTGACACTGACCAGAAACATTTAACAAAAACAGGCAAAAGGGTATGAAGAAAGTGTAAAAACAAAGATGGGTTCTCATTGGAAACTAGATTCTAAGACACCCATATGATGATGAATATAAAACTTATAAGCTTGAAGTCAAACCCCATTAACTAAAATACTTACTTTTCTGGATTCTTATCAGAAATTTCTATGAAGTGTTTGTGCAGGGATGAATGTAGACCATAGAGAAAACAAATGGTTGAAAATTAATTGGTTGTATTTGAGTGTGGTTGGCAACTTGGCATCTACCTGTTTGTTATGTTTTACCAGGTCTCTTTAGGTTGACTACATTGAATTTGAAATATGCTAGTTGTTGATATTATTATATAGATATTTGCTGAATAAAATATCTTTATCTTAATGCATTACTTGAGTTATTATGATTAGAATTTATGACTTTTATGCAAAGTGTCCATTTCATATAATTAAACACAAGTTGAATAGGCCACAAATGGGTTACCACGGGTAGAAATTGAACGCGCGTTTTCTTGTTAGAACGCGGTTTTAATACTCAGTCGGGCATATGTGATACGCTTCTTTCAGATGGAACACGAGTCTTGTCGTTAGAACACGAGGTTAGTACATAACTTGGCGTTCCAGAAAGGTTTATAGATGTTTAAATAAGTATGATATTTGAGTGTTTGGCTAGTTAATGTAAGCAATCCCAAACACCCCTGAAGTTAACTATTTTACGCGCTGCAAACTCGATGTTCTTAAGTGATTACTTTGATGAAATAATGATCAAAACAAATATATCATGATTCTGATATTAGGGTTAAAATAAGAAAAGGTCAAAAGGGTAGATGGAATATATTGAAATGAATAAAAACTTGGTTATCAAGTAACATGGGTAAGTTTAACAACCCAGTATCTAAAATTCAATTCTTTTAGCCTTGAGATAGGTAAACTATATGGACTTAAATGCACATTTTAATAGTGTAATACTAACATGCTATACTTTTTCTTTATTAATTTAGGACCAAATATTTGACCACTTTACATTATCTGGCATGTTTGATTTGATTCTCTTTGCAAGTCTGGCAAAAAAACCATATAAAAATATTGAATGGAAATAAAACATTACATAAGCCAGAAAAATGAGCTTATGAAATATAAGCCGAAATGACATAAGCTCATAAGCCAAAAATAAGATTAAACAAACACCCCCTAAGCCTATTTTTAGGCTTATCGGATTATATGTTTTCGGCTTATGTTTTATAAGCTGTTTTTAGGCTTATTAGCTTATGAGCTTATATAAGCTTATTATGTAAGCTCATAACTTTCAAAATAAGCCGGAAAACATAGGCTTGTGAAACATAACTATTTAACAACGATACGTTCTGTCATGTAACCATTTAGGAGGTTGTTAATGATTGTTGGTGTCATGGTGATTAACCGATTATGTTTGGATCATGTATTTATGTAAAATTAGACGCTAACAAGTTAGTTATTAGTAATAGCGCAAGTAACGCATTTCTATTTTTGGATTGCAGTTTGGTACTTTGGTGTATGAAACCTGCAAATAGGTTGTGTTGATGTTTGTGAGATGTAGCAGCATTAGTATGCAGTAAAATATGAGAATAGATGAACCACAAAAAGTACACGGAACATATAGAAACCTTACTATTATAGCCCATTTTCTTGCCTCAAGAATTCACATTCTGTATCTATATACATTGAAAAATTTAGAAGCTAAAAAATGAATTTAGGGTATCTAAGCTTACAACTTGGAAAACGGAGACTGTGTATCTGAGGAAGAATTTGACGAAGAAGTAGATGATCGTTTCGGGTGGGCAAAGCAAGTGCATTTTGTATCATGAATGACTTGCTTTCTGTAAAAATCAATTTTACTACAAAACACACAGTACCTTCCTTTTGAGGGATCAACTTCTGACTCGAAATCACTTTCATCCGTGCTCTCATCGTAGTCCAGTTTCTCTTTTTCATCATCTTCATGTTCGTCTAATAAAGCACAAGACGCGTAGTGGATGCCCAAAACTAGACAGATCAGCTTTACAAGGTCGTTTGTGTAATTGTCCCGTAAGCGTCTCCCTGTTTTAGACAACATAAGAGGCCCCATGATGATGGCTGCTCCTGACCCAAATCCTACCCCAGTGAATATAAATTGCCAATCATACCCATTTTTAGATTCTTGGAAATTAGCGCCGTTTCTTGATTCGGGTATTCTTGAATTACAGATTCTGGGCAATGGAAATCCGCACAAGCCCATGTTTCCCAAAAAGGAATTTGCATCAAATGTATTAAATTGTTTGCCTGTTGGGATCCTTCCTACAAGTTGATTGTATGAAAAATTAATGACCGCAAGGAATCGAAGATTCGCGAGCACTGATGGAATTTCTCCAGTCAGTTTGTTTGATGACATGTCTAATGATTCCAGCTGACTCAAATTACCCATAGATTGTGGGATCGAGCCTGTGAAGTCATTATGAGATACATTAAGCAGATACAGTGCATTGAGCCGGCCAATTGTTCTTGGAATCATCCCTGAAAATTGGTTTCTTGAAATATCAACGGACGTGAAGAGTGTCAAGATCTTCACTAGCTCCAAATCAAATCCTTTGACCGTGACTGTAACTGTATCTTGATAGTAGAAATCATTGAGCTGTAACACCCTAAAGCTGAGGTGGTTCTTACTTGAGGGATCTCCATTATCATCATTCATCATAGCACCCCATTGCAAAAAACAATTTCCAGGGATAGCACCGCCAAATTCATTAGAAGCTATGTCAACAATTTGAAGCTTTGGCCAGTTATTGTGCTGGTTTGGAGGACATTGGACAGATCCATGGAACTGGTTATTTCGCAGAACAAGGACACGTAAGTTGGTAATGTTGCCCAAAGAGCATGGATAAGTGTCATTTATCTTGTTGTTCCCAAGGTTCAATACCTCTAGCATCGTGCAATTGACTAAAGATTCTGGAATCTTCCCTTCTAGTGAATTCCCGTGTAGGTCTAGAGTGTTTAACCCGCAGGTGCTTGGAAGCATTCCCTTGATTTGACCACTGAGATTATTATTTCCCAAGTTCAGTACCCCAAGACTGCTAGTGAATCCGAGCAAACAAGGTGGTATCACTCCAGTTAAATGATTGTTTGACAAATCAAGAACCTTTAAGTAAATAGCATTACATATGGATTCCGGAATTGCCCCAGTGAGCAAATTGTTAGAAACCGAAAAGACATAGGCAAAGGTGAGGTTTTTTCCAATGCTTTCCGGGAGTGATGAATTAAAAAGATTTTCTGAATAATCGATGAAGGTGGCGGTTTGAGGTGGGATCGGAATATCCCCACTGAGGTTATTGAAATGCAAGTCAAGTACACTAAAATCAGGGAAAAAATACGGCTTTTCCAGTACGGTTAACTGGTTGTGAGAAAGGTTCATATACATCAATCCCCCATTCCCAACTTCCCATATCCATTTTGGTATTTCTCCTTGGATTTTGTTGTCTGAAAGATCAAGATTTATCAATCTGTTTTGGTTTCTTAGGTTCGGAAACTTCATAAGATTGCAAGATGCCAGTTTTAATGAAGAGAACCTTGGAAGGCGAGACACAAGAGTGAGGTTAGGACTCGTTATAATCGAAAAGTTGTTGAATGAAAGATCAAGATTTGTTAGGTTGCCTAGACGATCCTGAAACTCTACGGTTCTTAAGATACCACTCAAGTTATTTGATGATAATAACATGATACTAAGCTTTCTAAGTTCAAAAAATGATCTTGGGATTCCTCCTTGCAATCTATTACTACTCAAATCGAGAGTATCTAATGAAGATGATAATGGATTAGAAAAGTTGGAAAGAGTACCATCAAAATTATTATTGGAAAGCTGTATCTGTTGGAGCAATTGCAGAGAGTACAAGGATGAAGGTATGCTTCCACTAAAATTATTGAATCTTAGATTAACCGAAACAAGTTTTTTAAGATCTTGAAAGTGAGCAGAAGGGATCGTACCCGATAAATTATTCCTCGAGAGGTCGATATGGGTAAGGTTCTTGCACAACTGAAATGATGGGATTTGGCCAGTAAAGCTGTTGGATGATAAGTCTAGGTACGACAGCTGGGTGAGATTTCCCACGGATTTCGGTATGCTTCCACTGAAATTACTCGTCTGCAGTTCAATTCTTGATAAATTCTTTAGATTTCCAACAGAATCCGGAATCAATCCAGAAAAGTTTGTATTGCTGAGAACCAAACTTCGAAGTGATCCATTCATAGAAAAATCAGGTAAAGAACCGTAAAGATTCGTGTTAACTGACAAATCAAGAAACTGTAAACTTTCCAACTGCATAACCTTTTTGGGAAATGTCCCGTTTAAGTTACAAGCTGCAAGATTCATAACCGTCAAATTCTTGAAATTTGCAAAGAAATCTGGAACTGGAGAATTCAGCTTGTTCAGAGTCAGACGAATTTCAGTAAGTGATTGCAGCCTTTGAAGGGAGTCATCTAAAGGGCCTGAAAGTTGACAATTTGACAAACTTAAAACTTCCAAATTCAGCAAATATGATGATAAGCCCTGGCACCAATCGAGCTTTTGTGCGGAGATATTTACATTATCTAGATAAAGACCTCTTAGCCGTGTGAGGTTCTGAACAAGCGTGGATAGATTCGGTTTCTCAAGTCTCAATGAGCGAACTCCAAAAGAGAAAGGCTCAGAGAGATCAAGAGTTTCTAACCTTGTCAGCTGAGACAATTCTCCAGGAACCTGACCAGTAAACCGCGAATTCGACAAGTTCAAATTCAACAAACTTGCAAAACCTCCAAATCTTGAAGGAATCTGTGCGAAGTTGAAGTTATTTGCAGCAAGATTCGAACTTTGAAGATTCGTTAGATTGAAAAGAACACTCGAATCATCAACACCACCCGATATTGTCTCGTTGCTCAAATCAAGACCGATAACCTGACCCAGTTGACCACTGGTGCTGCAACTAACACCTCTCCATGAACAACAATCTGTGACATTAGTAGTCCAAGAACCTAGCTTTGTTGCAAATGTAGAATTGATCAACTGGAGACTATTCTTCAGTTGGATCAAAATCACTCCCTGATCGCTTTGACACTGACCAGAAACATTTAACAAAAACAAGCAAAAGGGTATGAAGAAAAAGTAAAAACAGAGGTGGGTTCTCATTGGAAACTAGATTCTAAGACACCCATACAATGATGAATATAAAACTTAGAAGCTTGAAGTCAAACCCCATTAACTAAAATACATACTTTTCTGGATTCTTATCAGAAATTTCTATGAAGTGTTTGTGCAGGGATGAATGTAGACCATAGAGAAAACAAATGGTTGAAAATTAATTGGTTGTATTTGAGTGTGGTTGTCAACTTGGCATCTACCTGTTTGTTATGTTTTACCAGGTCTTTGGGTTGACTACACTGAATTATTATATAGATATTTGCTTAATAAAATATCTGAAGATTAATGCATTATTTGAGTTACTATGGTTAGAATTTATGACTTTTATGCAAAGTGCCCATTCCATATAATTCAAACATAAGTTGAATAGGCCATAAATGGGATACCACTGGTAGGGATTGAAGTTGAGTCTTCTAACGCGTTTTTAAGACTCAATCGGGCATAGGTGATATGCTATTTTCAGATGGAACACGAGTTTTGTCGTTAGAACACGTGGTTAGTACATAATTTGGCCTTCCAGAAAGGTCTATAGATGTTTAAATTTGAGTGTTTTAGCAAGTTAATGTAAGCAATCCCAAACCATCCCTAAGGTTGAAGTTAACCATTTTACGCGCTGCAAACTCAATGTTCTTAAGTGATTAATTACTTTGATGAAATAATAATCAAAACAAATATATCATGATTCTGATAATCTGATATTAGGTTTAAAATAAGAAAGGTCAAAAGGGATAGTTGGAATATATTGAAATGAATAAAAACTTGTTTATCAAGTAACATGGGTAAGTTTAACAACCCAGTATCTAAAATTCAATTATTATTCTTTAGCCTTGAGATTGGTAAACCTGTCTTAACATGCTATAGTTGTTCTTTATTAATTTAGTACCAAATATTTGACCACTTTACATTATCTGGAATGTTTTAGTTTTACTTAGGTTGGTCGGCAAGAGGTAGGTGAGCCTCTCACCATGCAACCATCTCACGCGTGAGGTTTGCATTAAGGTGACTCATTCACCTTAAGGTTTTTTTTTTATTTTTTTATTATTATTATTATTTTTTAATAAACTATGACTTACCTTGCCCACTAAAAGGCGAGAGAAAGCTTATGTGGCGCTCAAGTATAAGATGAATTTAGTCCCTCTTGCCATCTAGCCTTGATGATTTGATTCTATTTGCAAGTCTGGCAAAAAAACCATATAAAAATATTGAATGGAAATAAAACATACATTTGTTACTACTATTTTTTGTTTTTTTCTTTTCTTTTGCATAAAACTGGAAAAAATAAAATAAAAAAGTAGCTATGTTTAGTATGCTCCTAAAAAAGAGTTTATAGGGTAGTATTTAGAGTAAATTGCAAAATTCATCCTTGTGGTTTGGCCAAGTTTCAGATTTTGTCCTTATGGTTTCGAAATTGCAAGCGGCCTTTGTGTGAGAAAAGTTTGGGTTCATTTTCTTCCTTGTTCAAAATGAAATAACTAAAATGCCCTTGTCTTCTTTTTACTTTATTTCACTTTAGACAATGACATTTTAGTCATTTCACTTTTAGAAAAAGACGAAAATGAACCCAACTTTTCTCACAAAGAGGCTGCTTGCACTTTCAAAACCATAAAGACTAAATATGCAATTTGGTCAAACCATGTAGTATTTATAGATGTTTAAATATGATATTTGAGTGTTTAGCAAGTTAATGTAAGCAATCCCAAACCATCCCTGAAGGCTGAAGTTAACCATTTTACGCGCTGCGAACTTGATGTTCTTAAGTGATTACTTTGATGAAATAATGATCAAAACAGATATATCATGATTCTGATATTAGGGTTAAAATAAGAAAAGGTCAAAAGGGTAGATGGAATATATTGAAATGAATAAAAACTTGTTTATCAAGTAACATGGGTAAGTTTAACAACCCAGTATCTAAAATTCAATTCTTTTAGCCTTGAGATAGGTAAACTTGTCTTAATATGGACTTAAATGCACATTTTAATAGTGTAATACTAACATGCTATACTTTTTCTTTATTAATTTAGGACCAAATATTTGACCACTTTACATTATCTGGCATGTTTGATTTGATTCTCTTTGCAAGTCTGGCAAAAAAACCATATAAAAATATTGAATGGAAATAAAACATTACATTTGTTACTACTACTATTTTTTTCTTTCTTTCTTTTCTTTTGCATAAAACTGGAAAAAATAAAAAAATAAAATAAAAAAGTAGCTATGTTTAGTATGCTCCTAAAAAAGAGTTTATAGTATTTAGAGTAAATTGTAAAAATCGTCTTTGTGGTTTGGCCAAATTTCAGATTTTGTCCTTATGGAGTTATGGTTTCAAAATTGCAGGCGGCCTTCTTGTGAGAAAAGTTTGGGTTCACTTTCGTCCTTGTTCAAAGTTAAATAACTAAAAGGGTAAATTGCAAAAATGGTCCTTAACGTTTCACGAATTTGCAAAAACGGGACCGAAACAAAAAGTAGCGCAAAAAAGACACCAACGTTCCACATTTTCGCAAAATCGCCACTGAGAGGCCTTTTCCGTTAATTTTCTCGTTAAGTGCCACGTAGTTGAGGGTAGTATCGTCATTTCATGTCCTTTTTTTTTATCTCCCGCCAACTTTCGGGGGACTATTTTTGCAAACAACGTAAACTATGTATTTAAAGTTGTGTACTTTTTCAGGGTACAATAAATCCCCAAAACCAACCAACGATTGTGTAGATAATCAACCGTCAAACCCTAAAAAAAAAAAAAAAAATCAAATCGCAACAACTAAACCCAGCTATGGCGAATAATGATAAGAATGAAAATGGAAAGTGCTTGTTGATGGGGGGGGGGGGGGGGGAGGAATCATCCGAAATGTCGTGGGGCAAGGTTTTATTAAATGATGAAGTCTTTGAGGATGTTTTGGATGAATTTGGTGATAAAGTTATTGCCAAGTATGGTTCGTATGCAAACATAGGGAATGAGATGATTGAAGAAATTCTTCAATGGATGTGGAATAGAACCTTCAACAAACCAAATGTGGGTGCTAGCGGTTGCTCCAATGAGGTAGTTGCAGAGAAAAAAAGAAAGAGGAGAAAGCCGGTTGGGAGTGGCAAGAAGAAGACGGAGGGGAGTCCTATTCCGACTACAGTCACAGAAAAAAGAAAGAGCGGAAGGCCGGTTGGGAGTGGCAAGAAGAAGACGGAGGGGAGTCCTATTCCGACTACAGTCACAGAAAAAAGGAAGAGGGGAAGGCCTGTTGGGAGTGGCAAGAAAAAGAAAGAGAGGAGTCCTAATCCGAGTACAGTTACAGAAAAAAGGAAGAGGGGAAGGCCTGTTGGGAGTGGCAAGAAAAAGGAGGTTGGCAAGAAGAGGAAGGTGAAGGAAGAGCATACGGACCTTGGTATGTTAATGTAGTATACTACATTTATGTGCCATTTTAAATTTGTTTACGTAGGATGCTATGATATGTTTGATAGACTTTTATATGCATCCCCTTACCTAGGTTTAGTATAAACAGAGTATTTGCATTAAGTAGGGTGTTAGAATATCATAAGTGAGAGTGTTTGGCATTACTAAAGTACTGCTATAGAGAGTGTTTTGCATTACGAAAGTACTGCGTGTTCACATTGGTTATAAGTAAGTCTTCACATTGGTTGTAAGTAAGTCTTCACATTGTGTATCTATATCACCACATTAACTTATTAACCAAACTACAACTATTAACTAAACTACAACTATGTGGTGAGATATACAACACTGCATTGCTCTGCTTCACTTGAGCCTGCATAATTGTTTCATTTACTACTTTTATATTGACTTTAGCATGTATACCATTAGTTTCGTAGGTGCTGGTATGTCTTGACAATTTGAATTTAAAATTGTGGCAGATTTACTTGGTTATGGGGGTGAAGTTCTGTTCCGCATGCACAATAATGGAGTCTTTGAATTTGGTCCATTAAGGTATGTACTAGGGAATGTTTCTACAATGTGTGGCTTTGTCTGTGATATACATGTCTTTTTCCTAGGTCTGGATGATTTGTTTTCACGCATTAGGGGAGAAAAATGGGCTGTGTTCTTTTGTGTGCCTGGTAAATCATTAGAAGAAGGTTTGAAGCTGATTCACACAGACAATGATGTGCATACAATGATTAAGCTAGGTTGTTGTGCCGGTTTTGTAGACTTGTTTGTTGCTCACACAAAACAGGTGTTATCTCCCTACTATTTAAACAACATTGATGCAGAGGGTGATGGTGGGGAGGTTGTCGGGTGGGTAGATGTGACAACCGGCAGTTTAGGGAGCTATTTTAAAAACTCGCATTACGATTAAAGTTCGTTTATAATTTTTATTTGAAATCTTATTTCACAACGAACTTGTAAGACCTATTTTATGGATATTTCTAATTAATGACGTTATGGAATTCATGAATTATGTTCATAATTCATTATTGATTTAATGCTCGGTGATGTATACTTGAATTCTCACTTGGTACTACGTTGACTTTGGCACTAGGATTACCTAACAAAAGTTTTATGATTCGTCTTACGAGTCCGACTATATTTTAATTATTTACGAGATGTTTTCGAGAGATATTGAAGTTTGAAATGAGTTCGGGTTCGGGCCACATGTTTTTACATTTACCCACGTTACCCGCTCCACACCGTAATAATATTATTATTACTATTATTACTATTATTATTATTATTAACAAACAAAAAAAAAAGAGTTAATAAAAAGGGTGTGTTTGGTTCGGTTCACCCACACACACAAACATTCACCACTTACATCTCTCTCATCTCACTCATCACCTCCCCATTTCTTAACCCTAGCCGACATCAAATCCGGCCACCACCACTGCTCCACCGCCGACCACCACACTACACGACCACCACCAATAGACTCCCCATCTCATCCTCTATCTGACCTACCCCTACACGCGCCCTAATTCCTACATTAACACCAAATTCGAATCAAAATAATCACGAGTTCATCATCATCTTCTTATTATTTCTTGAGTATTCTTCGATTTGGCTTTGTTTTGGAAGGTAGGTCGAGTTTTGACTCGATTTGTGGGTTCGAAACGTGACCAAGGGTCACGACTTGATGAGATCCGAGTGGGTTTTCATTTTAAAACATGATATATTTATGGGTTTTGATGAAATCACGTTTTCATAAATGGTTTGGTATCCGGGTTTGGTTTTTCTTTGTGGGTTCGAGTGAACCGTGAGTCGAAGACTCACGGCTTGATGTGGGATTCGAGCCTATGGCTCGTTATTTCGCTTCTTGTGGCTTGGAATTCATGGTTTTCATGTTCTATTGTTTGGTAGCGGTTTGACTCGATGGAGTCTAGGCCTTTTGGCCGATTTTGGTTATTGATGCCGCGACCCCAAGTGGTCGACTTGGGCAGTTTTGGTGTGGCTCTTAGAGCTTATTTTTGGTGACCTATTTGGTTGTGAAGGTCGAGTTCTTGTGACTCGTGTATGGAGCCGAGACTCAAGTGAGTCGAGTGGCTCGGGTTTGGCTTGGTAAACCAACCCGATGATGGACCTTATTGATAACTATTTTTATTACTTGTTATTGTTTTGGCACATGTTGGATTCGGCCGAATGCTTAGTTGAGTCGAGATCATTTATGGTCTCGACAAGGGATTATTATTGAATTGTGAAGTTGTTGACGAAAAGAGATATTGGGGACCGATTGTGAGACGGTCACTTAGATTGACGGAGATAGGTTAGTCGGGTGCCGTAGTCGGACCCTATTGTTGTAGCACGTGGATTGAGATTGTGTTGGACGGAGATACTTTTGGTTATTATGACTTTTACTTATTATATTGGACTTGGACAATGAGCCGAGAGTCATGACTCGGACATGTGACCATTTCGTATGACTCGATAACAATTAAAATTGAAATGTAAATAATAAAACTCGTAATAACAATTATTGATAATATGAACGTTTATATGAATATATAGACGTGAATAACGTATATATAATTATATAGGCGCGTATATTAATAATAATAATAATCACGAGTCGTATTATAAATAATACAATTTGATACATATTAGGCTACGAAAGTGGCGTAATATTATTGAACGTATTATTACTATAAAAGTGTGTTATAAAACGGGAAACTCCCGACAATTATTAAACGTTTAATAAGATGTCATTTCGGATATATAACGGATAAACTTATTGAGTTATGCGAAATCGTTGTCACTCGGGTCCAGGTAAGTTATTATTTGTGACTTTCGTGTTGTCACGGATATATGATGATTAATATAAACGTTTTATATAACTAAATAACCACTTAACCGTAGGGTTGAACCGGGTTATTTGGCTATATGAAATGAATATATTAATGGGCATCGTATCCTACGACGCCCATAGGTTGTAGTATATGTAAAGTGTAATAAATTGCGAGTGTATATATCGGGAAATCTGGCCAATTTGACGATATATATGAGGAATTTATTAAACTATGATATGTACTATATAGTAATTATGTGCTATGTGCTTTAGGTTGGGTGTAATCTTGGAACGGTATGTTACGTAAATAAATATGAGGATTATCATATCGACGGATTCGATAAACTTCGGCGATTTATTTAAATGATATATTGGGCTAATATTAGACCCCTAGTTTATTTTATTATTCTTTATGTGATCTTTTTGGTTTGTTTTGAGTCGACCCACCACCCGTATGGATACCAAACGCAAATACACCAAACTAATACGAAATGGAGTTTCAGAAATAAAACGGATTCTCGTCCGGGTTTGGGAATATTATAAATTTGAGGAAATGATTTCTGAACAAGTTAATATTGTTAGGTCGTGCCAAGTCCGTAGTTGCTGTTTTGTGAGTTATCATACATCTTATTTCTACCGACTTCTTCTTGCTATTTTCTGGACTTGAGGTGAGTCATAGCCCAACTTTTTAATCTTGAACTATGTTTTCAATACTTGGGGTGAGAAACGTGCAAATTATTTTATGTGGACTATTATCGTTTTTATATTCTTTCTAAAACTTGCTATGCGTATGGACTAGGATGTATTGTCAACTTTAGTCACATAGTTTTTGTGTGTACTATTCAAAGTTGGCTTATTTGGATATTGGTGAATTGTCAACTTTAGTCACATATTTTCGTGTGTACTATTCAAGGTTGACTTATTTTGATATTGGTGAATTGTCAACTTTAGTCACATAGTTTTGTGTGTACTATTAAAGGTTGGCTTATTTGGATATTGGTGAATTGTCAACTTTAGTCACATATGTCGGTACGCCCTACTCCATCACCTTTACAGATTGATGCTCATTCCCTTTTGTCTGAGGCGCCACCCACATCATTGCGTCGTCGTCCTAGATCACCTACTACATCTCCACATGGTTCACCTAGTAGGAGACGACGAGTGATGAGGTACTCTTCCGATGAGGAGGAGGAGGAGTACGAGGGTGAGGATGAGGCTGATGACCTTGAGCGGGAGGATGACCCTCAGGAGGCTGAGCAGGGTGATGATGATGACCCTGAGGAGGAGGATGACCCTCAGGAGGATGAGATGCCTGATGATGATGATGATGAGTTATTGCCACCAGCTCAGGCTGAGGAGCCTGATTCACCTGTACACCCGATTGAGCCTGATTCACCTGACCATCCGTTCTTGTTCGAGTTACCACCTGGTAGTCCCGTTGAGTCGGATGCATCTTCTGAGATTTCTGCTGAGCATGCAGAGTTGGGTGAGATTGGCAGGATGTGGGCTCAGATTACTGCACAGGGCGAGAGGATCTCGCGGATGTCTGACCGACTTGAGATGTTTATTGCTGAGTTTATTGCTGAGTTTGTTGTTGAGTTGAGAGTTGATTTGACTACTGTCATGGGCAGGACGATAGCGATTAGAACATGTATGATAGAGATACATGAGCAGATAGAGAGTCTGCAGAGAGGTTTCCTCACGGCTCGCGAGGGAGATCGCAAGCTGTGGCAGAGGAACACAGTGTTAGAAAAGGAGGTTGCGGGTCTCTAGAGGGATAGAGATACACATCGTGTTGAGCAGGGATCGTTATTGAGGAATTTGGATGGTTTGGGATCGGAGTTGAGGAGTCTACGCCAGCATCGTGGCTAGATCGATTTGGAATCAGGTTGTTGTGTTGCTACACAAGCCAAGGAGTATTTGGTTAGGAGAGCTAGTTATTATAGCTCTTATGTCATGATATTCGGATTGTACGTTCGTCTCGTATGGAACGATTAGTATTTATCATGTCTTTGGTATTTTGGAACGAAGTGTCGATCGCTACTTGTATGGACGATGGTGACCTCGTACGATATTCTACGGTTTTTGGCGTACATGGAGAATTGTGTTCCTATTTGCGTGGTTGATATTGTCTTGGAATTATATTAATGGCTGTACGACGAAACCCGGTCAGAGCTACCCGAACTGGTACGGCAGCGACTACCCCTGGTCGCCGAGGACGCCGACCTACTCGAAATGTTGAAACCCCTACTCCTGACAACCTGGACACCACTAACCGCAACAACAGGAATCAAAATGTTGATGTTCAGGGAGACAATGATCATGTTCCACTTAATGCACCTACTGTGGATCAAGCAATGATCAATCAACTTGTGGAACAAAGAGTTGCTGAACTACTAGCTGAGTCAAATCATTCCAACAATTCTGCTGGAACTTTTCCACCTGTTCGTGCTAATGGATGTCAATACAAGGAGTTCAAGATTTGTAGACCCATCGAGTTTGGTGGAACTGAAGGAGTGGTTTACTTAGTCAGATGGATTGAGAAGACTGAGTCAGTGTTTAATGTCAGTGGTTGTGCGGAGAATGCGAAGGTAAAGTTTGCTTCTTTTACTTTCAAGGATGAAGCTTTGACTTGGTGGAACAACTACCGAAATGCAGTTGGGAGTGATGTAGCTTATGCCATGACTTGGGAGCAATTTAAGTCTTTGCTGATTCAGACTTATTGCCCAAGGAATGAGGTCAAGAAGCTAGAGATTGAGTTTTGGAACCACAAGGTGAAAGGTACTGATATGGCGACTTACAATCGTCGTTACCAGGAATTAGCCTTGTTGTGCCCAGATATGGTGAAAACTGAGACTCAAAAGATCGAAAGGTATACTGATGGGTTGCCTGTAGCTACGAGAAACGATGTGATTTCTGCTAGGCCTGCAAACATCCATGAGGCAATCACAATTGCTCAACAACTTATGGATTCGTTAGAATTAGAAGAAGCTGATAAGGAGAAGAATGGAAAGAGAAAGAGAGACCGTCACTCTAAGAGTAATGATCACCGCAGCAAGAGACAAGCTAAGGCTTATGCTATTGGGAATGGAGATAAGAAGAATCAGAACGGTGATGCACCCAAGTGTGATCGTTGCCACCAGCATCATACTGGATGGTGTAGTGTGAAATGCCAGAATTGCTCAAAGAAAGGACACACAGCTAGGGACTGTAGAGCTCGACCTCTTGCTATGGTTCAAGCTGCTCCTGAGATGAGAAACAAGGCAGATGTTACTTGTTATGGGTGTGGAAAGAAGGGACACTATAGGAATGAGTGTAGAGAATCGCGGAACCGTGGAAATCAAGGCTCGGGTGGTAATGGGTACAATTATGGAAACCGTGGAGCTGGAGGAAACCGTGGACGACAAGATAATGGGGACCAACGTGTGGAAGCTGGAGCTGCTCAGGGAAGAGTGTATGCACTCGGGAACGAGAGAGGAGAAGATCCGAACGTCGTTACTGGTACGTTCCTTCTCAATAATCGTTATGCTTCCATACTATTTGATACTGGTGCCGATAGGAGTTTTGTGTCCACTACGTTTGCACCCTTACTAGAGAAACCCCTGATGGCCTTAGGAATTGGATATGATATTGAGTTAGCAAATGGAAACATAGAAAGGATTAATACCATCATTCGCGGTTGTACGTTAAATTTCTTGAACCACCCTTTCAACATAGATCTTCTACCCGTCACGTTAGGAAGTTTTGATGTCATCATTGGTATGTATTGGTTGTCGAAGTATCGTGCTCACATACTTTGCGACGAGAATATCGTGCGCATACCATACGGAAAGGAAGTCCTAAATATATTAGGAGACCGAAAGGATTCTAGGAGCCCATCCCGATTAGCAGTTATATCTTGCACGAAGTTACCAAAGCTAATGGAGAAGGGATGTTACCTTTTCTTAGCTAAAATTTCTGAGAAGTGAGAGACGAAGAAGAAGGAAAGGTGCATTGGAGATGTGCCTATAGTTCGTGATTTTCCTGATGTGTTTCCCGATGATTTGCCGGGAATCCCGCCGACTAGACAAGTGGAGTTTCAGATTGAGTTGATACCCGGTGCTGCACCTGTAGCACGAGCACCTTATCGTCTTGCACCTACCGAACTAGAAGAGTTGTCGAAACAATTGGCGGAGTTAGCCGAAAAAGGGTTCATAAGACCAAGTTCTTCACCTTGGGGAGCCCCAGTCTTATTTGTGAAGAAGAAGGATGGATCGTTTTGTATGTGTATTGACTATAGGGAGTTGAATAAGTTAACGGTGAAGAATCGATACCCATTACCTAGGATCGACGACTTGTTCGATCAACTCCAAGGATCGAGTGTGTATTCGAAGATCGATTTGAGATCAGGATATCATCAACTTCGAGTTCGCGAGGAAGATATTCCGAAAACGGCTTTCAGAACCCGTTACGGGCATTACGAGTTTCAGGTGATGCCGTTTGGGTTGACTAACGCACCAGCAATATTCATGGATCTCATGAATCGTGTGTGTAAGCCTTACTTAGACAAGTTTGTGATTGTATTCATCGATGACATTCTGATTTATTCAAAGAGTGAGAAAGAGCATGAGGAGCATCTAAGACTCATTTTGGAATTGCTCAGGAAGGAGAAACTTTATGCCAAGTTTTCGAAATGCGAATTTTGGATTCCGACGGTACAATTTTTGGGTCATGTGATTGATAGACAAGGAGTCCATGTGGATCCTGCTAAGATTGAGGCGATAAAAGATTGGGCTGCACCTACAACCCCAACCGAAGTTCGTCAATTTTTGGGTTTAGCTGGTTATTACCGAAGATTCATTGAGGGATTTTCGAAGATAGCTAAACCATTGACCAAATTGACACAAAAGAGTGTTACGTATGAATGGGGAGATAAAGAAGAGGAAGCGTTCCAATTGCTTAAGAAAATGTTGTGTAGTGCTCCTATCTTAGCATTACCGGAAGGTAACGAGGATTTCGTCGTCTATTGTGATGCCTCACATAAAGGTTTGGGAGCCGTGTTGATGCAACGAGAGAAAGTGATAGCTTATGCTTCCCGACAGCTCAAAAAGCATGAGAAAAACTACACTACCCATGATTTAGAGCTAGGTGCTGTGGTTTTTGCTTTAAGAATATGGAGGCATTACTTGTACGGAACAAAGTGTGTTGTATTTACTGACCATAAAAGTTTACAACACATCTTAAATCAAAAAGAGCTCAACATGAGACAGCGACGTTGGATTGAGTTGCTAAGCGATTATGATTGTGAAATTAGCTACCACCCTGGTAAAGCAAACGTTGTTGCTGATGCTCTTAGTCGAAAGGAAAGAGTACCACCGTTACGAGTTAGGTCATTGGGAATGACTATCGTATCGCCATTACCGTCTCAAATACTCGAAGCTCAAACGGAAGCGTTGAAAGCAGAAAATAGATCTGCCGAGAATATATTTGGGATGGCTGATAATGAGAAAGGATTTGTTAAGCGTTCTGATGGATTATTATGTTTTGGAAATCGGATTTGGGTACCTTTATATGGAGGAATTCGGGAGTTGATTATGCATGAGTCGCATAAGTCAAGGTACTCCATTCATCCTGGGTCCGATAAAATGTACCAGGATCTTAAGAAGTTCTATTGGTGGCCAAATATGAAGGCAGATATAGCATCGTACGTTAGTAAGTGCTTGACATGTGCTAAGGTTAAAGCTGAACACCAGAGACCGTCAGGATTACTAACGCAACCAGAACTTCCAGTCTGGAAATGGGAGTGGATTACTATGGACTTCATTACCAAATTACCGAGGATAGCTAGCGGTTGTGACGCTATCTGGGTAATTGTGGATCGTCTGACAAAGTCTGCTCATTTCTTAGCTATTAGTGAAGATGATAGTGTGGATAAGCTTGCGAGGTTATATGTGAAGGAAATTATTTCGCGTCATGGAGTCCCGATATCTATTATTTCGGATCGTGATAGTCGTTTTACGTCAGCCTTGTGGCGATCATTTCAAACGGCTTTGGGGACGAGGCTTGATATGAGTACTGCATATCATCCCCAAACCGATGGTCAAAGTGAAAGGACCATTCAGACGTTAGAGGATATGCTTCGTGCATGCATCATAGACTTTGGTAAAGGCTGGGAGAAGTATTTACCCCTTGCGGAATTCTCCAATAATAATAGCTACCACACAAGTCTTAAGGCTGCACCATTCGAAGCTTTGTATGGCAGAAAGTGTCGTTCGCCTATTGGTTGGGCAGAAGTTGGAGATAGCCAACTTACAGGCCCTGAGCTTATTTTAGAAACTACAGAGAAAGTAGCTCAGATTCGTGATCGATTGCAAGCAGCCAGAGATAGGCAGAAGAGCTACGCTGATCAGAGACGTAAACCCTTAGAGTTCCAGGTTGGAGACAAAGTGATGCTAAAAGTCTCGCCTTGGAAAGGTGTGATACGTTTCGGGAAACGTGGTAAACTCAACCCACGCTACATTGGACCATTCTTGATCTTAGAAAGGATTGGGCCCGTGGCTTATAGGTTGGAATTACCACATGAACTGAGTAAAGTTCACGACGTGTTCCACGTAAGTAATTTGAAGAAATGTCTTTCCGATGAAATGCCCGTCATTCCAATGAGGGATATTCGTGTTGATGAGAAACTGAATTTCGTGGAAGAACCGATTGAGGTTTTAGATCGTGAAGTTAAACGACTCAAGAGAAGTCGCATTCCGCTCGTCAAGGTTCGTTGGAATTCCCGACATGGACCAGAATTTACGTGGGAACGTGAGGACGAGTTCAGGAAGAGATATCCGAAGCTTTTCACTTCGTAGATGAATTTTTCCGAGTGAAACCCGGGACGGGTTTCCTTCTGAGACTGGGAGGATGTGACAACCGGCAGTTTAGGGAGCTATTTTAAAAACCCGCATTACGATTAAAGTTCGTTTATAATTTTTATTTGAAATCTTATTTCACAACGAACTTGTAAGACCTATTTTATGGATATTTCTAATTAATGACGTTATGGAATTCATGAATTATGTTCATAATTCATTATTGATTTAATGCTTGGTGATGTATACTTGAATTCTCACTTGGTACTACGTTGACTTTGGCACTAGGATTACCTAACAAAAGTTTTATGATTCGTCTTACGAGTCCGACTATATTTTAATTATTTACGAGATGTTTTCGAGAGATATTGAAGTTTGAAATGAGTTCGGGTTCGGGCCACATGTTTTTACATTTACCCACGTTACCCGCTCCACACCGTAATATTATTATTATTATTATTATTATTATTATTAACAAACAAAAAAAAAAGAGTTAATAAAAAGGGTGTGTTTGGTTCGGTTCACCCACACACACAAACATTCACCACTTACATCTCTCTCATCTCACTCATCACCTCCCCATTTCTTAACCCTAGCCGACATCAAATCCGGCCACCACCACTGCTCCACCGCCGACCACCACACTACACGACCACCACCAATAGACTCCCCATCTCATCCTCTATCCGACCTACCCCTACACGCGCCCTAATTCCTACATTAATACCAAATTCGAATCAAAATAATCACGAGTTCATCATCATCTTCTTATTATTTCTTGAGTATTCTTCGATTTGGCTTTGTTTTGGAAGGTAGGTCGAGTTTTGACTCGATTTGTGGGTTCGAAACGTGACCAAGGGTCACGAATTGATGAGATCCGAGTGGGTTTTCATTTTAAAACATGATATATTTATGGGTTTTGATGAAATCACGTTTTCATAAATGGTTTGGTATCCGGGTTTGGTTTTTCTTTGTGGGTTCGAGTGAACCGTGAGTCGAAGACTCACGGCTTGATGTGGGATTCGAGCCTATGGCTCGTTATTTCGCTTCTTGTGGCTTGGAATTCATGGTTTTCATGTTCTATTGTTTGGTAGCGGTTTGACTCGATGGAGTCTAGGCCTTTTGGCCGATTTTGGTTATTGATGCCGCGACCCCAAGTGGTCGACTTGGGCAGTTTTGGTGTGGCTCTTAGAGCTTATTTTTGGTGACCTATTTGGTTGTGAAGGTCGAGTTCTTGTGACTCGTGTATGGAGCCGAGACTCAAGTGAGTCGAGTGGCTCGGGTTTGGCTTGGTAAACCAACCCGATGATGGACCTTATTGATAACTATTTTTATTACTTGTTATTGTTTTGGCACATGTTGGATTCGGCCGAATGCTTAGTTGAGTCGAGATCATTTATGGTCTCGACAAGGGATTATTATTGAATTGTGAAGTTGTTGACGAAAAGAGATATTGGGGACCGATTGTGAGACGGTCACTTAGATTGACGGAGATAGGTTAGTCGGGTGCCGTAGTCGGACCCTATTGTTGTAGCACGTGGATTGAGATTGTGTTGGATGGAGATACTTTTGGTTATTATGACTTTTACTTATTATATTGGACTTGGACAATGAGCCGAGAGTCATGACTCGGACATGTGACCATTTCGTATGACTCGATAACAATTAAAATTGAAATGTAAATAATAAAACTCGTAATAACAATTATTGATAATATGAACGTTTATATGAATATATAGACGTGAATAACGTATATATAATTATATAGGCGCGTATATTAATAATAATAATAATCACGAGTCGTATTATAAATAATACAATTTGATACATATTAGGCTACGAAAGTGGCGTAATATTATTGAACGTATTATTACTATAAAAGTGTGTTATAAAACGGGAAACTCCCGACAATTATTAAACGTTTAATAAGATGTCATTTCGGATATATAACGGATAAACTTATTGAGTTATGCGAAATCGTTGTCACTCGGGTCCAGGTAAGTTATTATTTGTGACTTTCGTGTTGTCACGGATATATGACGATTAATATAAACGTTTTATATAACTAAATAACCACTTAACCGTAGGGTTGAACCGGGTTATTTGGCTATATGAAATGAATATATTAATGGGCATCGTATCCTACGACGCCCATAGGTTGTAGTATATGTAAAGTGTAATAAATTGCGAGTGTATATATCGGGAAATCTGGCCAATTTGACGATATATATGAGGAATTTATTAAACTATGATATGTACTATATAGTAATTATGTGCTATGTGCTTTAGGTTGGGTGTAATCTTGGAACGGTATGTTACGTAAATATATATGAGGATTATCATATCGACGGATTCGATAAACTTCGGCGATTTATTTAAATGATATATTGGGCTAATATTAGACCCCTAGTTTATTTTATTATTCTTTATGTGATCTTTTTGGTTTGTTTTGAGTCGACCCACCACCCGTATGGATACCAAACGCAAATACACCAAACTAATACGAAATGGAGTTTCAGAAATAAAACGGATTCTCGTCCGGGTTTGGGAATATTATAAATTTGAGGAAATGATTTCTAAACAAGTTAATATTGTTAGGTCGTGCCAAGTCCGTAGTTGCTGTTTTGTGAGTTATCATACATCTTATTTCTACCGACTTCTTCTTGCTATTTTCTGGACTTGAGGTGAGTCATAGCCCAACTTTTTAATCTTGAACTATGTTTTCAATACTTGGGGTGAGAAACGTGCAAATTATTTTATGTGGACTATTATCGCTTTTATATTCTTTCTAAAACTTGCTATGCGTATGGACTAGGATGTATTGTCAACTTTAGTCACATAGTTTTTGTGTGTACTATTCAAAGTTGGCTTATTTGGATATTGGTGAATTGTCAACTTTAGTCACATATTTTCGTGTGTACTATTCAAGGTTGACTTATTTTGATATTGGTGAATTGTCAACTTTAGTCACATAGTTTTGTGTGTACTATTAAAGGTTGGCTTATTTGGATATTGGTGAATTGTCAACTTTAGTCTCATAGTTTCGTGTGTACTATTCAAGGTTGGCTTATTTAGATACTATAGTGTGCACCTATAGGTTATTAATACTTCGGAGGTTATCCGAGTTATTTTTGGTATTGCGGGGGTTACCCGAATATCTATGTTAGTACGGAGGGTATCCGTGTGTTATGTTGGAGCGGAGGGTATCCGCAGGCTTTTAGCGAATCCTTAGTCTAGCTAGCAAGCGTTTTGCGTATATGTCCACTATATTGTTAGATGAATTTAAACCTATGATCTCACCAGCGAAAGCTGACTTTTAGCACGTTTTCTCAGGTAATTAAGTGTTGAGATGCATGCTTGGAATGGAAGGCTCGGCCAAGGCTCATGGTTTATGGATCTATTTTTCTAAACTCTGATAACTAAATTTGGACCTACTGTTATTTTATTTTGGGCCTGACTCTGAATGATGTTGGGATAAATGTAAACCTTAAAACCCCGTTTTGGTTGTGTTTTTATTATGTTTACTTTATCTCGTTCTATATTGTCTTGTGTTGGATACCAATCCCCGTAGCACCCCGAAAGCTTGTTGAGTCTTCCGCTGTATCAAATTTTGGGGGTGTTACAGTAGAAGAAGATGCTAGCTTGCGGTGCTCTATTACTTCAACTCCTTTTAGGACTAGCACTTCAAAAACTTATAGGAAAGTGGATGATGTTGATGCTTCACAACCAGAATTCGGGAAGCATAAAAAGAGGGTGAAGAGGTCTGTGGATAAGGGAAAAGGAAAGATGGTTGATGAGGTTGATGAGGCTGATGTTGTTAACAGGAACAAAACGGCTGGTATTGTCATTAGAGACGGTGGTTCTATTAAGAACTCACCAGGTGTTGGTTCAGTGAATGTGGGAGCAAAGGGTGGTGGTATTTTGAGACCAAGAATAACTAATTGCGTACTGGGTCTACGGGCACCAAGATCAATGGGTAACAATGTGGTGTTATTTTGACTAGGTGAGTCTAATGAACTGTTTAGCAAATATTTTGGACACATTGCATTGCCTATTATAGTAACCTCATTTCATTGCATATATTGACTGTGCAGGTGTTGTTGATCACATGTTGGTTCATCCAGTAGAAGGTTTGAATATTCATCCAGTAGAAGGTTTGAAGATTGACATATGGGTCCATCTATTGGGAATATGTAATGTGTAGAAACTAAAACACTTTAATTTGGTTGTATTTAGTAATGTAATTTGACTAATGTAACTTGAACTATTCTACCTCTGTTTCGAATACACCAAAGAGTGTGGGCAGGCATTGTGATGGGTTAAACTTTTTTGGTACATGCCGAACAATATTATGTAAATTGAAGTATTTCATATGGGGTTCTGTTATTTGCATAATATGTTTCTGTTTGTTTTGTGGTTCTGTTATTTTCTTCGATTAGTAGCATTTAAACGTATGTGTTTGTGTATTGTATTATGGTTTCAATTATTTCAGTTTCATGTTTGTGAATGTGTTTGTGATACGAATTGAACAATGTATATCAAGACAAACGGGATCAAACGACCCCTTCCATTCATAAACCATAAGGATACATTTACAACCTTATGGGAACCCACAACCCCTACCTACATCATCACCTACAATATCTACCTAGCTTACGACAGTGGCACTAAAATGAACAAAAGAAACCACAACTCCACAAGTGCTCAACCACCTACTACCTACATTCATCATACACAACAAAACAACCCACCCCCAACATCCAACACCCAACCCCTTCACATGTAAGTTTGCCTCACAGCAAACTCAATCTTGGAAACAATGTTGTCGTTTGTTTGCCTAAGTATCCTCACCAACCCCCTCATCTTTCTCATATCAGCTGACTGAATCCTCCTAAGCTTGTTCACATTGGCCCTTGCAGTTCTCGAGCCCCTTAAGAGTTGGAGCTCCGCAATCAGGTCCCCCCTAACACCCAGCCTATTAGACAGCCTTTGGCACCTACACATCAACTCTTGTGCATGATGAATGTCCTCCTCAACCTCTCACCGGTAATGGGTTAGCATCATTTCCGATATGACAAACGAGTTGCAAGCAACCACGAGATCAAGACAGCGAGACATTTTTCTGGAAAAGGGAATGATAATTATTTGATTACGGGTGTGTGTGTGTGTTTTTCTGCTTGTGTGTGTGTGTGTAGGCGTTGACAATTTAATATGAAACCTGAAAATAACTTTGCAAAGTAGCCATTGAGGTCTAATCACATTGATACCAAGCACAGAGGTGATTATGGCGGCAAATTTAATATGTATGAACAGTGAAATGACGATACTACCCTCAACTACGTGGCACTTAACGGGAAAATTAACGGAAAAGGCCTCTCGGTGGCAATTTTGCGAAAATGTGGAACGTTGGTGTCTTTTTTGCGCTACTTTTTGTCTCGGTCCCGTTTTTGCAAATTCGTGGAACGTTAAGGACCATTTTTGCAATTTACCCTAAC
The DNA here is from genome assembly GCA_030686995.1 of Artemisia argyi. Taxonomy (NCBI): domain Eukaryota; kingdom Viridiplantae; phylum Streptophyta; class Magnoliopsida; order Asterales; family Asteraceae; genus Artemisia; species Artemisia argyi. The sequence goes on along the minus strand of CM060682.1, from coordinate 16,851,749 downwards.
TAAAACGCCATCATCTTCTTTTTACTTTATTTCACTTTGGGAAAATGACGAAAATAAACCCAAACTTTTCTAACATGAAAGCCGACTGCAATTTCAAAACCATAAAGACTAAATTTGCAATTTGGCAAAACCATGTAGTATTTATGTTGAAACATAAAGTAGAAGATTGTTGAATAATTTCATTAAAAAAATTTGCCGTTTATTTTGATTTCTTGTGTTGATTTGATGTTTACGTTAGTGGCTTTTTCATAGAAAACAATTGCCAACCAACTAGAAGACTTTTATAACGTCTTTAAAAGCTACTCGTTTTTGTTTTGTTTTTTATTCCTTATCTTATTGTAAATCTTTTATATTCTTTAAATTTGAAAATCCATCCATGACTTGATCAAAAGCTGGAATAGCAATTTAATACTAACAAGAAATGGGTATTAGAATAATGTAGCAAACAATGACTTAAAGACATATTAAGAATATTCGTAATCAAATGAGGATAGATTCTAAGAAAAAAAAAATGTGTATAAAAATATGCATGCGTAAGCACCTGGTTTTTGACATGTCTCGACATGTTATATGTCAACAAATGAACACTAAAACATGGGTAACGGGTTATAAATTATATTACAATAAGTATTGTTTTTTTATAGGATTAATTTCATATATCATATCATTTTCTTGATTAAATTCATATATACCTAAAGTGCAAATATTTATTGTATAATGTATAATTTTTTAATGCATGTTTGATATATATGAAATTTTCAACTAGAATAAAGAAAGATATGATATTGTCCTTTTATATGTTACATTGAAATTAGGAAACTCCTTTGATGTTGGATTAAAAAAAGAAAAAAAAAAGTTAAATTCATCTAATAGTAAAAAACTTTTTAAAATGTTCATTTTTTAGTAATGCATCAAATAGTCAGCAAACTTTATTTGTTTTGTGTTGATACCATCAAACACTCATTTTAAACCTATAAAATCCACGTCAACTCCACCAGGATATGCCACTTCATTTCTGGTTATCTTTCTCAATTTTTCCGGTCACGTTTTTAAGTAATTTCTCGTGCGCGTGCAACCTTATATTCTTCCAAACGGATTTTGATACATGTTTTTTTTTGTTTCTTCCGTCTGGAAAAGATTGTTATCAGTTAGAATTTGGATGGTGGTGCTTTGTTATATGATGGCCGAAGATGGTGACGATCACGGTGTATGATGGCGGCCGGAGGTAGTGATGGTCGGGTGATGGTGATGGTTTGTTATATGAAGAAGATGATGGCGGTGATTGTTATAATGTGGTAACCATTGATGGTGGAAGAGATGGGGTGGTGACATTGGGGGTGGGGGTGGGGGTGGGGGTGGGGTTGACATGGAGGGTGGAGGCCGATGGTGGTGGTTACTTGACATGATGGTGGCGCCATTGTGAAAAAGATGAGTTTGATTTAATTTAAGAAAAAAAAAAAAAAAAAAAAAAAAAAAAAGCTAATAGGCAATTTTCACCTATCTAGCCGGTACCAGGTCATGAAACATCAGCAAAAGTATGATATTGGAACGAAATCTAAAAGTCCGTGGGTATTTTAGTATTTTCTTTGAGTTCATGTCCGATAAATATGCATTTGAAAATGTTCCTTGCTATTCGATTAATTTAACCTTTTAGAAATATTTAAATGTGTCTTTTTATTGAATTTACATGTTTAAAACTAGCAAAGATAACTTTTAATTCAACACATAATTTCATCACATCAGGCCATACACACATGTCCGTACAAATTTAGTAAACGGGTCAATATAAGTTTTGTGAAAAGTAAAACTTTTAAGTAAAAATTGGATTCTATTTGGCTTGACTATTGTTATTTTTGTCTATTTCATACAAACTTTTTCATGTTTAATGATCATGATATCTCATGTTTGTCATGATTCATGAATATTGTGAGCGCACGAGGGTTTTTATTTCTTATCTTCATTTTTATTGGTCAATACGACGTATCATTTTTTCTTGTTAAATCATCATAATAACAGTATTAACTTTCTAGATTCAATTTATACGACTTTAATATTTTTTTTAGAACGACAACTTTTTTCACACCTATACCACCTATTTCACAAATGCCTCCAGCGATGCTTGAACTCACATAGACGCCTTTAAAATATTCTATCGATTTCACACTTTTCATCTATAGCTAACACTCTCTACTTTACACATTTGTGATTTTAGCATTACAATTACAATCCAGCTTATTTTATTAGTATAATACAACAAGTAAAATCATTACTACTAAAACCAACTTTTAGTTTAGAAAATTACAAACCAAATAATGCTATACTATTTTAATCATAGTAGTTGACTAGTGATTCAATCAAGGCGACGACTTTGATTGGTACGTGGGTTCGGTTGCATCCAACTTGTTATAGTAACCACACTTCAATATATAAAAAGGTTTTACACTTTTGCATCACCTTTTATTTATTACTTTTTTTTTTACAAAGATAAAACTTTGTCTATTGGTGCATAACTAATAAAACTTGAACATGCAAATGTCACACACTCTTTAGACATAACATGTGAAGTATATCTATCATGTGTTTCTTATTCTTATAAACAATATTGCAAAAAATAGGCCTCGGCGGCCTTGTAATCGGCGATTACAAGGTACTTCGCCTTAGACCTTGTTGATTTTTAAAAATCGGGCAAAAAAATTGGCTTGGTCAAAAGTCGGTCACTAATCGGTCAAAAATTGGCCTAATCGGTAAAAAATAAGCTAAATCTGTCAAAAATCGGCCTAATCGGTTAAAAATCGGTCAAATCGTCTTAATCAGTCAACATAGGTCAACTTCAAAAAAATATCAATTTAGGCATTTTACTTAATTTGAGGATTATTTAGTTCACTTATAACGCACAATGGACCTCATAATCATAATTGGAGCATTTTATTGAGGTTTGAGAACATAATAGGCTTGAAATCAGTTAAGATCTTTAGTTTGGTTTCCAGAAATACTTAGGGCCCATTTGGTTTGTAAAAGGATTTGGAATCGGATTTGGATTCTGTTTAGAATGATAGAAAATGAGGTAAGAGAAAAAAAAATATTTTATTAAAAAGTTTATTTTAACAGTTGATAAATAATTTATTAGAGAGAAAATGATGTGATTTTGTTTTTTAATAATTAATTTATGTATAAATTGTGAGAGTGAATATAAATGTGGGGTCTAATTATTTGTGAAAGTCACCCTACTAGGCATGAATCAATCTTTGATTCCTAGGCCCACTTTAATTGCAAAAAACTTTAACCAAACAATTAATCATATGATTCAAACTATTTCTTGATTGCCACACCCTTATACCAAACGCACCCTTAAAACTTGCAGGAAATGTCAATCTGATTTATCACCGATTAATCACGCCTAGACCAATTACAGGCTACAGGGTGGTCAACCGCCTCACTACCGACTCACGATTTTTGCAACATTGCTTATAAATTTAATTATTAATGAGTTAAGTATATATGGTTATATGGTTGAAGACTTAAAGCAGCATTTACGTACACTCTAGAGTCTAGATGTTGAATTTTTAGCATGTTCAACTAAAGTGCCATTTTTTTTATGGATCTATACCAAATATTCCCAAGAAAATTCATACATAAGGTTGTTGACTAGTTTGATAGTGTTGTTAAGTCAATGTTCACACCTCCAAAATACAAATAGTGTAGAGATGTATGGAACATTGAATTATTGAAATGTCACAAACCGAAAAACGAGACGAGTTATTTTTATTTATTGTTGACTAAGTCTAAAAATGGTTTTTTTGGGTTTTCGGTTTTTTAATAACCAGTTATAAAAAAACCGGTTTTTCGAATAACCAGTTTCGGTTCGGTTTCGGTTTTTCGGAATCGGTTTTCTTCGGTTATAAATGTTCGGAATCGGTTTTTTTGGGTTACCAATTTTCGGAATCGGTTTTTTTCGGTTTTTTACCGGTTCGTTTTTTTCGGTTAAAAATATTCGGATTCGGATTTTTTATCGGTTATCGTGAGAAGTATTGCTAGTTGACAAGAATGGCCCCCTTCCTTTTATTTATAATTCCCACCCTCAATCCTAACATTTTCATTTTAACCCTTCCCATTTAAATATATAAACCATTTATTTTATTAAAAATTCATTTCACCCACAAATAAACACACACCACTCTCTCTCTCTAAAATTCTCTTCTCCCCCTTCTCTCTATATTCCGGCCGACCACCGGCCGCCGCCGTCTTCTCCGGCGAGATTCCGGCCACTTTTATTTTATTACACCAAAAGATAGATCGGGACGTGCTCGTTCCGGAAATACAAGCCGATTTAATCAAAACCACCACGAACCCCTCTAAACACCACTAGCCGCCGCCCCTTGCACCACCATCAACAACACTACGATTCACCACCTCCCTCCTCCTCTTTTTCTTTTTCTTTTCTTGCTCGGTAAAACATCCAAACGCACCCTATTTGTTATAAAATTTTTACATTTTTATTTATTTTATTTATATATACCGAAAAAATATATTTTATAAGGGTGTATATATCTAAAAAAAAATAATAAATAAATAAAACCGGTTAAAACCGGTTTTATTTAAAAACCGGGTAAAACCGGTTATAGAACCGGTAAAAAACCGATTGGGCCTAAAAACCCATAACTGGTCCAACCGGTTCGGTTTAAAAAAACCGGATCGGTTTTTTTATAACCGGTTTTGTAAAAAACCGGGTCCGGTTTAACCACCGGTTAAAAAAAACCCGGTTACAATGTTGCACCTCTAGTGTAGAGATGTATGGAACATTGAATTATTGAAATGTCACAAACCGAAAAACGAGACGAGTTATTTTTATTTATTGTTGACTAAGTCCAAAAATGGTTTTCTAGTCTCAAAATACAACCGAGAGTCCAACCACATCGGCCCATACCCCCTGCGGCCCAACTACTACCTGTGACTCAGCCTACCCCACCAGCCCATACACAATCAACAGGCCAAATTCCTCCTAACCCAAATCCACATGGAACAGGACACTCATCAACATTTGTAGGGGTGTTCATCGGATCGGTTCCCGGTTAATCGGTTTATTCAGTTCGGGTTGTTCGGTTAAAAAATTTTTTTAGGTCATAACCGAAAACCGAACCGAACCGAAAATATCCATAACCGAACCGAAGTTCGGTTCGGTTATGGGTCAAAACCGAAACCGAAATTTATACTTGAATACACTATTTATATATTTTTTAAAATTTAATTATATATATTTTTGGCAAAAAAAAAATATTTCAAGCATTAAAATTATTTTTTTTATATTAGTATAAAATTTTAATGGACATGTTATATATATAAAATAATATAAATATATAAAAAAAATATATATATTTATAAAAATTCGGTTTTCGATTCAGATAGCCAAACCCATATCCAAACCGAAAACCGAATTTTTAATTCGGTTCAGTTCGGTTTTAACAAATTCGGTTCGGTTTATTACCCGAACCATGAACACCCCTAAACATTTGTGTAATTGTGTTTTTGCTTGTAACTATTCATCTCAGGTTTGGACTCAGTTGTGTAAAAGGCCCCTTGTAATTCGCCAACTTGGAGTGACATTATGGAATGGATATTACATATTGTCTCAAAGAACAACGCGGTTAGTATTGTGGGTCGTTTGATTGTTGCAACTTCTTGCTACTACATTCGGCAATAAAGGAACAATGCATTCGAGCGGTGTTAAGAATGTGGAGCAATTGATGAATGTTATACTTGACACTGTGAGACAAGTTTTTCTATTAATCAAAACTGAATGTTCATTTCTTTTTCACTTCTCACAATACATAGAATATGACCTATCATGTTCAAACCAGAGAGTATCTTTTTTCCTTTTTATATGTTACATTGAAATTAGGAAACCCCTTTTATATATTTTATTTTATTTTATTTTATTTATTTTTAAGTAAATGCATTTAATAGCAAGAAACTTTTTAAAATGTTCACTTTTTAATAATGCATCAAATAGTCAGCAAACTTTATTTGTTTTGGGTTGATATCATCAAACACTCGTTTTTAACCTGTAAAATCCATGCCATCTCCACCGGGATATGCCACGTCATTTCTGGTTGTCTTTCTCAATTTTCTGGTCACGTTTTTAAGTAATGTCTCGTGTGCAACCTTAGATTCTTCCAAACGGATTTGGATACATGTTTTTTTGTTTCTTCCGTTTGGAAAAGATTGTTATAAGTTAGGATTTGGATGGTGGTGGTTTGCTATCACTGTGTTCTTAAGTTTAGTTTTGGGATGGAAGGGAAAGAAAATGAGTGAAACCTAAAAAGCATGGTGTTCTCAAGATTTTTTGAAAAGAGAAAAGGAAAGGAGAGGGGTGAAAACGAGGGGGCATTTTAATGCTTTTTCTTCAAAAGTCTTTCATCCCAAATATGGGCAAAAAGTGAAGGGAAGTAACTCTTTTGACCAAATAACCCCATTTTCCCTTTTTCTGCAATATTTAACTCGTCATTTTGTCACCAACATCAAAACTGAAGGTTGTTCACATACGCAGGTAATTCTAAACGATGATGGATCTGTTTGCTTTTTCAATAATTGGAAGAACCTTCATTGATGATGGATCTGTTGTTTTTTCAATAATTGGAACAACCTTCATTGATGATGGATCTATTGCTTTTTCAATAATTGGAGCAACCTTCATTGATGATGAATCTGTTGCTTTTTTCAAAAAAAAAAATATTGAGTGGGCTTTAGGTTTCATTGATCTGGTGTTAGTATAATGCAAGATGAAATATTTTGTAAATTAAGTTTTGACCTCCTTTCACTTTCCTCTGTTTGTACTTGAGCTTAAGAACACAAAAGTAAACATCAATTTTCTTCCCCTCCTCTCCCCTCCTCTTCTTCCCTATTCTTTACTTTACTTTCCCCTTTAAAAAAAAACTTGAGAACTGAGCCTATATGATGGCGAGAGATAGTGGATGGTGACGGTGGACGATGGTGACCGAAGATATTTGTAACAATTCGCATTTTCAGGATAATTACCATTTCCGGAAAAATTTTACTATTCACTTTTTACTATTCACTTTTCACTATTCATCTCAGAAATTTTTATTTCATATTCTCGTAAGTTAAACTATTTTAACGATAATCCGAGAGTTTGACGCTCGTCGGATCATTTCTGCAAAAATCACAAAGCCGTGTCCGAGATTTACTTTTAGGTTTAAACGTCCTTCCAGCATCCCGATATATCCATAAAACATTATAAACAATAGAAATATGATTTTCTATCATTTTATGACAATTCCAAAAGTTTTGAAATTTTACGTTTTTCAGTTCAGCGTTTTACGCGAATTGCGCGTTTTAGACCCGTGTTTCCAGTTTTTAGCAGGGTTTTAGCACCCGATAGATCCTACCACTCATTTTATATTTTATTATGGACTATATTGACATGTTTAACAATACTTTCAAGTTTCATATTTTTACGATACCCGGTTTTACGTTTTGAGGCTTAATCATTTACGGTTAGCTTTTTACGGAGTCAAAATGCACAAACTAAGCAAGATAACACCAAGACTCATCATCTAGTCATCTTATCCTCCTTGAACCGCCATTTAGGGGGGGAGTCACCATTTTGTGGCTTGATCTTGACCATTGATCTCTAGGATGTTTACAAGTGTCTAAACTAACCATGGTTAAATTCTAACCCAATATATGGTTAACTATTTTTCCTACCCTATAAATACCAAGCTAAAACACATATAAATCTTGCACCACACCTTCTTATAACCTTCAAGTCCTAAAACCTAAGGCACTTTTCTTATATTTTGTAAGAAAGTTAACTAGTTTTTGAAAGAAAACTAGTGTTTGATCTTCAATCTTGGAAATTTTCTAAGAAAAGTTGTTATAACTTTAAAGTCTCCAAAAAGACGTCGTTATAATCTTCAAATAGCTTTGGACTTCAAGAAGGCGTCGTTATAATCTTCAAATAACCTTGGTTTATCAAAGATTGCAAAGGGTTGAAGCAAGTCTATCAAAGTCCATTTCCTTACTTGTTACTTCCTTTCTTTATTAGAAAGCCAAAAGTTGTAAGCCTAAACCTAACATGCTTCTTGTTAATTTATCATGTTCATATCATTTACATGTTATTCTTGCTATATTATGTGTTGTATTTATGTCCATGATGTATAAAAATGAGTAAAAGATGTTGTTATAATGAATTATTGCAACAAGTTACTAAAACAAGCAAACTAGTGAATTTCTTTGTAAGACCTGATCAAAATGGTAAAAATATGATATTGTATTATTACATATTGTAGTAGAGGACCTAACAAGGAAACCATAGCAATTTGAACCACCTAAAAAGAGTATACGAGTCAAAAGTTACGCCCATTTGAAGTTACCAAAGATTTCCGGCAAAACTGCCCAAACCTTCCTGTCTTGCATTCTTAGTTTTGAAAGTCACCCTTCTGTTCCGATTCATCAAAAAGTTAAAACACGAAAGTTGTCCGGAATGCCGTTTTCGTTCAGGAACAAAGAAGCTCGAGACCTAAAAATGCTTTGCGAGTGATAAAATTCTTCAAATTCTAAACAGCCCATTTTTAGGCGAAAGTCACTAGATTATGGTTATACTTTGAAAGGAACAAGAGGTCTTATGACTTATAATCAAGACCACAACCATGGCTAGAGCCAAGGTTGTGTCTCATGACCTTGGAACAAGGACCAAAGGTCATGGCTAGGCCATGACGAAATGACCATACCAACTTACTTAGGCGAAAACATGAGTAACGACCATATAAACTTACCAAGACAAATACATGAACAAGGAATTGGCGATATATTGAACAAGCAATTTGGATCTACTTCACTTAAAAAGGAACCATGAGATATTACAAAGAGAAAATGGTCATACAAGACTTATGAAACTACCCCTAATAACAATCTTCATGTACTAATAAACTTTCCTAAGTTTATTTAAATATCGGACATGTAACTTTTCGGATCAAAACTTATATCTATATACTTTATCAACTACTACAATAGTAGGGAGCCTCATGTGAGGAGTTCATTATGTAAGCCGTCGAGTTGAGTTGTGGATTTACGAGTTAAAGTGTCCTGGCTCCTCGAACGCTTACTAACATGACTTCTGAAATATGTCAGCCCGAACGGTAGTAAACGATATACAAAACATACATGTTCCTGAATCTTTTCTTTCAAGGACATACAATATACATCATACCACATCATGGACTAAATGCAAGATATATATATAGGCACTACTTCATGTTCTTTACTCCGAACCTAAGTCGCAACATTCGATTATAGGTTGCTCGTAGAAACCTTCACGATTCAACCGTTACATTCATTACTTGCTATCTTACTTAAGGTGAGTTCATAGCCCCACTTTCCATTACTTAATTGTTTTACAAACCCTTGGGGGGAATACATGCTATTTTAACCGAGCACAATGTTTTTAAATTGTATGCTTGCCTGATTGTTTTATTATCACTAAGTACCAACCTTGCTAAACCGAGATCCCTTATTATGAACCATTTAATCACTAGCAATAGTGAGCGCAAATATTGTGAATAGGCCTATTGGGATTGACGAATCCCATTTGTATTGACTAAGTTCAAACAAATGCATTAATATTTGAGATTTAGGTATGTTAGCAAAGTACCTACCGGGATAAATCTGCCGATCGATATTGGTACACGTTAACGTTTTGGTGTCATAAGCTTAGTGTATAATACATTTTATGGGCGTATAATAACGTAGCCTGCCGGTTTTGTTTTCCAAACATTGGTGTGAGTCTATAACTCACACTACCATCATATTGTGTTCAGACGATTTAACAAACTCTATGAATATCACTCAACCTTTGTGTTGACCTCTCAAGCATGTATTTCAGGTTCATGACGATCAAGGATGGCACGGAAGGACACGGATACTCAAGAGGGCTATAAATTTTATTATCATTCAAAAACACATTTATTATACATCGTAAACATGAAACCATTTGGGACCTCATTTTGTAAATCTCTGGTATTTATACAATTTGAATGATAAATCTTTTAAAACGACTCAATTGGAGTTCGTTTTCTATTATTGTGACTATTGTGCCGTCAAGTAACACCCAGTTCGAATTCCGCTGCATCCATGAATTGGGGGTGTTACAGATTGGTACCAGAGCCATGGTTATAGAGAAACGGGTCTAATTGAGACCTAAACTATAACCGCAATTACAAACAAAAACATTTTATAGCCTTCCGCTCTCCGTGTCTTCCATCCTCCAGACGATTATGGATTTAGTAAGCATGTTATGATACACAAACATATTAGTATATTCATATATACCCATTTTGAGCATTTCCCCGTAAGCATTAGTATATTGATATATAAACTCGGTTTATTTTCAATCATTTATCTAAACAATGGACTAAACATATCTGTGTATGCCTATTCTAGGGCATTTCGACACAATCACATTCTCCCAATCATGTTCCTACTCCAACATTTTTGTCCAAGACATTGTAACTGATTACAATGGTCTCATTCATTTTCCAAGACATTGTGAGATACAATGGTCTCATTCATTTTCCAAGACATTGTGAGATACAATGGTCTCATTCACTTTTCAAGACATTGTGAGATACAATGACCTCAGTCATTTTCCAAGACATTGTGAGATACAATGGTCTCATTCATTTTCCAAGACATTGTATGATACAATGGTCTTAATCATTTCTCAAATGTTTTGAGTCACACAATGGCCTAACCTATTTCCCAGACATTGTGAATTGCACAATGGTCTAACCTACTTCCGAGACATTGTGTTTTATGCAAATGGTCTCTAGAATTATTCAATCACATCATCAATATCATTTCTTATGATATCAAAAACCCGTCACAACCTATCAATTTCTAAATAGAAATATGAGATTTTTAAAGGACAAACAAATCCATCACCTACAAAAGCTGAAGTTCAGCCCTACATTCATCAAAGTTTTCTTCTGAAACCTTCATTATTAAAAGTTCGTGATCCTGGCCAAGTATGTTCTATTTTAGAACTACTTAAAACTTCCTTTCCACACGTACCTACCCTTACTATCTTCTATGCAATGGAATATGAAAACATACGTTACAAGTCTTGTATGGACGGGACTTGCAACTTAAGGGTTGACATCGCCTTTGTTTAGTGGACAGTTTCCCGAAAGCAACGGACATATCAAAAGTATACCTAGTTTAGGTATTTGAAAATTTTATCGAACCTTGGCTAAATATAGACTAGTCAGCTATATTTAACCTAGGGACAGTGGAATATAGTCTGACTAACTATATTCGACTTAAAATTTTCAAATACTGAGAATAGTTGTACTAGGGTTATGTTTAGATTGATTTCCTACATGAACACGATAAACCACCAGAATACATTAAAACAATCTAGAGACACGATAGTGTCTTACCACTCAACGAAATCTTAACACCTTATTTGTATGATCTAAATTCATTCTTGAAATTTTCATTTATGAGATAATCCGAACTACTATCTTGGGATAGTTATCAATTATTCTTCTCATCCTGTAGAAGTACTATCTTGTTTAGGTCCTAAGGATACCATTCCATCATAAACTTTTAAAATCTCTTAAGATTTTTAAAGCAAACTCAACATCTATACCTAAGAGTATTAACATTAAGCATACACTAAGCACTTTTGTTCATCAACATATCACAACATTACCTTCACAACCATGGCTCATCCAATGGAAAGCATATATGATAAGAGAAGAAGAAGCTTATCAGAATCTCAACAACACTGCAGAACAATGAAGTTTAGAACTTAGCAGTCATATTTATTTATGCACTATGTTGTACTACGTGTATGTCATCCCTAGTAATGGGAGTTTTATGACTTTAGAATATTTGATGTTCAATAAACAACTCTTTGTGAAAATTCTCATCTATTGTACTTTCTATCTCTAAACCAATTTGATTGTTTAGTAGACTATTACCATTCTATAAGATTTACTCAGTTATCTTATAAACCATTCAACAAATTTTACTTCAAGCTATTTTGTTATCACTTTATTGTTTCACATCATGTTACTCCAAGATATTTTACCACCATCTTAGAAAAATCACTTTGTTGATACCACCCTATAAATCAATATCATGCCTTCATTTCCAACTTTCATCATAAACCACTAAATCTCAACATACCAAAATGAAGAACACAAACCTTCTTAACCTTCTCACCATCATCATCTTCACAACCCTTAATCCCACAAGCTCACTTTCTGATTTTGATGCACTTTTAAAGCTCAAATCATCCTTAGTTACACCACAAACACCCTTATCAGCTTTACAAGTTTGAATATTCATCTTGTACTTTTGGAACACCAGTATCATCTCGTAATACACTACCTTGTAACTCACCGACTAATTGTGAATGTTGTGTTGGGAATTCTTAAGTAGGATGATTTGTAATTATTTGAATGGATTGGGATGCCTTTTCATTTAAATAAAGAAATTGTAAATCACCGAACCATAAGTTTATATTTCCGTATTTACATTGTTTGGGATGCCTCTCTATGTAAATAAATAATTATAAATAAGTGGACTTATTTGTATCCGAAATAACATAAGTATGAAGTCAATAAACACTAAGTACAACAACCGATTACCTACTACGCTATGATTGCAATTACTATCTCAATTCCTATTAATATACGACTGCTATATCAATTTCCTTTGATATTCGACTATTACCATACCTTTCCTACATAAAAGTAAGCCTCATCCTACACCATACACTGAAATGACAAATCAAATTACATCACCGGTAATCCCAGACTTTAGTCCTTATAAGTAACCACACCTTTTCATCGATACCACTCCAACATATGACACACATAGAACTTCGGGACGAAGTTCCCCGTAAGGGGTAGAGACTGTAACAATTCGCATTTTCAGGATAATTACCATTTCCGGAAAAATTTTACTATTCACTTTTCACTATTCATCTCAGAAATTTTTATTTCATATTCTCGTAAGTTAAACTATTTTAACGATAATCCGAGAGTTTGACGCTCGTCGGATCATTTCTGCAAAAATCACAAAGCCGTGTCCGAGATTTACTTTTAGGTTTAAACGTCCTTCCAGCATCCCGATATATCCATAAAACATTATAAACAATAGAAATATGATTTTCTATCATTTTATGACAATTCCAAAAGTTTTGAAATTTTACGTTTTTCAGTTCAGCGTTTTACGCGAATTGCGCGTTTTAGACCCGTGTTTCCAGTTTTTAGCAGGGTTTTAGCACCCGATAGATCCTACCACTCATTTTATATTTTATTATGGACTATATTGACATGTTTAACAATACTTTCAAGTTTCATATTTTTACGATACCCGGTTTTACGTTTTGAGGCTTAATCATTTACGGTTAGCTTTTTACGGAGTCAAAATGCACAAACTAAGCAAGATAACACCAAGACTCATCATCTAGTCATCTTATCCTCCTTGAACCGCCATTTAGGGGGGGGGGGGAGTCACCATTTTGTGGCTTGATCTTGACCATTGATCTCTAGGATGTTTACAAGTGTCTAAACTAACCATGGTTAAATTCTAACCCAATATATGGTTAACTATTTTTCCTACCCTATAAATACCAAGCTAAAACACATATAAATCTTGCACCACACCTTCTTATAACCTTCAAGTCCTAAAACCTAAGGCACTTTTCTTATATTTTGTAAGAAAGTTAACTAGTTTTTGAAAGAAAACTAGTGTTTGATCTTCAATCTTGGAAATTTTCTAAGAAAAGTTGTTATAACTTTAAAGTCTCCAAAAAGACGTCGTTATAATCTTCAAATAGCTTTGGACTTCAAGAAGGCGTCGTTATAATCTTCAAATAACCTTGGTTTATCAAAGATTGCAAAGGGTTGAAGCAAGTCTATCAAAGTCCATTTCCTTACTTGTTACTTCCTTTCTTTATTAGAAAGCCAAAAGTTGTAAGCCTAAACCTAACATGCTTCTTGTTAATTTATCATGTTCATATCATTTACATGTTATTCTTGCTATATTATGTGTTGTATTTATGTCCATGATGTATAAAAATGAGTAAAAGATGTTGTTATAATGAATTATTGCAACAAGTTACTAAAACAAGCAAACTAGTGAATTTCTTTGTAAGACCTGATCAAAATGGTAAAAATATGATATTGTATTATTACATATTGTAGTAGAGGACCTAACAAGGAAACCATAGCAATTTGAACCACCTAAAAAGAGTATACGAGTCAAAAGTTACGCCCATTTGAAGTTACCAAAGATTTCCGGCAAAACTGCCCAAACCTTCCTGTCTTGCATTCTTAGTTTTGAAAGTCACCCTTCTGTTCCGATTCATCAAAAAGTTAAAACACGAAAGTTGTCCGGAATGCCGTTTTCGTTCAGGAACAAAGAAGCTCGAGACCTAAAAATGCTTTGCGAGTGATAAAATTCTTCAAATTCTAAACAGCCCATTTTTAGGCGAAAGTCACTAGATTATGGTTATACTTTGAAAGGAACAAGAGGTCTTATGACTTATAATCAAGACCACAACCATGGCTAGAGCCAAGGTTGTGTCTCATGACCTTGGAACAAGGACCAAAGGTCATGGCTAGGCCATGACGAAATGACCATACCAACTTACTTAGGCGAAAACATGAGTAACGACCATATAAACTTACCAAGACAAATACATGAACAAGGAATTGGCGATATATTGAACAAGCAATTTGGATCTACTTCACTTAAAAAGGAACCATGAGATATTACAAAGAGAAAATGGTCATACAAGACTTATGAAACTACCCCTAATAACAATCTTCATGTACTAATAAACTTTCCTAAGTTTATTTAAATATCGGACATGTAACTTTTCGGATCAAAACTTATATCTATATACTTTATCAACTACTACAATAGTAGGGAGCCTCATGTGAGGAGTTCATTATGTAAGCCGTCGAGTTGAGTTGTGGATTTACGAGTTAAAGTGTCCTGGCTCCTCGAACGCTTACTAACATGACTTCTGAAATATGTCAGCCCGAACGGTAGTAAACGATATACAAAACATACATGTTCCTGAATCTTTTCTTTCAAGGACATACAATATACATCATACCACATCATGGACTAAATGCAAGATATATATATAGGCACTACTTCATGTTCTTTACTCCGAACCTAAGTCGCAACATTCGATTATAGGTTGCTCGTAGAAACCTTCACGATTCAACCGTTACATTCATTACTTGCTATCTTACTTAAGGTGAGTTCATAGCCCCACTTTCCATTACTTAATTGTTTTACAAACCCTTGGGGGGAATACATGCTATTTTAACCGAGCACAATGTTTTTAAATTGTATGCTTGCCTGATTGTTTTATTATCACTAAGTACCAACCTTGCTAAACCGAGATCCCTTATTATGAACCATTTAATCACTAGCAATAGTGAGCGCAAATATTGTGAATAGGCCTATTGGGATTGACGAATCCCATTTGTATTGACTAAGTTCAAACAAATGCATTAATATTTGAGATTTAGGTATGTTAGCAAAGTACCTACCGGGATAAATCTGCCGATCGATATTGGTACACGTTAACGTTTTGGTGTCATAAGCTTAGTGTATAATACATTTTATGGGCGTATAATAACGTAGCCTGCCGGTTTTGTTTTCCAAACATTGGTGTGAGTCTATAACTCACACTACCATCATATTGTGTTCAGACGATTTAACAAACTCTATGAATATCACTCAACCTTTGTGTTGACCTCTCAAGCATGTATTTCAGGTTCATGACGATCAAGGATGGCACGGAAGGACACGGATACTCAAGAGGGCTATAAATTTTATTATCATTCAAAAACACATTTATTATACATCGTAAACATGGAACCATTTGGGACCTTATTTTGTAAATCTCTGATATTTATACAATTTGAATGATAAATCTTTTAAAACGACTCAATTGGAGTTCGTTTTCTATTATTGTGACTATTGTGCCGTCAAGTAACACCCAGTTCGAATTCCGCTGCATCCATGAATTGGGGGTGTTACAATATTGATGGACGGTGACGGTGATGGTTTGTTATATGAAGAAGATGAAGGCGGTGATTGTTATAATGTGGTTATTGTTGGTGGTGGAAGAGATGAGGGGGGGGGGGGGAGGGAAGGGGACATGGAGGGTGGAGGTTACTCGATACGGTGGTGGTGACATTGTGAAAAAGATGAGTTTAAAAAAAAAGAGGCAACTAAGCAATTTTTAACTGTGTAGCCGGTAGCAAGTCATGACACATTAACATGATGTTGGAACGAAACCTCAAAATTCGTAGAGTATTTTAGTATTTTTTAGAGTTCATCTCCAAAACCATTTTAAGAATATTAAATGTGTCTTTCAACTGATTTTTTATTTATTTATTATTATTATTATTATTTTTTTGGCCAATAGTAACTTTTAGTTGAACAAAAAGAATTTCATCACATCAGCCATGCACACATGCCCGTACAAATTAAGAAACGGGTCAATATAAGTTGGTCATGATTCATTTGTAAAAAGTAAAACATTTAAGTTGGATTCCATTTGGCTTTTAGTCTGATTCTGTTTGGCCTAACCATTGTTACTCTTGTCTATTTCTTACAAACACATTATTTGTCATGTTTGTCATGAATATTATGAGTGCGACAAGTTTGGGAAGAGAGGCCAGATGGTTTTTAAGTTGTTGGAAAGCTTCCTCCGCTTCTTTAGTCCAGCGAAAGTCTCCCTTTTTAGTACACTTCGTGAGTGTTTTAAAGAGAGGAAGAGATTTGTCTGTTGACTTAGATAAGAAACGGTTTAGCCCTGCTAGCTTTCCATTCAATGACTGGACTTCTTTGAGTGTGCGCGGTGAGGGGAGATCAATAACAGCCTTTGTCTTTTCTGGGCAAGGCTTGATTCCATCGGGTTCTATCAAGTATCCAAGGAACATGCCCTCGGTTGTGCCAAAGGTGCACTTCTTGGGATTTAACTTCATGTTTATTCGCCCCAATGTTCTGAATGTCTCCTCGATGTCGCGCACCAACTCGTCCTCTGTGTGGCTTTTGATGACAAGGTCGTCAACGTAGACTTCCAAGTTGCGGCCTACTTGTTTTTCGAAAGCTGTGTCCACCAGTCGTTGGTATGTCGCGCCTGCGTTCTTCAGGCCAAAAGGCATTTTTGTGTAGCAGTACACTCCTTGACTAGTGTGGAAAGCTGTTTTTTCCTCATCTTCAACTGCCATCTGGATTTGATGATACCCTTTATATGCATCTAGGAAGCATTTGAAAGGGTATTCGCACAGGGATTCAACCTTCCAGTCTATCTCTGGCAGTGGATAGCAGTCATGTGGACATGCTTTGTTGAGGTCCGTGAAGTCCACGCACATCCTCCAACTGCCATCGCTCTTTTTTACCATAACTGGGTTAGAAAGCCAGTCGTGGTAGTATACTTCGCGCACGATTCCTGCGTCTACGAGCTTATGTACTTCTTCCAGAATAGCCTTTGCACGATCTGGGGCCTGACCGCGCTTCTTTTGTCGTATTGGAGGATATCCTTGTCGGATTTGCAGCTTATGCTCTGTGATAGAGCGCGGTACTCCCGTCATATGTTTTGGTTCCCATGCGAAGATGTCTAGGTTCTTTTGCAAGAGTGCGCATACAGCTGCTTTACCTTTGTCAGATAAAGATCCCCCAATCGAAACTTGTTGTTCCGGGTAATCTGGATGAATAACGACTTTTAGATTTGGCGTTTTTTCCGTGCGCTGTTCTGGAATAGTCTCTGCTTCAGTTGTTACCGCGATGCATTCTCTTGGTGGTATTGTTGTGTTATAGAGAGTGACAACTCCTCCTTCTACTGGAAACTTAAGCATTCCGTGAGCTGTGGATGGTACAGCGCGCATGGATGATATTCCTGGTCTCCCAATGATACCATTGTATGGTGAAGGGGATTTTATTACCATAAAGTTTATCCATGTTGCGGTTGAGTGTTGTTCATCTCCTACGACCACCAACAAGCGTAACTGCCCCATGGGCCAGATCTTTTCTCCTGTGAATCCTGTTAATGACGTTGTTGCTGGTATCAATTGACTTTGGATCTCAGGTCGCAGTCTTTTGAAACAGTGATCGTACAGGATATCTGCGGATGCTCCTCCATCAATGTACATGCGGTGGATATCATGTCCTCCTATATGTATTTCAATAGTTAGAGGCTCCACGACTGCGTTGTCCGCAGCTATAGTAGGGAAAGATATCTCTTTTTCTGGAGAGAATTTTTGGCTGACTTTTTGCTTTATCTTGCGTTGCCATGATTGTATCATGTATATAGTATCAGCTTTTTCCTTGGGGGGTTCTTTCTTACCCCCGTTTCTCTATTTATCTTTTCCCTCTTTGATGTTCTTCACGAGGTGGTCCATCCTGCCTTCTCTTACTAGCTTTTCAATTAGTTGTTTTAGTTGGACGCACTCGTTAGTTGTATGGCCTTTTTGTCCATGGTACTCTCAGTATCCGCTCCCTATGCGCTTTTCCTCTGCAGTGCGCATTGGTGGTGGTTTTGGGAAGTTCGCACCTTCTGTTACAAATATTTCCCTCGGAGTTTTTGTAAGAGGGGTATATTTGTCATTGTCTCTTCCACTGCGGTAATTCCTGCTGCGGTTGTTATTCTGATCATTGGATTGTCTCCGCGGCTGCTCTTGCTGCCTATAGTTTGAATAACCCTTTTTGCTATCCGCAGCAGCTGCTTCTCCTTGTATAAAGGATCTAGTGCGCTTTGTTAGCTCATCAAAAGTCTGTGGAACTTTGTCGTTCAGCTTCCGGATGAGTTCTGGGTTATTGATCCCATTCATGAACCCTGAAATTTTTAGGATTTCAAGACATGCTTTGACTTGTATGCACTCATCCTTGAAACGTTCCATAAAAGCGCTGGTTGATTCCCCTTGACGCTGTTTCACTCTTGCTAGCTCCACAGGGTTTTTAGCGCACTTCTTTCGCTGGGTGAAGTTGAGGCGGAATGCTTTCCGTAATTCCTCAAATCCACCGATGCTCCTACGTGGGAGTTTGCTAAACCATGTGCGCGCGTTTCCTACTAACGTGGAATTAAACATGTGGCACCACACGGGCTGTGGCCAATTTTCGATAGTGGCGGCTGATTCGAAAATTTTTAGGTGATCATCTGGATCACCTGTTCCATCATATGTTTTCACGTTAGTGGGCATGCGCCTGCGTTTGCGGTCTGAGTAATCGCTGATGCGCCGTGTAAACGCATCAATTTTCTGGCGACGCCATAGGAGAGACATATCTTCATTCTCTTCCTCGCGACGTCTTCCTCTTGACTTCCAGTGTCCTGTTTCTTTATCCTCGTTGTCCGAGGAGTCACTGGAAGAAGGGTAGTCTCTTTTTCGGCGCTTGCGCCGGCTTCTTTCAGAAGAAGAGCTTGAGGGATCTCTGCTTGGGGATCTTTTTCTCCCCAATCTATCTTGAATCCTCCTACTCCCAGGTTTGGAAGATCCTTGGCTTGGCGAATGTTGAGGCCCTAATCGATCTTGTACTCCCCGACTGCCAAGTCTGGAGTGAACATTAGTGCGCCTCTCGCTGTCTTCTGAGTATTGTGAATCAGATGTCGTACCCAACCTATCATGGATAGTGGTACGTTCTGCGCGTCTTCCTCGTGGGTGGCGCAGTGGTGATGGTTCGCGTTCAGGACCAAAATTGAGTCGAGCTTGTAGGCTCGTACTTGCCCTTCTTCTTTCTTCTTCCTGCATGAGGGCGGTTAGGGTTTCATAATTTTGGGATACAAAGTTTCCCAAAGTTAGATCGGGTGCGTCCTCAGTTATTGCAAGAATTTCTGCCTCAGTATTAAGCACCCTATCTCGGTTAGGCGCGCCTGGCGGCGCAGTGTTGTTCACTGCGGGTACAGTTTGATGAGGAGTGGTGAAGAGGGTGCGCTGGAGTTCCTCAACGCTTGGGACCACTAGGGTGACTTGGGTAGTCCTTATAGGTAGTTCTACCGCTGGAAGAGGTTGGGTTGTCCCTGCCTCTTGGTGACCAGGTGCGCTGGTTGTCCCAGCCACTTGTTGATTCTTCCTCTGATGGTCACGTTTTTCTGACTGCGGAGTCCGCTGGCTTAAATTCTTATGCTTTGTCATTCTAGTTCTTAGTAGGGTCCCACGGATGGCGACACTTGTTGATACAAAAGTTGGGCGTTCCTGGTTATTGGCTCTTGCTCTCGTACCAATTCGCTTCTTAGTACTTGTTACCTGCGCACTAAGAAAATAAACAACACCGTTAGGCTTATCGAGGGATTGTCTCCCCCGATTAGACTCCGGCGTGAGAGTAAGTAATCGATTTAAGGTTCTCGTAGATAGTTAGGGTTTGTATCTCGTACCTTTGAATGAGAATATATCATTCCTTATATAGGGGCTGAAACCGCGTGGGTTTCTTGCTCCTTACTCTTCGCACTCGTGGTGCTTATCGGGGTAAGGATATCTATTCTATGAATAGAAGATCCTTATCGCATGCCCGATTAATTTGGTTGGGCTTTGGGCTTCGTGAGCCTAAGCCGTTATTATTATGGCCCAAGTCATTTATAACGATAGCCCACTCGTGGTGGATTTGGGCCGAGTAATGTTTATCATTTGGGCTTGTGGCCCATATATAGACTATACGTCATCAGTCAACACCACCTATCATTTTATTGTTATAGTGTCGTAATAACCGTATTAACTTTTCAGATTAAATGTAGACGACTTTAAAATATTCTATCGATTTCACACTTTTCATCTATAGCTAACACACTCTACTTTACACATATGTGATTTTAGCATTACAATTACAATTCAGCTTATTTTACTACTCCTTCCATCTTAATTTATTTGTCCAATTTTGACTTTTTAAGTATTTTTTCTTCAACTTTGACCTTAATTTTCTTTTGTGTTATATAATACTTGATGTAAATTAAATAAGTGAAAATATATTTGAAACCCAATACAATCATATATTTTACATTAAATATTATATAATAAAAAAAATAAAATAAAAATGAAAATAACTAAGGTCAACATTGTAAAAAAAAAAAAAAAAAAAAAAAAAAACTTTATTAGTCAAGTGAATAAATAAATTAATATACATGGAGTATAATATAACAAGTAAAGTAATTACTATTAAAACCAACTTTTAAGTTTAGATAAATTAAAAACCATATAATGCTCTAGTACTATTTTAATCATAGTAGTTGACTAATGATTCAATCAAGGAGACGACCTTGATTGGTACATGGGTTCGGTTGCATCCAACTTGTTATAGTAACCATACTTCTATATATAAAAAGGTTTTACACTTTTATTTTACATCACCTTTTTATTTATTACTTTTTTTTTTGACAAAGATAATACTTTGTCTATTGGTGCATAACTAATAAAACTTGAACTTGCAAATGCCATCCACTCTTTTATAAATAAGAACATCTAATTTGAGAAGAAAAGAAACACATATGATGTAATATCCATCATTTGTTTCTTATTCTTATAAACTTAACAAACAATGAATTATATGGTTAAAGACTAAAAGCAGCATTTACATACACTCTAGAGCCTAGATGTTGAATTATTAACAACTAATATGCCAATATTTTGTTTATGGATCTATACCAAATATTCCAAAGAAAATTCATACATAAGGTTGTTGACTACTTTGATAGTGTTGTTAAGTCAATGTTCACACCTCCAAAATATAATAGTGTAGAGATGTGTTGTATGTAACATTGAATTATTGAAATGACACAAACCGAAAAAAGAGACGACTTATTTTTATTTATGGTGTTGACTGTTGACTAAAAATGGTTTTCTAACTCAAGAATCAAGATACAACCGAGAGTCCAACCACTTCGGCCCATACTCCCCCTTCAGCCCAACCACTACCTGCAACTCAGCCTACCCCACCAGCCCATACACAATCAACAGGCCAAATTCCTCCTAACCCAAATCCACGTTGGAACAACATGAACATTGCTTGTATTCATCTCAGGTTTGGAGTCAGAGTTGTACAAAAGGCGGATATACCTTGTATTTTGCCAAATGTAGTAGGAAGAAGCTGCGACAATCAACCTATTGTTCCTTTATTGATCAATATAATTAACATTTCAACAAGCAAAAGTTCGGGTGTAAGCAAACCAAGCTTGTCAAAGCTCGAGTTTGCCTAGTGTATATTTTAACAATCGAGCTTGAGCTCGGCTCATTCTAAGCTCTATATTTTCAACTTAAACTCGGCTAGTGACATATTGTACAAGTCCTAACTCAACTTGTGTTTATGATGGGTACAAATAAATTAAAACTCAACTTAAGACGATAAACCCAAGAACATATATTTAGAGAAATTAATCTTTATCAATATATCGGAACTACTTAGCTCAAAATATGAATTTATCAACCGAGCTCGAGCTTGAGATCATCGGTTCGAAAAGTGATGATAATTCTCGAACCTTAATATTCTTACATTATTTCGTACGTCAAGACTTTATATTCTGACTCTACGTACATATTGAAACTTAAGGGAAATCAAAATAGATAAATCCAAATACTAAAACTTAAACTTTCGACAATGGAGACTAATCGTTATGCACTAAACCGCAACATGGATAACGGATGCCCATAGCCAAACATGTCACATTGATAAGTTGTTTGCGTAGTTGGACGAGAAGTATCATCCTTGAATACAGAATACAAGACTACGATAATGATCAATGACTCTTACATTCTTTTGAGATAAGTTGTTACATCCTCGATAGCTCTGATACTTTCTCATTTACACATTTGTAACTTTCACATGACAATCACAATTCAGCTTACAACCGTCGTTGAAACCAACGAAACAACAATTCTACTATTTTCATCATGACTTTTTTTTTTAAACTAATGATTTAACCAACACGGTGATTTTGGTGCAATTGTCGGTTATCCTCGTCACCAAAATCACTAAAAATTGTAAAGAAAATTTTAGAGTATGCACATCTTATTACTGTTTGAAAATGACATGCATTTAGTATTGGACTCTAAAGTATGTAGAGAAATATTTTTTCTTATCACACATCAGTGATGACGCTCTAACGATATGCACGTGCATTCCCTCTGCCACAATTATGTAAGTCTGTGATCTCTATCCCTATCTTTCACACGTAACATTTAACTCGGCAACCGTTTACCACATATATTGTGTCGACACAAAAAAAGCTAGTCACTATAGGTTGTTTTTCTTGTTGTGTAGTAACATGAGTACATTATACATACAATTTGAGCTCTCAAGCCGTTCGCTGAAACTTGTGTGTTATAAAATAAGCTCTTTAGAAAGCACCTCAACATTTACTACTCAAAAATTAGGTTATATATAAGTAAAGCCATAAGCTGTACTGGTACTCAAAACAGCAGCTTATCATGTTTTAAAAATGCAATAAGCTGCTTCAATAATCTTACTGAAACACGGCCTAAGTGATATCATATATGAACAAAAAATCATAGAGCATTGGTGTTCTGGTACTTCATGTGCAACACAAAACGCCAAATAACTTGTTAAGGATTCCGTATAAGAAAACACTAGTGTTTGGCAAGCCGTTAGAAGAAATGTGATTCTGCGCATTCCTGTGATGAGAATTAAAATCAAATTTGTTTGAACCGCATAGTAATCTGTTTTGAAAATAACCATCCACCCCCCCCCCCCCACCCCCACCCAAGCTAGTTACATATTTTGGATAATCACAAATCGATGCAAGTAACTCACTACAAGCTTATCGAGTCTTTTAGCCACAACATGGCTAAAAGTCTACAACTTGTCTTGAACACAGCTAAGCTATGTTCGTTTGGTGAAACTAGCCAAAACCATTTAGTGGCTCAAAACATCAACACAAACTCTGCTACAAATAATCTGTTGACTGCAAACCATTTAAATGCATAGCATCTCATTTACTCTAACAAGACTGTTGAAGTAAAACCTTGTAAGTGGGTCCTGCCGTTAAGCTTGCCGCCCGGTCTCTGATAATACCCTGCACAAGAGTAGCACACGTTAGGCTCGCCTTGGGTTTTATCCCAAGACCAACCTCCGGTGTGAGGATGAGTATGTGAAAGGATGAAGGGTTTGTAATAAATGCTAGTGAGAGTACTGTGTGTGTATTAGTTGAATCATAAATGAGGTGAAGGGTATTTATACTACTCACCTCATTACCTACTCTGCCTTGGGAAGGAGCAAGGCCATACCTGGTTGTTGGATGTCAGAACAAGTAGGCGATACGATCCCTAAAATCCTGGGATTGTGTTATGTCATCAGTTCACACCCGTTGAGGCTTTTCCTTCGGCATGTGCCCTTCGGCTAGGTCTATATGAGCCGAATGGTTCCTAGCCATTCGGCTACATGCGTCAACATGTCCCCCCCCCCAGTATTGGAGTATCGGTTCTAACCGGTGTTCCAATTCCGTTGTGCGTGTAGGTGCCGTTGTTCCCTTGCCGTTGTGATGCGGATGTCGCGCGTTTTTATATGAAGTTTATTTACTGCGTCAAAATTACCCTTATGCCCCCTTTGACAGCTGGTTACCACTTAATTTTTGCACAGACATCAAACGGTCAAGGCTTAACCACGTGTCGACGGCGGTAAACGATGCAACGTTTCACGCATCCCCATATCGACTATATATACTACTTCTTTACTCTTCATTTTTACCTTTTACTGTGTTTTTCCTCAATTCTCTTCGGTTGCTTCTTGTTATTTTGCAAAGCTATTCCGAGGTGCGTTTCAACCTTTCTTATTTTTGCTACTTCGTATTGTTTTTGACCATGGCCGTAAGTGAACCTGGGGAGATGAACGTTCCGGTTGACCCTCCTTTGTTACTGACAGCCAAACCCCACAGTAAGTTTGATATGCATATGCACCCGTCTAGGCTTTCCCAAAGAGAATTAGACGATATGATAGTAGAATTTGGAATCCCGTTAGATCTTCATCCCATACTTCCCCCCCCCAGATCTCACCATGAACGAGTTACCGGGAGACAAAATAGGGGTGTACGTTCAGCTCATGAGGTTAGGGGGCGTTAGGATACCCTTCTCAGCCTTCCTTTTAAGCGTCATAGATCATTTTAACGTACATTTGTCCCAGTTAGTTCCGTTGGGTGTAAATAGGGTGACGTTGTTTGAGGTTCGGTGTTATAGTTTAGAGGTTGTGCCCGCTGTCTCCCTCTTCTGAGTGTTTTACCGGTTATGTAAGCAGGGACATTGGTTCTCATTTGAACACCAGACGGGTAAACATGCTGTTAAAAACTAATAACGCCATAGTAAAGATAGTTTCTAGGACCGTTTTGGCTCAAGACAATTAAGTCTAATCTAGGAATAATAATGTTCATAAGATAAATCATAGCGGAATAAGAACAATATTATAAACAAGGTTTCTCGTCATCATCTCTACTCTTACATACATCAAAGCCTCAATGCTACGTGATCAAGTGTAGCACGGTTACATCCTAACAGCTATCTAAGATAGTTGAGGCTTAACATCAATCTACCCTAGGTGTTTCCCATAAAACACCTGTACACACAAGTCTAGGCGTTTCCAGCCCTAGACATACACACACGCTTTTCTGGTTTTACATTGTGGAAGACTTGTTAAAACCTATTCCCTGTATCTCTTTATATAATAGAGATACTAGGGTTACAAGGAATAAACTAATAAAATAAAAGATATGCTGTAATCTTTTTCTTTCTTTGCAAGTTTCTTCCTTTGTCTCCATAAGTCCTTCATCTTTCATATTTGTCAATATCAACTCAAAGTATAATTCCCAACAATCTTCCCCTAGTTGATATGACAAAACCAAGTATATGAAAGATGTCGTCTTCCCCTCAAACCATGCATATCATCAAGGATCTTCAAGCTGCAATCTTCAAAGTATTCTTCTTCCCCTTTTTGTCATCATCAAATAGGGGACAAATGTATGCAACCTTGATCTTCACAACCACGAATCAATATTACACGTCCAATCCATCTTTCCAATGTTTCAAAGTCGCCCACAATTAAGTTATCCGCATCTTTAAATGAACTTGAAACAGTAGAAATCAAAACTATCAGTAGTAACAACAACTAGCAGTTGTAAAAACCTTCACCTCGATGTAGCATATAAATGGTTAAACATTTAAACACTTAAGCTTCCCCTGAAACCCATATGTTAACCATTTGTTGAATGTAGGCTCCATGTAATGATCACTGATGAAGAAAACTAAGTATAACCAACTTGATGTTGAAGTAGAACCACCCAAACTTGTGCCTTATATCTTGTACTAAAATTGACTTCGAACGTATACTTAACGTATAGGGAGATCGCAACCTCTTGACAAAAAATCACTGAGCACAATAACGTAACTCCTTCAAGTGTTTGTCAATTCGTAGTTACCTGAACGAACGAACAAGTTACCTCCACACGATAAATCAAAATCCATACTACTCTTGTGTGCGTGTCTTCTCCTGTGTGTGTACCAGATCAACAATCAACTATACGTTTATTTAAACACCAACACCAATAAATTCCAAATCATGTAGCTGTATTCTAGAATATGGTGTTAAGGACCAGTAGCGTCGCATGAAACCATAGCACCAAGTATTTAAACCTTTCTTCTCGTAGCTATGTGCACCAAACTTTATTTAACCACTAATAAATGTCCACCAATCAGCATCCAATTAGGTCGACCCTTATATTTGCGTTTACACATCACACAAACAGCTCCAAGTATACACGTAGAATCCAATAACGTTCCAAACTTTTGTGTGGGTCATCCATTATCACAAAATTTCACAGCCCAAATAGCGTAGCAGTAGTACGTAGTTAAGTTTCAAACCGTAGCTTTACTGATTGTTCCAGTATTCACTATTCAATTGTTATATCAAATCAGTTGTAACCATTTATACGAATTCATAACCACTTCTGCTAGTGTAATTCCAATCCCTCAAACCGACTAAGATAAATATACTAGGGACAAGTAGAAAACATGAACTTCCAATCTTCAATCATTACTGGCCAATACAATAAGTAGTACAAGAGTATCCACCGTCCCATGTTCATGATAATAAAATAATCTTAGTGATAAAGAAAACCATGCAAAGTTATCAAATCGTGAAAACAAATATCCTTCACCGACCCATTATCCATGTTATAATAAACCGTCCATGTGATGAATCGTACCGTACAATTGATCAATCAAGAATAATCCTGACCACTATTAAATGTTGTACAACTTTTGAAGAGCAGTGGAAACGAACAAACATGAGCAGTGGTAAAATGAAGCTAGCAGTGGTAACATTTATGAGCAGTGGTAGCATAGCAGTGGAAACACAACTTTACTTCTCTTTACTAGTAACCATAGTGATCCCTTGTACTAGTAACAACATGCGACTCACATTCAAAGAATAACTCGTACTCCATGTTGCAATACCAGATCGCGACCAATCAAGCAACCGTGGAAACGTTTAGGCATAGCAGTGGTAAAATTTGTACAACCAGTGGAAACGAATTAGCAGCAGTGGTAACATGTTGAGCTCAACAGTGGAAACAAATAGCGATCAGTGGGAACTTTTAAAGGCAGCAGTGGAAACTTGTGAGGCAGCAGTGGAAACGTTTCTATAACTGGAAGTAAAATCTGTAGGACCAGTAACCTTAGTAGTTCTCATTCAACGTAACTCCTCATAATGTACCATTACTCATCATGTTCCAGTAACCTTACTCCCAAAACCAAGAACATAAATTGTAATTATCAAACGATCATGAGAACTCAGCGACTTGATCACTAACTCTACACATCACGACGACCAAAAGCACAAATACTCTTTTTATTGACCCAATCCAAGCTCTTGATGTGGAATAAATCATGAATCCAAACAGCTACACTGTGTGGTGACGAATACCATTAGGGTTTTGCACACCCTAAATCTTGTACCTACTGATCACCAAGAAACCATACTGCTTCTATAACCAACGTTATTAGGGTTTTCTTTAAGCAAAAAGCAACCAAACATGATAAAAACAATGAAGAACAGTTCCAGAAACCCTAAAAACGATACACCATTGTTGATCAACAACTGATTTCTTTGTAAACAAGATTAAGGAATGAATGTAAACCAACTTCCATGATGAATTAAAGCCAGTAATCACGAATTTAGGAAGTTGAATAAGATATAAACCCTAAAAATCAACTTACATGAACTGTTTCTGCAGCAGACTTTGACATACCAGAACTTTCTACTGGGAGCTCAGATCGAAGATCCCTCTGGTGGAACTCTTCCTTGGTAGGTTGGGAACCTCCAGTAAAAATTTCAGCCCGATCCAACGGTTAACAAAGGAGATATCGCGCCTTGAAAACTGACCTGCAGTGAGTTACGAAAATTGAACCAAAATTGAATTTTTCTTGTTTTCTTCGTTCTTCGACAACGAACCTTGTAAATCCTAGATATCAAGAGCCCCCGCTCTGATACCACATGTTAAAAACTAATAACGCCATAGTAAAGATAGTTTCTAGGACCGTTTTGGCTCAAGACAATTAAGTCTAATCTAGGAATAATAATGTTCATAAGATAAATCATAGCGGAATAAGAACAATATTATAAACAAGGTTTCTCGTCATCATCTCTACTCTTACATACATCAAAGCCTCAATGCTACGTGATCAAGTGTAGCACGGTTACATCCTAACAGCTATCTAAGATAGTTGAGGCTTAACATCAATCTACCCTAGGTGTTTCCCATAAAACACCTGTACACACAAGTCTAGGCGTTTCCAGCCCTAGACATACACACACGCTTTTCTGGTTTTACATTGTGGAAGACTTGTTAAAACCTATTCCCTGTATCTCTTTATATAATAGAGATACTAGGGTTACAAGGAATAAACTAATAAAATAAAAGATATGCTGTAATCTTTTTCTTTCTTTGCAAGTTTCTTCCTTTGTCTCCATAAGTCCTTCATCTTTCATATTTGTCAATATCAACTCAAAGTATAATTCCCAACACATGCCAAGACGTGTTTTACCGAGATTTTGACAAGTTTGAAACGCTGGAAGGATTTTTTCTTTTTGATTGACCGAAGGGCTATACCGAACGCTATGCCGTGGAGACATAGGGATTCACAGATAACAGATCGTTTCCCAACCGGTTATTCTCAGCGGGATGCCAACACGCTGGCTCTTCGACCCATAATACTTCGGAAACCCCCGACCAGTCTTCTTTGGGTGTATGGGCTTACCAACACCTTTCGGATATCAGGCCATCATCTTGTTATCAAGAATGCCGTAGGGGAGGGTAAGAAGGGGTGTTTATTATTATTACTATTTACTTTGTACCACTCCTGCTTGTTTTAATTGTGTGTTTTTCTTTGTAGTGATCACTATGTCCGAGTATCTTGAGCTTCCGGAACTCGAAGGAACTGTTGTGAGCAAGGGAGAACCATTGCCGGAGAACCAGCCCCGTCCAAACAAAACTGCCGAGCCCCTCGCTCCTGACGTTGCAATCCCCGAGAAAACTTATGCGCAACTAACGGTTGAAGCGGCCAATTCCGATGTGGTGGCTGCTCGGGAAGAAAAGGAAAGAAAGAAACAGCTAACCCGTCCCGTTGGTAAGAAGAGGGCTGCGGCTGGGCCGAGCGGCCAGCCTAAAAGGAGGAGAAAAGTTCAGGTTGAAGAGGAAGTCATTGCATCCGAGGAGCATACCGTGGATGCGAATCCTCTCAACCAGGCTGAGCCGTCGGAAAGGGCCGAGCAGGAGAATGACGGTGGTGAAGGGCCGAATGATCCGGTCGAGAATGCCGAAGAGGAGCATCATTCCTTGGAAAGATCCAACACTCCTCCTGTTGAAGGTGCCGAAGGGTTTCAGAATAATCCCCCTCCGACCCCATCTGATGGTAAGAGCCATCTTTCTTTTCCTCATCTGGTTCTAAAGTATATTTATCTTTACTTGAATGTTTATATCTTCTTGTGCAGCCCATTCAGAGCATCAAGCTTCTAGAACTCATCTGCAGTCCGGAGAGAATCGACCGTTGTCTGAAGGTGTGTTTATATATATATATATATATTTTACTTAATTCTCCGTCCTTATTATTTTCAGGTCACACTGATTTGATCGGAGGTTACTTTATCCCCGGTTGGACTCTCAGGGATGACGTTCGTATGAACTCATTCCGAGCGTGCCGTGAAATGATGTCACATCTTGCCACCCCTGCCGAAGAGGAAGCACTGGCCGGACTGAATAATAATCAGCTTGTCCGACAGTCATACATCAATTGTGGTTCCGGTGTGGTACTTCAAGCAGAGGTGTTGAAGAGGTTTAGCCAATTGAACCGAGACTACCGAGAGCTAGAGGCTACTCATGGGGAGTGTGAGTCTATTGTCGATGGGTTGAAGGACGAGAGGGATGCCCAAATTGCAAAATTTGAAACCTTGTTGAAAGAGCTCCGTGCGTTGGAGAAAGAACAGCAGGATGAGAGGACTGCAGCTTCTATCCTGGAAAAGGGGTTGGTCGATCAACTGGAAGAAATCGAGAAGGAGAGAAATGAGGCAACAAGTCTGACCGCTTCTCAGATTTCTAAAATTGAAGAGCTTGAGAAGAGACTAGCGGAGAAGTCCCAGGAGGCCGAAAGGCTTTCGTCGGAGAACAAAAGTTTGACTGCTCAGTTGGCTGTTGCCGAGGTTGTTCGCCAGAATACCGTGAAGGAACTAATCCCTGCAGCCTTCCGAAGGCTTCTCCAGAGTGACGAATACAAGAAAAGTCTTGGAAGGGTCTATAGCTTGTCTTATTCCGGGGGGTTCATAGACGGTGTTCGTACCGAAAGAAAACCGGAGGATGCGGAAAAGATTTTGCAGAAGATCAAAAAGCTTAACATGGAGGCCCCAAAACTCTGGAAGCCGGAATATCATAAGCTTTTCTCGGCTGAATATTCGTATGTTCAGAAGCTTGTGGAATCTTTCCATCTTCCCCTCGGTGATCAGATGAATCTCCTACCGAAGGAGCCTGTTAAGAAGACAACTCCTACTCCAGCTGTTGCTCCCACTCCCCAATAGGTTGATTAGGATTTTATCCGGGGTGACTGTACCCCTTTTTGTATCCTTATTTGGATTGTAATAAGTATTTTAGCACATTTTGAATTGTACTTGCATTACCGAAGAACGTTTTTGTTCATATATACATGATCGTTCCGTTTTTATGCTTTTCTTTTAACATGAGTTTGTGTAATTTATACATGCATTTTGGATGGTGTGTAAGTTCTGGACGGAGTGTTCTTGCACGATCCGTATAAGTAGATGGACGGAGTATTTTTGCACGATCCGTATAAGTAGATGGACGGAGTGTTTTTGCACGATCCGTATAAGTAGATGAACGGAGTGTTTTTGTACGATCCGTATAAGTATATGGACGGAGTGTTTTTGCACGATCCGTATAAGTAGATGGACGGAGTGGTTTTGCACGATCCGTATAAGTAGATGGACGGAGTGGTTTTGCACGATCCGTATAAGTAATTGGACGGAGTGTTTTTGCACGATCCGTATAAGTAATTGGACGGAGTGTTTTTGCACGATCCGTATAAGTAATTGGACAGAGTGTTTTTGCACGATCCGTATAAGTAGATGGACGGAGTGGTTTTGCACGATCCGTATAAGTAATTGGACGGAGTGGTTTTGCACGATCCGTATAAGTAATTGGACGGAGTGTTTTTGCACGATCCGTATAAGTAGATGGACGGAGTGTTTTTGCACGATCCGTATAAGTAATTTGCACAATCCTTAGGAAAATTCGCTTCCCGTAACGCGGGGAAGACGTAAGCTGTCATTAATCGTCACAAACATTTTACATAAAACAATTTCGTAAGTTGATTGCATGCCAGGTCCGAGGAATTTCCTTGTCGTCCATACCTGCAAGTTTGTATGAACCGTTTTGGTGTGCTTCCACTACCCTGTATGGTCCTTCCCAATTCGGACCCAGTTTTCCCTGATTTTTGACCCGGCTAGCCTCGTTTCTCCTGTAGACGAAGTCCCCAACCTTGAAAGCCATCGGTTTAACTCTTCGGTTATAGTATTGTTCGACCTTCGCTTTGTACTTCGCTTCACGAATCGCCGCCATTTCACGCCTTTCTTGCAAAAGATCTAAATTTAGTCGTTGTTGCTCTTTGCTATCCTCCGGATTGTAGAGCATGGTTCGGTGTGTAGGCATTCCTATTTCCGCCGGTATCACTGCCTCACTGCCGTAGGTCAGGCTAAAAGGTGTTTCACCATTGCATGTTTTCATCATGGTTCGGAAGGCCCACAAAACATTCGGCAGTTCGTCTGCCCACCCGGCCCTTTCCCTTCCAAGTCTAGTCTTTATGCCATGCATCAAGCTCTTGTTTGCTCTTTCAACTAATCCGTTTGCCTGTGGATGTGCCACAGCGGTGTTTATTTGCTTTATCTTTAACTTCTCACACCATCCTTTGAAAGGATCATTAACAAAGTTTGTTCCATTGTCTGTAACTATGATCCCTGGTAGGCCGAATCGACAAATGATATTTTCCCAAACGAATTTCTTCACGTCCTTGCCGGTGGTTTTGACTAACGGTTTGGCTTCTATCCATTTCGTAAAGTAGTCCACCGCTACAATCACGTATTTCAACCTTCCGGGTGCTTCTGGAAAGGGACCTAACATATCCATTCCCCATTGATAGAAAGGC
Organism: Artemisia argyi; assembly: GCA_030686995.1. Classification (NCBI taxonomy): domain Eukaryota; kingdom Viridiplantae; phylum Streptophyta; class Magnoliopsida; order Asterales; family Asteraceae; genus Artemisia; species Artemisia argyi. Next base: position 16,818,999 of record CM060682.1, on the reverse strand, counting down.
CACGGTGCCATTACGGATGTCAAATTGGTTTTGGGCAGCTTTGGTACCGGAGAGTGGATTTGACAGGAGTCACATTTCTGAATCTCTTCTCTTGCGTCTTTATGCATTGTCGGCCAGTAATACCCCTGCCTTATTAACTTAGCCACTACCGACCTGGGACCGGAATGCATTCCACACATCCCCTCATGAACCTCTCGAATGATGTAGTTTGCTTGTAGAGGTCCTACACATCGTAGCATTGGGTTTAAGTAGGACTTCTTGAAGAGTACACCATTTTCCATTACGTACTGCGGAACTTTCATTCGTAAGGTCCTTGCCTCATTAGGATCCGTAGGCCAGACACCTTCGTCTAAACACCGGATGATGGGGGTCATCCAATTGTCTTCTTCTTCTTCGACTATCGCTCCCACCTGTTTCTCTTCAGTTGACGGTTTCCGCAACACTTCAACCAGTATTTCTTTGGTAAGATGGTTGAAAGCTACCGATGCTAGTTTGCTCAATACATCGGCTTTGTGATTCTGGGTTCTTGGTATGTTGTAAATTTTGAACTTTTTGAAACCCCCAATATACTCTTTCACTTTTGCTAGGTATTGAATCATACTTTCCTTGGTTGCCACGAAATTTCCGTTTATTTGGCTTGCGACTAATTTAGAGTCAACTCTTACTTCCAACTCCTCCGCCTTCATTTTCTTAGCGATTCTTAAGCCGGCTAAGAGCGCTTCGTATTCTGATTCGTTATTGGTACTTGGGAAATCAAGACGAAGTGCATATGTATGCTCGACCAAATCAGGTCCGATCAGTACCAACCCCGCTCCGGATCCTTTCTTGCTGGAGGCTCCATCTGTGTAAAGAATCCAGTTGCCCGGTTTTGAGACGTCTTGTACTTCTTCCTCTCGGAATCTTTGTTCAGTACCTTCAGGCTCAACAGAGATCTCCGAAATAAAGTCCGCGAGTACCTGTCCCTTGATTGCATTCCTCGGAATATAATCTATATCATAAGCTCCCAGCTCAACCGAATATTTGGCCATTCGTCCTGATGCTTCGGCTTTGTTAAGGATTTGCTTTATGGGCTGGTCCGTTATGACTTTTATTGGGTGAGCTTCAAAATACCTTCTCAGTCTACGAGACGCGTGTAGCAGAGACAGAGCCAACTTCTGGACCAGAACATAATTCCTCTCGGCTTCGTGCAACGTTCGGCTCACATAATGAACAGGCAGTTGCCTATCCTCCTTCTCGGCCATCAGTACTGCACTAACGGCACCTTTGGCTGCGGCAAGGTACATGTACAAGACTTCTCCCTTCTTGGGGGTAGATAATGTTGGTAGATCTAGTATTAACTTTTTGAGTGACTGAAAAGCAGCCTCGGCCTCTTCCGTCCATTTGTATTCTTCCTTGTTCTCTTTGGTTATGTTTTTTAATGTGTCAAAGAATGGGAGTGATCTTTCAGCCGACCGGGAAAGAAATCTGTTCAGTGCGGCTAATTTCCCGCTCAGAGATTGCATTTCTTTTAAAGTCTTCGGGGATTGCATTTGTGAAATTGCCTTCGTTTTCTTGGGGTTTGCTCTAATACCTTCGGAGGTTATCATGTATCCCAGGAACTTTCCTTCTTCTACACCAAATGAGCATTTCTTAGGATTCAATTTCATGTTGATCTTCCTTAGGTTGTCAAAGGTTTCGGCAATATCTGCCAACATCTCTTTTTCCCCTTTACTTTTAATCACCATGTCATCCACGTAAGCTTCCAAGTTTCTTCCTATTTGTGTCCGGAAGGCCGAATCAACTAGACGTTGGTAGGTCGCCCCTGCGTTTTTCAGGCCAAACGGCATCTTTGTGTAGCAATAAGTTCCCTGTTCTGTGTAGAATGCCGTCTTTTCTTCGTCCTCCTCAGCCATTTGTACTTGATGGTACCCTTTATACGCATCAAAGAAGCATTTGTATTTGTATCCTACCACCGACTCAATCTTCCAATCAATCTCAGGAAGAGGGTAATAATCCTTCGGACAGGAATAATTCAAATTTTTGAAATCAATACACATGCGCCAACTTCCGTCACATTTTTTGACCAACACTGGATTGGAAATCCACGTAGGATATCTTACCGGCCTAACAATACCGGCTCTTAGCCACTCCTCCACCTCCTTTAATATCACTTGATTCTTTTCAGCCGAGAGGCTTCTTCTTTTTTGAGCGACCGGAGTGTCTGAAACATTCACATTCAAGTGATGTTTTATTAATCGCCTAGGAACACCGGTCATGTCCGAGGGTTGCCAAGCGAACACATCGTTATTCCTTCTTAGAATTTCAACAAGATACCTCCGACATTCCGTGGAGAACCCTGTACCTATAGCAACCAGTTGGTCCGGATACGCTGGGTTCACAAGCACCCCTTCCGTTGAGATATCCTCCACGACCTTCTCCTCAGGTATTGATTTTTCTCGTGGGTTATCCTGTTGGCTTTCCTCTATCCTTCGGCACTGCAGGACAGCCGCAGGTCTAGCTTTTACGGTGGCTACCCCTCGAGGCGTGGGAAACTTGATCATGGAGTGGATGGTGGATGGAACGGCCCTAAGCCCCTTCAACCCCGTCCTTCCTAGTATAACATTGTAAGGTGACGGGGATTGTACCACACAGAATTTCATTATGGTCTTTCGGAACAACCCATTATCATCGAATTTTACCTCTAGCTCTATATTTCCCAACGGCCTGTTTGTTTCCCCGGAGAAACCAATCAACGAAGTATTGGTTTCTTCCAATCTCTCCTTAACGGATGCATCCAAATTACGGAAACAATGCTCATACATTACGTTGACAGAAGACCCTTCGTCTACATATATTCTCCTTACTAGATATCCTTCTATGTCTCCCTCTATGATAAGTGGTTCTTCTGACAAATCACTTGTTGATATGGACGGGAATACTATCGGTACTTTCATCCAATCTTCGTCCCAGCCTCCGTAATTTCTTTTCTGGACGATGGAAAAGCTCCGGATCATGTTAATCACCTTATTCTTTCCTTTGTCCTCTTTTTTACGGAAATCCCTATTTCCTCCGGCATCCCTTTGCTTCCAGTCTCTGAGTAGGTGATCGAGTTTCCCTGACTTCAATGCCATTTCTAATTGCTTTTTGAGTTGATGACAATCGTTCGTGAGGTGGCCCCTCTCACCGTGGTATTCACAAAACCTATCCATGTTTTCTACCCTTGGTCTACCAATCATCAGTGGAGGTTGAGGCAGATTCAACTGACGCTCGGTAGTTAAGATTTCACGCGGAAGTTTGACCAACGAGCCTATGTTCGTACGCTCAGCATTGCTCCGAAATGGTTCCTAACGTTGGTAATTACCCCGGCTATTTGCCTCGGCCCGTCCAGGGTTGGTTCGAGGAGAAATGTAAGGTTGGAATACATCCCTTCGTCGCTGGTCATTCCGACGGTCTACCATGAACCTGTTTCCAAAACCTCCTCTAACCATCCGATCTCCCTTGGGAGTGGAGTAATTCCCTCGGCCTGTATCTGTTCCCTCTCCTTTGGGTAGTTCTGTATCCTGGAAAGCTTTTTCAGACCTTATGAAGTCATCCACTCTGGTGAACATCTCGGTTACCGTTCGTGGCACCCTATCTGAGAACTTCTTAGCGAGAGCTGGACACTTATGTGCACCCATGAAGGCCGAAATACGCATGATCTCAGGAACCCCACTGATATAGCTTGCTTCATCTGTCCATCGTTCTTTGAAGTCTGGTAACGATTCATGTGCCCTCCGGACAATCTTGGTGATTTCCGTAGGGTCTTTAGTACACTTCTTCCTTAATGAAAACCGAGTTGAAAATTGCTCCCTTAAACTGTTCCAACTGTCTATACTGCCCAGCTCCAGTCGTTCGAACCATCCTCCGGCTGCCCCATCCAAGGTTTGTTGGAACATGAGACACCAAGTTGGCATCGGCCACTGCCCTTGGTTGGCGGCTCCGGTGAACCTGGTAAGGTGATCATTCGGATCCGACGACCCATCATAAAACTTCATATTCAGCGGCATCACATAGTTTTCTCCTGCGAATTCAACTATTCGACGGGTGAACGGAGATCTTAGCACTTCCTTAAAAGGTTTCTTCAGCTCTTCGTCGGCCTCTGTCGTTTTCTCTTTTCCTTTATCTTTGTCATTCTCGTCTCCGAAATCTAGACGTATGGGTTGAACTATCCTTCCTCCCTTTGTATTATGTTCCTTAATAAGTTCCGTTAAAGATGCCATCTGACTGAGTATTATCGCCTGGAGGTTGAACGAATTGTTCTCTGAATCATCGTGATTATTCGTATTGTCGTTGTTATCCCCACTCCCTCCAACCTGGGGATCAGGCGTGTGGAAGGGGTGGAAAGGAGGTGGTCCTGACATTCGGATTCTATTGGTAGAATGAATAGCGGGTCCCACGGATGGCGCCAATTTGTTGAAGTAAAACCTTGTGAGTGGGTCCTGCCGTTAAGCTTGCCGCCCGGTCTCTGATAATACCCTGCACAAGAGTAGCACACGTTAGGCTCGCCTTGGGTTTTATCCCAAGACCAACCTCTGGTGTGAGGATGAGTATGTGAAAGGATGAAGGGTTTGTAATAAATGCTAGTGAGAGTACTGTGTGTGTATTAATTGAATCATAAATGAGGTGAAGGGTATTTATACTACTCACCTCATTACCTACTCTGCCTTGGGAAGGAGCAAGGCCATACCTGGTTGTTGGATGTCAGAACAAGTAGGCGACACGATCCTTAAAATCCTGGGATTGTGTTATGTCATCAGTTCACACCCGTTGAGGCTTTTCCTTCGGCATGTGCCCTTCGGCTAGGTCTATATGAGCCGAATGGTTCCTAGCCATTCGGCTACATGCGTCAACAAAGACAAAATTAAATTGCACAACCACCACTTCCCTATTTGTACTGAAACTTCAATGACCTCTTTTTCTTTTGCTCAGAAGCTAAACCTCTTGTAGAAGTCTCCAAACCAAAGTGCAAGTGAAACAACTAGCTTATAACGGATAATGCAACTAGATGGACTAAACAAGAAATGCAATATATGTGAATAAAATCTATAATTGTATATGTGGGAAATGAGTTTATAACGGATAATGCTTTGAAAATGTATCTCACGCTAACACTCAGGGACGGAGTCAGGGGTTCCCGCAGGTGCCCGTGCACCCCATGGAATTTTTCGATATATTGTTAATTTTTGAAAAAAACACCGATTTTTCTTAAAGTTATCTTAAATGCACCCGGTCGATCGAAATGTGTTTCTACTATTATTGTTCAAATTTTTTTGTGCACCCGGTAATATTTAGTACTGGCTCCGTCCCTGCTAACACTTAAGTTAATTTCTTGTGTAATGAACTACTTTTTATCCATTGAATGTATATACTTTTAACTTATTTGTGTGTATCGTCATGAGTAAAGTTTGATGCATTTTCAAATAACTGTTCATTAAAATGTATCGAACTTTACACATAAGGCTACACACAATATCGTAAGTGACACTTTTTCTTTTCGGAAACGATACTATCAAATGAAAAATTCATAATTCATCTTCCCTTTTTAGCAACATTGGAAATATCTTGACCTTACCATTTCCTTGTTATTTATATTTTAGGCATTTTTATTTATCTCCAAGCTACTAACAAGAGAGATATGTCTTAGTGTTAGTTTGAATACTAAGCTATGTTACCCTAATGGGATCGGCCTATTACGTATTCTAACATACCTCAATTCGTGCTTCAAAACAATCTTTTATTCCTAAAAGTAGCTCGCCTATTAAGGTTTATAAAGGTTTGAAACTGTAAATTGATGAAATCTGACACGTTAAATAATAAAACGGAAGGAACCTTACGTCCTTACCTTGTATCCATACAAATCACGACCTACTAACGAGCTATTTGCTAACATTTAAATTACACTAATGGGGTTTGAAATAATAATGTTTACAAGGCATCATAAGTACTGTTTACATGCGAAACAACACAATTACGAACAAGCCGATAGTGTCTTGTAGTTTTGAAGATCTGGTGTGACAATGATTTGGGGACACCTACAGTTGCGATAAATTCTAAACCTTTTAAAAGGAGTGATACTCAAAAACTTCATGACCTGTGACTTACAAAATAGAATTCATGGTTCCAAGTCGACATCTCAGAGGTAAGGAACTCCTAATTTGTATTATTTAAATTTAGATTGATTGATAACTTTGCTAGTATTGTTTTTGTGATCGAAATTTAGCATATCTATCATTATTTACACTAAAAGATATGGATAAATATACAAAAGTTACAAGTCTCATGCTTTAGACTTCTCCAACACCAGTCTAGTTTTAGCACAAAAATGAACAATCAATATATATTTTTTAACATAATACATTTCAAATGAGAGTTTGAATGTAACATATATATATTGTAGAACACATCCTAGCTAGTTTGATTTGCGAAAAAACAATAATAGTAAGAGTTAAATATAACAAGGAATCAGATTTTTTTATCTTGGTATAATGCCGAGAACACCTATTTCAACAATGATAGAAAGGTTTGTTGTTTGTGCATCGTAAAGTAAAATCACAAATATACATTGGCATGAGCATATACGTTGTGAGTTTCGCCCCGGCTTATGTCTAAAAATATTCTTTGGGGAGACACTACTCATTGTGAGACCAACACTTGATGTAAACATACTAATGGTGGTGCTTCTAGTGTGGTTTGATGCGCATGCGTATGGTGTTTGTTATAAAAGAAAGACAAGTAGTTCTCAAACCCAAGGTTCAAACAATGGCTGCTCACTTCTCAAAGTCAAATTGTCTCACTAAATACTCCAACCAGCTACAAAAACAAAAACAAAAAGATATAAACAGATAAAAAAGAGCCGGTGTTTACTAGGTTCTACAAAGGCCATCACCCATAATTTGTTACAAATAAACAAATACAAAATTTTAGGCCTTATTTTTTTAATCATATTGAAGTTAACAGAATAATACTCAGGTATAGTTCTTAAAAGCCCACTACTTCAACAATCAAAAAGACTACTTTAAAACTAGGGAAAAAAAAGGAAAAAAGATTATACCCTCAACCCTCAACGAGGATACATCGAGTCTGTGTGTCCTGATGAAGAGAGACGGATAGCTGCAAAAAAATGAATAACAGAAAAATACTTAAAGGCTATAACATAAAATGGAATGAGTAGTAAAAACATAGTTAAAGCCAATAAACATGCAGGGGGTTACGTGTAGATACCTATAATCAGTCATAATATACTTACTTTCAAATACTCTTTGTCGTAGGGAATGAACTCAGCAAAGCTGTAGTCTTCATTTGACACAAGCTCGATTATTCTTATACGATACTGCACGACAAAAAATAATGTTATTAATTCAATCAAAAGGAAAATATAAAGAAAAGGTCATAGAAAAAGAAAGCAACCGCATCACAAATGGCTTGGGTTAGGAGAGGGTCAACATCTTGGTAGTTGCTGCAAATGTTATAAAATCAAACATTAGAGGATACGAGGATTAAAAGTTTGTTAAATTCAACGAAATAATCATACATACCGAGAAATCTTTTCATAGAGATGTCGGAAACGAATCAACTAAAACAGCAAAATAAATTTTAATAAGTTTATGAGTATCAAAATTAAAAAAAAAAAAAAAAAAAAAAAAAAAAAAAAAAAAAAAAAAAAAAAACATTTGCATGTGATTAGAGCTATTGTTACTTACCCTTGCCATACCTGCTCTAGTACTTCTGGTTGACGTTCTTCATCGTATCCATATAGCTAAATAAATATATTTAGAAAAACAAATTACTTGCGACACATATTTCAACAAAAAAGAACAAGCATGAACTTCATAATACGTACATTTCAAATAAGAGTTCGAATGCAACATGTATAAAAGTTCCTAGCTAGTTTGATTTGCGAAAAACAAAGCACTAATTTGAGATAAAATAATAAGGAATCAGATTTTTTTTACCTTCTTATAATTCCGAGAACACCTATTTTAATAATGATATAAATTTGTTGCTTGTGCATCGTAAAGTAAAAGCACAAATATAAATAGGTTTGAGTATATGAGGTGTGAGTTTCGCCCTGGCTTATGTTTGAGAATATTCTTTGGGGAGGCACAACTACTTGTTGCATGACCACACTTGATGCTAACATATTCATGCAGGTGGGGTTGTGTGTGTGACTTACCTTGAGAGGAGGATGGTGTATGTTATGTGTGTGTTTGTTGAAGATAGCCGTAGTTATTGACTAGACGAATACCCGTGCATAGCAACAGTTCCTAGCGACATATAATTAACGATTTGTGATATTGTGGTGAGTGTTTTGTGTAACATACAAAATAGATCGTGAACAGATCATAAGGTAATTGCAAATGGTTGTACACACGATAACTAAAGTCTAAGAAAAATTCAAAAACATCTATCAAACAATATATAAAAACATTTATCTACTTAAAGTTGAACATGATTTTATTTTCTTTTGTATGTCAAGGCAGTCTTTTTCATGGGATGAAGGTGCTTGTTATGCCCCAATAAACATGATAAGCATTTGCTTTATCTTTATTTTACATGTCAAAGTTTCTATTTACATGACAAAGTTAGTAAATGATAAACTTTGTTGCTGGCAATAAATAACTCAATTATAAAAATTGAACTTTAAGTTATAAAGCTTTGATATTTTTTATCAGTGAATAATTTTTTATCGACAAACTGTGTTCGTAGCGTTAATTTAATAAACATTAGTTACATGATCTAACATTAACTTTGTAAACTTCACGAAACTATTAGTAAATGTTGGCTTCTCATAAACTATTTTTCAAATGAAAGTTAAATGACTTCATAATTTAAACTTTGATAAATATAGAGAGTTGACTGTATACGACATCTATGTATTTAACGAATTCACTGGTTGCTTAAAATACAACTTTAACTTCTATTTTGTTAGCAATAGATTAAAATATTGGTTCAAACGAAATTGACAATCTTAAATTAAAGACATACACACTTGAAAATCAGTCACTTGTTTTGCATACACATATTCGTTCCAAGCGTAAAAGGTCTATAAAAATATACAAAATACCATCACTTTTCTTGTCGTGTGATATTCAAAGCTCACTGAGCATATCTATTGCAAGTTGAGCAACTATTACTCATCTAACTCATTTTACCAAATTAATTATTACTCTATTAAAAGTATACAACACACTTATGGCAATATTCATGCCTATAAATGAAAATTTGACTAAAACAAAACATCCTCACATGATTTTAGGTTCCCAATAATAGTTTAGCTTCCCAATAATATTCTTTTGTAGACCTAGGTTGCTTTCTTGAATTGTGCAAAAATATTTGAATTGAAACTTTTTTTTTAGTGATAAGGTATGCAAAAATACTTTGTATGTTTGAAAATATTCATTGGAGAGACAATACTCTTTGTGTTATTAAAGTTGCTTGAAGCTAACATACTAATGGCTTGTGAGAGGAAGACAAAGAGAGAATGGTCTTGGTTGAATTGTGCAAAAATACTTTGTATGTAAATGTATGTACTCGAGGTGAACCGATTTTGCAGCTTACTCTAGATATTACTCCGTATTTTATATCACGTATAATGGTATATTATTTATTTATTTATTTTTTTTCAATTTTGATTTTACACATACATAAAAAAGAATTTTTTTAGACAACCGTGTATTACACGGGTATTAAGCTAGTTAAAAGTATACAACACACTTATGCCAATATCCATGCCAATAAATGAAAATTTGACTAAAACAAAACATCCTCACGTGATTTTAGGTTCCCAATAATAGTTTAGCTTCCCAATAATATTATTTTGTAGACCTAGGTTACTTTCTTGAATTGTGCAAAAACATTTGAATTGAAACTTTTAATATTTAAGAAATCTCAAAGTATTTCCAATTTTTAAATTTCCGAAATTTTTAAGTTCAATTTTTTTTTTATGAAAAAAAACAAAAAAAAAATACGGAAAAAAAAATACCGTATGAATCTTAAAAAAAAAATGAAAAAAACGTATTTATTTACAAAAAAATATAGATTTACAAAAAAAAATACGGATCTATGAAAAAAAAAATATGGATCTATGAAAAAAAAACATACCGTATGGATCTTTAAAAAAATGAAAAAAAAGGAAAAAAAACGTATTTACTTACAAAAAAAATATAGATTTCCAAAAAAAAATACGGACCTCAAAACCACACCAAACGGACCTCAAAATTATTAGTCCAAATTTTTCCAAGCTCAATAACAACAACAATAACCAAAGTGACCATATGCCGAGACCATAGGATCTCGGCTTGGCTTTAACGAGCAGCCACCAACCCCTCGGCACTTGACCGGATTCCACAACAACAACAACAATAATTCATCATCACCACAACAATCCAATCATCCATTACTTTTTACCAAATCCAATATAAAGTCCAAGAAACTCAAAATCTAACAAAGAAATAAAATGAACAAAAAGAATAACAACATCAAGACTCGACCATGAATTAATCATACCCAAAACCACTCGGTCGTGAGCCTAGGCTCACGATTTGGACCCAAACCAATCGACATCATCACAAACATGGTACCAACCCTTGTTTTTATCAATAAAAATTATTTTCCCACAAGTTTTATTAAGAAAATATCAAAACCCATTTGATTTCATCCATGTGTTCACGGATTTAGTGCACATCGAGATAAAAAATGGCATACACTCGATACTACTCACCTTCTTTTTCTTTAAAACTTACGGATCCAACAACAAGAATAAAGATGGTGATGATTTGAGATGAAAATGATTTAGATTCGTGTGTCTTTGGTGGATTAGAGGTGCGTGTAGTAAACCAAAAGAAAGATAATAATGTCGGGATTAAGATGGTGGTATTGGTTTGCAAGGGTGGCCGGCGATGGAGTGGTGGTGGCCGGTCAAAGGCAGCGGTGTGTGTGGTGTGTGTGTGTGTCGGCTGCACAAGGGGGAGGAAGAAACACAAACCCTAAATGGGTAAATGGTGATGATATAATAAATTTTGAGAGGGAGAGAGAGTGTAAGTTAAATTTGGAGAAGCAGATTTAATTAAATGAAAAAAAAAGTAGATAGTGGTTGATTAAATGAGGATTGATTGTAGTTAATGCACATATGTAGTTAAGAAGGACAAGGGTAAAATGAGGAATACATTAATTTCAGTTTTTCACATCTTGACTTGTTGACAAAATTATAAGTAGTATAGATATAGAGAAGATGGGGTAGTTGATATTGAATGCACTATGCATGTTTGATTTCCTTTGATGTGCACTTTACATTTAACATTTATTACGCACGTACTTTTTCCCTATACATTTGTAAAAGCTTCAAACTCTATACATTTTATCTTTTAAAAAAGTGAAACACTACAAAATGGAGTTCATGCTGAGAGGTAAAGAAACTCCTAACTTGTATCATTTAAATTCAGCTTAATTGATAACCATGCTAGTATAGTTTTGGTGACCCATATTTAGCATATGTATCATTATTTACACTAAAAGATACAGATAAATATACAAAAGTTACAAGTCTTGTGATACTTTTCCAACACCAATTAATTTTTAGCACAAAAATGAACAATCATGAACTTCATAATACGTGCATATCAAATAAGTGTTCGAATGTAACACATATAAAAGTTTAAACGCATTCTAAATAGTATGATTTGCAAAAACAAAGCAGTAATGTGAGATAAAATAATAAGGAATCAGATTGTTTACCTTGTTAAATTTCCAAGAACACCTATTTCAATAATAGAATGGTTTGTTGCTTGTGTGTCGTAAAATAGAAGTAGAAATATAAATAGGTTTGAGCATGTTCGGTGTGAGTTTCTCCCGGGCTTATGTTTGAAAATATTCATTGGAGAGACAATACTCTTTGTGTTATTAAAGTTGCTTGAAGCTAACATACTAATGGCTTGTGAGAGGAAGACAAAGAGAGAATGGTCTTGGTTGAATGTGTGTTTATGTTGTTTGTTGAAGATGTTGAATGACTTGAGGGAGTCGGAGATGGTATTTATAGTTGGAAATGTTTGGGAATGAGTTGTTTGTGATTGGTGAGTTTTGTGTCACACGGATTGTGAGTGAGATGATCTGGGGATTCTGGGCCGTTGGATGGAGTGGATATTGTGGAAGTTTTTTCGGTATTTGGATTTGGTTTTGTTGATGTTGTTGGCATGCAATGGCATTGAAGATGGGTAGCTGTTATTTAATCACACTTCAATTCTCGTAGGTGAAAGTGCTTGAACTCAATGAGACCATTGCAATGTTAAACTAGGGGTGAGCAGAAAAACCGAAATATCCGAATAAACCGAAAACCAAAACCGAACCGAACCTGAAAATAACCGAATCGAACTTATAACCGAACTGAATTTGCCAAAACCGAACCAAACCGAACTTTTAATTCGGTTCTCGGTTTGGATATAGTTTTGGTAATCAAAACCGAAAACCGAATTCATATAAATTTATATATTTTTTATATATTTATATATATAAAAAGATCAATAAAACGTTATATATATATTTATATTTATATTTATATTTATATATATATATATAAATAACAAAAAAATTCTATCATAATATTAAAAAATACTGTTTATGTTTGAAATAACTTTTTTGGCAAAATATATTTGTATATTTTTCTTTTTTTTAAATAAAGTGTGTAATTTGGTTAAACCGAAAACCGAACCGAACCAAACCGAACTAGAATTTAACCAAACCGAACCAAAAACCGAATTTGAATTCGGTTTGGTTTGGTTCACGGTTTGACCCTAAAAAATTTTTTAACCGAATTAACCGAATAACCGAAAACCGAACCGATCAACACCCCTATTAAACTCATTGTTTTGTACATATGTTGGACTCATATTTAAAACATCTATATGCATGCATTTACGAAGTACAATTATTCAGACGAGTCCAGATTTTGGCTATGCCCGAAAAAACTAGCGGTAGTTCACGACAACAAAAATGGCAAATTTACATACTTTTTAGTACATGTTTTAAATAAGAGTTGGAATTTGATATTTAAATTTTTAAACGACATCCGAGCTAGTCTCATTTGCGAAAGAAATTCCTAGTTTCCAAAAAAAAAAAGAAAAAAAAAAGAAGAACAATGTAGCTTGATAAAATGACACGTTTGTTATAGTGTTATACGTTACGATACTTGGTTTGCTTAAACACATAAAATTCAAGTTTCTACTACATGTATAGACTTCATTTACTTCTTCACATGCCAATTTAAATTCTCATGTCCTTTAGTAGTTATTCATTTCAGTATATCACCCGATTCATTAACTCACTAATGTATGTACTTTTCAATAGTGCTCAAAATGAACATTTTTAATAGGGTGTGCTTTTAACATCGCAGGAAAATGAAAACAATATCTCATGGACATAGCCACACAAATTCTGTAAACCAAGAAAAAACACGCAATAGCCTACCTATGGCATGACAACACCTCTGCGATACGAACAGAGAAAACAGTCCATATTGAATTACTGAAATGTCAAAAGTCAATCATTTTCCCAAGTAAATACTAGAAGTAACAATTTACGAAATACAATTATACAAGTAAACAATGTTAGACTCATTGTTTTGAACATATGTTGGTCTCTTATTTAAGACATTTATTTGCATTTAGGAAGTGCAATTATCCAATTTCAGAAAAGTCTTGTAAAAACTAGCAGTAGTTCATGCCTTCACGACAACAAACATGGCAAATTTACATACTTTTTAGTACATGTTTCAAATAAGAGTTGGAATGTAACATATGTAAATTTTTAAACACATCCGAGCTAGTTTGATTTGGGAAAAAACGAAGCAGTAATGTAAGATAAAATAAAGTGCTACTTATGTTTGACATAACTTATAATAAACATACATTTGTGGTAGAACCATGCAAGAAGGGTGTATTCGATTATGATTGTGATTCTAACTTTGGGATATAAAACATAAAACATAAAACAATCGATTAGAGGAATGCTTTATAACTTTTAACAAACAACTTTTTTTTCCTAGTAACTAAACAAAAATATATTATGACGGTACCATTTAAACTATGTTATTTCATTGTTGAACATTTTGTTGTAAATGAACACGAAGCATGTGTTGGAACATTACTAATAAATTTGGTTGTGTTTTTATAATTACCCACGAAATAGATATTAGTGACAGTTTTTCTGTCACTAAACCGTCGCAAAACCGTTGCTAATTAAGCATCATTATTGTAAAGACGCGTCTAATCGCAATGGTAACGGTTATATCTATTAAAAAGGCATCAGTAAGTGAACCATCGCGACTGTTTGAATCGATTTCAGTTAGCGACGGTTATTCTGTTGCTAGGTCGTCGCTAAAGCGTCGCTAATTGTGAACCATTGTGACTGTTACGAAAAGAAGCGTCTCTAAGGCCATTTGAAGGGGTATTGTGACTGTTTTGAAGGGTCACCATGTGCCTATATATAGAGGACGAATTTGTCACTTTGGAATCATGAAAAACACACAAACATCATTCATTTCCATCATCATAACATAACCGATTCGCTAGATTCAAGTTTCATACTTGATTTGATTGTTGTATCCTCTAAACAGTTTGTACTAGATAGGACGAATTTCTGTTTAAGGACACTGCTAATCGCAGGCCTCAATCTGTTGATATAATCTTACGATTATATACAAAACAATTTGTATTACGATTATATTATTCCTAACAATCTTAAACAGAAATTTTTTCAGAGATGGATCAAACGATTCAGAAACCGCATGTTGAAAAACCTGAAAAATTCAAAGGGTCTGATTTTCGTCGTTGGCAACAAAAGATGTTGTTTTATTTGACAACATTGCATGTGTCAAATGTTCTCACGGATTCTGAACCAACAGATCCGTATGCGGAGGGACATAATGTTCCTACCGAAGCACAAGTGGCAGACTATGAAAGGGCCGCCTCACAATGGAATCATAATGAATATAATTGCAGAAATTATCTTCTGAATGCTTTGGATGATTCCTTGTATGATATTTATTCTTCCTTTACAAGTGCAAGGGAAATATGGATATCTTTGGAAAAGAAATACAGGACAGAAGTTGCATGTTCTAAGAAGTTTGTTATTGGAAAATTTCTAAACTTCAAGATGAATGATGCAAAGCCTGTTGTAAAGCAAGTGGAAGAACTCCAAATCATAGTCCATGAATTGGAAGTAGAAGGCATGGGTATAAACTCTAACTTTCTTGTTGGTTCTATTATTGAAAAATTACCTCAATCCTGGAAAAACTTTAAGTTATATCTTAAACATTTGACTGACGATATGAGTTTTGAGCAACTTGTTCTTAAAATTCGTGTTGAGGAAGATAACAGGATGCAGGAAAAGGCTGATGCAAATTCGATAGAACCAAATGCAAACATGGTTGGAGAAAGCTCTTCCAAATCAAAGAACTACCACAAAAATAACAAAAAGGGTGGTGGTTCTGGACAGAATTCTTCCAAGGATAAGAAGAAAGATTACACCCAACAAAAGAGCAACAACTTCAAGAAAGTTTATCATTGTTGGGTCTGTGGGAAACCTGGTCATAAAGCCAAGGATTGTCGCCACAAGAAAGAGCATGGAGGAGGAAATTTTGGAGGAAATTCCAGCCAAGCAAACTATGTTGCCTCTCCAACAGAATTTGCTGGAGTAATTGAAGCCTACTTGACTACAAATGATGTTGATTGGTGGTTGGATACTGGTGCAACAAAGCACATATGTAATTCAAGAAGTATTTTTGTTTCTTACCAAAAGGTGAATGAGACTGAACCAATGTTTATGGGGAATGGAACTTCTTCAAAGATTGAAGGAAAAGGCAAAGTCATACTGAAGCTGACTTCTGGAAAAGATCTTGTGCTCTCAAACGTGTTGCATGTGCCTAACATCACCAAGAATCTGATTTCTGGCCCTATTCTTAGTAATAAGGGATTTAAACTTGTATTTGAATCAGATAAATTTGTAATCACCAAGGGTGGTGTGTATGTAGGAAAGGGTTACCTTGATCAGGGACTCTTTAAACTAAGTACTGTAACAAATGACAATGTTATTAATAATAATAACGCGGGCACTAGCACCGCTTCTGTGTATATGATTGATCCTTCTTTCTTATGGCATTCTAGATTAGGCCATGTTAATTTCCGTTCCTTGCAAAGAATGATAAACTTAGGCATGTTGCCTAAATGTACAATGGATAAAATATCCAAGTGTGAAATTTGTGTTGAATCTAAATACACAAGTCATTCACATAAATCTGTAGAAAAATCAAATGAAATACTTGGTTTAATTCATACAGATTTATGTGATTTCAAAGCAACACCATCAAGAGGAGGAAAGAATTATTATATTACTTTCATTGATGATTGCAGCAAATATTGTTATGTGTACTTAATAAATACCAAAGATGAAGCCTTGAATATGTTTAAGACATATAAGGCAGAAGTTGAAAATCAACTAGACAAAAAGATCAAAATTCTAAGGTCTGATAGAGGAGGAGAATATGAATCCAATGACTTTGCTGAATTTTGTTCTACTTATGGTATTGTACACCAAACAACAGCCCCATACACCCCACAACAAAATGGTGTAGCTGAACGTAAGAATAGAACATTGAAGAACATGATTAATTCAATGTTAATTACTTCAGGGGCTCCTCATAGTCTATGGGGTGAAGCATGTCTTGCTGCAAATACAGTGTTGAATAAAATTCCTCATAAAAAGAGTGACAAATCTCCATATCAATTATGGAAAGGAAAGCAACCTTCTTATAAAAGGATGAAAGTGTGGGGTTGTTTGGCAAAGGTTCAAATACCTTTACCAAAGAGAACCAAACTTGGACCCAAAACAGTTGATTGTGTTTATCTTGGTCCAGCAAAGAATAGTGCTGCTTATAGGTTCCTGGTTTACAAATCCAATGTAGAGGATATAAGCAAAAACACAATTATAGAATCTGCTGAAGCAGATTTCTTTGAGAATATCTTTCCTTATAAGGATAAAGAGAAACAAATCTCAAATCCAAGGAAAAGAGTATTTGATGATCAATTGTCTCTAGATCAAAGAGAAAACAATTCTGAGGTTCAACCAGAGAATGATGAACCTAGAAGAAGTAAGCGTGCAAAAGTCTCTAAAGACTTTGGACCGGATTATATGACCTATATTGTGAATGAAGAACCACAAACATATAAGGCTGCTATGGAGTCATCAGAAGCACCTTATTGGCAAGAGGCTATTCAAAGCGAAATAGACTCAATTGTGCATAATAATACATGGAAATTGGTTGATCTACCTTCGGGACATAAACCAATAGGCCATAAGTGGATCTTCAAAAAGAAACTAAGACCTGATGGTACCATAGAGAAGTATAAGGCTCGTTTAGTAGCAAAAGGATACCGTCAAAAAGAAGGTCAAGATTTCTTTGACACTTATTCACCGGTTACAAGGATAACCTCCATAAGAACGTTAATGGCAATAGCCGCAATTCACAACCTGATTATACATCAAATGGATGTGAAAACTGCGTTCTTAAATGGTGAATTAGATGAAGAAATCTATATGCAACAACCCGAGGGGTTTGTAGTCAAAGGTCAAGAGCATAAGGTATGTAAATTGGTTAAATCTCTTTACGGCCTTAAACAAGCTCCAAAGCAATGGCATGAGAAGTTTGATAACACTCTTTTATCAAACGGCTATCAAATAAACGAATGTGATAAATGTGTATATGTTAAACAATACAAAAATGCATTTGTCATTATTTGTTTATATGTAGATGATATGTTGATCATGGGAACAAATATGGATGTTATAAACCAAACCAAGAAAATGCTTCATTCTTCATTTGAGATGAAAGACATGGGAGAAGCAGATGTTATTCTTGGTATAAGGATTCAAAAGAATTCCAATGGATACATCCTTACCCAATCTCATTACATTGAGAAGACCCTTAAGAAATTTGGGCACTATAATGATAGACCGGTTGTAACTCCCTTTGATCCTAAGGTTCAACTCAAGAAGAACAAAGGACAAAGTGTATCTCAGTTACAATATACACAAGTACTAGGAAGCTTGATGTATATAATGAACTGTACACGACCGGATTTGGCATATAGTGTAAGTCGGCTTAGCCGATATTCACATAACCCTGGGAGAGATCATTGGGATGCACTAGTCAGAGTGCTTCAATATCTTAAGCATACAATGGCTTATGGGTTACATTACACTAAATATCCTCCTGTGTTAGAAGGATTTTGTGATGCAAATTGGATTTCCAATTATAATGAAGGAAAGTCCACAAGTGGTTATGTATTTACACTTGGAGGGGCTGCAGTATCATGGAAATCATCTAAGCAAACTGTGAATACCAGATCAACAATGGAAGCAGAATTTGTAGCCTTAGACAAAGCTGCTGAAGAAGCAGAATGGCTTAAAAGCTTTCTAGAGGGTATTCCCTTGTGGCCAAAACCTGTGACTGCTGTGTGTATACATTGTGATAGTATGGCTGCTCTTACCAGAGCAAAGAATCAAATCTATAACGGCAAGTCAAGACATATAAGACGTCGCCACAATACGATAAAGGACTTGTTAAGAAATGGAATCATTTCCATCGACTACGTTAAGTCAAAGGAAAATATAGCAGATCCTTTGACAAAAGGCCTTTGTAGAGAACAAGTCATATTTACATCGAGGGGTATGGGCTTAAAGCCAACACAATGAGTAACTACTCGGCGGAAACCTAACCTAGCAAAATTGGAGATCCCATGGTCTAGGTTCAATAGGAAAACTAGTTGAGGAAAACTCAAAAAGTACCAACACACAGGTATGCCCATTCCTATGATGAATGTTGTGTGTTTTTCCGTTGATGATTGAGGGCTGAATTCTAATTCTTAATAATGCGAATAGCTTTTACAGTGGAATACTACGGAATATTCTTGATTTGCATTACCTATACGAGATTGATGTGTCGTCGCATCTTTGGGAACCAGATGGCTAAGTTCTCTAAAATTCTCATGAATAAGGATATGTTCACGACCGAAATGAACACAACGGTAAGAATCTGTTATTACATAAATATGATATGTGTGATACTTATTGTCTCGATTTACTACAAAACGTGGCTAGTTCAAGACTTATGTTCACTATACACAAAGTAAATCCGATATGTACTCACTAGGATAGGTTCAAGTCCAAAAGACACCTAATCTGATGCATGTCATATTACATTTGATGGAAATAGAATAATAAGTAATTTTCTTATTTTCTATTCAAATGTGGGGTATTATTGGTGTTTGAATAGAAAATGTGGGGTATTGTTGGAACATTACTAATAAATTTGGTTGTGTTTTTATAATTACCCACGAAATAGATATTAGTGACAGTTTTTCTGTCACTAAACCGTCGCAAAACCGTTGCTAATTAAGCATCATTATTGTAAAGACGCGTCTAATCGCAATGGTAACGGTTATATCTATTAAAAAGGCATCAGTAAGTGAACCATCGCGACTGTTTGAATCGATTTCAGTTAGCGACGGTTATTCTGTTGCTAGGTCGTCGCTAAAGCGTCGCTAATTGTGAACCATTGTGACTGTTACGAAAAGAAGCGTCTCTAAGGCCATTTGAAGGGGTATTGTGACTGTTTTGAAGGGTCACCATGTGCCTATATATAGAGGACGAATTTGTCACTTTGGAATCATGAAAAACACACAAACATCATTCATTTCCATCATCATAACATAACCGATTCGCTAGATTCAAGTTTCATACTTGATTTGATTGTTGTATCCTCTAAACAGTTTGTACTAGATAGGACGAATTTCTGTTTAAGGACACTGCTAATCGCAGGCCTCAATCTGTTGATATAATCTTACGATTATATACAAAACAATTTGTATTACGATTATATTATTCCTAACAATCTTAAACAGAAATTTTTTCAGAGATGGATCAAACGATTCAGAAACCGCATGTTGAAAAACCTGAAAAATTCAAAGGGTCTGATTTTCGTCGTTGGCAACAAAAGATGTTGTTTTATTTGACAACATTGCATGTGTCAAATGTTCTCACGGATTCTGAACCAACAGATCCGTATGCGGAGGGACATAATGTTCCTACCGAAGCACAAGTGGCAGACTATGAAAGGGCCGCCTCACAATGGAATCATAATGAATATAATTGCAGAAATTATCTTCTGAATGCTTTGGATGATTCCTTGTATGATATTTATTCTTCCTTTACAAGTGCAAGGGAAATATGGATATCTTTGGAAAAGAAATACATGACAGAAGTTGCATGTTCTAAGAAGTTTGTTGTTGGAAAATTTCTAAACTTCAAGATGAATGATGCAAAGCCTGTTGTAAAGCAAGTGGAAGAACTCCAAATCATAGTCCATGAATTGGAAGTAGAAGGCATGGGTATAAACTCTAACTTTCTTGTTGGTTCTATTATTGAAAAATTACCTCAATCCTGGAAAAACTTTGAGTTATATCTTAAACATTTGACTGACGATATGAGTTTTGAGCAACTTGTTCTTAAAATTCGTGTTGAGGAAGATAACAGGATGCAGGAAAAGGCTGATGCAAATTCGATAGAACCAAATGCAAACATGGTTGGAGAAAGCTCTTCCAAATCAAAGAACTACCACAAAAATAACAAAAAGGGTGGTGGTTCTGGACAGAATTCTTCCAAGGATAAGAAGAAAGATTACACCCAACAAAAGAGCAACAACTTCAAGAAAGTTTATCATTGTTGGGTCTGTGGGAAACCTGGTCATAAAGCCAAGGATTGTCGCCACAAGAAAGAGCATGGAGGAGGAAATTTTGGAGGAAATTCCAGCCAAGCAAACTATGTTGCCTCTCCAACAGAATTTGCTGGAGTAATTGAAGCCTACTTGACTACAAATGATGTTGATTGGTGGTTGGATACTGGTGCAACAAAGCACATATGTAATTCAAGAAGTATTTTTGTTTCTTACCAAAAGGTGAATGAGACTGAACCAATGTTTATGGGGAATGGAACTTCTTCAAAGATTGAAGGAAAAGGCAAAGTCATACTGAAGCTGACTTCTGGAAAAGATCTTGTGCTCTCAAACGTGTTGCATGTGCCTAACATCACCAAGAATCTGATTTCTGGCCCTATTCTTAGTAATAAGGGATTTAAACTTGTATTTGAATCAGATAAATTTGTAATCACCAAGGGTGGTGTGTATGTAGGAAAGGGTTACCTTGATCAGGGACTCTTTAAACTAAGTACTGTAACAAATGACAATGTTATTAATAATAATAACGCGGGCACTAGCACCGCTTCTGTGTATATGATTGATCCTTCTTTCTTATGGCATTCTAGATTAGGCCATGTTAATTTCCGTTCCTTGCAAAGAATGATAAACTTAGGCATGTTGCCTAAATGTACAATGGATAAAATATCCAAGTGTGAAATTTGTGTTGAATCTAAATACACAAGTCATTCACATAAATCTGTAGAAAAATCAAATGAAATACTTGGTTTAATTCATACAGATTTATGTGATTTCAAAGCAACACCATCAAGAGGAGGAAAGAATTATTATATTACTTTCATTGATGATTGCAGCAAATATTGTTATGTGTACTTAATAAATACCAAAGATGAAGCCTTGAATATGTTTAAGACATATAAGGCAGAAGTTGAAAATCAACTAGACAAAAAGATCAAAATTCTAAGGTCTGATAGAGGAGGAGAATATGAATCCAATGACTTTGCTGAATTTTGTTCTACTTATGGTATTGTACATCAAACAACAGCCCCATACACCCCACAACAAAATGGTGTAGCTGAACGTAAGAATAGAACATTGAAGAACATGATTAATTCAATGTTAATTACTTCAGGGGCTCCTCATAGTCTATGGGGTGAAGCATGTCTTGCTGCAAATACAGTGTTGAATAAAATTCCTCATAAAAAGAGTGACAAATCTCCATATCAATTATGGAAAGGAAAGCAACCTTCTTATAAAAGGATGAAAGTGTGGGGTTGTTTGGCAAAGGTTCAAATACCTTTACCAAAGAGAACCAAACTTGGACCCAAAACAGTTGATTGTGTTTATCTTGGTCCAGCAAAGAATAGTGCTGCTTATAGGTTCCTGGTTTACAAATCCAATGTAGAGGATATAAGCAAAAACACAATTATAGAATCTGCTGAAGCAGATTTCTTTGAGAATATCTTTCCTTATAAGGATAAAGAGAAACAAATCTCAAATCCAAGGAAAAGAGTATTTGATGATCAATTGTCTCTAGATCAAAGAGAAAACAATTCTGAGGTTCAACCAGAGAATGATGAACCTAGAAGAAGTAAGCGTGCAAAAGTCTCTAAAGACTTTGGACCGGATTATATGACCTATATTGTGAATGAAGAACCACAAACATATAAGGCTGCTATGGAGTCATCAGAAGCACCTTATTGGCAAGAGGCTATTCAAAGCGAAATAGACTCAATTGTGCATAATAATACATGGAAATTGGTTGATCTACCTTCGGGACATAAACCAATAGGCCATAAGTGGATCTTCAAAAAGAAACTAAGACCTGATGGTACCATAGAGAAGTATAAGGCTCGTTTAGTAGCAAAAGGATACCGTCAAAAAGAAGGTCAAGATTTCTTTGACACTTATTCACCGGTTACAAGGATAACCTCCATAAGAACGTTAATGGCAATAGCCGCAATTCACAACCTGATTATACATCAAATGGATGTGAAAACTGCGTTCTTAAATGGTGAATTAGATGAAGAAATCTATATGCAACAACCCGAGGGGTTTGTAGTCAAAGGTCAAGAGCATAAGGTATGTAAATTGGTTAAATCTCTTTACGGCCTTAAACAAGCTCCAAAGCAATGGCATGAGAAGTTTGATAACACTCTTTTATCAAACGGCTATCAAATAAACGAATGTGATAAATGTGTATATGTTAAACAATACAAAAATGCATTTGTCATTATTTGTTTATATGTAGATGATATGTTGATCATGGGAACAAATATGGATGTTATAAACCAAACCAAGAAAATGCTTCATTCTTCATTTGAGATGAAAGACATGGGAGAAGCAGATGTTATTCTTGGTATAAGGATTCAAAAGAATTCCAATGGATACATCCTTACCCAATCTCATTACATTGAGAAGACCCTTAAGAAATTTGGGCACTATAATGATAGACCGGTTGTAACTCCCTTTGATCCTAAGGTTCAACTCAAGAAGAACAAAGGACAAAGTGTATCTCAGTTACAATATACACAAGTACTAGGAAGCTTGATGTATATAATGAACTGTACACGACCGGATTTGGCATATAGTGTAAGTCGGCTTAGCCGATATTCACATAACCCTGGGAGAGATCATTGGGATGCACTAGTCAGAGTGCTTCAATATCTTAAGCATACAATGGCTTATGGGTTACATTACACTAAATATCCTCCTGTGTTAGAAGGATTTTGTG
Organism: Artemisia argyi; assembly: GCA_030686995.1. Lineage (NCBI taxonomy): Eukaryota > Viridiplantae > Streptophyta > Magnoliopsida > Asterales > Asteraceae > Artemisia > Artemisia argyi. The sequence goes on along the minus strand of CM060682.1, from coordinate 16,795,489 downwards.
ATGCAAATTGGATTTCCAATTATAATGAAGGAAAGTCCACAAGTGGTTATGTATTTACACTTGGAGGGGCTGCAGTATCATGGAAATCATCTAAGCAAACTGTGAATACCAGATCAACAATGGAAGCAGAATTTGTAGCCTTAGACAAAGCTGCTGAAGAAGCAGAATGGCTTAAAAGCTTTCTAGAGGGTATTCCCTTGTGGCCAAAACCTGTGACTGCTGTGTGTATACATTGTGATAGTATGGCTGCTCTTACCAGAGCAAAGAATCAAATCTATAACGGCAAGTCAAGACATATAAGACGTCGCCACAATACGATAAAGGACTTGTTAAGAAATGGAATCATTTCCATCGACTACGTTAAGTCAAAGGAAAATATAGCAGATCCGTTGACAAAAGGCCTTTGTAGAGAACAAGTCATATTTACATCGAGGGGTATGGCGGTCGTTTCTAAGTTGAAATTCACATTTAAAAAAAAAAGAAAAAAATAGCAAGATGTATACTTTAAAGCATCCAAATGTCATTTACTTCTTCACCTACCAATTGAAATGCAACTACCAAAGCACATTTTCGATTACATATGACCTGTAATAGTTATCCATTGATCCATTCAATTTAAATACTTACGCCCTTTAGTAGTTATTCAGTCACCCCATTCATTACTTAATTATATGCATCCTCACTGATCAACACATGGTTGCTAATACCTGTCCATTCAATTTTGAGAGGATGGTGTTTGTTTTATGTATAGAGGGAGTACTTGTTGATACAGGGTGAAGAAGACGTGGTTGTTCATATTGAATGACTTATATTTAATTTGTTTTGATGTGCACTCAAGCGACTCAATATTAATGTGTTTGTTGATATAGAGAAGAAAATGTGGTTACTCGTACACCTGCTAAAGTGATAACCACATACCCCTAAATTTGTTTATTTTTTATATTTTTATATGTATTTTTTTAATTATAAAAATGCGAATAAAAAAATGGAACATTAAAACACAAAAAACACGGAACAAAAAACTTTTACGGAGTATGTCTTTTTAATAAAGTAGGTAAAACTGCTGAAAAAAAGTAGAACATAAACTATAAAGTTTTAAAAAGTTGATCGATTCATTTTACATACACCTCACGATACATTAATTGCTTGATTATGCATTGTTATTATCTTCTGTATAAGCTACTTTGAGGTGTTTTGTGATTATGTATGTTATGTGTAAAAAGGAGTTAAGATGGTGATATTACAAGTAAAAATGAGCAATTCACAAAAAGACGCGGAAATATGAATTTATGAAAGCAAGAATGACATATTCAACGTTGCAATGTTTTGGTCGTAACTTCTTAGTCCGAGCTTCATTTTAGATGATTCGAAAGGCTATGAAAAGAGGAAAAAGGCATCTTCATGTTTAAATAATTATATGTTAGAAAATCAGGAATTAGCTGATGGTCATGCTGTTGAGAAAAACATGTCGTGGTTTCTTATTATATACTTTTGGGTCTCATGTGGATTAAATACAACAAAAGGAATAAAAGTGGTAGTTTGTTTGCATAAGGGACGAGCAGGAATATAATGAAGGCCTGATTAAATTGGGGTTTGCTTGGTTTTGACATGAAGAAAAAGATAAAAAGGGAACCGACATATGAAGACATATATATAAAAAGAATTGATATCATTCGAAAAAGAATAAAGGATTCAATTCCTTTGGCTAATACAGTCCGTAACAATCATGCAAATCGGAACGGATATGATGTCTACTAATGTGATGCTCGGCTAAACCTCTTGTAATCTCTTCCGGTAAAATATATCTGGTTTGATCATGTTTATGGATTTTATTTTGTTTGTTAAATATTAATTCACATGATTTTAAAGCATATCCTTTGTTTGATTTTAATGTTTTAATATAATTATTTGATTAAATTATTATATGACATATTATTGCGAGTCAACGATTCGTGCCCAGTCTAATTAGTATAGGGGTTAAGACAATGGTATGGTAAATATAAATTGTACCCAGAATTGTTCATTTGAGTAATTATAAAATTATTTGATAGGATTATTGTAAGACATGTTATTGCTAGTCAACGAGTCGTGTTCAGTCAAACTAGTTTAGGGATTAAGACGATTTGTGTGGTAAACATAATTTGTGCCCAAAATTATTCTTTTCAAATAATACAAACAATGTCTATTTGATTTGGAAGCAAACATTAGTAATCATCCGTAATTTAGTCAAATCAATATATCCGGATTCGGGAGTGATTGCCTTTTCATCTCATTGTTCACAAATCCTATTTTTAGTTGCTTATTTACTTTTTATCGTTTATTTACATTCAAGTTTATTAATACTTTAATTATTAGTTTCTCAAACAAACTTATACGAATCAAATTATATATATTTATAAGTCCAGGTATTCGAAAGAAATACGAATAACCCGAGTCGTAATCCCGTGAAGGAGTGAATGGAATCGTGATAATCAATTTGTGAAATCGTGTCGTGAAAAGTGAAAAAGGTGAAATTGTGATTATAAATCTAAAAGAATGATTAGAAACTAGAAAATATGCAGAAGGTATAAGCTACTTATGCACAATTGTCTAAAAACATAAAACGGATTAACAAACGCGAATTTAAGAACGTAACGCACGAATTTAAAAGTGAGATTTAATGAAAAATGATCCTAAAAATGTAAAATAAATTTCTAAAAATCTTAAACAACTAAAAATAATTTTGAGAAAAAGAAAAATATATATATTTTTTATTTTTATTTATTTTCTATGATTTATTTTCTAATTTTGAAATATTAAAAAAGATTAAAAATAAAAGAAAATGTAAAAGTAATTGTGAAGAATACAAAATAAGTTCTGAAAAATCTAAAATAACTAAAAAGAATTTTCTAAAATATTTTTGAATTTTTTTATGCTTTTTCTAATTTTTATTTGATTTTTATTTATTTAAAAGATATTAAAAATAATTTAAAAACTAAAATAAAATGAGAAAAATAGCAAACTAAAAATATGAAACTTTAAGGAAAGTTCTAAAATATTATTTAAAACCTAAGAAAAATAAAAGTAATGAAAAATAAGCTGGAAAAAGTGCTTATTAGCTTAAAACAACTTATTACAAGTGCTTATTAATAAGCATTTGTAACCAAACTTTATGAAACTGACACAGAAGGTGTATAATACTCAAATAAGCCCTAATACATTCAATTCAGATCACAGGTAACACAAAAACTCAACAAATTATCAATAAGCAGTTTCAAATAAGCCAAAATATAAGCAAATCTTATCCAGAATAAGCCAAAGGTAAAAGAACAATGACATGCACTCAAGTAATCTTAAATGAACTCAATTAACACAATTAAGCTCAGATTATAAAACACAAAGCACTTGTGCAGGCCCTAGTATCAAACAGTCAAATAGGTTCTATGCTCTTACTTTGCAGGCTACAATAAGCTGTCCAAATAAGCACCAAACTAAAAACTAAAGGGGGGTAAAAGCTTAACTAAACTACTGAGATTCCAAATTACCAAAAAGCCCTATCTCAAACTTTCAATTACTGCCTCAATTGAATCCTAGTTCAGCAGCCTGTTGAGACAATAAGGCTGCAATAGCTGACTTTCACTATGCACATTCAAGTTGACCAAATCCAAATTCTATTGCTCAAAACTATTCCTAAATGTTATAAAAAACTAAAGTTACACTAATGTAAGCTATTTAACACTAATTAGCTACTAATACTACAACTTCACTAACTGATTTAATAAAATCAAACAGTTAACTACTATTAAATCCTAAGTTTGACTTATTACACTATAACCTACCGTTTTCATTTGTCTACTAAACTATTTATACCTAAAATGATCTGTCTAAACTAGTATAGCCACACAAAAATAACTAGAAGTCAGCAAACAAACTTGATCCAAACACTCCTTAATGTCCTAATAATAAACTTCTTTTAAGCACAGATGAGATTCAATCAGCAAAACTCAATAACAATGATCACATCAGATTACAATACTATAATAGAGATCAATAGAACAGAAATCAACAACTACTAACACTTATATCACAGATTCACAATTCTAATTACTCTAATTCAGAATTGGAACAGATTCAACACAATTGAAACAAAAGTGATCAAACAAGCTCAAATCTAACAATAATCAACTATGTTATGATCAATTAGAAGTAATGAAACAGTAACTACACACAAATCTAAACCATATGCTATATTATTTAAGAACTTCAAAAGTGAAAATGGAATTGAGAACTTACACGCTCAACCTCAGCTGAACATAGGTAAACTTGATCAAAGCCTATCTTTAGATAGGCTAAACACATCCATTTCTGTGTTTAGCATACCAGTTTACCCCAAGAATCATCACCTTCACCATCCTTTGACTTTCGTTGACCATTCATGAATATGAAATTTGAAACTGATTCAAGCTAATACAAACTCTCACAGTAGCTAACAAGCTAACATGAGATTGATTACTTCTACAATAAGCTTGTTTGCAAGCTAGATTTAAGAAAATGAAATCATTTTTTTTTATATTTTTTTTATATTTTTCTATTTTTTTAGATTTTTAATAAAGTGGAAAAGAATGAAAAGGTATAAGAGTAAAAGCTGAAAATGAATTTTTAACAATACTGAGATTGGAATTAAGTAGCTAAAAAAAAAACAAGTAACAATTAGGATAAATGGAAATGAGAAATAATTTTATTAGAATGAAAATAAGAGTACAATTTAAAGCTGAATTAAACTAATACATTTGAGAGAAAAATTCAACAGCATAACACTACACTAAAAAATTACACACAGATGAGCTAGAAATAGCCTCTATATATAGGCTGAGAAGAGAGTGAGGGGTGACATGTCCACGCTGGAAATCCGTGTGCTAGTGTGTTTCTTCAAAGCTCATCCAAGCCATCTAATCCGTACCCAATGATTGCAATCTATTACAACCGTTAGATTAAGCCCTAGTGAGGTGTTCCATCCACTAATAAGTGCCAACTGTCATTCCATGTGCTTCTTTGAGTCTGACAAGCTTCTGACAACTTCTAGAAGCATGCAATTTGACCAATTAGCCCTTAATTGCTGTAATTTGGCCTGCGTAATTTTCTTGGGTTATTTTGGATAATCACAAACCGATGCAAGTAACTCACTACAAGCTTATCGAGTCTTTTAGCCACGGACTACTAGAATCAGAGACAGTCTCAATTTGGTCATTTGGATTATTAGGGTGAGAAGGAATATCACACACTTGATCAAAAGTCCCCTGTGACTCTGATGCGTGGGAATCGCAACAGGCTTTACTTCTCGAGGGATCTCGAGAAGCTTACAACCCCCACCAGGCAGTGTACCTGATCGTTGTAGTATAGTATAGTGACAAGTACCGGGGGATTGATCGTTCAGCTAGGAATAGTGTCGTTAGGATTGAAATTAATCTAACTAGGTCTAAAGGTGAAGGATGATTCTTTTTGTATTTTTATATTTTATGAAAAGCAAGTAAAAATATCGGGTATTGGGAGAGTGGGCGGAATTAGTTGCTAATCAACTAACCCAAAAGCTACTAATTAAACTAATTAACAAGAAAACTAAACTAAGGTTCTACAAGATAAGTGAAGCATGTCTACCCATGATATGTTACTCCTTGCTAGCTATCCAATCCTACCTATTGAATTGTAACCTTGTTTTAATTGACGGGTTGTATTCCTTAATACCATTCATGGGGTGGCATACATAACTCCCCAATTCTATGAGCTCTTATCTCCTCCTACACCATGCCCAGCACAACTATAGGGATTGTAAACAGTGGCTCATGCATTAAATACAACCAATAAAGACCTAGTACGCCTCGGTTCATGTTTCTTAAGACGTTCAAGCATGTTACCATTTGGAGATCTGCCAGTTTTCTTAAGTCTAACATATAAATCATTCAATCAAAACAAGAATCAATAGGAAACAAGGATTATAAACTAAACCAACTAGATCTATTGAAGTTGTCACACCTTAATTGATGGAGATAGACACAACATCAATAAGAAATCAATGAGATCTAATCAATTATATACAAGTTTCACATAATCATAAGTAGACACAAGGTGAATTAGCAAATCATAATCAAAGAAGGACAATCAACAAGAATAATGAAAGACATAGTTGAGATAGAATCATCAAACCAATACATGATGTTTATGGAGTGATTGAAACCCTCTAAGTTGCTGGAAAAACACCCACCTAAACCCAGGAATCGACCTTAGGGTTTAGGGCTTACAAAAAGTGAAGTTATGAAGTTATATTTATAGGCATGTTTTCTGTCGGCCCTTCTTGACGGCGTCAGCCCGTTACTCTTGACGCCGTCAAGACCACTTTTTCACCAAATTGTAGATCTCTTCGTCCTCTTCGCGTGGGCTTTTGAACCACCTAAATCCGAGTTCGTATGCAAAAGTTATGACCAAAACAATATCAGCTACTCCGCGCGCAAGTTTTGACAAGTTTACACGTGACGGCCTTGGTGACGGCCTTGGTGACGCCGTCATCAACTATGGTATTTTATTCTTGGGACTTTGACGCCGTCAAGAGCAACTCTTGACGCCTTCATGCACTGTTCCCAGCATAGAAATTTGAGACTTTGCCGTTTTCTTCACTTTTATGCTCCAAAAACGTCCAAAATGGCTTCTTTTCGAGATTTCACTCTCCAAGTACCTAAAATCACAAAAGGAACGATTTAGGGCAATATTTGATCAAATAAAGTCGGATTCGGGCTTAAATGACCCCCTAAAAATGGATCATTTTTCGCCTCATCATATACCCTTACACTTGTGATTTGCTTGTCCTCAAGCAAATGCGCTTTTATTCTACTCAAAAGACAAGTTAGGGGTCATTTAACAATAATATAAAAGTAATTACAACAAATAATCGTTCCACTAAAGACCAATAGACAAGCACGGAGATCATACACAAGCACCTCACAAATAGTGTTTAGATACTCACATCTCTCGGGTGTAATAAAGTAATATAACATTATGGAAATGGAAGATATCTCTCACTACCTGTCATACCAAAATAGATTACCATAGGCTTGGGAAAGGATCAAACCTCCACCACATGGCGTAAGCACCTAGGATAAACTATCAAAAAGGTCTTTTAAAGGGTTGTAACGTTAGGTATAGGGATATGAATTACACGGTTTTGTTGGATAAAAGAAGTTTTACTGGTGGCGAGTTAACAATCTTAGTTAATTACATGTACAATATGGCGTTGCTAAGACTAGACTCGACTTAAGCTAATAAATGAAAAATAACAAAAACATAAAATGAACATAGAATAAAAACGGGATGGTAGTCCGTATGTTTTTTTTCTTTTTCTTTTTTTTTTCTTTTTTTTTTCTTGATTTTTTTCGATTTTTTTTTTTTTTTTTTTTTTTTTTTTTTTTTTTTTTTTTTTCATACACTCTTACCCTACCATCCAAAATAATACATCATAGGGGATGAGAATTCCCCTTACACTTGAATCTTTACATACTTTACATTAAACTAATCTAATGACTCGAATTAAGAAAATCAAAACACTTGGAGCACTTTTAAGATTAACGTACATATGGGGGTAATAAATGATGTTCTTCCCCATTACTCCATAAATAAGTACTTACCCATGAGTCCCAATCATCCCAAAATAATATGTACAGGGATATGACTCGACTTAGCAACCATGTAATCAATTAGAAAGTTAACTTAGGGTTTAACAAATAACAATAATGCACTAAAAATGAGCGCATACACGGAAGGCTAAGGCGATTTGGGTGTACATTTAAGTGGGGTGTAACAAATTCTTCCTTTAAGTAAAATGCTTAAAGTTAGAAACGAAAAGATAGGCTCGGAGGGGTGTACGAGGGGTTTCGTGTACTAAAAATGAGTACAACGCTAAGGGTGTGGGAAAAATTAGTTGACTTAACTAGCCAAGTAATATGACTTAAATGGTCAAGTAATTATGATACGGGTTTAACACAAGGGTGATCCTAATGCCTCTTATCATGTAGTAAATCCTACCACACGAATGTAGTCTCACTAGCGGTCTCGGGATGCATCACTAACGCAAGTTCTAGAATCTAAATGCTACCGGTACACTCATAAGCACTAATAATGAATGCTTTTCCAATCAAATCTAAAGGCGAACCTCACATATTTGGGTGGAAAATTTTTCTGAATATACGGTTATGTGCTAGTCATACAATCTCCTATCCATGAGACGCTTGCTATGGCTAAAGTTTCACTCCTAAATGTTGTAAAAAAAATTAAATTTGGCGCTAAAATTGCACTAACAAGTATTTCTCATAGTTTTATTACACATATACTATCAAACAAAACAAACTCAAGCGAAAGTGCATATGTAAGGTATCATCTTTTTACCCTCCCCTTACACTTAAGATGAACATTGTCCCCAATGTTCAAGTAAAGAATGTAAAAGTGAAAAAGTAAAGAGAATGAAATCAAATACTCCCCTGATTCGCTCGGTATGGATTATAGGTTGGCCAGATTAGATCTTCCTCCAAGAAAATGAACAATCAAAGCTTCCCTTCCAGAATATAAATCATCTCCTTGTCGAACATAACCTGTAAATCCTGACAGAACAACTACAAAAACCCAAAGCATCAAGCCGAACAAAGATAACTCACAACTAGATGTAATTCCAGACTTAGGAATAAAAACAAAACAATTAAAGATATAATGCTTGTGGAATGAATGTTTGCAGATTTCCTGGAGATTATAAAACTTAATAATTCACAAAAACCATAAGACTCCGTTAGAAAAACAAAACTGGTAAAATTTCCAGATTTTTACACGTGACGCCGTCAAGAGTTATCTCGTGACGCCGTCAGAAGTGACCTGCAGAAATTCTTATGTTAAGTTTCCGGAAAATTTCTGGAAAAACTTCGTCCTACTTCCTGGAAAATCCTGCAAAACATCATTATGACTCGATACAAGCATTTGACTCTAACAAGTACTAATACACATGTCCATTTAATATTGTTGTGGTTCATACTCAATTTCGTTCTCATAAACAAATTTGGATCTCCCTTACACTTATCTTTTGCAAAGTACCTTTATATGCAATTAAGACGAAGTTAAAAACAAAATAAAGCATTTTCACAATTTACTTTGAAACATGAGCCACAAACAATAAAAATAAAACATGCATACGGAAACAAATAAAACCAAACAAACAAACAAACAAACGAATAAAAACACACAAAACATGGTTTGCCTCCCAAGAAGCGCTTGTTTTTGTTCGAGTCACGAGCCTGACTCTACCCTTATTTAACGGAAATAGCGGAGGTTCTCCATACACTTAGGATCAAGTGTGGGTGAAAGTAACGATACACACCCTTAGGGTGTGAATATGCCACGTGAGGTGAAGGGGGTGAGTGAATGGCTTCCTTCATCCTAAAACTACCCGGATAATATTGGTTGATGGGTGGGTCGGTTCCTCTTTTGTCTCCTAGAAATAAATCTAAGGATGGGAAGTTGTGTAAAGGTTGAGGTTCCGGTTCATCAACATTAGGAAATTCCCTAGAACTAGGAGTAGGGTTATCACTACAAGTGTTCAAACCTATATCCTCAAGTGGTGCATGGTCCAAGGGTTCTACCTCCATTGGAATTCCTAAAGTTTCTTCTACTTCTTCCGGGTAAGTCACGGGCGGTGCGTGTGCCTCAAATGATGGTTGAGTATTTTGTGGGCTTATGTTGTTCACCTCATCATTCCATGTATCAGGATCTAGTCCTAACATTCTCCCAAGTATCTCACGTGCTTCTCTAGGCATCTCAACTTCTATGTCCAAATCATAAGGATCATCTTCAATATTCTGACTGCTATATACAAATTGCCCAAGAGATTCATCATCTGTTTCTTGAGATTCATCATCATCAATCATATAACCTAGGTCTTTTTGATCAATGTGATCATGCTCGGCTAAATCCTCCTCAATTGTATTCTTAGGTAGTGATAATAGCAAACCTAGTGCTTCATCCAACTTATGATTTGTTGCAATGGCTCTCTCCATAATTCCTTGGCAAACTAGGTCACATTTCCTATTGGCCTCACTAAAACTAGATCTTAAACATGGAGGTTGTTTATAAGAATCTATCCTAGGTGAAGGCTCATATGATTCATAGGTGTCTCTAAATGAGGTATTTTGAACTCTTTGGTGTGTTAGCCGCTCAACCCTATCTTGCAATCTTAGAAGTCTAAGTGTAAGGTCCATTTGAAGCAAGTTACAAACAAAATCACAAAGAAAAGATAAACTACGAGAAAGCTACAAAAGAAAAAATCTCACTTGATAGGAATCTAATGAGTAGACCTAATAAAAATCAAATTCAACCTAAACAATAACTATTCCCCAGGCTGCGGCGCCAAAAACTTGATGCGTAGGTGATGAGGCGAAAAATGATCCGTTTTTAGGGGGTCATTTAAGCCCGAATCCGACTTTATTTGATCAAATATTGCCCTAAATCGTTCCTTTTGTGATTTTAGGTGTTTGGAGAGTGAATTCTGGAAAAGAAGCCATTTTGGACGTTTTTGGAGCATAAAAGTGAAGAAAACGGCAAAATACCAAATTTCCATGCTGAAGATACAAGGTGACGGCGTCAAGACCACCATCTTGACGGCGTCAGACATGAGGAATTAAATACCGTAGGTGGTGACGGTGTCAGAAGGCTTCATGACGGCGTCAAAGTGGCAAGAATAAAATACCGTGGGTGGTGACGGCGTCACATAGGCCGTCATAAGTGGATCAAGGCCGTCCGAGGAAGTATATGGCGGCGAGGTGACGGCGTCACAAATAACTCTTGACGCCGTCAGCCTGTTTTTCCTATATATAGTTTTCTAGTTTTTTCATTAGAGGAGGAGAAGTTTTGGGTGAAACCCTAAAGACGATTTTGGTGCCTCTTTTACAGGTTTTTCAAGGGTTCCAAACCCTTGAGTCCTTGCATTGTAATTGAGATAAGTGTATTTTCAATTCAATCAATATGTCTATGTGTTGGTTGTTTATATCTTGTTCTTGTCTCAATTCTACTATGCTAGGCTAGATCTCTTTTGTGTTTGCTTAGATCTAATGAAACCTAGATGTTGATTATGTGTTGATTACTTGTCTATTCTTGTTTTGAATGAATGATTTATATGTTAGGCTTAAGAAAACTGGCAGATCTCCAAATGGTAACATGCTTGAACGTCTTAAGAAACATGAACCGAGGCGTACTAGGTCTTTATTGGTTGTATTTAATGCATGAGCCACTGTTTACAATCCCTATAGTTGTGCTGGGTCATGGTGTAGGAGGAGATAAGAGCTCATAGAGTTGGGGAGTTATGTATGCCACCCCACGAATGGTATTAAGGAATACAATCCGTCATTCATACAAGTGTAACAAGTAATTAACATGTAAAAGATATCTAGGGAGTAATGAAGTCTAAGTAAACACAATTTCTCCAACCACTGCTCACAACCTTAGTTTAAATTAGTTTATTTCCATTTTAATTATTTTATTTTGATTGCATCTTAGTTTTGGGTTAGTTGATTAGCAACTAATTCCGCCCACTCTTCCAAAACCCGAGATTTTACTTGCTTTCATAAAATATAAAAATATAAAAATAATCATCTTTCACCTCTAGAACTATTAATTAGGTTTTCTAATCCTAGCGACACTATTCCTAAGCTGAACGATCAATCCCCCGGTACTTGTCACTATACTATACTACAACGATCAGGTACACTGCCTGGTGGGGGTTGTAGGCTTCTCGAGATCCCTCGAGAGGTAAAGCAAGGTGCGATTCCCACGCATCAAGTTTTTGGCGCCGTTGCCGGGGAATAGTTATTGTCTAGGTTAGGATTTCTTTTTATTAGGTCTACTTGCTAGATTCCTTTCTAGTAAGATTTTTATTTTTTATTTTTAGGTCTTCTTTAGTCTATCTTATTTCTTCGTGCCTTTGTTCGTAACTCTTTACCATCCGACATCATGGAAGGTGGTAACATCTTTGAACCCATCATCCCACCACAACAAAACCCACCATTAGAACCCCTTAGGCCTCGAACCTTAGGAGAGTATTCCCGACCTAGCCACCAAGGCTACCGAAACACCATTGAGCTCACCGGAGACAATGTGACCCCCTTGCGATCCGACACCATCCGGTTGGTGCAAAGCGGATGTGCATTCCATGGACTTCGTTTCGAAGATCCAAACCAACACCTTAAGGATTTCCTCAAAATCGTAGATTCCATAGACCTAGGTGTTGAAACTAGAGAGACTACCCGTTTACGCCTATTCCAATTCTCTCTACGGGATCAAGCTAGTCAATGGCTTGAGCGTTTACCCGCGGGATCCATCACCACATGGGATGATCTCACCACTCGTTTCCTTGCTCAATTTTTCCCATCGGGGAGAACTACTAAGCTTAGGAATGACATCTTGATGTTCCAACAACATCAAAATGAATCTCTTTATGAAGCATGGACTCGTTTCAAGGACTTACTCCAAAAAGTCCCTCATCCTGGCATAGATCTTTGGCTCCAAGTCCAAATTTTCTATGACCATATCGACATCTCCACGAGGCGAACCATTGACCAATCGGCCGGTGGTAAGCTACGTGATCTTAGTGCGGAACAATCATGGGAACTCATAGAAGATCTTGCTCTCTATGACAACGAAAGTTGGAATGATCCCCGTGATTTGAACAAAACGGTCAAGGCAATATCTTTGCCTTCGAACAATTCAAGCACTCCCGACCGTAGGATCATGGAACTTGAGGACCAAGTCAAGTTTCTCATGAAATCTTACGAAGCTCCGAAGCATTCAAGCCAAGTGAACAAAATCACTTCTTCATGCGAATTATGTAGTGGTCCCCATGACACTCGTGATTGTGTGGAACTCCCCGGAACAGCTTTTGCGGACTACGCATCCACGCGTACCGACGAAGCGGGAGATAAGTGGTACACTTTCAAGCCCGAGCCAAACACATACGGTGATTCATACAACCCCTCATGGAAAAATCACCCAAACCTTAGGTGGAAACAAAATCAACCCAATTCTTCCAATCCGCCTAATCGTTACCAATCAAACGGTCCACCATCCAACCGTACCTTCAACAACAATCCTTCTAACAACTATGGTAGTACCAACAATCTTGAAAGATTGATGTCAAAGTTCATGGCATCTCAAGAAGCCTGCATAGCTAAGTTTGAAGCCGATTTCAAACAAAATCAAAGCGAGATGACCAATAGAATTGACGCATTGTTGAAAGTTCTCAATGACCGAGAAATGGGAGCACTCCCAAGCGACACAATCAAGAATCCGAAACTAAACGTTAATGCCATATCTTCAGTTTCGTCACCCACTTCGTGTCCACAATACTACTCGGTTAAATCGATGAGCACGTGTTTCAAACAAAACCAAGTTCCCCAAAAGGACCAATCAAATAAAACACCCACTATAGAGCCGGTCAAAAGCATAGTTGAAACACCTCTCACGCAAGACCTTGACGATGAATTCAAAGAACTTCACCTTGAACGCCCCGTCATTGATGTCTTAGCGCGTGCTCCTTACTATAGTGCCCTCCTAGAAAAATATGAGAAGTAAAGCTAGGTAAAAATGGGACCGCCTTCGTTCAAAACAAGTTGCCTAAAAAGCTTGATGATCCGGGTATATTTGTTTTGCCTTGTAAGATAGGAAGATCCGAAGCTTTCGACACACTAGCCGATTTAGGGTCAAGCCTCAACTTGATTCCCTTATCCTTATTCACCGCTCTTAAGCTAGGAAAGTTAGAGGAAACGGAGGTATTGATAGGGCTAGCGGATGGGAGTATTGCCCACCCGGTTGGAATAATTAAGGATGTAGTTGTTCACGTAGGAAGGTTAACTATATTAGCGGATTTTCACGTCCTAGACATGGTTAGTGACACTACATGCCCATTATTGGTAGGAAGAGGATTTTTAGCAACCGCTAGTGCCATGATAGATTGCAAGGAATCCAAGATAGCGGTAGGAGAAGGCGATACTTGGTCGGTGTATGATGTTAAGAAGCATAGTTATGATTGTGATGATGAACCAACACCGCATTGGGTAGAGATGAATAGGAGACCATCTAGATATGGACCTTGGATAGAAAGGAACTTCATAGGACCTCAATGCCCATTTTATCTAGAAAAGGATTTCGTTGAGAAGACACATTCGGTAGAACAACTCATAGCTAGAGATGAGGAGCTAGATCCCTTTGAGGACCCCTTAGTCTTTAGAAAGATGATTGAGTTCTTGAGCGTAATGCCTATTAATATAGAGTTGAATAAATGGAAAAGAGATGGAGATAAGTATAAATGGAGGTGGGACAAGCCACCTAAAGAAGGTGACGGGTCATGGCATATTAGAATTACCTTGTATGATCCGGATGGAGAAAAGTTTGAAAGGTCATACCACACTAAGGAAACCGATAGAAAGTTGAAACCTAAGTTCGATCCCAAAGATGTCCTCAATGAGGAACTCACCCGAATCACGTAGTACCCCATGACTTTGAGTCTAGCTACAAGACTCGTAAATAAAGAAAAGCGCTTCTTGGGAGGCAACCCATGTTTTGTGTGATTTTATTTGTTTGATTGTTATTTGCTTCCGTATGCATGTTTTATTTTTATTGTTGGTTGATCATGCTTCTAAGATAAAATGTGGAAATACTTTATTATGTTGTTTGGCCTAGTCTTAACTTCAGCCTAAAGGTATTTTTGCAAAAGATAAGTGTAAGGGGAAACCCCAAATATGTTTTTAAGAAACAAACCGATCATGATTCTCCACAATATTTAATGAACATGTATATTCGTATTTGTTAGAGTCAAATGCTTGTATTGAGTCATAATGAAGTTTTGCAGGATTTTCCAGGAAGTAGGACAAAGTTTTTCCAGAAATTTTCCGGAAACGTAACATAAGAATTTCTGCAGGTCCATTCTGACGGCGTCAAGGTATTGCTCTTGACGGCGTCATGAGTCAAAAATCTGGAAATTTTACCGGTTTTGTTTTTCTAACGGAGTCTTATGGTTTTTGTGAATTATTAAGTTTTATAATCTCCAGGAAATCTGCAAACTTCATTCCACAAGCATTATATCTTACTTTGTTTTCTAGGATTTAGTAACTTATATAGGATGCCGCCGATTTTACGCGAGGTTGCCTTGTCTATTGTTGTCAGGATTTACAGGTTATTTATGACAAGAGGATGATTTATATTCTGGAAGGGAAGCTTTGATTGTTCATTTTCTTGAAGGAAGATTTAACCTGGCCAACCTATAATCCATACCGAGCGAATCAGGGGAGTATTTGATTTCATTCTCTTTACTTTTTAACTTTTACATTCTTTACTTGAACATTGGGGACAATGTTCATCTTAAGTGTAAGGGGAGGGTAAAAAGATGATTCCTTACATATGCACTTTCGCTTGAGCTTGTTTTGTTTGATAGTAGATGAGTAATAAAACTATGAGAAATACTTGTTAGTGCAATTTTAGCACCAAATTTAAATTTTTTTTACAACATTTAGGAGTGAAACTTTAGCCATAGCAAGCGTCTCATGGATAGGAGGTTGTATGACTAGCACATAACCGTATATTCAGAAAAATTTTCCACCCAAAAATGTGAGGTTCGCCTTTAGATTTGATAGGAAAAGCATTTACTATTAGTGCTTATGAGTGTACCGGTAGCATTTAGATTCTAGAACTTGCGTTAGTGATGCATCCCGAGACCGCTAGTGAGACTACATTCGTGTAGTAGGATTTACTACATGATAAGAGGCATTAGGATCACCCTTGTGTTAAACCCGTATTATAATTACTTGACCATTTAAGTCATATTAATTGGCTAGTTAAGTCAACTAATTTTTCCCACACCCTTAGCGTTGTACTCATTTTTAGTACACGAAACCCCTAGTACACCCCTCCGAGCCTATCTTTTCGTTTCTAACTTTAAGCATTTTACTTAAAGGAAGAATTTGTTACACCCCACTTAAATGTACAACCAAATCGCCTTAGCCTTCCGTGAATGCGCTCATTTTTAGTGCATTATTGTTATTTGTTAAACCCTAAGTTAACTTTCTAATTGATTACATGGTTGCTAAGTCGAGTCATATCCTTGTACATATTGTCTTGGGACGATTGAGACTCATGGGTAAGTACTTATTTTATGAAGTAATGGGGAAGAACATCATTTATTACCCCCATATGTACGTTAATCTTAAAAGTGCTCCAAGTGTTTTGATTTTCTTAATTCGAGTCATTAGTTTAGTTTATTGTAAAGTATGTAAAGATTCAAGTGTAAGGGGAATTCTCATCCCCTATGATGTATTATTTTGGATGGTAGGGTAAGAGTGTATGCAAAAAAAAAAAAAAAAAAAAAAAAAAAAAAAAAATAGAAAAAGGAAAAAGAGAAAAAAAACATACGGACTACCATCCCATTTTCATTCTATGTTCATTTTATGTTTTTGTTATTTTTCATTTATTAGCTTAAGTCGAGTCTAGTCTTGGCTTAGCAACGCCATCTTGTACATGTAATTAACCAAGATTGTTAATTCGCCACCAGTAAAACTTCCTTTATCCAACAAAACCGTGTAATTCATATCCCTACACCTAACGTTATAACCCTTTAAAAGACCTCTTTGATAGTTTATCCTAGGTGCTTACGCCATTTGGTGGAGGTTTGATCCTTTCCCAAGCCTATGGTAATCTATTTTGCTATGACAGGTAGTGAGAGATATCTTCCATTTCCATAATGTTATATTACTTTATTACACCCGAGAGATGTGAGTATCTAAACACTATTTATGAGGTGCTTGTGTATGACCTCCGTGCTTGTCTATTGGTCTTTAGTGGAACGATTATTTGTTGTAATTACTTTTATATTAGTGTTAAATGACCCCTAACTTGTCTTTTGAGTAGAATAAAAGCTCATTTGCTTGAGGACAAGCAAATCTCAAGTGTAAGGGTATATGATGAGGCGAAAATGATCCGTTTTTAGGGGGTCATTTAAGCCCGAATCCGACTTTATTTGATCAAATATTGCCCTAAATCGTTCCTTTTGTGATTTTAGGTGTTTGGAGAGTGAATTCTGGAAAAGAAGCCATTTTGGACGTTTTTGGAGCATAAAAGTGAAGAAAACGGCAAAATACCAAATTTCCATGCTGAAGATACAAGGTGACGGCGTCAAGACCACCATCTTGACGGCGTCAGACATGAGGAATTAAATACCGTAGGTGGTGACGGTGTCAGAAGGCTTCATGACGGCGTCAAAGTGGCAAGAATAAAATACTGTGGGTGGTGACGGCGTCACATAGACCGTCATAAGTGGATCAAGGCCGTCCGAGGAAGTATATGGCGGCGAGGTGACGGCGTCACAAATAACTCTTGACGCCGTCAGCCTGTTTTTCCTATATATAGTTTTCTAGTTTTTTCATTAGAGGAGGAGAAGTTTTGGGTGAAACCTTAAAGACGATTTTGGTGCCTCTTTTACAGGTTTTTCAAGGGTTCCAAACCCTTGAGACGTTGCATTGTAATTGAGATAAGTGTACTTTCAATTCAATCAATATGTCTATGTGTTGGTTGTTTATATCTTATTCTTGTCTCAATTCTACTATGCTAGGCTAGATCTCTTTTGTGTTTGCTTAGATCTAATGAAACCTAGATGTTGATTATGTGTTGATTACTTGTCTATTCTTGTTTTGAATGAATGATTTATATGTTAGGCTTAAGAAAACTGGCAGATCTCCAAATGGTAACATGCTTGAACGTCTTAAGAAACATGAACCGAGGCGTACTACGTCTTTATTGGTTGTATTTAATGCATGAGCCACTGTTTACAATCCCTATAGTTGTGCTGGGTCATGGTGTAGGAGGAGATAAGAGCTCATAGAGTTGGGGAGTTATGTATGCCACCCCACGAATAGTATTAAGGAATACAATCTGTCATTCATACAAGTGTAACAAGTAATTAACATGTAAAAGATATCTAGGGAGTAATGAAGTCTAAGTAAACACAATTTCTCCAACCACTGCTCACAACCTTAGTTTAAATTAGTTTATTTCCATTTTTATTATTTTATTTTGATTGCATCTTAGTTTTGGGTTAGTTGATTAGCAACTAATTCCGCCCACTCTTCCAAAACCCGAGATTTTACTTGCTTTCATAAAATATAAAAATACAAAAATAATCATCTTTCACTTCTAGAACTATTAATTAGGTTTTCTAATCCTAGCGACACTATTCCTAAGCTGAACGATCAATCCCCCGGTACTTGTCACTATACTATACTACAACGATCAGGTACACTGCCTGGTGGGGGTTGTAAGCTTCTCGAGATCCCTCGAGAGGTAAAGCAAGGTGCGATTCCCACGCATCAGTGGGAATCACAACAGGCTTTACCTCTCGAGGGATCTCGAGAAGCTTACAACCCCCACCAGGCAGTGTACCTGATCGTTGTAGTATCGTATAGTGACAAGTACCGGGGGATTGATCGTTCAGCTAGGAATAGTGTCGTTAGGATTGAAATTAATCTAACTAGGTCTAAAGGTGAAGGATGATTATTTTTGTATTTTTATATTTTATGAAAAGCAAGTAAAAATCTCGGGTATTGGGAGAGTGGGCGGAATTAGTTGCTAATCAACTAACCCAAAAGCTACTAATTAAACTAATTAACAAGAAAACTAAACTAAGGTTCTACAAGATAAGTGAAGCATGTCTACCCATGATATGTTACTCCTTGCTAGCTATCCAATCCTACCTATTGAATTGTAACCTTGTTTTAATTGACGGGTTGTATTCCTTAATACCATTCATGGGGTGGCATACATAACTCCCCAATTCTATGAGCTCTTATCTCCTCCTACACCATGCCCAACATAACTATAGGGATTGTAAACAGTGGCTCATGCATTAAATATAACCAATAAAGACCTAGTACGCCTCGGTTCATGTTTCTTAAGACGTTCAAGCATGTTACCATTTGGAGATCTGCCAGTTTTCTTAAGCCTAACATATAAATCATTCAATCAAAACAAGAATCAATAGGAAACAAGGATTATAAACTAAACCAACTAGATCTATTGAAGTTGTCACGCCTTAATTGATGGAGATAGACACAACATCAATAAGAAATCAATGAGATCTAATCAATTATATACAAGTTTCACATAATCATAAGTAGACACAAGGTGAATTAGCAAATCATAATCAAAGAAGGACAATCAACAAGAATAATGAAAGACATAATTGAGATAGAATCATCAAACCAATACATGATGTTTATGGAGTGATTGAAACCCTCTAAGTTGCTGGAAAAACACCCACCTAAACCCAGGAATCGACCTTAGGGTTTAGGGCTTACAAAAAGTGAAGTTATGAAGTTATATTTATAGGCATGTTTTCTGTCGGCCCTTCTTGACGGCGTCAGCCCGTTACTCTTGACGCCGTCAAGACCACTTTTTCACCAAATTGTAGATCTCTTCATCCTCTTCGCGTGGGCTTTTGAATCACCTAAATCCGAGTTCGTATGCAAAAGTTATGACCAAAACAATATCAGCTACTCCGCGCGCAAGTTTTGACAAGTTTACACGTGACGGCCTTGGTGACGCCGTCATCAACTACGGTATTTTATTCTTGGGACTTTGACGCCGTCAAGAGCAACTCTTGACGCCTTCATGCACTGTTCCCAGCATAGAAATTTGAGACTTTGCCGTTTTCTTCACTTTTATGCTCCAAAAACGTCCAAAATAGCTTCTTTTCCAGAATTCACTCTCCAAGTACCTAAAATCACAAAAGGAACGATTTAGGGCAATATTTGATCAAATAAAGTCGGATTCGGGCTTAAATGACCCCCTAAAAACGGATCATTTTTTGCCTCATCAGACTCTCTCGGGATTGGGACAAGGATCTCAACACTAGACTTTATTAGTTCGTCCGATTCCTTATTAGGAACAGTGCTAAGATGCTCATCCCCCATGTTTAGAGAGTGAGTGTGAACTTCGGGTGTGATAACAACAGACTGAGGGAGATGAGAGGAGCTAGCATTCATGGAATTTTAAAGTTCCATTTGTTCAACGGCTAGTAATTTCTCCGTCTCATTATTTTCTCCCTGATTTCCAATGGGAAGAATCACAACTGATGAATCTGAGGAACCCTTATAAAATTGAAGGATATCAAGGGTGTCTTCATTATCACTATCATTATCACAGTCTAGAAGAGCAGCTTGACGAAATTTGGCACGAGTTATAGCTGCTTGTTCTAAGACAAGTAATTCTTCCCTACTCAATTCATTTCTAGCCTCTCGTTCTTCAGCAAGTAATTCTGCCATAGATTTCTCACGAGAGTCTCGAAACGGTGTAGTAACCAACTCCTCCTTAAGTTCTTTTAAAATATCAAGAGCCTTTAGTAAAAGGTCTTGCTCAGTATCTTGAGGAGTTGTGTGAATCATATCGTACTGTGGAGGTGGGTCTGAAAATGAATAGTCGTAATTGTTACAAGGAAATGGATTCCTTGTTTGACAATCCGAGCTAGAGTGTGGACCTCCACAGTAATCACAACAGTGAAACTGATGTGGCTGTGGGTTGTATGTGCTAGAATTATAATTGCTATCAGGAGACTGCTCATAGACAAGCGTGTTTCCCGATTGACAATCATAACTGTAGTGTGAACCACCACAGTACTTACAACAGTAAAACTGCTGAGACTGATGGTGTGGTAACTGATGGAATGAATCAGTCGTGTCATGGTAAGAATAAGGATTCTGGTTATAGACAGACCTGTTTCCCGACTCTACCATGCCACAGCTGGGGCAATTGCCACCATTATAAGGATTACCACACCAATGGCAAACCAGAAAGTGTGGATGAGACATAGAAAGAATCAAATGGTTTGGGAGGGGTAGGGATGAAGAATCAAAGAAGTGAGAGGGTAAAGGAGAATATTTTTGGGTTTTTGGAAAGACATTTTGTACAAATGATAAAGAAAATCATTTTGTGTTTTTTGTTTTCGTTGAAAACTGATTTAAAATGTTTTCGTGAACGGTTTTGTTTTGATAATGGGAAAATATGAACAAAGGATGGATAAATGTACAATGGAACGAATTCCAAAGTCACTAATCAGAAAAACCGTTTAGATACGCACACAACCTCCCCGGCAGTGGCGCCAAAATTTGATTGGCTCCAAACGGTCAACCTAAACTGACCAGGGAATGGTCAACAAGGTCAAACGTCTAAAACCAATGCTCCGCGGAATATAGTGGTTTCCCCGGGTCGTTATGTCCCGACGAGGTGTGAATTGTTATCAAACGGGTTTGTGATCGGGTGAATTTGGACAGAAAGGGTTTGAGATTGATTTGAACTAAGGAATCTACAAGGAAATAGCTTAAATAAGCTATATGAACAAGACTGTAAATCAGAAAAACCAGAAACGTTTAAAACCTAAAAACGTGTACGTTCTATTTAAATTTACGCGAACGTACAAAATAAAACGTGAAAACTGAAATCTGAAAACCCACAGGGGTGAAAATGACTTTTTTACAAACTAAAAGATAAAAGAAAATTTTTAGAAAAAGAAAATTATTTTTTACACTAATTAATTATATATTATTAATTAATTACTAATTAATACTTATTATTAATATTTAAATAACTTAAATACAATATAATATTAATTAAATACTAAAAAAGTGAAAATAAAATTTTTAAAATTATAAAATAACTAAAAACTAATTTTAAAATTAAAAATAAGTATTTTTGTCTTTTTGTGATTTTTATATTAATTAATTACTAATTATATATTAATTACCTAATTAAACTATTTTAAATTATAAAAAATAGCAAATGACCAGAAAAAATTCTAGAAAAATTCCTAAAATTATATTATAGTATATAAAAGCTAGGAAAAATATAAAAACTAGGTCTTATTTAATAAAAACTAATTATGCTATTTAAAACTTAATTATTAATTAATTACTAATAAAACTAATATTAAATATAATAAATACCAAATGATGAAATAAAAATCTGAGAAAATTACTAAAAATACTTTAATATGAAATGAAATTAAGAAAAATATAAAAATGCTAAGTTCTTAATAAAAATTTAAAAACGAAAATTAAAATTTAAATTACATTAAATAGAAACTATCACTTAAAATTAAATTGATTTTTCTTGATTTTTCTTTTGGAAAACTAATTTACAACTAAAAACAAGAAACTTTTGTAAAAACAACTTTTTTATAAATTAAAAATAAGCACTGTGGAAAGCAATAAGCCAAACAGTTGACTTATGTTGACCAAAAAGGGAAATAAGCTCAAATGAGCTTAAGTGGGACCCACCATGGTAGATTCTGATCTAAATAAGTTGAGGGAACATGTTTAAGCAAGAAAAATCAAGTGGGGTCCACAGATTAAGCAAATAAGCTACAAAATAAGCACTTTAGAATTTGGTTTTACTCAGAAAATGGGACAACATTTGGGGCTGATTCCAAGTGTGTCCCAGGGGGTTTAAGGTCAAACTAAAGGTTGGGATGTAGAGAGGGGTAGGAGGGGGGTTGAAAGGAACAAAAGTTGGGTGGTGGGGACCACTGTGGAGAGCAGTAGCAACCACCAAAGTGGTGGTGGCTGCTGTGTTGCTGCTGCAGCAGTGGGCAAGGGTTGCCCTGCAGCCTACTTTGGAGGTATGTAACTTGTTCAGAAAAAATCACAAAAATATAAAAGTTGTGGGATTCCAAAAGTGAGCTGATAAACTACATTATGTAAAAAGCACAAATCCTAGATCCTAACAGAAAAATCAAAACAATTCTTGGGATTTTGAGATTTTTGCAAGAATATGAAATTTGACTTTTTAGTTTTTACTCCTAAGTTGACTAAGTTGAACTATGATTGCATCTAATTAACTGAAAATGTTATAATAAGCTATTATAAGGCTAGATTAAGCTAAGTTATCTACTTATGAGCTAAAATGCATGATTATAGATCTTAATGATCCAATAGTGAGGTATTAAGGGTGGGTTTGAAGTGATTTTTGACTTTTAACTAAACAAGTACCAATTTTATGACTTACATGACCTATTTAGACCTAATGAAATATAGCTCAACCTATTTCCACCACAGAAACACACAAGGGCATAGGTAAACAAGCATAACCAAACACCCCTTTATTGTATTTGCTGAATTCAAGTTTTGCATCCCTAAAAAGGGTGATTTACCCCTGTAAAAAAAATCTAAAAATTAAAATAAAAATACCACTAAGTATATAAGCAATAAAATAAGCTACAAAACAAATTTCAGGTCAAACAGACTTATAACGAAGAAATGAAAAATCAAAAACTATTTCTGCAGTCGAAAACTTTTTGACTTTTTGATTATTTTGAGAATGGTTGACTTTGGTGAGCTTTGATCTGATCCTAATGACTAAAAATGATGTAATAAGTTAATGTAAGACTAAATTAAGCTAGCTTAACAACAATTGTACCTAAAATGATGATTATCCAACAACAAAAACTAAGAGAGCATGGATTTTTATGACTTGTAAGTTCTAATTAAACCTGTTATGACCAGTAACTATAGATAGCATGCACTGAAACACCCTAGGTGACTCAGAACTCAAATAAGCCAAACACCCCTTAACCTAGGCTTAGTAATATAACTTGAGAATTTAAGACTACAATGGCTGAATAATAAGCTTAAAACAAATGACCTAGGCTAAATAGAAGCTGAATAAGCATCAATAACATAACAAACACAACCAGAACAAGTAAATGCAGATATAGGAATGGTGGCTTACAAGTTAATCCAAGGAATGAACACTGATCCAAGAACCACAACAAACCTACACCTCCCCTGAGGTTCTACTGTCCCAAAACAATCCAAATAACACCTTGGTTCAGATCTTCTTCCTCACCTCCACTGATTTTTGAATTATACTCTATTTATTTATTATTATTATTATTATTTTGTTTGGATTTTGTCTAAAACTGAAATTAATAATACCTAAGCTCATAAAAGCATTTAGTTACCCTGTTTCAAGCTTAATGAGACAATATTAACAACTTTTTAACAAGATTAAGCTATAATGAGATTTTTAATGAAAAATACCAAAGATTGTAATTGAACTGATAACATGAAATTGTTTGTTACATTGACTTGTAAATACTCTAAAAGCACTGGAAATTACAAATTAACACTAGAATTTGCATTGGAAAGTAAAACTAAAACTAAAATTAACAAGCTGAAAACTAAAACTACAACTACACTAGTTGACTACTCTTTCTCCCTGCTTTCTTCTTGACTTATATAGATATTTTTAACTTTCTCTTGCTTTCCCACTTGTAATACTAGCCATTGGATGGCCTCCATTTAATCCTAGCTGTTGAATGGGTTTTGGCGGGAAATTGGGAATGGGCAGTTTTGAGTGGATTAGGTGTAGTAGCTGGGTACATTAATTGAAGAGGGGGGATTGGAGTGGTGTGGTTGAGTGTTTGGTGGAAAATGAGAGGAGGGGAGGGGAACAGGTTTACTAGAAATTAGGGTGGTAATGGGAGGTTAGGGATGAACAGTAAACGAAGTTGGGGTGTGGGTTTGATTTTTGTGATGGGCCAAGGGATAGTGTTGCTGGATCAGATTTGGAAGTGGATTGGAGGGTGGGCTTTTGGTGGTAATAATTAAAAGGGGTCCATTTGGTATATAAGTTTAATCACAAGGACCATTTTTGTAATTTACCCAAAACTTGAGGACTGAACATGGCATTATTCAAAAGTATTACAAGGACCATTATTGCCATGTTTAGATAATCCAAGGACCAAAATTTGATATTTTCCAAAATATAAATTTCCAGGGACCTATTTTGCAAATTTCCAAACTCCGAGGACCAAAAGTGTAAATTTTCCAAAACTTTTACCCAAGTGTTATTTTTGATAACTTTTTATTTTAAAAGGACTTGGGTTGACTTTTCTTGCAAAATAAATGCTCAGGGACTAATTTTGTCAATTTTTGAAAGTTGAGGGACTGAAACTGCCAATTTTACAAACTTTGTACGTTTTTTGTCTGTTTTTGCTCATTTTGCATCTAAAACATATAAAACACAATTTTGAAATATTTTCAGTATTTTGATGCATTACTGAGTGTTTTTGTATGTTTTGCAGTTCAGATTAGACCAAAAATGATGAGTGTTTGAGCACTCATCAAGCAACTAATTCCGCCCAAATCCTTCAAACCCGAGATTTTTAATTGCTTTCTAAAAAATATAAAAACACAAAAATAATCATCCCTCACCTTTAGAACTAGTATTTAGGCTTTCTAATCCTAGCGACACTATTCCTAAGCTGAACGATCAATCCCCCGGTACTTGTCACTATACTATACTACAACGATCAGGTACACTGCCTGGTGGGGGTTGTAAGCTTCTCGAGATCCCTCGAGAGGTAAAGCCTGTTGCGATTCCCACACATCAAGTTTTTGGCGCCGCAGCCAGGGGAATAGTTATTGTCTAGGTTAGAATTTCTTTTTATTAGGTCTACTTGCTAGATTCCTTTCTAGTAAGATTTTATTTTTATTTTTAGGATCTCTTTAGTCTATCTATTTCTTTGTGCCTTTTTTCGTAACCACCCGACATCATGGACAACGGGAACATCTTTGAACCCGTCATCCCACCACAACAAAACCCACCATTAGAACCTCTTAGGCCCCGAACCTTAGGAGAGTATTCCCGACCTAGCCAACAAGGCTACCGAAACACCATTGAGCTCACCGGAGCCAATGTGACCCCCTTGTGATCCGACACCATCCTGTTGGTGCAAAGCGGATATGCATTCCATGGACTTCGTTCCGAAGATCCAAACCAACATCTTAAGGACTTCCTCAAAATCGTAGATTCCATAGACCTAGATGTTGAAACTAGAGAGACAACCCGATTACGCCTATTTCAATTCTCTCTACGGGATCAAGCTAGTCAATGGCTTGAGCGTTTACCCGCGGGATCCATCACCACATGGGATAACCTCACCAATCGCTTCCTTACTCAATTCTTCCCACCGGGAAAGACTGCAATGCTTAGAAATGACATCCTGATGTTTGAACAGCAGCAGGGTGAAACTTTTTACGAAGCTTGGGCCCGTTTTAAGTATCTCCTCCATAAGGTCCCTCATCATGGTATAAACCGTTGGTTATTAGTCCAGATTTTCTACGACCATGTTGACTATCACACTAAGCGCACAATTGATAGGGCCGCGGGAGGTAAACTGCGTGATAAGAATGCCGAGGAGTCTTGGGCAGTTATCGAGGAGCTCGCCACTGATAATCAGGAGATGTGGGAGTTTAATCATACTGTAAAAGCAGCTATCAATGCAGTCTCAACATCTGGAGGGACCACCGAAATCCCCGATGAACTCCTATGTAAACTCGAGGCTAAAGTTGACTATTTTGAGGAAAGGCAAATGAGGCCTTTAAGTCCTAGACGAGCCACTGTCAATTCTGTCTCAAAACCAACTTCAGCACCATTATCTGAGTCGCCTTCTAGAGAAAATGTTGAGACTTTCCAGAACTATACCCCACCTTGTTCCCCTCCCAAGGAACGTAGCTCGGAGTTTGAAGCTAGGATGAGAGAATATATGGCAACTCACTCAGATCGGCTTGCTAGATTCGAGGAAGCAGTTTATAAGCAAAAAGAGGAGATGCAGGAGAAAATGAATGAGATGATGAGTCTGTTAGAGGAGTATGCCAACCAGAGAACCCCCGAAAGAATACTGCTAAGGAAAGAAAGCGCCACTCCCACCACCCAATTTGTTAACTCCATCACCATTGTCCAAAAGGATAACGAGAAGGTAGAAACTCCTGCTAAACAGACCTTAGAAAAACCACCAGAATCCCAACCTTTGAGCTACTACCTGAAACATGATATAAATAAAAACACCATAACAAATTGGATTAAGGGTGATGGGCGTAACCAACCTTCCAGACAGGTTTCTGAGAAAGAGGAAGAAGTGAAAGATGAGTATGATACGCTTCCTGGAGGATCAGTATTCGAGAAGATATTGGTACAAAAAGTGGCTACTAAGCAGTTAGCATGTGGGAACTTTGAGATACCAACGAGCATCGGGGACTTGAAATATCTTAGTGCTTTCGCCGACCAAGGATCGGAAGTAAATCTTATGCCCCTAACTATTTACATCCAACTAACATAAAAAATGCCAGCGCCTACTCGTGTTAGGTTATCTCTTGTTGGACACTCGTACGTATACCCCCTAGGAATCGCAGAAGATGTATTAGTTAATGTCGCTGGATTCATGTACCCCGTTGATTTTATGATCATCGATGATAAAGGAGATGGATGCATGCCAATAATCCTTGGGGCACCATTCCTCGCCACCGCTAGGGCTGTCATTAAGTATGAAGGTAGGAAGATTGAGCTTAAATCTGGAAAAAGAAAGATTAGCTTCCCCATGACCCCGCGAAGTGGGCATGAGAATTTGAGTTGGAGAAAGATCAAAAACAACATTGGCACGACACCCATTCGTGTTCAGAATAAAATTCTTGCATGGGAGGCAAGAATCAAAAGCTATAAGAAAGCCAAAAATGAAAGAAGAAAAAGCAATAAGGTTCAGGTCGAACTCGAACATACTCGACCCGCAGAAAATCATATACCATTTGAGGAAGGGAACTTGGTACTCTTGAGACACTTGGAAACAACAATACCACCCGATAAACCAAGTCCTTGGTGGTATGGGCCATTCACAATCGAAGGTGTGAGCCAAGATGGGGTAGCTAACTTGAGAAGCAAATTAGGTGGGATGGTGATTGCGAGTATCGACAGATTGAGGCACTACCACCATGACAGTAATGATCGCAACTACATGGGGTATATCATTTCAAATGATGAGATCACGTAGTAACCCATGACCTTGAGTCTAGCTACAAGAATCGTAAATAAAGAAAAGCGCTTCTTGGGAGGCAACCCATGTTTTGTGTGATTTTATTTGTTTGTTTGTTATTTGCTTCCGTATGCATGCTTTATTTTTATTGTTGGTAGATCATGTTTCTAAACTAAATAGTGGAAATACTTTACTTTGTTGTTTTGGCCTTGTCTTAACTCCACCTAAAGGTATTTTTGCAAAAGATAAGTGTAAGGGGAAACCCCAAAAATGTTTTTAAGAAACAAACCGATCATGATTCTCCACAATATTAAATGAACATGTATATTCGTATTTGTTAGAGTCAAATGCTTGTATTGAGTCATAATGAAGTTTTGCAGGATTTTCCAGGAAGTAGGACCAAGTTTTTCCAGAAATTTTCCGGAAACTTAACATAAGAATTTCTGCAGGTCACTTCTGACGGCGTCAGAAGTTTACTCTTGACGGCGTCAAGTGTAAAAATCTGGAAATTTTACCGGTTTTGTTTTTCTAACGGAGTCTTATGGTTTTTGTGAATTATTAAGTTTTATAATCTCCAGGAGATCTGCAAACTTCATTCCACAAGCATTATATGTTATCTTGTTTTCTAGGATTTAGTAGCTTATATAGGATGCCGCCGATTTTACGCGAGGTTGTCTTGTCTATTTTGTCAGGTTTTACAGGTTACGTATAACAAGAAGATGATTTATATTCTAGAAGGGAAGCTTTGATTGTTCATTTTCTTGGAGGAAGATTTAACCTGGCCATCTTATTATCCATACCGAGCGAATCAGGAGAGTATTTGATTTCATTCTCTTTACTTATTTCACTTTTACATTTTTTACTTGAACATTGGGGACAATGTTCATCTTAAGTGTAAGGGGAGGGTAAAAAGATGATACCTTACATATGCACTTTCGCTTGAATTTGTTTTGTTTAATGGTAGGTGTGTAATAAAACTATGAGAAATACTTGTTAGTGCAATTTTAGCGCCAAATTTAAAATTTTTTACAACATTTAGGAGTGAAACTTTAGCCATAGCAAGCGTCTCATGGATAGGAGATTGTATGACTAGCACATAACCGTATATTCAGAAAAATTTTCCACCCAAATATGTGAGGTTCGCCTTTAGATTTGATAGGAAAAGCATTCATTAATAGTGCTTATGAGTGTACCGGTAGCATTTAGATTCTAGAACTTGCGTTAGTGATGCATCCCGAGACCGCTAGTGAGACTACATTCGTGTGGTAGGATTTACTACATGATAAGAGGCATTAGGATCACCCTTGTGTTAAACCCGTATCATAATTACTTGACCATTTAAGTCATATTACTTGGCTAGTTAAGTCAACTAATTTTTCCCACACCCTTAGCGTTGTACTCATTTTTAGTACACGAAACCCCTAGTACACCCCTCCGAGCCTATCTTTTCGTTTCTAACTTTAAGCATTTTACTTAAAGGAAGAATTTGTTACACCCCACTTAAATGTACAACCAAATCGCCTTAGCCTTCCGTGTATGCGCTCATTTTTAGTGCATTGTTGTTATTTGTTAAACCGTAAGTTAACTTTCTAATTGATTACATGGTTGCTAAGTCGAGTCATATCCTTGTACATATTGTTTTGGGACGATTGGGACTCATGGGTAAGTAATTATTTTATGAAGTAATGGGGAAGAACATCACTTATTACCCCCATATGTACGTTAATCTTAAAAGTGCTCCAAGTGTTTTGATTTTCTTAATTCGAGTCATTAGATTAGTTTAATGTAAAGTATGTAAAGATTCAAGTGTAAGGGGAATTTTCATTCCCTATGATGTATTATTTTGGATGGTAGGGTAAGAATGTATGCAAAAAAAAAAAAAAAAAAAAAAAAAAAAAAAAAAAAAAAAATCGAAAAAGGAAAAAGAAAAAAAAAACATACGGACTACCATCCCGTTTCATTCTATGTTTATTTTATGTTTTTGTTATTTTTCATTTATTAGCATAAGTCGAGTCTAGTCTTGGCTTAGCAACGCCATATTGTACATGTGATTGACCAAGATTGTTAACTCGCCACCAGTAAAACTTCCTTTATCCAACAAAACCGTGTATTTCATATCCTTATACCTAACGTTACAACCCTTTAAAAGTCCTCTTTGATAGTTTATCCTAGGTGCTTACGCCATGTGGTAGAGGTTTGATCATTTCCCAAGCCTATGGTAATCTATTTTGCTATGACAAGTAGTGAGAGATATCTTCCATTTCCATATTGTAATTTACACTTTATTACACCCGAGAGATGTGAGTATCTAAACACTATTTGTGAGGTGCTTGTGTATGACCTCCGTGCTTGTCTATTGGTCTTTAGTGGAATGATTATTTGTTGTAATTACTTTTATATTAGTGTTAAATGACCCCTAACTTGTATTTTGAGTATAATAAAAGCGCATTTGTTTGAGGACAAGCAAATCTCAAGTGTAAGGGTATATGATGAGGCGAAAAATGATCCGTTTTTAGGGGGTCATTTAAGCCCGAATTCGAATTTATTTGATCAAATATTGCCCTAAATCGTTCCTTTTGTGATTTTAGGTACTTTGGGAGAGAAATCTGGAAAAGGAAGCAATTCGGACGTTTTTGGAGCATAAAAGTGCAGAAAACGCCAAAGTCTTAATTTTCCATGCTGGGAACAGTAGGTGACGGCGTCAAGAGTAACTCCCTGACGGCGTCAAGAGCAAAATTCCATGACGACCCAGTACAGATTTGACGGCGTCATGACGGCCTGGAAATGATTTAGTCTTGACGGCGTCAAATGTAGATCAAGGCAGTCCGAGAATAGTTTTGGCGGCGAGGTGACGGCGTCACAAGCTTTGTCTTGACGCCGTCAGACCTCTTTTCCTATATATAGTTTTCTAATTTTTCACATTTAAAGGGAGAAGTTTTGGAGAAACCCTAAGTACGAACTTGGTGCGAATTTTACAGGTTTTTCAAGGGTTCCAAGCCCTTGATACCTTACATGTGTAATTGAGATAAGTGTTCTTTCAATTCAATCAATATGTCTATGTGTTGGTTGTCTATATCTTGTTCTTGTCTTAATTCCATTATGCTAGGCTAGATCTATCTTGTGTTTGCTTAGATCGAATGAAACCTAGATGTTAATTATGTGTTGATTACTTGTTTATACTTGTTTTGGATGAATGATTTATATGTTAGGCTTAAGAAAACTGGCAGATCTCCAATTGGTAACATGCTTAAACGTCTTAAGAAACATGAACCGACGCGCACTAGGTCTTTATTGGTTGTATTTAATGCATGAGCCACTGTTTACAATCCCTATAGTTGTGCTGGGCATGGTGTAGGAGGAGATAAGAGCTCATAGAATTGGGGAGTTAAGTGTGCCACCCCATGAATGATATTAAGGAATACGATCCGTCATCCATGCATTTATAACAAGTAATTAACGTGTAAAAGATGTCTAGGGAGTAGTGAAATATAAGTAAACACATTTTCTCCACTTATTGCTCACAACCTTAGTATAATTTAGTTTGTTTTCATTTTTTGTATTTTATTTTGATTGCATCTTTAGTATTGGGTTAGTTGATTAGCAACTAATTCCACCCAAATCTTTCAAACCCGAGATTTTTAATTACTTTCTAAAAAATATAAAAACACAAAAATAATCATCCCTCACCTTTAGAACTAGTATTTAGGCTTTCTAATCCTAGCGACACTATTCCTAAGCTGAACGATCAATCCCCCGGTACTTGTCACTATACTATACTACAACGATCAGGTACACTGCCTGGTGGGGGTTGTAAGCTTCTCGAGATCCCTCGAGAGGTAAAGCCTGTTGCGATTCCCACGCATCAGTAACAAACACAAACAAAGAAACAAAGACAAACATATTATATAGCAGAAACGCAAAACAGAGTATTGATAGTAGTCAACATTGACTGAAAATTTAACCCATTTGAAATATTGTTCAAGTTACATACTATTGGTCGGCATGTACAAAAACAGATGAACCCATCACAATGCCGCCACACACCCTTTGGTGTATTCGAAAGGGAGGTAAAATAGTTCAAGTTACATTAGTCAAATTACATTAGTAAATACAACCAAATTAAAACTGATATTGTTCTCTACACATAACATAATCCCAAAAGATTAAACCCATATGTCAATCTTCAAAAACTTCTACTGGATAGGTGTGCAACTATACCTGCACAATCAAAATATGCAATGAAATGAGGTTACTATAATAGGCAATGCAATGTATCCACAAAAAATTTGCTAATCAATTCATTAGACTCACCTAGTCAAAATAAAACCACATTGTTTCCCATTAATCTTGGTGCGCTTAGAGCCAGCACGCAATTAGTGATTTTTACATCACTTCTTGGCCTCACAAGACCCGCACCCGTAGCTCCCACATTCACTGAACCACTTGCACCTGCTGTCTTCTTCATAGAACCAATATCTCTATCCGCAGACCTCTTCACACTCTTTTTTTGCTTCCTGAATTCAGGCTTTGAATCATCAACATCAGCCACAACTCTATAAGGTTTTGAAGTGGTAGTCCTAAAAGGAGTTGAAGTAATAGAGCACCGCAAGCTAGCATCTTCTTCTACCCACCCAACAACCTCCCCACCATCACCCTCTGCATCAATATTGTTTAAATAGTATGGAGATAACACCTGTTTTGTGTGAGCAACAAACAAATCTACCAAACCGGCACAACAACCTAGCTCAATCATTGTATGCACATCATTGTCTGTGTGAATCAGCTTCAAACCTTCTTCTAATGATTTACCAGACACACAAAAGAACACAGCCCATTTTTCTCCCCTAATGCGTGAAAACATATCATCCAGACCTAGGAAAAAGATATGTCTATCACAGACAAAGCCACACATTGTAGAAACATTCCCTTGTACATACCTTAATGGACCAAATTCAAAGACTCCATTATTGTGCATGCGGAACAGAACTTCACCCCCATAACCATGTAAATCTGCCACAATTTTAAATTCAAACTGTCAAGACATACCAGCACCTACGAAACTAATGGTATACATGCAAAAGTCAATGCAGAAGTAGTCAATGAAACAATTATGCAGGCTCGAGTGAAGCAGAGCAATGCAGTGTTGTATATCTCACCACATAGTTGTAGTTTAGGTAATAAGTTAATGTGGTGATATAGAAACCAATCTATTTTGTTCCTGATACACTCAAGATACACAATGTGAAGACTTACTTACAACCAATGTGAAGACTTACTTATAACCAATGTGAAGACGCAGTACTTTCGTAATGCAAAACACTCTCTATAGCAGTATTTAGTAATGCCAAACACTCTCACTTATGATATTCTAACACCCTACTTAATGCAAATACTCTGTTTATCCTAAACCTAGGAAAGGGGATGCATATAAAAGTCTATCAAACATAGCATAGCATCCTACGTAAACAATTTAAAAATGGGACATAAATGAAGTATACCACATTAACATACCAAGATCCGTATGCTCTTCCTTCACCTTCCTCTTCTTGCCAGCCTCCTTTTTCTTGCCAGTCCCAACAGGCCTTCCCCTCGTTCTTTTTCCTGTAACTGTACTCGGATTAGGACTCATCTCCTTCTTTTTCTTGCCACTCCCAACAGGCCTTCCCCTCTTTTTTTTTTTTCTGCGACTGTAGTCGGAATAGGACTCCCCTCTGTCCTCTTCTTGCCACTCCCAACCGGCCTTCCCCTCTTCTTTTTTTTCTCTGCAACTACCTCATTGGAGCAACCGCTAGCACCCACATTTGGTTTGTTGAAGGTTCTATTCCACATCCATTGAAGAATTTCTTCAATCATTTCCTTCCCTATGTTTGCATACGAACCATACTTGGCAATAACTTTTTCACCAAATTCATCCAAAACAACCTCAAAGACTTCATCATTTAATAAAACCTTGCCCCACGACATTTCGGATGATTCCTCCCCCCCCCCCCCCCCAATCAACAAGCACTTTCCCTTTTCATTCTTATCATTATTCTCCATAGCTGGGTTTAGTTGTTGCGATTTGATTTTTTTTTGTATGTTAGGGTTTGGCGGTTGATTATCTACACAATCGTTGGTTGGTTTTGGGGATTTATTGCACCCTGAAAAAGCACACAGCTTTAAATGTACATAGTTTATGTTGTTTGCAAAAATAGTCCCCCGAAAGTTGGCGGGATATAAAAAAGACAGTGAAATGACAATACTACCCTCAAATACGTGGCACTTAACGGGAAAATTAACGGAAAAGGGCTCTCAGTGGCGATTTTGCGAAAATGTGGAACGTTGGTGTCTTTTTTGCGCTACTTTTTGTCTCGGTCCCGTTTTTGCAAATTCGTGGAACGTTAAGGTCCATTTTTGCAATTTACCCAAAAATATTCATCAATAGAAAACATTGTTCGTCAATAAAAAAAATGATTCATCAATAGAAGAGATTGTTCGTCTATTAATATAATGATTCATTGTTCATCAATTAAAATAAGGTTCATCAATAAAAAAATAGTTTATCAATAGAAGACATTGTTCGTCAATAAAAAAAATGGTTCATCAATAGAAGAGATTGTTCGTCTATTAATATAATGGTTCATCAATAGAAGACATTCTTCATCAATTAAAATAAAGGTTCATCAATAAAAAAATGGTTCATCAATCGAAGACATTGTTCGTCAATAAAAAAAATGGTTCATCAATAAAAGAGATTGTTCGTCTATTAATATAATGATTCATCAATAGAAGACATTGTTCATCAATTAAAATAAAGGTTCATCAATAAAAAAATGGTTCATCAATAGAAGATATTGTTCGTCAATAAAAAAAATGGTTCATCAATAGAAGAGATTGTTCGTCTATTAATATAATGGTTCATCAATAGAAGACATTGTTCATCAATTAAAATAAAGGTTCATCAATAAAAAAAAATTGTTCATCAATAGAAGATATTGTTCGTCAATTAAAATAAAGGTTCATCAATAAAAAAATGGTTTATCAATAGAAGACATTGTTCTTCAATAAAAAAAATGGTTCATGAATAGAAGAGATTGTTCGTCCATTAATATAATGGTTCATCAATAGAAGACATTGTTCATCAATTAAAATAAAGGTTCATCAAGAAAAAAATGGTTCATCAATAGAAGACATTGTTCGTCAATAAAAAAATGGTTCATCAATAGAAGAGATTGTTCGTCTATTAATATAATGGTTCATCAATAGAAGACATTGTTCATCAATTAAAATAAATGTTCATCAACAAAAAATATTGTTCATCAATAGAAGATATTGTTCGTCAATTAAAACAATGGTTCATCAATAAAAGACGTTGTTCATCAATTAAAATAATGGTCCATCAATAAAAGACGTTGTTCATCAATTAAAATAATGGTTCATCAATAAAAAAAAGTGGTTCATCAATAAAAATAGTGGTTCATCATTAAAAAAATGTTGTTTATCAATATAAAGCTAAAAATAACAAAAATGGTACATCAATTAGTGCATTAAATGTATTTTTATAAGAAAAATCTCTTTTAGACATTTTATCAAACACTTTGTGTGCACTAAATATGACTAAGACGTTATCTTTAACGCGCGATATCTCACTCATATCATATCGGATTTGAGTGATTCAAATTTATGGGTAAAGAATGGCCAAGAAGCTACAACTTTTGTGTTTTAAGTTTTGCAAAATTCGGCCTTTAAACTAGACAAAATTAGAGCCGAAAATGCTAAAATTTTCAAGAAAATCATGACCCAATTAATATGTCAAAAAAAAAGTTTCGAAAAAATTAAAAAGATTTATAACAAATTAAAGAGAATCAAATTTTAAAAATTATGGTGAAATCGATTTTTTCTAAAAGTTTATCGTTTAAGAGATATATACGTTTGAAAATTGAGGTGGAAAAGAAAAAACGAGTCAAATGACCAAAATGCCCTCTAACAGAAAATATTAAAGAAAAAAGAGAGTGAGTGGGTGGGGGACACATGACACTAGCTTATTGGCTAGAAAACTTTTTAGTCTTTTTAATTTTGATCCCCTTTCTAAAGGATCCCAACTCCTTCCCTATTTGTACAGAAACTTCAATGACCTCTTTTTCTTTTGCTCAGAAGCTAAACCTCTTGTAGAAGTCTCCAAACCAAAGTGCAAGTGAAACAACTAGCTTATAACGGATAATGCAACTAGATGGACTAAACAAGAAATGCAATATATGTGAATAAAATCTATAATTGTATATGTGGGAAATGAGTTTATAACGGATAATGCTTTGAAAATGTATCTCACGCTAACACGAGTCAGGGGTTCCCGCAGGTGCCCGTGCACCCCATGGAATTTTTCGATATATTGTTAATTTTTGAAAAAAACACCGATTTTTCTTAAAGTTATCTTAAATGCACCCGATCGATCGAAATGTGTTTCTACTATTATTGTTCAAATTTTTTTGTGCACCCGGTAATATTTAGTTTTGGCTCCGTCCCTGCTAACACTTAAGTTAATTTCTTGTGTAATGAACTACTTTTTATCCATTGAATGTATATACTTTTAACTTATTTGTGTGCATCGTCATGAGTAAAGTTTGATGCATTTTCAAATAACTGTTCATTAAAATGTATCGAACTTTACACATATATAAGGATACACACAATATGGTAACTGACATTTTTTCTT
Source organism: Artemisia argyi (assembly GCA_030686995.1). Taxonomy (NCBI): domain Eukaryota; kingdom Viridiplantae; phylum Streptophyta; class Magnoliopsida; order Asterales; family Asteraceae; genus Artemisia; species Artemisia argyi. Next base: position 16,758,899 of record CM060682.1, on the reverse strand, counting down.
TTCGGAAACGATACTATCAAATGAAAAATTCATAATTCATCTTCCCTTTTTAGCAACATTGGAAATATCTTGACCTTACCATTTCCTTGTTATTTATATTTTAGGCCTTTTTATTTATCTCCAAGCTACTAACAAGAGAGATATGTCTTAGTGCTAGTTTGAATACTAAGCTATGTTACCCTAATGGGATCGGCCTATTACATATTCTAACATACCTCAATTCGTCCTTCAAAACAATCTTTTATTCCTAAAAGTAGCTCGCCTATTAAGGTTTATAAAGGTTTGAAACTGTAAATTGATGAAATCTGACACGTTAAATAATAAAACGGAAGGAACCTTACGTCCTTACCTTGTATCCATACAAATCACGACCTACTAACGAGCTATTTGCTAACATTCAAATTACACTAATGGGGTTTGAAATAATAAATGTTTACAAGGCATCATAAGTACTGTTTACATGCGAAACAACACAATTACGAACAAGCCAATAGTGTCTTGTAGTTTTGAAGATCTGGTGTGACAATGATTTGGGGACACGTACAGTTGCGATAAATTCTAAACCTTTTAAAAGGAGTGATACTCAAAAACTTCATGACCTGTGACTTACAAAATAGAATTCATGGTTCCAAGTCGACATCTCAGAGGTAAGGAACTCCTAATTTGTATTATTTAAATTTAGATTGATTGATAACTTTGCTAGTATTGTTTTTGTGATAGAAATTTAGCATATCTATCATTATTTACACTAAAAGATATGGATAAATATACAAAAGTTACAAGTCCCATGCATTAGACTTCTCCAACACCAGTCTAGTTTTAGCACAAAAATGAACAATCAATATATATTTTTTAACATAATACATTTCAAATGAGAGTTTGAATGTAACATATATATATTGTAGAACACATCCTAGCTAGTTTGATTTGCGAAAAAACAACAATAGTAAGAGTTAAATATAATAAGGAATCAGATTTTTTATCTTGTTATAATGCCGAGAACACCTATTTCAATATTGATAGAAACGTTCGTTGTTTGTGCATCGTAAAGTAAAATCACAAATATAAATGGGCATGAGCATGCTGTGAGTTTCGCCCCGGCTTATGTCTGAAAATATTCTTTGGGGAGTACGTGGTGCTTCTAGTGTGGTATGATGCGCATGCGTATGGTGTTTGTTATAAAAGAAAGACAAGTAGTTCTCAAACCAAAGGTTCAAACAAAGGCTGCTCACTTCTCAAAGTCAAATTGTCTCACCAAATACTCCTACCAGCTGCAAAAACAAAAATGCAACAAAAAATATAAGCAAACATCTACAATTGTTTATTCTTAGATAAAAAAGAGTCGATGTTTACTAGGTTCTACAAATGCCATCACCCATAATTTCCTTTATACTTTTTTTTTTTTTTTTTTTTTTTTTTTTTCATATTGAAGTTAACAGAATAATACTCAAGTATAATTCTTAAAAGTCCACTACTTCAGCAATAAAAAAGACTACTTTAAAACTAGGGAAAAAAAAGAAAAAAGATTATACCCTCAACCCTCAACGAGGATACATCGAGTCTGTGTGTCCTGATGAAGAGACAAGACGGATAGCTGAAAAAAAAAAAAAACCTTAAAGGCTATACCATAAAATGGAAATGAGTAGCAAAAACATAGTTAAAGCCAATAAACATACAGGGGGTTACGCGTAGATACCTATAATCAGTCATAATATACTGATTAGGGTAGTGGCAACCATACCTCCCAAAAAAATCCATACCTCCCAACCAACCAATAATATCATTCCACCTCACTCACACTTTTTCCATACCTCCCAACCCTTTTTTAGTGGCAACCATACTTTTTTCATACCTCCCAAACCACCATTTTTTTTTTCATAAATAAATAATTTAATAAAAACATAATATTTCATTAATAATTAAAATAAAAATACATAATACTTGGAAAAAAAAACATAATTAATAGAAAATCACATAATACGTAAATAAAAAAAAGAAATAACTAGTCATCGAGGTATGCTAAGTTTTGAGCCTCAACGTGCTCCGTAAGATCATATTGGAGACGATAATGGATTTGTTCGTCGAGTAACTCCGGTAGTACACTATCGTCATAAACTGGCGCGACCGGCAGATCCATTATATGAACCGGTGATATTGCCATCTCGTCGTCTTTTAAAATCATATTGCATAATTTGTATTGTGTGTGTATTTGAATAGGTGTAGTTTATTTATATTGTGTTTGGTATTTATAGGAATTTTTTTTTTTTGTTCCACAGCCACGCTCCATTTAATCTTCCAACGTTCATTTTTTTTTTGTCTCTTCCCCAACGTAAACACCATTTAATCTTCTAACGGATACAAATTTCTCAAACCGCGTCGGTGAATAACCCTGCCCAACCAAACCGCCGAACCAAACCGCTGGGGTGGCGGCGGTGTTCCCCGGCGGTTTGGAGGCAAACCGCTGGCCCAGCGGTACCGTTGCCACTACCCTTATACTTAAAGGCGGATAGCTGCAAAAAAAAATGAATAACAGAAAAATACTTAAAGGCTATACCATAAAATGGAAATGAGTAGCAAAAACATAGTTAAAGCCAATAAACATACAGGGGGTTACGCGTAGATACCTATAATCAGTCATAATATACTTATTTTCAAATACTCTTTGTTGTAGGGAATGAACTCAGCAAAGCAGTAGTCTTCATTTGACACAAGCTCGATTATTCTTATACGATACTGCACAACAGTAAATAATGTTATTAATTCAATCAAAAGGAAAATATAAAGAAAAGGTCATAGAAAAAGAAAGCAACCGAGGAGAGGGTCAACATCTTGTAATTGCCGCAAATGTTATAAAATCACACATTAGAGGATAAGAGGATTAAAAGTTGGTTAAATTCAACTAAATAATTTATACATACCGAGAAATCTTTGCAACATACTGATCATAAGTTTGTCCACGTCTCGTGTTAAGTTGATTTTCATAGAGATGTCGGAAACGAATCAACTGAAACAACCAAACAAATTTTAATAAGTTTATGAGTATCAAAATTAGAAACAAAAAAGAGGCATTTGCATGTGATCACCTGCTCTGAGTACTTCTGGTTGGCGTTCTCCATCTCCATGCAGCTAAATAAATATATTTAGAAAAACAAATTACTTACGACACATATTTCAACAAAAAAGAACAAGCATGAACTTCATAATACGTACATTTCAAATAAGAGTTCGAATGCAACATGTATAAAAGTTCCTAGCTAGTTTGATTTGCGAAAAACAAAGCACTAATTTGAGATAAAATAATAAGGAATCAGATTTTTTTACCTTGTTATAATTCCGAGAACACCTATTTTAATAATGATACAAACTTGTTGCTTGTGCATCGTAAAGTAAAAGCACAAATATAAATAGGTTTGAGTATATGATGTGTGAGTTTCGCCCCAGCTTACGTTTGAGAATATTCTTTGGGGAGGCACAACTACTTGTTGTATGACCAACACTTGATGCTAACATATTCATGGAGGTGGGGTTGTGTGTGTGACTTATCTTGAGAGGAGGATGGTGTATGTTATGTTTGTGTTTGTTGAAGATAGCAGTATTTATTGATATATAGAAGATGGGGTAGTTGATATTGAATGCACGATGCATGTTTGATTTCGACGTGCACTCTACATTTAACATTTATTACGCATGTACTTTCTCCCTATACATTTTTAAAAGCTTCAAACTCTATAAATTTTTAAAAGCTTCAAACTCTATACATTTTATTTTTTTAAAAAGTTAAACACTACAAAATGGAGTTCATACTCAGAGGTAAAGAAACTCCTAACTTGTATCATTTAAATTCAGCTTAATTGATAACCATGCTAGTATAGTTTTGGTGACCCATATTGAGCATATGTATCATTATTTACACTTAAAGATACGGATAAATACAAGTCCTGTGATACTTCTCCAACACCAATTAACTTTTAGCACAAAAATGAACAATCATGAACTTCATAATACGTGCATCTCAAATAAGAGTTCGAATGTAACACATATAAAAGTTTAAACGCATCCTAAATAGTATGATTTGCAAAAACAAAGCAGTAATATGAGACAAAATAATAAGGAATCAGATTGTTTACCTTCTTAAATTTCCAAGAACACCTATTTCAATAATACTGTAGAATGGTTTGTTGCTTGTGTGTCGTAAAATAGAAGTAGAAATATAAACGGGTTTGAGCATGTTCGGTGTGAGTTTCTCCCGGGCTTATGTTTGAAAATATTCATTGGAGAGACAATTTCCTTTGTGTTATTAAAGGTGCTTGAAGCTAACATACTAATGGTTTGTGAGAGGAAGACAAAGAGAGAATGGTCTTGGTTGAGTGGGTGTTTATGTTGTTTGTTGAAGATGTTGAATCACTTGAGGGAGTCGGAGATGGTATTTATAGTTGGAAATGTTTGGGAATGAGTGGTTTGTGATTGGTGAGTTTTGTGTCACACGGATTGTGAGTAAGATGATCTGGGCCGTTGGATGGAGTGGATATTGTGGAAGTTTTTTTGGTATTATGGATATGGTTATTTTGGATTTGGTTTTGTTGATGTTGTTGGCATGCAATGGCATTGAAGATGGGTAGCTGTTATTTAATCACACTTTAATTATGGTAGGTGAAACGTGAAAGTGCTTGAACTGAATGAGACCATTGCAATGTTAAACTCATTGTTTTGTACATATGTTGGACTCATATTTAAAACATCTATATGCATTTACGAAGTACAATTATTCAGACGAGTCCAGATTAGGGTGCAATCAAGTCAAACTTTTATCAAGCAGCTCGAGCTCAAGCTCGAGTTTGACTCGATCGAGTCAAGCTTTTAACAAGCTCAAGCCTAATAAATAGCTCGAAACATATAATAAGCCAAACTCAAGCTTTTGATAGCTTGGCTCGAGCTCGTATCAAGCTTTTTCGAGCTTTAATATAAATATATTTCCATTATAAATTTATATAGCTAACTAGAGATAATTTGAGTATTAACATAATTATAACGACTTACTTTATAAATAATTGAACATGTATTCTAGAAAGTCATTTAAACCTAATTAATCCAACGTTTTGTATCCTACCTTATGTATTCTTCACACTTCTTGGGTTGTCGACTGTTATAGTGTTATCATTTGTGTAAAACACTAGTGAGTTTGGCTATTATGGTTTAAGCTTGTTTTACTTTATACATATATTTTTTTTTTGAACGGCAGAATTATATATATAAAAAAAAGCTACTAGTAAGGCACTAGAAGCTAAAAAGTACCAATACAAATCTAGAAATAAACCAAGCTACACAATCTAGATTCTTCTCGAGGCTTTAACTGCGAGGACTACAAAAAGAATGAAAAAACTCATGCCAATTACAGAAAACCAAGACACGAGAAAAATTCCCACCCACGGAGGCCATGCCACCGGTTTTCACTCCGCGGTGTTTTTGATGTAGTCCCATACAAGCCTCGGGGAAAGTTACAGCAAGGAAAAACATATCAACAAAAGATCCATACAATCTTGATTTGCTCGAAACTCCCAGCAACGAGAAGCAATTCACAACAACAACCATCACGTAATGTCATACAACCTGCATACTATACGCTCCCCCAAATAGATTATATAAACAAAAGCGAATTTTTAAACCAGTCATCCCAACGCATACTCGCTTTCTTATACCTATTCTGATATCATATATATGAAAAATGAATAATAGAGTCTACCATACCAACATCCCTCTTCTTCCCGGGCCGAAATATAGATTCATTACGGAATCTCCAAAGCTCCCACCAAGCCGTATAAATGACAGTGAAAAGAATATCCTTAGCCTTATGCAAATTACCTTGGCTATTAACAAAGTCTAGGAACTCAATAGGAGGAAGCTGAAAAGGGAGATTTAGATCTAGCCACTTAGCAACCGATTTCCAAACCTTAATCGCGATAATGCATTCATACATCGTATGATAAATAGATTCCAAACCATTACTACACATAGGGCATATAAGAGAGACATTGTCGATACCACGAAACCATAAGTTAAAACGGGTAGGCAAACGATCCTTAATCAGTCTCCACACATGAATATTAACCTTTCGAGGAACTATCTTATTCCACCTAGTCGCTAGGTAATGACTAGGTAAAGACAAACAATCAAGATGCTTACGTAACCCGTTAACCGAAAACGAATCCATTGTATCACAACACCATCTCCAAGAATCGTCAGATTGAACAATAGTAACCTGCTTGACAATATCACAAATCCTATTATATTGATCATCTTCAATACCTCCACGTAACGGACGTCTCCAATTCCAAGAGAAACTCGAACCATTCCAACGATCCCCAACCACAACATTTTTGAACTCTTCTAGTAAGAAAAGACGAGGAAATTGTTGCGCCAATGGGGTATCATTAATCCAGACATCATGCCAAAATAAAGTACTCATTCCATCTCCAATCTTCCTTTTTAAAGAAGAACTAGGAACCAAACCTGCATTATGAAGTTCAGCCACAATTTGCATAATATTATTCCAAGGTCCAACATGTTTCCTTACCTGGTCCCAACCTTGTGCTTCTCGAGAAAAAGGATACAAATTTTTTATAATTTTTGTCCACAAAGCATTAGGGTAATTGTGGAATCTCCACCTCCATTTATATAAAAGAGCCAAGTTAAGCGAATGTAGACTACCAAACCCGAGACCTCCATGATCTTTGCTAGCCAAAACCAAATCCCATTTAACCCAATGTATTTTCCTATTCATATCTTCGCCCCCCAAAAGAATTTAGATTGCATAGTTTCCAGTTTCTTACAAACCGTTTGAGGCATTCGATATAGAGAAAGATAATAAGTAGGAAGCGAGCCAAGAACTGATGTAATAAGGACCGATCGACCTCCAATCGAGAGACAATTAGCTCTCCATTTAGACAATCTTTTAGTAAATTTATCAATAACAGGTTGCCACGAAATAACCTGGGACATGTTAGCACCAATAGGGAGACCGAGGTACATAAACGGAAGTTTTTCTCCCATACAACCCGCCAGATCAGTAAAGTGATTTAATTCTGTTCCCGTAACACCAATACCGTAAAGCTTGGATTTCATAACACTAATTTGCAATCCCGAAGCTAAGTAGAAGCAATTAAAAATATCAAGAATATTTACCAAGTTAGATTGAGACCATTCGCCCAAAACAATAACATCGTCCGCATAAATGAGATGCGAAAGACATATATCACCAATATTAATACCAGAGAATTTCTTAGCCTCTATCGCATCTTCCATAGCAATATGGAAACCTTCCATAGCTAAAATAAAAAGAAAAGGAGCAATAGGATCTCCTTGCCGAAGTCCACGTTTTAACTGAAATTCCATAGAAGGACTTCTATTAACAAAAACAGAAGATCTAGCAGATTCAAGACATGCTTTAATCCACCTCACACATTTATTACCAAACCCCATTAACTTGATTACTGAGATGAGATAATCCCAACTAAGAGTATCATAAGCCTTCGCAATGTCCACCTTGAAAATCATCGCTTTTTTCTTCTTCCTTTTAAGAGTGTGAACCACCTCATTCAAAAGCATAGGACCGTCTAAAATCTGTCGATTCTTAATAAAAGCCGATTGCACTGGATCAACAATGTCATCAATAATCAAAGCAATGCGACAAGCTATGATTTTAGCTATGATCTTATACAAAATACCGATCAGACTAATAGGTCTAAAATCATTTACCACCAGAGGGGATTCAGTTTTGGGGATTAACGTAATAAAAGAAGCATTGCATCCGATAGGAATATCACCTTTATTAAAAAATTCATAGACAGCCGCAAAAATGTCATCCTTCATAAGTTTCCAGTACCTCTTTATAAAACCAAAAGTGAACCCATCCGGACCTGGCGATTTATCACTTCCACATTCCCAAACAGCATCTTTAACTTCTTCCAATGATACTTCGGATTCCAAATTTTTGAGCTGGTGTTGCGAAACCAACCTAAACCGATTCATTCGAGCAGAATAAGGTATAAAAGTAACTTTATCGAATTTTTGTGAGAAATGATTAAAGAATGTCTGCTTAACTGCCTTCGGATCCTCTACCCACAATCCATTTGATTTAATACCCCGAACCGATAATTGTTTCCTTTTCTTGTTGAGAGTACCATGAAAAAATTTTGAGTTCTCGTCCCCATCTACACACCACTTAATGCGGGATTTTTGAATAAGATCGTCCTTTTGCTCACTTTCCAATTTATGAATTTCATTAACGATTTTCATTCGCTGTTCTCCCCCATGATGCAAACCTTGTCCCACGTCTATGCTCAAATCCAAGTTCCTCAACTCAGCACTAAGAGAGTCGATAACCTCAATCCTAGATCTTCTCGCATTAACCCAACCTTTAATTGCACCTTTTAAGCCTTTCAGTTTATTTTTAAAATTGATCAAAGCTGAAGATGATCTTCTGTAATAGCCGTTGAACCAGAATTCAGAAACAACATTGTCGAAACCTTCTCCTTGAAACCAAGAATGATAAATGTTAAATGGGATAGGACCATAGTCAGCTGTGAATCGGCGGAGGAGAATAGGGTGATGATCAGAAATAGTTCAATCTAAAGCCACGACCATCATAGGGCCAAGATGATTCCATGTTGAATCCGCAATCAAAAATCTATCAAGTCTGCTACCTTTAGTACAAGATCTGTCAACACGAGTAAATTTGTACCCTCCTATAGGAACGTCTACCAGATTCCCATTAGCAATAAAATCATTGAAATAAAGATCATTAATATTAGAGAAGAAAGAACCGAACCTCTCAGAATTACTTCGAACAGAATTGAAATCTCCAAAGATGATGTAATGTCCGGGATTACTAGACATAAACTCAATGATATAGCGCCAAAGATTTTGTTTCCCTTCTTCATCTTGTGGAGCATACACGTTGACCATGTAAATATCGAGCTGTACATCAAGCCATCTCCCCTCAACTATAAGAACATTTGGATTCGATATAATCTTATGTTTGACAAAAATGTATGGATTCCAAATCGAAACAATCCCTCCCGAGTGACCATTCGAAGGAACAAAAGCATAATCAAATTGAGAATTACCCCAAATAGACCGTAAAGAGAATAAATTATCAGTCGTCATAAATGTTTCCTGAAGCCCAACAAAATTAACCGTAAATTTATTAAGAATCTTGCAAATCTTCCCTTTCTTGTTAGGATCTTTACCCCCGGTCCCACAAATATTCAAAGAAAGGATATTCATCGATTCACATTGATCTCACTCATCCGATGTAATAAACGGTTAACTTCATTGAATGATGATGGCATTTCTAACCCGATGATATTTCCGAGTTCTAACATCCGTACATAATCAGCTTCGGAAAACTTAAATCTCTTTGAGCATATAGACTCCATTGATCCCCTTGTGCTGCTACATTTAGTACCCTCCTGAGCTTTTTTATTTCTCTTAATATTGCTTGCATACTCTGTGAATCCAGGTGGCCAAGAATTTTTAGTTGTTTCCGTTCCATCATTGACTGTATTGTTAGACACAGCATCCTTAATCTCGGTTATGTTTGTATATATTTTTTCATTTCCCATATTGTTGTTATCTATCCTCCGCTCGTCACTACTTCCTTCTGGACATTGATTAGCTTGATCCTTATTGAATTCAGTAGTCTTATTCTCTGTAGAAATCGGTTGCTCCATCACTTTATTAATGTCACAATAATTCACAGTTGCTTTATCCTTCTTTACCGAATTAGTACCTTGTTTCTCTATAAGTCCCATCAAATTGAAGGGATCAGACTCACTTTGTTCTAGGACTGATTTGGGCACCGGTTTCTCTATAGAACATTCCTCAAAAACTTTAGGATCTGATGGGGTGTCTGATTTTTGTCCATCCGAACAGTCTGACTCAGAGGACTCATATGATTCACTGTCACCATCGACTTCAAAATCAGGTGCCCAGTATGCAAATTCATTAATCAAAACATCATAGTACTTCCCGTTCACCTTAACACGAATGCCCTCCTGTATTTTACTCATGAGTTTAGTGAGAACGCAAACTTTACCATGTGCCAAAGATTCTCCCTTATCTAAATCCACAAATAAACTTTCCCCCCACAGAGTGCCAATCTTTTTGAATGCATTACTAGTCCAAGTGCATAGTGGAACGCCTACAATATCAATCCATACAACCCTTTCATCTGGTACAAAATCCTTGTCAATATGTTTGAATTCAGTGAAGACTTTGTTCATTTCCACAGATAGCTTAAAAGAAGATAAATCATTTACAGCATCAAGTTCAATCCATACCCATCGACCCCCAATATATCGAATCTGAAAATTCGTGAACCCATTTAATTCTAAAATAGAATGAAGTCGATGAATAACCTGAATGTTCACTGCTCTAGCTAAAAAAGATGATTGACTCGATTCAAGACTCAGACATACATCATCATTAAGTTCCACCGTTCGCTTCGCGAAACAAGATGAAATGGGATTATTACCTGTAGCATGTTTTTCCACATAGTTATCATTCTTCTTCGGTACATAAGCTTGACGTCTAAAGCACGTATCAAGACTACCCTGTTGAACAGCTGCAACAAAAGATTTATCTCCTGGTCTCTTTTCCTGTGAATCGCTAATCGCACTTGTAGATATAGGTTGTCTCGATCTCTTGAACTGCACCCTCTCATTGCGAACGACATCAGCATACAAGTGAAAAGATCCCATCCAAACAGTTCGGAGATTGGAGATTAAGTTAACCACATCTCGAACCCTAATGAATCTTACGAATCCAAACCTTGCACCAACCTTTGACTTTTTCGACGAGATAAAAACGTCCACAACAGTTCCCCATTTTTCACACTCTTCCCAGACCTCCTTTGTCGTTGCCTTCCACGGTAAATTCGTTACATAAACCGATGTCGAAATCTTCTCCACCAATGATAAATTCGGGATTCCAGTTGATGTATTTTGACGGTATCTATCATTCGTTGCATTGGAATTATGTGTTTGAGAGGGCTTCAATCTTTCAAACACCGATCGACGATTCTTTCGAGTGACCTCCTGCCAATCAGATTCTCCCATTAAAACAAGAGAAATCTGTGAAAAAAGGGTTTGAAGAGAAAAAAGGTTTAAAAAAAAATTATGATTTGAGAAGGATTTGAATATTAGGATTGAAGAAAGGTTTAAGTAAATTATGATTTGAAAAGGGGTTTAATCATCAGAAATTGTCATCGGAAATCACCATCGGAAAAAGGGTTTTTTTTGGGTAAATTCAAAATTATACATATATTTATTAATGAGTTTGGCTATTAGATACAATGTTTTTATATACGTTCAAGCTTTTCAAGCCAAACTCAAGCTTTAATCGAATTTTTCAAGTCAAGCTCAAGCCTGGATGATTAAAGCTCGTCAAGCTATCAAGCCAAGCTCAAGCCTAACTTATAAATTTCAAGCCAAGCTCAAGCCCTGTTAAGCTTGAGCTCGGCTCGACTCGATTACACCCTAGTCCAGATTTTGGCTATGCCCGAAAAAACTAGCGGTAGTTCATGACTTCACGACAACAAAAATGGCAAATTTACATACTTTTTAGTACATGTTTTAAATAAGAGTTGGAATGTGATATTTAAAATTTTAAACGACATCCGAGCTAGTCTCATTTGCGAAAGAAATTCCTAGTTTCCGAATTAAAAAAAAAAAAATGAACAATGTAGCTTGATAAAATGACACATTTGTTATAGTGTTATACGTTACGATACTTGGTTTGCTTAAACACATAAAATTCAATTTTCTACTACATGTATAGACTTCATTTACTTCTTCACATGCCAATTTAAATTCTCATGTCCTCTAGTAGTTATTCATTTCAGTATATCACCCAATTCATTAACCATGTATGTACTTTTCAATAGTGCTCAAAATGGACACTTTTAATAGGGTGTGCTTTTAACATCGTAGGAAAATGAAAACAATATCTCATGGACATAGCCACACAAATTCTGTTAACCAAGAAAAAACACGCAATAGCCTACCTATGGCATGACAACACCTCTGCGATACGAACAGAGAAAGCAGTCCATATTGAATTACTGAAATGTCAAACGTCAATCCTTTTCCCAAGTAAATACTAGAAGTAACAATTTACGAAATACAATTATACAAGTAAACAGACTCATTGTTTTGAACATATGTTGGTCTCTTATTTAAGACATTTGCATTTAGGAAGTGCAATTATCCAATTTCAGAAAAGTCTTGTAAAAACTAGCAGTAGTTCATGCCTTTACGACAACAAACATGGCAAATTTACGTACTTTTTAGTACATGTTTCAAATAAGAGTTGGAATGTAACATATGTAAATTTTTAAACACATCCGAGCTAGTTTGATTTGGGAAAAAACAAAGCAGTAATGTAAGATAAAATAAAGTACTACGTATGTTTGACATAACTTATAATAAACATAAGAACCATGCAAGAAGGGTGTATTCGATTATGATTGTGATTCTAACTTTGGGATAGAAAACATAAAACAATCGATTAGAGGAATGCTTTATAACTTTTAACAAACAACTTTTTTTCCTAGTAACTAAACAAAAGGGTTATTAGACACAAAAGTTACTAAAGCTTGCCAAGAAGTGTGATTTTGTTACTAAAATTTTTTTGGTTACAAAGAGGTTACTCAAGTTTAGTCACCGGTTATATAAGTTACTCTGTATGTTTTAACCTTCTACTACATGTTTTTTTTTGTTAATTTTAAAAATGGTCCCTCAGACTAACTGTCGTTAGTTTTTTCCGTTAGCTAACAGCCGTTTGCAACAAACATTTGCACTGTTAGTCCTTTATCCTAACGACCGTTTATACTTAACTCAAAATTTGGTTTTCATACATTTTTGTCCGTTTTTCTTACGTTTTTTGACCCTTTTTTTACGGGTTTTTTGTTTTCATATGTTTTTATACGTTTTCGTTCGTTTTTATACGTTTTCGCCCATTTTCTTACATTTTCATCCGTTTTTCTTACGTTTTGTTCGTTTTTCTTACGTTTTTTCCGTTTCATACGTTTCTGTCCGTTTTTCTTACGTTTTTGTCCCTTTTTCTTATGTTTTTTCCGCTTTTATATGTTTTTGTCCTTTTTTAAACCTTTTCGCCCAGTTTATTACGTTTTCGTATATTTTTCTTACGTTTTTATCTTTTTTTCGTTTTCAGACATTTTTTTTTCTGTTTTTCTTACGTTTTTTCCATTATCATATGTTTTTGTTTGTTTTTACACGTTTTCACACATTTTTATACACGTTTTCACATATACGTATAAAACATAACAAGTATAAAACATACAAAGGTGTAGAAAAACGTTAAACTAGTATGAAAACGTAAAAAACGTACACAAGCGTATAAATGCGCACACAAACGTAAAACAATGTAAAGAATGTAAGACAAGAGAGAAAAACGTACATAAACATATAAAAACGGATAGAAATGTACGAAAATATACAAAGATATGCGAAGGAGAAAAATGTAAATAATAATAATAATAATAATAATAATAATAATAATAATAATAATAATAAAAAAAGAAAAAATACGAAGGGTGTATTCGATTATGATTGTGATTTGGGAAAAAACGAAGCAGTAATGTAAGATAAAATAAAGTGCTACTTATGTTTGACATAACTTATAATAAACATACATTTGTGGTAGAACCATGCAAGAAGGGTGTATTCGATTATGATTGTGATTCTAACTTTGGGATATAAAACATAAAACATAAAACAATCGATTAGAGGAATGCTTTATAATTTTTAACAAACAACTTTTTTTTCCTAGTAACTAAACAAAAATATATTATGACGGTACCATTTAAACTATGTTATTTCATTGTTGAACATTTTGTTGTAAATGAACACGAAGCATGCACAACAAATCAATGGACCTCATGAACTCAAACAATAAGAAATTCCATTGACTAGTGACGAAAGAGCTTGTAACTATCATTATAAAATATGACATGTCTTATATTTAATTCTTACTATAGTTGCAATAACTCTAAGATAGCTACGCCAACCTCCTGATAAGGAAGGGATCTACCGAAGTTGAGTTTGTGTTGTGTTGGGTTAAAACTCCGTGAATTATTCACTCAAAAGTCTGACAAACATCGTTACCCAAATAAAACATTTTCTATTTTTTTTGGATTGAAAGACAGATGTGAATGAAATTGATTCTAAAACATTTTCTATTTACTTCTCTTAATGGTATTGTGGCAGAGTTTACTAGTAATTTTCAAAAGGAGAACGACATAATCTGTTTTATGGATACTACTAAATGTTTTTCTGAATCATATAGTAAGATATATACTTTAACGCATCCAAATGTCATTTACTTCTTCACCTGCCAATTGAAATGCAACTACCAAAGCACATTTTCGATTACATATGACCTGTAATAGTTATCCATTCAATTTAAATACTTACGCCCTTTAGGGGGAGGGAGTGGTCACCAAAGTTTACCAAATTGCCAAATTGCCACATCATCATCTACCAATCACAACCTTCCAACTCAAAGTTTACCAAAGTTTACCAAACTTTACCAAAATGGTGGCGGCGGTCACCAAAGTTTACCAAATCCAAATTTCCACATCATATTTTTTTAATACATATAATCCAACAAAAAATATATAAAATTAAAACATAACATTTTATTAATAACAAAAAAAAAAAGCATTACACAATACTTAAAAAAAAAACTACATAAAATTAAAACTACATAAAATTAAAACACACATTTCATCCGTTCTTATTCGCAAATACAATCTAAAACCAAATTTTCCATCCGTTCTTCTTCGCAATTTCCCGCTTGTCGTCAAGAACGGCTTTCAAGTGCTCTTCGTTGGTAATGTGATCATGGGGCTCGTAAAAAAACTTCATCTCGCACTGTCGGTTCTTGAACTTTGCCCCGTCGAGTTGAGTTGCCAACAAATCCGCCGCCAACTTGTCCTTCTCGCGTTTCTCGTGCAAAAATTGTTGCTTGCTTTTTGCGTACGAGCTAATGTCTTCCGCGGCACTTGAGATCGAAGTGAAGGATGCGGGTTGCTTCTTCTTTGACTTCCTTGAATCATAAGAAGGGAAGGGGTCTTCATTCATGTCGGGCAAGATATTCTCGTTGCTTGCTGATTCATACTCTCCCGACTTTCTTTTCCCGCTTGTCCTCGAACCGCCAACTTGTTGAAAACAATCTTGCTCGAGCCATTTGTCATGCCCTTTCACAACCTCCCACGAAGCAACATGACCGAACTTTTTTTTTGTTTTTGTTCGGTAATCGGCGAATGCAACCTTCATTACATCCAAGTCGTTACACCCGCTTTTCTTAGCACGATCCTTCATGTAAAAAATAATTGACATGTTAAAAAAAAAATACGTCACATGTTAAAAAAAAATACGAGACATGTTAATAAAAAAAATACGAGACATGTTAATAAAAAAAATACGTCACATGTTAAAAAAAAAATACGAGACATGTAAAAAAACAAAAAAATACCGCTTGTTGGTAAAAGCCGTTAAAAAGTCCCATGGCCGCGTTCAGTGTCTTCCACTTGGTATTCAAGCCATGAAATGTCCGTGAAGTTGATCCAAGAGTTGTCGTGTAATGCTCCAAAATCCGGTTCCAAAAACTATCACACTTTTGATCATTACCGAATTTTTTACATTCGGATACTTGAACCCATGCTTTCGCCAATGCAACCTCTTGCTCTTCCGTCCAAGTTTCTCGCGGCTTTTTTGTACCAACCTTTTTCTTGCCTCTTGCATCCACTTCTTGAACTTCTTCGTTGTCGTCTTCATCTTCCATTTCTAATAAAGTATAAATTGTAACAAATTATTAAACGATCCATAAAAAAAAAAAAAAAAAAAAAACGAGACAAATTATTAAAGGAAAGAAAATATACCAAACGATTTTGGTTCTTGTGTCTCGGGTATGACCTCATCATCTTCACGATTGTTAAAAATACCAAGTTCGTCCAAATCCATCGACCTTGACATGTTGTAGAGTTGTGGATTCATCGGAGGATTGCCCATAAACAATAGATGTGGAGACGCGGGGTGTGGCACATAATATTGATTCGGGGATGGTTGAGAAAATTGATTCGGGGATGGTTGAGAAAATTGATTTGGGGATGGTTGAGATGCTTGAGAAAATTGATTTGGGGATGGTTGAGAAAATTGATTTGGAAGAAAATTTTGTGATTGCGGATAAACCAATCGACTAGGTTGGGATCGGGTTTGTTTGGTTGGGATCGGGTTTTTTGACTTTCTTGAATCCATAGTTGATTTGGAAGAAAATTATATGTATGTAGTTGTTTTGGGAAGAAGATGTGAAATGGTTGATTTGGGAAGAAGAAAATGGTGTATGTATATATAGTTAAAAAAAGGGATTTTTTTTTTTTTTTTCAAAAATTTGACCGTTGGTCCTTGGTTTCCACACAAACCATTCGGCAAATGTTACCGAATTTTTGTGTTGCCGATTTTTGCCGATCGGTGGCGGCGGTGTTGCCGAGCTTCACCGAGCTTTTGCCGAGCTTCACCGAGCCCACTCCCTCCCCTCTTAGTAGTTATTCAGTCACCCCATTCATTAGTTATATGCATCCTCACTGATCAACACTTGGTTGCTAACACCTGTCCATTCAATTTTGAAAGGATGGTGTTTGTTTTATGTATAGAGGGAGTACTTGTTGATACAGGGTGAAGAAGATGTGGTTGTTCATATTAAATGACTCATATTTAATTTGTTTTAATGTGCACTCAAGCGACTCAATATTAATGTGTTTGTTGATATAGAGAAGAAGATGTGGTTACTCGTACACCCTCTAAAGTGATAACCACATACCCCTAAATTTGTTTATTTTTTTATTTTCATATGTATTTTTTTAATTATAAAAATGCGAATAAAAAAAAGAACATTAAAACACAAAAAAACATTGTCTTGTTAATAAAGTAGGTAAAACTGCTGAAAAAAAGTGCGGAACAGAAACTATAAAGTTTTAAAAAGTTGATCGATGCATTTTACATACACCTCACGATACGTTAATTGCTTGATTATGCATTGTTATTATATTCTGTATAAGCTACTTTGAGGTGTTTTGTGATTATGTATGTTATGCGTAAAAAGGAGTTAAGATGGCGATATTACAAGTAAAAATGAGCAATTCACAAAAAGACGCGGATGTGAATTTATAAAAGCAAGAATTAACATATTTCAACGGTGCAATGTTTTGGTCATAACTTATTAGTCCGAGCTCCGTTTAAAATTATATGTTCGAAAATCAGGAATTAGCTGATGGTCAATGCTGTTGAGAAAAACATGTGGTGGTTTCTTATTAGATACTTTTGGGCCTCATGTGGATTAAATACAACAAAAGGAATAAAAGTTGGTAAGTTGGGTCGGTTGGTTTGCATAAGGGACGAGCAGGAATGAAGGTCTAATTAATTTGGGTTTTGCTTGGTTTGACATGAAGAAAAAGAAAAAAAAGGGACCGACATATGAAGACATACATATAAAAAGAATTGATATCATTCGAAAAAGAATTAAAGGATTTAATTCCTTTGGCTAATACAGTCCGTAACAATCATGCAAATCGGAACGGATATGATTTCTACTAATGTGATGCTCGGCTAAACCTCTTGTAATCTCTTCCGGTAAAATATATCTGGTTTGATCATGTTTATGGATTTTATTTTGTTTGTTAAATATTAATTCACATGATTTTAAAGCATATCCTTTGTTTGATTTTAATGTTTTAATATAATTATTTGATTAAATTATTATATGACATATTATTGCGAGTCAACTATTCGTGCCCAGTCTAATTAGTATAGGGGTTAAGACAGTCGTATGGTAAATATAAATTGTACCCAAAATTGTTCATTTGAGTAATTATAAAATTATTTGATAGGATTATTGTAAGACATGTTATTGCTAGTCAACGAGTCGTGTCGAGTCTAACTAGTTTAGGGATTAAGACGATTCGTGTGGTAAACATAACTTGTGCCCAAAATTGTCCATTTCAAATAATACAAACTATGTCTATTTGGTTTACATTAGTAATAATCCGTGACTTAGTCACATCAATATCTCCGGAGTCGGGAGAGATTGCTTTTCATCTCATTGTTTACAAATCCTATTTTTAGTTGCTTATTTACTTTTTATCATTTATTTACATTCAAGTTTATTAATAGTTTCTCAAACAAACAATCAATTAATTATTTATTTCGTAAAACTTAGCAATAACCATATACTCCTCGCGAATACGATACCCACTTTCCCTATCTAGTATATGGTAATTAGGTTTATTGTTTATCGGTACAACGACACCTATCAAAAGTCAAAAGATACAAAAAAAAAAAAAATAAATAAATAAATAATTGTATTACCCTATTAATATAGGGTGTAAAAGGGGAGGTAGAATAGGTAAACAGGTACAAGGGGTTGTACCATAGTACCACCATTACAAAACTGCGAGGCACCATTAATGTCCTCGCTGCATCATCTTCGCCACCTCTCTGCTGCATTTTTGCTGCATTACTCAACATTTAAGATGTGGTTGTTGATATTGAATGACTTATAATTAAGCTATCGCTAAGGTCTATGGTAGTAAACATGTAGTACTTTACTAAGCCGCCATAGCAGGCACAAAATTGACTACACACAAACACTATGTGCTATTTAATGTAACAACACCACTGTTCTTCAAAAGAATGTAGCTGTTTAATGTGTTGGATTTTAAGTATGACTGATATAACCTACTTTTGGATTACGATGATGTGTTCGATATATAGGACCTTAATATCAGGCTAATAGATAATAGAAACCTTTATTCTCTTAAAACCCCAGCAGCGCCTTTAATCAGCAATCAGGATCAAAAAATGGGCGGTTATAACGCGTTAGTTCGAGTATATATTTCTAGTTGTATGCTATTATTATATAGGAAATATGTCATAAATAACCAAAACAATATATTTGAGTTTGAAGCCTTTTATCTTTTCTTCTTCCTTTAGCAGTTCCAAGACCTACAACAACATAAAACGCAAACACATCACAGAAAACAAACACACACACACAAAAAAAAAAGAAAAAAGAAAAAGAAAAGATGGACGTACTTCAATCAGAAAATAGGCGATTTTGACACGTTAGTTCAAGTATATGCATTTCTATTATGTTATTATTATTTAAGTTTAGTATTGAAATTTCTGTTTATAGGATGTTAAAACAAGAATGAAAAGGTTTGCTGAGGGAATAGTTGTGATTCCATATCATAAAGGAAAGATATGATAAAACAATAGCAAAGGATAATGAATGGGCACACATTCTAGGAGGATTCAAGAGGTACAAATCTTAAGGGGATGGTAATTGCGCATTCAGATCTTATTCACAAGCTATCGTTGGCCATCAAAATCTCCACATACCTTTTCGGCAGGGTACAAATGCTCTGGTAAATTACTTCTACTTTCTTTTTGAGGAAATGGTTGTTTTTCATACATATTTACCACAGCAGTTGTACCCTGCCGAAAAGTATATAAAGATTTTGGTGGCCCACGATAACTTGTGAATAGGGTCTCAATGTGCTGTTACCATCCCCTTAAGATTTGTACCTATTGAATCCCTCTAAAATGTGTGCCTATTCATTACCCTTTGCAATTGTTTTATCATTGGTATCCTTATCTAGAATCTTTCAAAGGTGGTGTTTGTATTTTTCTGGTCCGGTTTACAGAGAAACATCAAAACAATATAATCTTTGAGCATATTTCTGGTTTGATTTGGAGACCTATGTTAGATTTGTTTTGAACCCATCATGAAAACGAGAACAAAACTGATTTTGGATGTGTTGAAGATATAGGAGATAGAAAGAAGTGGTTAGTTCTAGAGAAAAGTTGGTGGCTGTTTGGAGAGAAATACTAGTGGGAGGCGTGTGTTTGTGTAGAACTAGGTTTACCAAAAGAAGTTTTATATAGTTAGGGTTAGTGGTGGTGAACTAGGTTAAAGGGCTTGCTATATATTTTAGTTGTTGGGCCACGGTAGTGTTGTTATAAGGTGGGCCAAGTTTTGTTTTTTGGTCGGGTACATGTATTTAACATGTACGTTCATAAAGTGTGAGTCAAAACCATATTTGAATTATAAATTTTTTTAAATTTCTTCAAATATTTGTCTCTAAAAATTCATTTTGAGCTATTGTACAATGACGAGAAGTGAAAAAGA
This sequence comes from Artemisia argyi, assembly GCA_030686995.1. Taxonomy (NCBI): domain Eukaryota; kingdom Viridiplantae; phylum Streptophyta; class Magnoliopsida; order Asterales; family Asteraceae; genus Artemisia; species Artemisia argyi. Next base: position 16,738,634 of record CM060682.1, on the reverse strand, counting down.
GTGTAAGGAATGGAAGACAAAGTTTCAAAGTTTTTCAAGAAAAAGAAAAGTATTTAATTGGCCGGATATTATTCTCTTTTAGACAATGAAAAAAATTATATACGAAAGTTGAACGAACAAAAGGAAGAAAATGAAAAGATTCTAGATCAAAATTTTGATGTAAATCAAACTCTTTAAAAAACAGATGAATCCCTTTCTAAAATGAATTCAATAAATTTGAAAATGAAGCTCTTGTTTGTCGAAAAGGTTCAAACTTATTTGGACAAAATCAAAGATCTCGAAGAGAAACTTCACAAAACGGATCAAACTCGTCAAACTCTTCACATGATCATGCCTTCAAAGAACAAGCTTTATAATGGAAAACAAGGTTTAGGTTTTGAGAATCCGAGCAATTATTGGAAAATTAAACAAATAAAGCCTTCTTTGTATCATCAAAATTATGTCGGTCACTGTTATACTCAAGAGTTTATGAAAAATTCAGTAGAAGGTTTGGCAAATGAGTATTTAAGTTGATCAAAAGAAAACAATGTTCAAATTCTGTTTGTTTATAGTGAACTTAATAAAAGTTATGGTATGTGGGTTACTTCATACGGTAGATATAGGTTGCAAAAGAGTCAAATTTACAAAAGAACTTCAACCATACCACAAAACCTTTTGAACATGAAGAGATAAGTAAATTCAATAAGGCTGTCACATCACTCACATGCGGTCACAAAAAGATTAATTGGAAATATTTCACTGAAAAAGTTATATGAGAAATTTAAATTGAGACACGAATATGGAAGTTTGTCTCACTGTGTGGTAGTATCTGGTTCATCTATCAAGCTAAAAAAAGTAGAGTAGCATATTGAATATATGTAAGTATATGGAAGTTTGTTTGGTACATTATGTTAAAAAAAAAAAAAAAAAAAAAAAAAAAAATGTCAACTTTTTAATTAGCAGTTTCAGTATATGGAGATTAATTTGGTGTTTCATAAACTCACAATTTCTAGAAGTCGCGAAACAAAACATCCTACATGAACTAGTTGACAGGAAACTCATGCAGCTTCACATACATATTACTTTCAGGTAAATTACGCGGGCAAATAATAAAAAAAAGGTAATATACTTGCCACAATTTCATCGAATGGGTAGTGAACTATTTTTATTTTTTTATTTTGAGGGTAATTTTCTTTCAAAATCATCATCTTTAGGGTATTTTGTAAAAAATTTGGACAATTTTGCCCCTCATAGCTAATACAATTTTTTTTTTCCGGAAGGGCAAAATTGTCCAAAAATTTTGCAAAATACCCTAAAGATGATGAATGTGAAAGAAAATTACCCTCAAAATGAAAAAAAATAGTTCACTACCCATTCGATGAATTTGTGGCAAGTATATTACCTTTTAATATTATTTGCCCTAAATTACGCTAACCCGATATAGTCAGAAACGCTTCTTTTCGGTAGCATCGACTCCTCCCACATGACTTTTTTCAGTACATTTTGTTTTAAGTGCAAGGCTAGCTTGGTGTTCTTAAAAGTTAAAAGATACAAGAATGTATCATAAAGACCATTACAACCAGTGGCGGATCCAAGAATTCGTAGATGGGTATGCACCATTTAATAAAGTTTTCCCAATTAAAATTCTAGTTTCCCGGTTCGGGTTTTTCGGGTCATGTTCGGGTTTAGGGTTTCGTTTTGTGGTTCGAGCTTTTTGGTGTCTGAATTTTTCTTGTTGGGTTTTTGTTGTATTGATTCAAGCAAGCGAGTAGAATATCATTTAGTGGAAAATTAAGCATATACAACATCATACACCAACTAACAAAAATCCTTAAATCTTTCAAATTATAACTACTCGCATATTGTTACTTAAACAATATAAAGTGAAAGATTTTTGTAAAGGTAAAGTAATGCTTCTAAAAATCATAAATAGACTGATATAGTTATTTCTTTTAAATTCAAAACATAATATTGTTATTTCTATTAAAAATATAATATATCTACTTATATAATGAAAAAAGTACGAGTAATAAAGTCTTTCCTATGGTGCATGTGTTACATCGGAAACCGAAATGTATAGTAGAAAATAATACGAAGTAATAACTAGTACGGAGTATTAATTTTTTAGTCACCCTATTGGCCTATATGCCTAGTTCTTACTTCTTCTTCTTCGCCTCTTAACCTGCAATCTTCTTCCAACTTTCATGTTTTCTTATTTCTTTAAAATTTGATTGCTTTTGCGGATCAAAAAAATTCTTAGGTATGCACAACCCATTTTCGTGACAATTTCATGGTATGCACCAAAGGCAAAATGATTCTAAAAAACATTTATTTCAAAAATATTTACACTACGAAGAGCTTGAAGAGGGTATTGCACACCCTCCCTTGGCTGTAGATCCGCCCCTGATTACAACTAACGTTTCATCAATAATGTACATATTTTACTTCGATCTAGTTAGGTGACTTTTAATGTTCTCTTAAAATAACGATAGTCGAGTTCAACGGAATCAACACAAAATAGGTAGGTTTCCGCAAAAATATATCAAAAATTTACGTGAACCTTGTAATACATTGTAAATGAGAGTTCATATGTAACATATAGTTTTAAGACACATCCTAACTAGTTTGATTTGTGAAAATAAGTAATAATATGAGAGAAAATAATAAAGAATCCTATATACATTGTTACATTGTTATAATTACGAGACCACCGATTCCAATAATAATAAAAAGGTTCTTGCTTGTGAGTTGTAAACAAAAGCAAATAACTGGATTTGAGCATGTTCGGTGTGCGTTTCGTTAGGGCTTATGTTTGAAAATATTTATATGGAAAGTCATTAATCGTTGTGTAATCAACACTTGATACTAGCGTTATATTGAGTGGAGGACAAAATAAAGAAGAGAGAAAGGCCTTGGTAGTGTTGATTGTATACGTATTTATTTTTTTGTAGTAGTTGTTGATATTAAATACTTGTATTTAGCTTTGACTCACATTTGCTGCTCTGCATCTTTGAGGTGTAAGGTATGCGCATATAGTGGTGACAACAAATAATTTTTTACAAACAGCTATTTCTTGTGGTTAATGGATCAGTTAAACTATGGTCCTTTTATTGTTGAACGTTTTAACGTAAATAAACACAATCCGGCCATGCACCACAAATCAATGGATTCCATGGACTTCTTTTAGTATTGTTTTTACACTATCAAACAATAAAAGTTTTTAACGGCTAGTAACAAAAGAGCTTTCAACTATCATTATAAAATATATGTCTTAAATTCAATTCTTACTATATATAGTTCCAATAACTGATAAGGCTACGCTAGCAACATGAAAAGAGAAGGCTCTACCGAGGTTGAGTTTGCGTTGTGTTGGGTTAAAACCCTTTGAATTATTCATTCAAAACTCCGGAAAACAACCCAAAAAAGAAAAAGAAAAAAAAAAGAAAAAAAAAAGGTTCTGTTTACTTCTTTTAATGGTATTGTGGTAGAGTTTACTAATTTCAAAAGGAGAATGAAAAAAAGCTGTTTTATAGATACCACTAAATGTTATCTGCATCATATAGTAAGATACTTTCAGCATCTAAAATATCTTCGGCAATCGAACATTTAAAAAAAATGCAATGTATACGTGAACAAAAGATTTGAGAAAGAAATTCACAGTTTCTAAAAGATAATATCATCAAAAATTCAGTTTTCAACTATATGTATAGAGTTCATTTACTTCTTCACTTGCCAATTTAAATTCTCATGTCCTTTATAGTTATTTATATGAGTATATCACTCCATTCATTAACTCACTAATGTATGTACTTTTCAATATTGCTCAAAATGGACAATTTTAATAAGGGGTGCTTTTAGCATTGCAGGAAATTGAGAACATGCAATATCATGAATATAGCCACACAAATTCTGTAAACCAAGAAAAAACATGCAATACCTTACCTATGCTATGATAACACCTATGCCATACGAATAGAGAAAGCAGTACATATTGAATTACTAAATGTCAAATGTCAATCTTTATCCTAAGTAAGTACGAGAAGTAATAATTTTTAGTTTTTATTTTATTTTATTATTATTATTATTATTATTATTTTCATGTATTCATTGTCAAGGAAGAAAAAAAAATAAAAAATAAAAAAATCTCAAAGTGCTAACTAAAACATAAGATCATAATTGTATGAAGGGGAATGAGAATGAAAGGTTAAACCTGCCTTCTAGCATGGGTTTAGAGAGTCACTTACTTTGGGGATTTCGATTACCCATTCATTTAGAGAGAACGTTACCTATCATTCACATTCCCAAATCTACGACTTACGACAAACCAAACACAAACATATTTCGGAATCAAACTACAAAATAGGATATCTTAAAACACACAACTAATTTTGGAAAAGCTTTTGTTCATAGAAAGAGACGAGACCAACAATAGTTATTCATTAAAATATGTATGTTTTTAACGTAAAAAACCCTCGTTAAATGCCTAAATAAATAACGTGATTATTTGTCTTAATTGCAAATACTTTTGAAAGTCTTTTAAAAGTATTGAGTACATATACATTTTAACAAAGTCCGAATCAAGTTCAAATGATACCCGAAGAAAGAGCACGAAGAAATGAGTCCAAAAAGCTCCGAACCAGCCGGTCCAGATTATAATGTCACACCAAATGGCAACTGCAAAAATGATTCTCCAAGTGCATATTGTAAACATGTTCCCGATCATAAAAAGAATATTTATGTAAGTTGAGGATATAGGATGCCATGCAAAAGGATATGTCCATTATATAATACACCAATTAAAACACATGCTTTGATCACAATGTAAGAAAGTTCGTTAACTCAAATGTAACATAACTAGTTCCATCATATCATGCAATGCAGGTGACAATTACTGTACAATTTTAAGCACTGTACAAAACACATGCTTTGATCACAATGGGTCTTTCGGGTCTATCCAAAGTGCTACCGAGCCATCCATTGCCGCACTTATCATACAGTTTTTTGTTGGGTGATAATCAAGACTTGTCACCTGCCAACAAGAGATGGTAGAATTTACATATAATTTGTTCATCAGCAAACCATTCTATACATCGAAAACTGTGTTTTAATGAATAGCCTGCAATATTGTATAAGCAGAAAACAAGAGAAGCTTACCGCTGCCGAATGAGCATCAAATTTCGAAACCACGACTTTAGTCAGCAAATTCCAAAAGAAAATACGGCCATCTTCTGAACCGCCAATTATACGGGTAGCTTCGTTTGAAAAACAGCAACCCAATTTAGATGACTGGTCAACAAAAACCAAAAGTTAGTTACAATCAAGAATCTCAAAAGGTAACCAAATTAGTTTTAAATCACATAAAATGATCTTGCCAATAGTTATCAGAATTATCATTAGTTTCAATAGAGGCAAACATGCTCAAGGTTACCCGATTTGTATCTTCAGAGCATAAGAACTCATTTTTTTTTTAGATATAAGAAATTAGATTATTACCCGTCCGTCCCAACTCAACAATATGATTATCTGTGCGAAAACAACATGGAGTCTGGCGCGTCAACCCAACTCAACATTTTTTCACTTCTACTGAAAGAAACATTGCCATCTCAACACATGATCTTACCTTCCATGTATGACCTTTGAAATTTCCATCTGAATTAATGCAGTTAACATCCCTGCAAAGTAAAAGGAAAGTCAGTACACAGTAATATTTTTAGTCAACTAGATAAAAGAGAGAAAAAATACAAATTTTACACGCGCAAAAGCTGAAAAGCAGAATCCAGGCAGCTTGCTAATATACATGTGTCATCATTTTTATCCATATAGATGCACTTCACAGCTGACCCGAACTTATGAGATAATCGTCTGAAGATGAAAAAAAAAAAAATAAATAAATAAATAAATAAAAAAACTTTAGTCCAGTCTATTGGGAAAGTGACAATATAATGATGACGTAGACTATTCTCATATACTTTCTCTTAGGGCAAATGGCACAAAAAGGTACCCAACTTAGGGTTCATTTCCAATCAAGGTACTCTACTTTTTTTCTTGCACAAAAAGGCGGCCAACTTTTTTTTTTGGCGGATTTAGGTTTTTTACTAACTTCCGTTAACTCACTTTGTTAAAAAATTACATGTTTGGTCCCTGAGTATGTATAATCATTTCATGCACAGTCCATCAACAAAAAAAATAATTTGAGTTAACTACTTTTTTGGTCCCGGGTATTTCACTTTTAATAAATTTAATTTTATTGAATCCTAAAATTAAATTTATTATTATAACAAGATTATACACGAGATCTCACACACATTTAAACAAACTAAAAGCAAAAAACAGTAATGTTTGTGTTTCTTTTCTTCTTGCTACCAAACGTCACAAACAAAAACACTAAACAAAAGAATGTTGTTTCTTTATTCTATCCTCACATCAAGAAACAATACCAAAAGATTTGAATAAAAAGTATAGTGCTTTCCTTTTTGTTTATGCTTGTCACAACTCTCAATAAATCATAAAACATCAAGAAACAAACCCAACTCAAAAAACATCAAAATTCATCACCGATTTGAGAAATTTAATGTTGACCGCCATAAGGTTGAAACCCACAATACCTTTTGAAATATTTTCTCAACCGAGACCTCAAAGATCTAAAAGAAACCATTGTTGACCGCCATAAAGTCAAGATCTTGTCGTTCGTTTTCAAGATCCGTTATTTTTGTTGTTTTTGTTGAGTTTTATAGTGGGTTTCCACAGCCATGACATTCAAAACTTTTTGTGGGTTTTATTGATTTTTTTGTGAGCTTTTGAGTCAAGATCCAACCTTTTACCTTAACTGTAGGTATTATTAGAACAAGTTTTGTTTGAGTCTTATTATTGGTTTGAGGGTCTAAGAACACGTGATAGTTGTTTTGCACAACCTTTTTTGTGGATTTTTTTCCGGCAAGTTGTTCGGGTATCTATGGATCTATATGTATTTGTGGATTTTTTTTTAATACTCATGACAGTCGGATCTGTCTTTGTGGATATGTATTTGTGGATCTGTATCTGTGTGGTTGCATTTATTTTTAAGAAAAAATGATCTGAGATGCTAAATAATAATAAGAATTTTTTTGAAAAAATATTTTCTAAAAATTCCAAAAAAATATTTTTATTTTTTGAATGTTTTAAGATTTTTTTTTTCGATATATGTGTTTTTAATTTTTTTTTCAATTTTTTTTGTGGTGATTGATTGTATATGAAATGATTATAGATACTCAAGGACCAAACATGTAATTTTCTAACGAAGTGTGTTAACGGAAGTTAGTAAAAAACCTAAATCCGCCAAAAAAAAAAGTTGGCCGCCTTTTTATGCAAGAAAAAAAGTAGAGTACCTTGATTGGAAATGTACCATAAGTTGGCTACCTTTTTGTGCCATTTGCCCTTTCTCTTACGAAGGTCAAAACTCTGGACAGTTCCATCGAGACTTCCAGCAATGATTCCCGTTCTTTTTAGACAGAGAGATGTGACATCGTCCTCGAAGGTGTCAAACACCTGCAAATCAATTATAACTTTCAGCACTTGTCAATATAAACTTGTGATTATTTCTAAGATACTATAGGGAAAGAAAAAGAAACCTGAATCGGCACACTGCTTTGAGATCTGATGTCCCATAAACGCACACATGAGTCTGCCGTGACAAGAACAGATCTGAATTCATTAACAGTTATCGCATTAACCTGATGAAAGAAGGTGGAATAAAAACGTTAAGTAACTTGTACAGTCGGTATAACTTTAATAGTGGTATTAGTCACATTTTGCAATTTTGGTATGTAAGTGGGTTATTAGTAACGGTATAAACCGTTTACAAGTTACCATATAACGTTTACAAGGGTTAGTAATTAGTTTTTGGTTTACGTTGACTTTAATAGTCAAAAGTGGTTGTTCCAAACACTACACTATAGTACTATACTGCATATACATGCTAATGTAAATGGAGAAACATAAAGCATCTAAAAAGAAGCATATAATTTCATTGATGATAAGTAGAGGTGTTTGGGTTTATGTTTCTATTGGGCCAAGTTGCATAAACATTGAAAAAGTTGCCCATAGTTTATAAAAGTTGCCCAACCAAAATGTGGCCAATATGTACCTGACACTTGTCATAAGTATACACAAGCTGGTCAAAAGTACAAGTTGCCCACAGATACTGTGGGATTTTGTCAGTAAGTGGTAAAACTAAAAGTCAAACTACAAAACTCAAAGTTACTTAATGCTAGATTAAATCTACAACTAAACCATCAGAGTTTGAACTATACATAATGAAACCCATAAAAGCAAACCAACATTAACAAAAGAAAATACCAACAAATACAAATGTAACATACTAGTGTTTATAATTTTTGTAAGCTTCACATTGTTATAAAACAGCGTTTTGCAAGTTATGAAATACAAAAAAAATAGTGATTGGGTTCAGTTTCACATTAATTATAACTAGTAAATATTGATTTGATTGACATGCATTAGACCAAAAAAGTCTGCCTGGGAAGACAACCATTCTGTAACAATTTATTGCCGGTTTAATTTCTGCAATGATTACGTTTACCACTTGTTTACTACTAGTAATTTTTTGTATTTTATATAATTGGAGTTGCTCATTCTATGCTTTCATGCCTTTCTTATAGGTGTTATACACAACACAAAACCTAGCTTACTTTACCATAACCAGAGAATCATCAAAAAAATGGCTGAAAAACCTAATCTGAAAGAACTTCAAGAGATGAGTGGTTCAGATGAACTAAATAAATGTATAAAGTTCCTGTTCTCTCAAGAAATTCCGATGAATGAAACGATGCTCATGTGGCTTGGTGAGCAACGCGATGAGCTCCGTATCAGTATTGACAAGCGTTCATCAAGAATGAATGAGGTTTTTGACCTTAACTTCGATGAAGAAGAAGCTGCTGATGCTACCTATGAATCCCTTCGTGAGGTTCAAGTGATGGAGGTCCGTTTGCTCGAGTCCTTTGCAACCATTCTGAAAGAAGTTCGCGCTCTTATATCCAAGAAGGAGCATGTCATTGCCACTTTGAATAACTATGATTTGGACTAAAGGTTAATGGTTGTTTAGGTTCTTTTGTGTTTGTCAGTCGTGTAGGTACTTTGGTTTTTTATTTTGATGTTGTTTGATGGTTTAATGGAACTACTCTGTAATTACCCAGTTAAATAATGAATGGTATTTATGTTTGAATGTAACATTCTTGTTTAATTTCTTGAGGTATTTATGTGTCACACAAAACCATGTTAACAAATCATAGTGGTTGTCAAACCCATATGAAGTATAAACATAATCAGCACAATCAGACACAATGCTTAAAGATTTTATGATCCAGATAGCTTGTATATAGTTACTTACAAATGTTTTAAGAGATGTGTATAGCAGCTTACTTGTGTAACTCCTCGGTTAAACAACATTTGACAATCAAAAGTCAACTATTTCTTGCATAATACATGAATAACTCTGTTTTTCGGTTAAAACATGCTATACACATATTAATGGACCTTGTTATTTGGATCACACCTCAACTATTACTAGTAAAAATTAAACAACAAAAACATTTAAACAAATAACATAATAACTAATTATTCATTAATACCGTTGTGAAAATACATCCATTTCAGACCTGATAGAAGGACTAAACACCATCATACATCAACAAAACTACCTAAACACGTACCATAAACAAAATACATCATAACCCATTACCAAACTTGCTTTCCATTACTTTTATAACCAAAATACCACCACAAAAGACGATTTACCTTGAAAAAGATGGTTGTTCACAACTGGGCCAAATAGTAAGAAAGTTAATATTTAAACTGCATTAACTTCTTCATGATCATTGACTTATCACCGGCACGGCGAAGACTTGCCTGTCGCGTTTTAGTCAAGTACTCAATTTCTTCCAAATCCTCCTGTTGCGATACCTTAAGACGGACCAAGGGTTCATTCACCACAGCATAGTTCCCAAACTTTTCAAGCTCCAGTAAGATAGCATGCCTGTGCTTAACACGTACCTCTATTTCCTCGATCATCCACCTATAATCTTTCTCGTCACCCCTGTTGGCGTCTCTCTCCCTAGCAAAAATAGTGTGGAGGACCATATCAATACGCCTAGAACTAATGTCATTTGCGATTTGATCGTAAATTGGTATCGTAGACGCCATGTATTTGGAAATGTAGTTGCGTATCCAAGAAGAGTGTTGTAGAAGAATATTTTTGGAAATGAAGTAGATCAAGCATTCTTAAATACGCAATAAACTAAAATTTTGCCCAAAAAATTGTGTAGGAACCAAATTGGAACAGTACGTAGTTAAGTCACAGTCCTAATGAAAATAAATTGTTGAAACTGATCAGAGTTGCCCAATAACTGAATGACACTTGGCATAACTATACAAAATTAGCTCACAAGTACAAGTTGGCCATGGGTAGTTTAGGATTTTTTTCGTTTATCTTGACTTTAATAGTCAAACGATGAAACTTTATAAATGGGTTTCATTTGTTGGTCTTGAGAATGTTCAAAAGATGAAACTTTATACATGCTACTGATTTAAGTAAGTCATGATTTACCAAGATATATGTTACCATCTATATTAGCTTAGTTTTTCTTCAAATGAGGTGGAAATCAAGTGTATTTGAACATGTTATTTTTTAACTATCATGGCCACATTTCTGATATACCCAACAAAGTATGCAAACATAGTACATTTACCAATGATCATATATATCATATAAGACATTACTAATTATCAATACTAATGACAAATATTGCAAATATAGGACATTATAATTAAAGATACACAAAACATTGTCTCAAAACATCAACTAGAATTTAAAATACATAACAAATTTTGTTCCCAAACTTTTCTGACCAGCTGGAAGGCCTAGAACGCAATTCGTTATTCTTGGTGGTCTTGGAGCTGAAACCTTAGACATGCGTCTCTTCTTCAGTTGAACATGGCCTTTGGCATCATAACTCTCATCAGAAGAACTTGAATCATCAATTGAGTCAAGACTTGATGGAATATTTTTAGAACGGGAACCTTTTTTTTAGAAAAAGAACTTTTTGAAATTTTCTTTGCCCATGTTTTAGGAGGTCTTTTGTTCACCAAAGAAGCTGAAGGTTTTTTTTAGTGTATCCTCATAAAACTCAAGGCTGGTGTCAGAATCAGAATCAATAACTATTACCTCATTTTGTTTGGGTGGTTCCTGTGCCTCCTTGGGCCTTCTAAAATCAGCATCAAGTTTTGCTATAGCCTTTTCCTCCATTGCCAATTTTTCCTCTTTGACCTCCTTGAGACAACCATACATTACTTCAAGCTTTGACACCCTGTTGCCAAGTGATTCAAGCTTTGATACCCTCTTACCGAGCGCTTAAACGGGTGCACAAATATGAAGTGTCAAAAATTAATAAACACATACAATTAAACTAAAAATAATCATAAAAAGAAAGAAAGGTATACACTAACCATTAGCAACATCACGTCGATTGTTCTCCCTTTGGCACAAGTCTTCTAGAATCACCTCAGCCATTTCCTCTTCATCATACCATTTAGTGCCATATTTACTCAAGACATAGTCAACCATAGCATCGTTAACCACCATCTTACTAAAATCATTATTTTTTGAACAAGAAGCTGCCATTCAATGACTTAACTTGAAAATATAGGTTTATTGTTGTGACGAATTAGGATGAGGGTGTGTGTTTCTTTGTGGAGTAAATAGTTGTTAGTTTAATAAGTTATAAGTGATAAGTGATAAATGAAGTTTTGGAATACCGTGTAATAAATGTCTGTATAACCTACGTTCCATTGGCATTATCAAAATGTAGTAGTATACAAAGTTCAACGCAAAAGTATTAAGATGTGTGTCTTTTCCAAAGAAACTGTTCAGTTGCCTAAAGCAATGGTTATAAATTGGAACATTTGTAAGCAACAAAATCATTCAAAAAAACTTAAAGGTATACAATATAAAAAATGGCATCAAGCTCAAAAATTGATGTGCAAGAGAAACAAGAAAAGGTAGGAGCATGCAACAATAAAAAACAGAGGAGTTTCAAGAAAAAGCTTTCATACTTGAAAAAGAAGAAGCTGAAGAAGAAGAAATAGAGGAAGAGGGAACATTTGAAGAAGCGGTGGATTGGTATATGAAAGAAAAGTTTAAATTTCAGGAAAAAAATTTGATACAATTTGAAAAAAGAGAAAAAGTTGCAAAAGAAAAACCAACCAAGTGTAAATACACTTGGAAGAATATGTTGGCAAAAAGAAAAAGCAAAAACATGCTGGATCAGGAAGAGGAAGACTCATCAGATGATGAGTATTTGGATTATGACAACCTACATTTGTCATTTGATCTCGAAAAATGTCAAAAGTTTCATTGTTAATTGTTTAATGTAATGTTTATTTTTGTAAAACCTCGCAAAAATTCGTATAATTAACTTCGGTTAATTTAAATAAATAATCTCTGTCATTATTGTAATCACCATTTTTACGGGGAAATTTAAAATTTTCTTTGTATATTAAAATGGTCACGATTACGATATTGCAAAATTCACCAAACGACGAAACAAGTTCTCGACACGTTTAACAAAACATTAAAAAGTCACTAATCCTAAATTTAAAACTAACTACAATCAAATGGGCCCTTAATAACAAATTCAGCCCAACTTCCCTTTTTCTTTTATGCGTACTATTCATCAGCCCACCAGGGGCCCAATTTTCTTCATATTTTCAGCTTTCCAATCGAGAAGACCCTCTCCAAAATGCCCTTGTATTTTTCGATTTTTGAACACAACACATACATATTTTTGTACCTCCTAATAGTCTACCCACCAAATAATTAGGACGCCAAATTTTAGCTTCTAAGACGAACGTTTGATACGTTTAGTAGAGGCAAAGTGTTTGGCCAAAATCCAACCCAATCGATATATAATAAATTCAAAACTCAACCATTTTAATCTCGGTTTGTTTCTAAATGATCCTAATCATATTTCAAGCATGTTTTCATGTTTTATTATGAGTTTCATCAACTAGAACCAAGCCTCACATGAATTTTCCAAATCTTGTATATATATATATATATATATATATATATATATATATATATATATATATATATATATATATATATATATATATATACATGTCGACATATATAAGCTTGTACAAGCAAATTGCAACTTTTCTACCTTCTTTCAATCCTTCCCAAAGTCATAAAATGTCAGTGATATTTCTTAGAAGCCATCCATTCACTGACATAGCATAATAGAACTTGTCCCCTCTATTTTGAATCCATACGTATTATATATATTTAGTATATAACTCTCCCAACTTCACCACCTTTCATTCTACTTCGAATATCATTCTCTCAACTCTTATTCACTCATAAAATCGTCCTTGAAATACCAGAAGTGAGTCACATATTCATTTGGAAGCAAACAAGTGAAGTCGAGTTATATGAATATATATAAATCGTTACTTGGGTTTTTAAACGAACGTGTGAATCCTTGTGTTTTCTTCCATTTCACTCGACTCTCTACCACCCTAGAGGTGTTGTAAGTCCTCACGTTCCATTTTCAATTCGTTTCCCACGTTATTATATGTCCATGCATCATATATTATTTTTATCGAAAGTGTTTAGTTTCATATATATATATATATATATATATATATATATATATATATATATATATATATATATATATATATATATATATACATTCGTACGTACAAACATATAGCACCACAAACGTGACTAGCCTCTATCTTGGAAGGCCTAGGAGTCACGTAGCACACTTGTTTCACGTTTATTTTTATGTTACATGCATCACACGAACTCATTTTGAAACATATATCAAATGTATAAAAATGTTACAAAACATAGAAATAATTCTAAGTCTTTTAATAATAAAAATACGTCCCAAGTCACTTATAAAACCGCCTTTTATCTCACAATTTAGCGTAACAAGCATGTCATATTTTTACACCATCTAATAGACACCATGGCTAGCTACAACTTTCGTATAAATAACATGTAAAAATAACCACGTCTTGACACTCTAAATCGACCAAAGTAAATTGCAAAACTCGTATATACCAAAAACACTTAGAAATTTTCTAAGTCTTTTTACCCAGAAAACAGTTTCAGATCGCGACCAAAATGACCCTTTAAAACTCAATCCGACTTAATAACCACCCAATATTTTTACACAACCTATTTCTCCTTGCTACAAGCTACAAGTTTCGTGTTTATACTTTGTAATAATAAGCTCGTCTAGACCCTTTAAATTGGCCAAAGTAAACCACAAAAACTCATTTTTCAAAAACTATTTATAAAGCTTAATGGACTGAAAAGCCCAATAAGCTGAAAATAAGCAATCCGTATAAGCTGGACCAAAAAGCTATTTTGATATGATTTTATGACATTAAAAATGAGTCTAGGGATAAGCCCAACTTGTCTCAACGCTCACGGATCGTTAAACGCTAACGGGCCTTTAATTTAGCTCGTTAAAGCCCATTTATTGAAAAATAAGCTATTTTTGTAAATAAGCAGTTGAAATAAGTTTTAATAAGCTTCAATAAGCTCTAGAAATTTTAATATAATTTTTCCCATAATTTTTGTAATTTCGGACTAAAAATGTAACGCGACGACACCTAAAAGGACTAAAAATGCAAAACCTTAAAAACTTGGACTAAAACTGTCAAAACAGAAAGTTTAGGATAAAATTTGATATTATTTAATATTCCAAGCTTAGATTGTAATATTGGACATGTAGTGGACTATAATTGTAAATTATATATAAAAAGGACTAACGGTGTAACGCTAACGCCGTTAGTATAAAAATTGTAAAAACTGGAAAAGGACAAGGACCAACATATTATATTTGACATTCTTATTTTATTTTCTATTTTACGGCAACCATCACGTCATATGCATTTTATTACATTGTATATTTATATATTATTTATTTTTACGTTAATAATATATATAACGATATTTCAAAAGTTAATATTTTTACTTACGATTAAAAAGATAAAACTACGATGGATATTTTAATAAAGTATTTTTTCATATCATGCATGGCATAATAATTTCACTTCACATCATCTATTCGTCATAACGAATAAAAATTATTCGTTATTCGTTCGTATTTACCAAATACTATTTGGTTATATTCTCTGATAAATTTATTTATCAGGTTCCGTGTCAAAGTCATTTCCATAATTGTTCCCATAAATCTTATTCTACTTTACTTTTCATCATTTCCAAATCAATCCAGGTGAGTCATAGCCCCATTTCAAATAATTGTTTTTAACTCATTAGGGGATCTACATGCTTACATATACTTTGATAACTTGATAAGTATATGAAATAAAATAAAATACATGATTCAAATCAATTTCCTAATTGATATTAAAATAATATAAATTGTGATTTAAAATAAGTTAATGTTTCCAACGTGATTATTGTGATATGTGAAATTATATTTATTGATGAATTACTTGACTGAAATATTGATACTCATATGAAAATGTTTTCAATTCGATTATTGTGGTATGTGATATACATGTGTTACTGGCGAAATATGCAAATTGAATTTCTGATACTCAAACGATATATTTTCAAACTGAATTTGTGATACTCAAACGATATATTTTCAAACTGAATTTCTGATACTCAAACGGTAATATTTTCAAACTGAATTTCTGATACTCAAACGATAATATTTTCAAACTGAATTTCTGATACTCAAACGATACTGTTTTCAAATTGATTACTGTGATACGATACTTGATTACATGATGTTATGCTAAATGAGCCCATAGGTCCTTGATATTGTTTAAGTTAGCTTATCGCCATATAGTCCCTCAATCATGAGCCATTAATCACTTTAATGTGAGCGCGAATATAGTGAACAGATTCAAAACCTGTTTTGGATTGACCTCCGATCCCACTAATACTTGACGGAATGCCATTATGCATGTGGTTAGTCGTATTAGTCGTGATACACTATATTTGAGACAAGTAGGAATTGGCAAATCACCTACGAATAGAGGGCAAAATCTGTCATTCATTTGATAGAACACCCCCTTTGTTAACGTCTTGCGTGTCATGAGGCTTGGTGCAATATCTATAAAGGAAAGATATATGTATTCAACATATATTTAGATACAGCTGTATAGGTTTGACCATACGTGAATTGTATATCTGATTGATTTAGTATCATGAGTTTCCAGCTCATGTTAAGATTATTGATTCTTTATTGAATGTGATTGAATATTTATATGATTTATTTGTGAATATACTCGATACTTGTTTCATTACTGTTTGTATTTTATTAATACCAAATATTCCTGAAATCTAACAAAATAAAGGGTTTTTCCTAAAACTCTATGAACTCACCAACCTTTGTGTTGACACTTTTAAGCATGTGTATCTCAGGTAATTTAACGGAGCAGGACAAGACACGGAGTGGGCATTTATTATTCTGATAAATTAAAATGGTGTAAAAATCAAATTTGTCATTTTTACAAGTCTTTATATCTTTTCATAAGATTTTAAATCAAATGGTTCATCTTTTATCAAAATTATTATTTAAATGACAAATAACTTTCAAAACGTTTCTTTTAAACCGTTTTATGTGGTTAAAACTTCGATCCTCACCGTAACACCCAAATTACTTTTCCGCTGCGACAAACTTTAAAAATGGGGGTGTTACAATTTTATTTTCAATGAAATGTTTATTTTTGTGTTCTTTTTTATCGAATTTAAATTCAAATGTTTATGTTCTGTTTCATTAAATTTGTCAAACTAGAAAGTAAGTAGCAATGAACTTCAAAGTTTAATCAAAATCAACATTTCTAGGTGGGACAAAGGTAATCAAAGAAAAATGTGTTGACTTTAATAGTCAAATTTTGTTATTCCAATTGAATTTTGACTTTCGAAAGTCAACCTGCTGATTACATGCTTCTGTTTGTTATAAAAAAGCATCATATTCAAACAACACTGATGAATTGAATTTAGATAATCATTCATTGTTTATAGTTGTAAAAATGTTTTGTTCATAAACATTAAAAAATAACAAATTGTTTATGTATGCTTTTGCATATTACATCCTACAACAGCCTAGTTTCATTAAAGATAAGACTGGAGGAAGCAACAACCTTAGAGCGATAGAGTGGAGGCGAGAGAAACATTCAGCAGAGACGGCAATGGCGGATGGTGATGGAGTCAGGTGGTATTCAGATACGGTGGTGGTGGTGGAGAGGTCAGGTGGTATTCAAATATGCTTGCTGGTGGTGGTGGTGATGGTTGAAGAAGCTATTAGATTGATGGGGTATATAGTATATATATAGTGTGCTTTGAAGTGTTTAGGACTATATTAATTTGTTTTATAAATGTTAAGTATCATTAAAGCTAAATGATCAACTTAATCTTTGTACCGTATGATTGCTAAAAGTGGTGAAAGTACAAAAAAAAAACAGTTGCCCAATACAAGTCGCCCAATATATAGGTAGTTGCCCATGTAAAAACCTTAAAATACCTTACACAACACTTACACATACCTTACAAATACATTCTAATTTTTGTACTTTAATAATTAAATATTGGAGACGTGTCAAACTCTTATTAAGTTGCTCAATTTTTTAGTTGCCCGATCTAATTTTGGAAAGTGAAATTTCAAAGTCTAAAAAATGACTAGTCAAAAAGTCAACGATCTATTTTGTTAATTATCCCTTTATATTAAACTAATGCTACCATATTTCTTAAACATCACCAGACTAATAAGCCTTACTAAAAATCAGGTATCCCTATTGTCGTCTGGGAAGGGGAAGTCTTTTACAAAGATGTACGCCCCCTTACAACCCCAATGATGTGTACATATACGAAAAACACTTTGGGTGCAATCAAAATTAACAACTGCATTTTTCATAGAATTTTTTAAAAGATAATGTTTTGAGTGAAAAGGGTGGCACGAAGGGAATTACTGTGTAGCAGTGGGATGTTTTCTTGCACAAGATGTAGGGTGCCAATCGCATGTGCTTTCCTCCACCATTATCTTCCTAGACTCAATTTTCTCTTTGTTTTTCTCTTTTACAGCACTAGTATATTTTGTTAAATTCATATAGCCATGGGATAAAATTAATTTTGCTTGATTTTGGTATGGAAAATTGCTTGTTTATTCATTTGTTTAAGTACAGTGAGTTATTAATTCTGTTTGCTCAACGTGGTAAGTGCGAGTTAGTTATTAATTCTGTTTCAAAAACATATATAGTAAGTGTTGGAAAATGAGTTTTGCAAAGTGGTTTTTTGCAAACTTTGGACATTATTGAATGTATGTATATGTTATATATATTTGTGTTTGTTGGGGGCGTTTTGTCTCCTCTAAGAGAGCTTCGCAACAAGCTAAAGAATGTCCAAAATGGAGTAGAAATGAATGAGATATCGTGTCTCAAGTTGAGGCACAAAATCTGGAAAATAAAGCTATCCCACATCGCCTAGTAAAGGAAGTGGAGACTAGTTTATAAGGAAATCTTTGTATTGGCTTTCAAATTCCTTTAGGTGAGAAATGCTCCCACTCCTACATGCACGCGTGAGGGGGTGGGGGTGCAGAAAAAGGGATTTCCGGGCCAAAATGGGTCGGCTGTTGAACAAGTTTGGTTTTCGTCTTATTTTTTAGTCTGATAAGTTTGTTCTTTCTAAGAATCAAATGTACAGTATGTTGGTAGGGGATATGCCCTTAATGGTATGTTTAAGCTCAATGCAATGGTTGTTAAGAATGATATCAATAAAATGAATTCTTCTTTACTTGATTGAGTCTTCAAATGTGTGGCATGACCGCCTTGGACATGTAAATTTTAATTCAATGCGTCGTTTGATTAAATTTAATTGAATACCTAATTTACATATTGACTCAAAATATAAATGTGAAACTTGTGTTGAAGCCAAACTTACAAGAGCATCTTTCAAATCGGTTGAACAAAAAACCGAACCACTTGATATGATACACATTGACATATGTGATTTGAAATCACTACCCACAAAAGGTGGCAATAAGTACTTTATCACGTTTATTGATGATTGTACAAAGTATTGTTGCGTTTACTTGTTAAAAAGTAAAGATGAAGCTGTAGACAAGTTTGTTCTATAAAAAAACGAAGTTGAGAATCAACTTAATAAGAAAATCAAGATTGTACGAAATGATAGAAGAGGTGAATATGTGTCTCCATTTGCTGATTTATGTGCTAAACATGGAATTAGACATGAGTTCACGGCTCTTTATTCACCTCAGCAAAACAGTATTGCCAAAAGGAAGAACCGTACCTTGAAAGAAATGGTTAATGCCATGTTGATAGTTTCTGGTTTAAGCCAGGACATGTGGGGGAAGCCATTCTAACGGCTACTTATCTTTTACATAAAATACCTCGTAAGGAAAAAGTAGAGACCCCTTATGAACTATGGATGGGAAGAAAACCATCATATGAGTACTTACGAGTGTGGGGGTGTCTAGCAAAGGTAGCTATACCAACACCCAAGGCCCAAAAGATTGGACCTAAATATGTGGATTGTATATTCATTGGATATGCTAGGAATAGCAGTGCTTATCATTTCATTATACATGATTCGAAAAATCCGGATATACAAAAGGGTACGCTAATGGAATCAAGGAATGCTTCCTTCTTTGAAAATATATTTCCTTGTTTAACGAAGGAAACTGGAAGTTCAACTAGAATAGATGCCGATGTTGTCCAAGATAAGAGACAACGAGATGATAATGATTTCCAAGATGAGAGACAAGATCAAATCGATGAAGAAGAGGTTGAACCTAGAAGAAGCAAAAGGGCAAGAACCGAGAAATCGTTTGGACCCGATTTTGTTTCTTTTATGGTAGAAAATGAACCTACTTCTTATCAAGAAGCGGTAACTTCTTCAAAAGGGCCTCAATGGAAAGAAGCCATTAAAAGTGAAATAGATTCTATTTTACAAAATCATACTTGGGAGCTCGTGGATTTACCTCCTGGTTGTAAACCACTAGGCTATAAATGGATCTTCAAGAAGAAGATGAAAGCCGTTGGCACCATTGACAAGTACAAAGCAAGGTTGGTAATCAAAGGATTTAGACAACGAGAAGGTACAGATTATTTTGATACATATTCTCATGTTACGCGAATAACCTCTATCAGGATGATACTTGCTATTGCTGCTTTAAGAAATTTGGAAGTTCACCAAATGGATGTGAAAACGGCTTTTCTAAACGGGAATTTAGAAGAAGAAATCTACATGAACCAACCTGAGGGTTTCGTAGTTCCTGGACAAGAGAACAAGGTTTTTAGGCTTGTTAAGTCATTATATGGCTTAAAGCAAGCTCCCAAACAATGGCATCAAAAATTTGACCACGCCATGCTAGGGAGTGGATTCAAAAATTAATGAATGCGACAAGTGTGTTTATGTAAAAGACACAAGTAGTGGATATGTAATCTTGTGTTTATATGTTGATGATATGCTTATCGTTGGCAGTAACGACAAGATGATCAAATCTACTAGAAACATGTTGAAATCAAAGTTTGACATTAGAGCTCGCAAATTGGGTACCTGTTAGGACCTGTTAAGGGAAAAATGTATTATACAATTTTTCTATTTTTTAAAATAATTGTTTTTAGTATTCTAAGGTTCAATATTTAACTTTTTGATACATAAAACGTATAACAATCATTCTCAAACCACCGAAACCAAGTGTTAAACGAGTCGTTTTCATGTTTGAAACTTATGTTATTCGCACGCTCCGAACCACTTAAGACCTGTTAAGACACGATTTGCCAGCTCTATTTGACATGAAGGATATGGGTTTGGCTGATGTGATCCTTGGAATAAAGACCATACAAAGTCAAAATGGACTTGTGTTAAGTCAAGCACATTACGCGGACAATATTCTTAATACTCATAATGAGGGGGATTCCGGCCTAGATAGAACTCCGATTGACACCAGTAAGCATCTATCTAAAAATAGAGGCATAGGTGTTGCCCAATTAGTGTATTCAAGAATTAGTGGCATGTTAATGTACTTAATGACAAGTACCCGACCTGACTTAGCATATGCTGTTAGCAGGCTAGGTAGGTATACTAGTAATCCAAGTTATGCACATTGGTGAGCTATTACCAGGGTACTTCATTATTTGAGATACAGTTGTGATTATGGACTGCATTATGAAAGATATCCAGCTGTTATAGGATACAGTTATGCAAATTGGATATCTGACATAAAGGATTCTAGATCGACTAATGGATATGTGTTTACAATAGGAGGGGCGGCTATATCTTGGAAGTCTTCCAAGCAAACTGTTATAACTAAGTACATGATGGAATCAGAATTTATCGCGTTAAATAAATGCGGACAAGAAGCGGAATGGCTACGTCAATTCGTAGAGGACATACCAAGGTGACCTAAAACGGTAACGGCCATTAGTATACATTGTGATAGTCAATCGGCAATTGGCAGAGCTCATAGCATAATGTATAATGGAAAGTCTAGACGTCCGTCATTGACATAATTTGATACGACAACTACTCTCAACAGGAGTTATCTCAATTGACTATGTGAAGTCAAAGGATAACATCGCGGATCCGCTTACGAAAGACTCAAGTAGAGAGTTAGTTAGTAAGCCGTCTAAAGGAATGGGACTAAAGCCCTTGAAGGAATGAGTTTCGATGAAGCAAAACCTAACCCAGTTGACTGGAGATCCCAAGATCTGGGTTCAATAGGACAACCTAATCATAGAAATGTGTGGGAGGTCACGTCAATGTGGGGGTGTTACCAAATATTGTAACTTCCTAGTCCATTCCTATAACAAATGTGACTTGTTGAGAGGCTAACCATATGGCTTAAATGATTCAGGATGAAATCATAAAGCATAATGATTCAAGATGAAATCACAAAACATTTGTTTTTAATGATTCAAGATGAAATCACCTATGTGAGAGAGAAGTGGGGTCGCTTCGAAGGGAATTGTGGGGGGAGTAATTCCTAAGAGCTCTTGCAGAACCAGGCTAGTGTTCATGACGATAACGAACACGACTATGAGGACTTGACAATGTCAGGGAGAGTCTTGTGTGAAGTGTAATGTCGTCTACGTAAACAGAGGCAAAGTTCAAGGACATCGCGTCTACTCAGATCTAGGAGACTAGGTGCATTTCACAAAGGAAGGTTCAAAGGGTCACACCTACCTATCCTATGCAGGACTTAACCACAGAAGTTTCGCTGAAACTTTTGTGTGTTTTCGACCGATCTCCATTCATGTGGGGGATTGTTGGAAAATAAGTTTTGCAAAGTGCTTTTTTGCAAACTTTGTACATTATTTAATGTATGTATATGTTATATATATTTGTGTTTGTTGGGGGTGTTTTGTTCTCCTCTAAGAGAGCTTCGCAACAAGCTAAAGAATGTCCAAAATGGAGTAGAAATGAATGAGATATCATGTCTCAAAGTGAGGCACAAAATCTGGAAAATAAAGTTATCCCACATCGCCTAGTAAAGGAAGTGTAGACTAGTTTATAAGGAAATCTTTATATTGTCTTTCAAATTCCTTTAGGTGAGCTATGCTCCCACTCCTACGTGCGTGCGCTCAGGGGCGGTGCAGAAAATAAGATTTCTGGGCTAAAATGGGTTCGAAGCTTCTGAACTCAGGCGAGCCCGCGCAACCTACGAACATGAATGTAGCTCCGAAAGTTCGCCTTGCGGAAATCTTTTGCTGCAGATTTCGTTTCCAATTTTAAGAGTTTCCAGATTTTTGTGTATCCATTTAATTATGGAATTTTTTTTTGGAAAGGCAACAATATATAAAAGGCATGAAAAATGATACAAGCAAACGGCATTCCTACTCTCCAAACAAGTCGATTAAAGAGAAAGGAACCCGAACATAAAACGAAACAAAAGCAAAAAGTACACCGGAGCACATACAAAATAAAACCGGAACAAACAACCCTATATCTAAAACGAAATAGTAAAGCAACAAGGGACAACACAACTGCAAACCACCCAACAAATAAACCATACTACACTTGATACAATGACATAGGACAAGATCAAAATGTAACATGGACCACTTGCTTGGAAGCCAATAGATGAGCAGAGGGGAACCCCATAGGAAGATGTCACACAAAGGCCCACTGAAATGAAGATATAAAGCTGCACAAACACTAAATGACTTAGCTAAGAAAAACTACACAAGTACTTCTATCACATTGGTACTTGAGACTTCAACAGCAAGCGAAACTGAACCAAAAGACTACTGTCATACATTGGTATTTCCGGCTTCACACCTTGAACAAACACTGAGCATAGAAACTGGATTATTGAAATTGACTATTTATAGGATCAAACAACCATTGCTGCCAATCAATCACTTTGTATTTATTCGACCTTCTCATTATCCACTCGTAGCTTTTTAATTGGATATCTTGAACAATTTTATTAGTACTTGATGCTTTCTTTCCGAACACATGTGCATTCCTTTCTTTCCAAATGAAGTATCCGGATGTCCAAATAACCACTTGCCAAACACGAACAATATTAGTAGGAACATTAATGTTTCCGTATGATGAGAAGAATTCGTCAATGGAAAAAGCATTAACGGTCCCCACTTTCCAACACCTGAAAATCTTATCCCACACGCTCATAGCAAAATCACAAGTGACCAATGCATGAGCACATGTTTCAACCGTAATATTACAACTTGGGCAAAGAACCGAATCCAAGTCTTGATTTAAACTTTGTGTACAAGTCTTACATAATCAATGTATTTAAATGGAAGATTATCAAATCATGTTTAATATTTTAACAGATTTGCAATTCTGTTTAATTTTTGGCTGATATTTTGTCTTGGTGACCAAGACAGGTTTAGCCAATAAAATAAACCTATGCTCATTCAGTTTTCAACACAGAAAAACGTAGCTCCATTACATCCGAATTTCAGAAATCTCTTCGATCAGAAACACTCAACTTTCCGTGAATTTTCAGGCAAGTTTTGTCAGGTCTGGCTGTGCAACATCTTTGGATGTTGTACCCTGAGAAATAGACGGCGAATCTGGTTTAAGGGAATCGTGTTTAACACGCTAAGCGAATCGTATTTATTTCTCGTTCATAGTATCTGTCTTCTGTTTCTACACCTTCCTGTCTGTTATTTAGTTTTCTGTTATTTAGTGTTAATTATATTCATTGTAATCTGATTTATCTTAAAAAAAAAGTGTACACTGTTTCCCACAGTAAGTTTAAAAGTTATGTTGAAACTTGAAAAGGTATATTATTTTTCAAAAACATATAATTATAACGAATGACAACACAAAAAGAAAACTGGTAAGTGGGTTTTGATGATTGTTGTAATTGCTGAATGTTAAATTTGGTGGGGAGGTAAATTTGTTGTGTGAGAAGATAAGACATGAAAAGGCCAAAATACCCTCATGTGAAAGGCACATGGGGAGTCAAAAGAGGCTCAGGGAATGCAAAAACTAAAGAGTATGGACCTTGGGCGTATTTTTTGGGACTCCCCATGTATATTGGGTACAAGTATACGCACGAATGGTGTATTTTACACACAAATTTATAATGCAAATTGCTATGAAATAAGTTTTGACATGTAAAATATAGACTATCATTTTCATGAGACATTAAAAGTAGGTTCTTTGGCTCGCTAGGCGGTGAGATCTAAATCAGTGGGTCTTGATTTGGCTTCATTCATTTTCATGTAAACATGTTATTGTGTAATTTGTGTGGACAAAAGAAAGAAATTGCAAGGAAGCTAACTAAATGCTAGCTGAATGTGCATGATAATGCTAGCTATTGACTTCGACCATTTACTTTAAAGTGGTACCCAAGTTGACTAGTTATTACAGCTTATTAGCCATGCATGTAAGCTTTTCCAAAATACGAAAAGCTATGAACCTCTTTCAGAAAAACTTACCCAAACTCCCTTTTATATATTTACCATTCTACTTTATTTATCAATTTTCTGTTCACCATTTGTGTTGTTAGTAAATGATTAGGAAACAAGTAATAATTGTACAAGACAACATATTTGTGAGAAAAAATCATTTAGTTCGGTAGAATTCAATTATCAAATTTAAAATTTCTTCGAAAACTATTGCTCACTGAAAATTTTATTACAAGGTACTCGTCTTCGCAACGTGTGGGTACCTTACTAATCCTTTAATTATAACTAAGTCCAACAATTTTCAAATTATTGTCCATTCATACTAGTTATAATACATGTGCACGCACAGGGTTTTTAAAATTTCTTTTTGATTATATATTATTATCGATTAAGAAATGAATCACTTAACATATTTCAAATGGTTTTACTTTGTGGACTAAAAATAAAAAACCACGTGTATATATGTTATAATCTGCTTATTATTTTAGTATAATGCTTTTAGATTAAAAATAACATTTTATTATTCAAGCAAAATCACATGATGATACTTGACTTGCATAAGAAGTTAGTGATATATGCTTTTATTTTTGCTAACCCGTGAAATCAATTTACAATGCTTTTATTTTCGTTAAAATATATAGCATATTTAGATAGCTTTGAAGATTGATTCATTTCTTTGATTATGAATAACCATCACCATGTTTACCAATGTACCTTTTTGTTTGAAAAATTGTATTTTCATAAGTTTGTGTTATTTAATTCTCACGTTTGATCATAAAATTACAAAATTAACATAGATGCTTATACTATAGCTTCTTTATTACATAAAGAGAAACAAAAAAAGATGTAATGGTAGAATACGTTTATGTATAAGGTATAAGAATAATTTTTCTGTGAGACCGAACTATATAAGGAAATTATTATTACTTGCATAAGTAAATTATAAATGCATGGAAAAAACGGCAACGAGTACATTCGCAAGTCTTTTAGAATTGTTTGAATCCTTACCGACCTTTCACTTTAGTGCAACTTTCTTTACAATTAGCCTAAATCATTAAGGTAAAAGATATCAATATTTTAGATCGTAGGTTGACACCCATAGTGTTATCAAAGACAACAAACACCTGCTAAGTTTCATTAACTTATTCAAAGACACCTGCTAAGAATTTCTACCATAAAATTCCTCATATAGGCACTAAAACACATCTTTGGTACATTAAAATACATTCATGTATTATCTAAATTATTAACTCAATTTAATTATACATTCATACCTTGAGCATGCATAGATAATCCTTCCACGACAATCATGTGTTGATACTTAATTCTGCTCTAAAAAACGCACACAACAAATTGCTTTGCATTTAATGTGTGCGATGATAATAACAAAGTTAGTCCTAACATCAAATAAGAAAACTTCAGATTAGAACTAAAAGGGTGTTTGGTTATGCTTATTGAATGTGCTTATTGGCTTATTCAATTACTATAACACAATAAGTTTATGATAAAGCTTTAAGCTTTTTTGAGAAGCTTAATAAAAAACCTCCTGAACTCACAACTAATTCTATCATAGCTTATAATGTTTATAGTAAAAACACAAATATTAGGTATAGAAGTTTTCAATAAAAGATTAAAAAAAGTTACTAAAAGTTGGCGGGTATAAAAAAAAAGTTAAACCATAAAAAAAGTTACTAAAAACTATCAGCTAGATAAGGCATAAGTAAAAGTTCTGTTGAGGCCTCTTTCGGATTTTATTCAGAAGCAAAAAGAGGTTAACACATAAATCATAAGTATAGAAGAATATTTGTATCTCACATTCGTGATTACTAACTCAATAACATTATCGCAGTATAGTAACGTAACAACCTGATTAAAAACTATATATATTTGCTTAATAATTCTCATGTACATACTTTTAATTCTTTTACAACAGCCAACTATTACGGTTTTTATTTTATTTATTTATTTTTTTTGATGAAATATCACGTCAATTAATAAAGTTAGGTTATCACCTACGTATTTTTTTTTTTTTTTTTTTTAATTTAGGAGGTGATTGTTATCAAATAAGGATAGTGATGCGTTTTTTATTTTATTTATTTATTTATTTATTTTAGGAGAACACCTTCATTAAACAATAACTATCTAACCCATTTTTTTTTTTAATAATTAGCTTTGTATAACATTTTTAACTGACAGACATGTTGAGGTTGATATTGTTGTTTAACTTTAACTATTGATATCATGTTGTACAAAATGTGCGAGTTTAGTAGCACATAATGAGCGTTGATAAAGTTAAATTATGCTCCATAAAGTTTTTAAAATGTTTTTATGGATATCCATATATAAATTTCAAATAATAATTTCATGAGTCGTTGTTGTAAGTTGAATCACGTATATTTATTTTCATATCACACTAAATCGTGCTTATCATTTGATATTTATATTCCCGTTTCCAATATTTTAGCTGTATTTAATATTAAAATCCGTGTACACATAAATTAGACTTTTAAATAAAATGACATGAGTCCTTATTTAAAAAAATATTTTAGAAAAGTCTAAAACTAACATTAGTTTAAAAATATTTAACGTGTATTAAAACTAATTCGCATATTTACCAAATTTTTTAATTTTAATGGTGAAAGTCTAAAAACTAATACTTATAATCATGTAATTTTAAACAAAGTTAATATTATAAAGTATAGGGGGTATGAAGTGTAAGGGGTTATTTGTTTTTTTTTTTTTTAAGTTATTAAAAAACATGAAAGCTTGTAATTTTACACTTAGCTCAATATATTTTATTTAAAATTCAAACACAAAAGTTTTATTAATTACTTCATCTTTTTTTAAGTTTTTGTTTTCATAAATTTGACACCTATATTTTTATGCATTTTTTTTCTTAACCAAATATCTCTACCAAATTTATCAAGTTTGACCAATATCAATTAAATTTTGACTTTTTATTGACCAATTATATTGCTCGATTTCGCATACGTGGCAAAATCGAGCTCTCCTATTGGACTATTTTTTTTCCCAAAACGAAGGGATTAGCAAAAACATTCCGAAATAATGTAATTCTTTTATTATATAAAGATGTATCAAAGTTATAACTAACTAATTCACAAATTATAATAAGTTAAAAAGTTTGACATGAAGACACGCATATTCTATTACCTTGAAAAAAATCAATTTTTTAGGATCTTTTTATTTAGTATAAATACAAAGGCCTAATCCTAAAATATTTTTTGCTTATCTTTTTATTTTTTTATCGATGGTTAAGACATGCATCTTTAACCATGGAACAAGTCAATAGAGATTTAACTTGAACATATATAGAGTAATGTTCTAAGGCATCATAAGCGTCCTCCGTCTCCGGATGTATAATTTTACACAACTGGAGGTTTTTATGATGGTAATCCTGTATGTCTTACAGCTTTGGAATAACCAAAAGCTGTGGGTAGGATTCTTGAATTGGCTTAGCTAACAAAGCCTCAATCTTTCGGCGTGCTACTTCAGGCGTGCCCTTTTGATAATTGCATAAGTTTTATTGAAAGTGCTGCAAGTGACACCTAGCCAATTGCAACAACTTGTGACATTTGGGTTCCAAGAGACCAGTTTTATTGATAGTGCAGAACTGAACTGGAGATTGTATTTCAACTGGATCAAAGTCAACTGCTGTTTAATTTGGCATTGACTCGAAACCAACCTCATATTAACCCCAAACAAAATTAGGCAAAAGGGTATCAAGAGTACTTGAAAGCCTCAGATAATGCTATGATTTATGAATCTAAGAGCCTATAAAAACAAAACCTTATCAAATAATATAATGCAAATTGCTATGTAATAAGTTTTGACATGTAAAATATGGACTATCATTTTCATGAGACATTTTGAAGTAGGTTCATTGGCTAGCTAAGCGACAACATCTAATTCGGTGGGTCTTGTTTTGGCTTCATTCAAGTCTTATCAATCAATTTGACGGAAGTGTTTCACGTGCCTTGACTAGTTGTTTGCCAAATCTTGTTTTGACTAGTTGTTTGCTATATCTTGTTTTGAATGTGCATGATAATGATAGCTATTGAGTTGACCATTTACTTTAAGTTATGTTCAAAGAAAGAAATTGCAAGGAAGCTAACTAAATGCTAGCCGAATGTGCATGATAATGCTAGCTATTGACTTGACCATTTACTTTAAAGTGGTACCCAAGGGCCTTGACTAGTTATAACAGCTTATTAGCCTTGCATGTATGCTTATCCAAAATACGAAAAGCTATTAACCTCCTCAGAAAAACTTAGCCAAACTCCCTCTTATTTAAAGTTCTATCTTTATTTATCAATTTTTTGTTCACCTTTTTTGTTGTTAGTAAATAATTAAGAAACAAGTAATAATTGTACAAAACATCATATTTGTGAGAAAAAATCATTTAGGTCGGCAGAATTCAATTATCAAATTTAAAATTTCTGAAAATAACAGTGTTTTTGTTATCATATATGGAAAAGCATGAACTCCTGTTGCAATCCAAGAGTATGATAGTGCATGCACATAGAAAAGATAATTTACCTGTGTTTGTCTCGGTAGCTAAAACAGTCAAAATTCATTGCCCCTCGCACCTGTAAAGATGTGTAGCTCTTAGTTAATACACCAATATAATGGGTTCACTTGCAGTTGTTTCTGTAGATCCCGAGTATGGTCAGATGACTTCTGTATTGCACTGAAAGTGAAAAATTCAGTTGGTTAGACGGGTTGGGTAATGGGTCGAAACGCGTAATTCTGGTACAGCTCAAAGCAGGTCTGTTTGGGTTGACCGTCTTTCATAAGTTACCTCTTGAACCACGTTATCCGATCTTTGAACTCATCAATTAGAAGATAGCCGATCAATCCAGTGTACTTCTCTCCGACTTATGTTGAATATCAAATATCTTTCAATAAAAACAAATCCTGTAAATCATTATAAAGTATATCAATTCGTTTATAACGATGATATGCAATATTAATATTAATATTAAAACAAAGTTATAACTTTCATGAAACGAATGGAATAAATATTCTCATATTCAGAAGTATTTCAAAATGGAGGATTATTCTGTTAAGCATACAATATAAATATTAATGTTAATAAAACTATTTAAGGTCAAAGTTGAACAAGAAATACTCCAAAAAGTCAAACTGGACACTTATTTTGAGACCGAGATAGTAACAATGTTAGTAGCATTAACTCTTTTTCTTACTACAAGAAATTAGTTGCACAATGTTAAGGTCACCATTGTCCCTTCAGTAGAATTTAAAGTAGAGTTCAAAGTCAATATTTTGTCTAATTGTGAATACTTGACTAGTAAATTCGAAAGACCAAGGCCAAGGTTGAATTAAATTTTGGTTGAGTCTATGAAACAATTATAAATAACAGATCATAATTAAACAGATTTGGCAAATATAAACCAAGCCATTTCTAAAAGTTGCTAAGGTTTTAATTTCATAGGCTCAACGGTTCATAATGAAATCCCAACTCTGCTTTCAGATATTCTTGTTACCCATTTACCTGATCTTATTTGGGATTGATACAAACTTGGTTTCCGGCCAATGTCAAATAAACCACCAAACGATCTTGATCCAGTTGAAGAACGAACTCCAGTTCGATTCTTCACTTTCAACAAAGCTAGTGTCTTGGAAGCCAAATGCCACAGATTGCTGCTCATGGGGAGGTGTCACTTGCAGCATCAAGGGTCAGGTTATTGGTCTAGACTTGAGCAACGAAATGATATCAGGTGGAGTTAATGATTCCAGTGCTCTATTTGGTTTAAAGAATCTTGAAAGCTTGAACCTTGCTGCAAATAAGTTTAGCTTTACACCAATTTCTTCAAGATTTGGGAGTCTTGCAAGTTTGTCTTATTTGAACTTGTCGAATTCGGGGTTTTCTGGTCAGATTCCTGGAGAATTGTCGCAGCTGACAAGGTTAGAAATTCTTGATCTCTCTGAGCCTTTCTCTTTTGGAGTTCGCTCATTGAGAATTGAGAAACCAAACCTATCCACGCTTGTTCAGAACCTTACACGGCTAAGAGGTCTTTATCTGGATAATGTAAATATCTCCTCACAAAAACTCGATTGGAGCCAGGGCTTATCATCATTTTTGCCGAATTTGGAAGTTTTAAGCTTGTCCAATTGTCAGCTTTCAGGCCCATTAGATGACTCACTTGGGGAATTGCAGTCACTTTCGGTAATTCGTTTAGCTATGAACAACCTGAATTCTCCGGTTCAAGAATTTTTTGCAAATTTCAAGAATCTGACAGTTTTGAATCTTGCTTCTTGTAACTTAACTGGAAGGATCCCTGACAGCATATGCAATGCTACCTACCTAAGGGTTCTTGATTTAGCAAGAAACCGTTTGACTGGAAGAATACCAAAGTGTTTGATAGAATTTGGTGGCAGTCTCAGGGTACTAGATTTGGCAAACAACCGTCTCACTGATCAAACCGAGGGAACGTTTCCAAGCACCTGCGGATTGAACTTTCTAGACCTGCATGGAAATTCTATGGAAGGGAAGATCTCAAGATCTATTGTCAATTGCACGATGCTACAGGTGTTAGATATTGGGAATAATAGGATGAATGACACTTATCCATGCTACTTGGGCAACCTTGCCAACTTGAGTATCCTTGTTCTGAGCAATAACCAGTTCCATGGATCTGTCCAATGTCCTCCAAGCCAGTACAATAATTGGTCAAAGCTTCAAATTGTGGACATAGCTGGCAATGAGTTTAGTGGTGCTATCCCTGACAATTTTTTTTTGCAATGGGGTGCTATGATGGCTGACGAACGATCAAGTAAGAAACCCCTAAGCTTCACAGCCATTGATATCTCAAGTAATCGTTTTTCAGGGGTGATACCAGAAACAATTGGTCAACTCAAAGCACTGATTCTTTTCAACGTGTCACATAATGAGTTCACAGGCTCGATCCCTCAATCTATGGGTAATTTGAGTCAGCTGGAATCATTAGATATGTCACGGAACAAATTAACTGGAAACATCCCATCTTCATTCACGAGCCTTAATTTCCTTTCTACTTTGAATTTGTCATACAATCAATTGGAAGGCAGAATCCCAACCAGCACCCAACTTCAGAGCTTCGAGAAGTATTCGTATATAGGAAACAACGGTTTGTGTGGAGCTCCATTGGACCGAGCTTGCAATAGTTCAGAATACATCTGGTGATGGGAATGATTGGCAGACCATATTCTACGAAATGGGAGCTGGAGCAGGATCATTAACTGATGCAGCGGTCTTGTATACTCTATAAAGGCTAATACTTCTAGTACAACTAGACAAACGAGATCTGTTTAGCTCGGTCTATTACTTTCAATGTCAATTTCCTGTATGTTTCAATTTGTTTACAGTCATAATGTAAAGTACTCTTGAAGCAATAAATAGCAAAAGAATAATAACGGTATTTTATGAGCTTAATATAACTTTGCATAATAGACAAAAAAACTAATAATGCGTCTATGAAATATGAGCGGAACAAATAAGCTAAAAAAACACTCCTAAAGGGTCTTATGAAGGAGTATTAGCTAAATAAGCTTTCACAACTAATATTCTTCCTCTCATCTATTCTCATAATTTATATTCAACTAATGCTGCCATATTTCTTAAACATCATCATAATCCAATAGTAGGCTAATAAGCCTTACTAAATATCAGTTTTTTCGGTTCCATAGTTTAAGACTTTAAGTAATCAGTTCACCATGTTACTAGTATGATAAACGGATAAGGTTTTTCCAATTAAATGGGAAGGGCGAGTCTTTGACTTAGATGTACATGGCGTAACCAAAGTATCCCGTGACCATTTCCGACCCCTTCCCTAGCAACCACTAATGAGGCTCATTTTCGTTTTCATAGACACACTACTACAAATTTTGGAATAAAGCCCCCTTAATAGAGCCCTGTTTGTGTTAAAAAGGGGTTCTATACAAGTTTAAGAACAGTCAAAGAAACCATAATATTGCAATGATGAAGACAATGAACATGTCGTGTTATATAACTCACTTTTAACCAACTCTCCACATGTCACTCTCCCATTCGCCAAACCCAACTCCCATGGATCACAATCCAACAGTCATAAACTCTTTCCAGGTTGTAGATTGGAATTTTGCCCTTATGTCTAAACACATATGGAATATCATTTGTAAGAAGAATTCTTTATGGGTGAAATGAGTCCATGTTTATAAGTTAAAAGGTAGAAATTTTTGGGACATTCCGGAAAAGGAGGGTTCCTCTTGGAGCTGGAAAAAGATGTTAAGGTCTAGAGGGCTGCTCAGAAATCATATCATTCACAAAATTGGTGATGGTTTGGATACTTCGCTTTGGTTTGATAACTGGCACGCTATTTGTCCCTTAAATGATTTTATTTCTAAAAGAAAGATTTTTTATTCTGGGTTATCTTTGGATTGTAAAGTTGCAGACGTGATTGAAAATGGACAGTGGAAATGGCCTAGTTCTCTTTCTGATGAGTTTGATGGTCTTTGTATTATTAGCCCTCCTAACCTTGTTGAAGGTAAGAAAGACAAGGTTTTATGGAGGTCAAAACTCGGAAGGCATAGTGAATACTCTGTTTCTGCTGTTTGAAATGACTTAAGAGTATACAGTGATGTTGTTCCATGGGCGAAACTTGTTTGGTTTAGCCAATGTATTCCTAGGCATGCATTCATGGTCTGGCTTGCGATACAGGGAAGGCTGAAGACACATGATTCAATGGGTGTTTGGGAAAAGAAGGATGACATGAGATGTGTATTTTGCAAAAAGGTCCCAGATAGTCATAACTCATAACCATTTGTTTTTTGAATGTGATTATCCAGAAGAAATTTGGAACAGACTTAAAGCTATGGTCAGACTTGATCTTGCACCAAATAGCTGGTCTGATATTCAAGGTTTCTTGTTGCGAAGGCCCATTAACAAGTCCATTTGGAGCATCCTTCAAAGACTCTTGATTGGTGCTTCTATCTACTTTGTGTGGCAGGAGAGAAATCTTATAATTTTCCAAGGAAAATCTAGACCTTTGGAAGACTTATGCAACTTGATTAAGGATACTGTTAGATTGAGAGTTATGAGTTTAAACTTAAACGATTCTGTCCAGGTGTTTGATGCAGCACACATTTGGCAATTTCATGTGAACAAGATAAATGGAAGAAAGAAAGTTCAGTTTTATATGTGAGAAGTTTTGGTTGATTAATAGAGATGGTTTTAGTGTTATGGGTTGGTTTGTTTTGGAAGATGGTGTGGTCTGGTTGGTTTTTTTACATTCTTCTTGGAGAGAAAAGGATGGATATAGTGGAGTTTGGTATTGCTGCTCGTTTAGATATTTGTTGATTCTTAATAGTTGGGAGTTATGGTTTACGGAGTTTTTTTCTGTCAAAATCTGTAACCTGGTGCATAAGGAGTGTTTGGATCATGGTTATTTGACTAGTTTTATGATATCTTTTGGCGTAGAGTATTGGACTACGGGTTCTTTTATTTCATTTGGGCTTTGGGCTCAAATATACTCTACTGATATTAAGATGGATAATGGCTTGAAGATTTCGAAGGGGCATTGTATGAAGATGGAGACTGGTCAACAATTGAAGCCTAAGTGTTATAACCTTCTTTATTTTGTTGCTAGTTTTATGATTTGTAATAAGTCTAGTTATTGTAGAACATTGTTATTTTTTGTTTTGTTCCCAAAGCATGTTTTGGGAATGTCATTCGATTTAACTTCTATGGGTATGTCCATATGAAGTTTGCCATGTAAGTTTTGTTGTTAATATATTTGCCGGGGTATTATCCCTTTTACCAAAAAAAAAAAAAAAAAAAAAAAAAAAAACTCTTTCCAAGTCACCAACCCGCACCACATCATTTCCACCAATCACACCCGTTCCCCCTCCGCTATATAAACCCTCTCCTTCATTAAAAAAAATTAATTTCCCCCAAACTACATTTTAAACCCTAGTCATTGTTAGACGATTAGTTATTGGATTAGTGCTTGGCCCATTATCTATTTGGCCCATTCTATATATTATAAAATGTATTGTATACCAAACGGGAATGTAGGGAATATACGGTTTTACATAATCTGGTGGTTTATATAATCTGATATCAGATTATGTAAAACCGTATATTCCCTGAATTCCGGTTTAGTATACAATACATTATATAAGACTAGATGAGTACCCGTGCATAGCAACGAAATTTTATAGCGTTAGATAGTTTTAGTGATAAAAAATAGTTTATGGGTTATAAACGAAAAATAATAAAAGTTTGAGGATTTGAGGGTTAAACATAATGTTTTGAAACCGGTTCGACCGGGTGGTTGAACCGTTTCGGTCGAAAAACGGGTCAATTTAAACAGGGTCAACCCGACGGGTTGTGTCGAAAAACCGGGTCAAATTAAACCGAGTCAACCCGCCGGGTTTGAAGCACCCCGGGTCAACCCTATTTTCACTGTGTATTAATATTTTTCTTTTGAACATATGTTTCAACATTTCCTTTTTTAGTTTCAACATTTTCTTGATTGTGATGTTTTAAGTTTTTTCTAATATAAATTTTTCAACATTTCACATATTGACTTTTTCACTTTTCACATTGATCATTTGCTTTTATATGTAGTATAGATATAGAATAGGCCAAATAGATAATGGGCCAAGCACTAATCCAATAACTAATCGTCTAACAGTCATATCTTTTACATGTGAAGAATGTTAACTCGTGAACGGATGGAGTATTTGTTTTTAAACTAAAATAAAAATATGATAATAATATTAGGACGGATGGAGTATTTGTTTTTAGCGATTTGGCTTGCAAACAATACCCGCATGTCAAGAGCTAAAACTTACAAATATTATTTAAAATGTTTTATTTTATACATAGATTTATTGAGGTTTAACATTGTGTTGTATTTACTTACAGTTTAATATAGTGATGCGTGTTCGGTAAAGGTGGCAGTAAGCTGTGAGCAGTAGTCACGGCTCACTGCTTCTTAAACAAGTATTGAAAAAATGAGCATTCCTAAAAAATAGCAAAGCTCACCGCTCTTTTCCTAAACAAACACTAAAAATCAAAAAACTCATTGCTCACCGCTCATTGCCCCAAAAAGCTCTGCGCCAAACATTGCCTAATGTATTTATGTGACTAATATTGTTAGACATCAAAAGAAAAAAAAATCACGTAAATTATTATATTAGCTTATTTTCAGTTAGCATTTAATTAGCTAGTTATCGACTATGTAAAATCACACGGAATAAAAGAACTAAGGGCCCGTTTAGTTTCTTGAAGGTTTAGTATTTGGATTCGGATTTGAATTTGTATTTGGTTTAAGATTTGGATTTAGAGAGAGAAAAAAATATAATATGTAATTGAAAAATAATATTTTAATAGTTAGTTAATAAAATATTATAAAAAATTAATGATAGTTATAATATTTTATTAATTTATTGAATATGTTGTGAGAGAGTAAATAAAGGTGGGACACATCTCGTATGGATTGGCCAAAAGACACCATATTGGTGTAGAATCATATTTTGCTAGGATGACCCACATAAATCATTCCTATTTTATACCAAACAATAAGTAGTTTTTAAATTTGAAAGAATTCTTTGAATCCAAAAGTACCCAACCAAATGGGCCTAAGAGTTAAACTCAATAGAAGGATGAAATTATGATAGAAATTAAGAAAATTAAAATGTGAACTTAGAAAATTAAAAGAATCTGGTTTCTCATAAGTCAATATTCCTATGACACTTTTTTGACTCATTTCTAATAAATAGTACAACTATTTACACATGTGCTAACGTGCCATATATAAATTAAAAATAGGATCAAAATCCTCTCAAGTTGAGAGTAACATGATTGATCATGTTGGCCAATCGTAATTTAAATAAATGTATAAAAGTTTTTTTTAGTTGAATTCACATGGGCTCATTTATATTTATCTTAATTGCTATTGGTCAAAATGACCTATCAAGTTACTCTTAACTTGAGAGGATCTTGTTCTTTAAAAATAAACTATTCTTTTAGTTGAAGATCCTCTCTCTCTCCCCTTTAGTCTTTGTCATTTTTTTTCCGATGACACTATATTTCTCCGGCAAGTTGATTTCTTCATTTATCTTTTATTCTTCTTAAAAATTATACCAAACATTATTTTACGTTACAACTCTATATATATATCGCATAAAAACGATTTACAACATTAAAAATCTGATGCCCCTTCTTTATATGACGCCCTGGGCCATCGCCCGCGCCGCCCATAGCCAAATCCGGCCTGACTAACAGGTTAATGTAAAGGTTTTTGTGAACATCTACTTACTATACGTGTATTTAATTAAGTATTTAATTTTTGTAGGGGCGGAGCCAGAAAGCTATAGTCGAGTGTAGGTTCCAAATACGTTGACGATCCGTAGACAGTTGTATTGATCTTTAACCTTTAACTTATAAAGGGTTTTAGCAATCTTGTATAAATACAAAACTACTAAGTGGAATTCTACTTGTAACTTTAATGAGTATGAGGAATCTACTCAGTAAAGCTAAGAAAAACACGAACAATAACAATAGCAGAACACAGTAATAATATCAAACTAAGCCTCAATATTATTAATACGATCACTCTTAATAGTGATAGGGTTTTACAACCTTGAAGCTATAACCTAACTAAATATATGTATGGGACGTGTATTTTGTGTGTAGTTCTAAATATTAAAACTACGTACCTATCATCTCTTTATATAATAGAGATGCTAGGGTTACAAACTTATCCTACAAGTAAACAATATCTTCTGTAATCTTCTACACAAGATCTTCTGATATCTTTAATAAGTATATACTCCATCAGCTTGTAGAATCTCCATTATGCATATTAAGTCCTTCAATTATCTTCATTGAAGCATATGTAGTTTTGTTGTATCAAATCACATATACACGATTGTATATGGCCCAACAATCTTCCCCTATTTGATATTACAAAACTATCTTCATGAATTCAGCAATCTTCAATGATGATAATCTTCATTCCCATTGTTTCATTCTTGTATTTATTTTGTCTTTAATTATGACAAAATAAAAAAAGTCGTGTACGAACTTCCCCTTAAATAGAGAAGTTGAGATGTAATCATCTCCATGAATGAAACAAACACACATAAATAAGCTGCAAAATAATCTTCATGTAAACTTCTTCCCCTTTTTGTAATCATCGAATAGGAAACCTGTGAAGATAAGCAACTTGTATACACTTCCCCGAGAAATCAAACCATGTGTTACCCAATAACGTCCCAACTAACTAATCTCTAATTAATCACATCGCGACTTTCCCTTACTCCTTGTAGCACATAGCAGTACTTTGAATGAACAGTACCTTGAGAAGTACTTTGAAGCGAGAAACAGTATTTTGAATGACAATGATGAGCAGTACCTTGAACGTAGCAATACGTTGAAGATATAACAATACATTCAAATCACGCAGCAGTACCTTCTTTTTAATAGTCGAACAGCAGTACTTTGGAGCAGTACGTTGAATATAATGCAACAGCAGTACGTTGAAACAATGAACAGTACTTAGAAAACATACTAGGAATAAAGCGAGCAGTACTTTGAAACCATGAAGCAGTACTTTGGAGATAGCAGTACGTTGGTGAAGTAGTAATATGTTCTCGAGCAGAAGTAACAGCAAGCCCACTTATTCTAGTATAAAACGATATCACAGCAGCCAGTACATCGAGAACCAATCAGCAGCTTCAATCTCAATTAAAATAACCCTTGCACCGTCCCATTCATTGCAGCGACCAATTAATGATTTAATATGAACTTGTATCAGTACGAGGTTGAATATTTGATCAAACCAAATTCACCTCATTAAATCGACTCACATTTAAAGCATAATAACTGTGAATGTCTCAGCTAATCACTCTAAATATCAAACACTATGCACCGGCCCATTATTATTGGACCAATCAACTCAGCCATCACGTGCAAACAAATAATTCATTAGAAGCATTCCATAGCCGCGACGCACGAACAGAATTTGATTCATCATAATATGTACGAGGATATTGCTTCCACCAACCAACTTTAATAATTAATCCTAGGTAAAAACATTGCACCGACCCATGTGAGAAATCAATACATCTGATTGTCATTTAATGATCTAACCCACAATATGCTATCAACTTATCATAAAAAACATGCAGTACGAGGTAATAACGAAGAATTACCCAATCAGATTCGTGCACCATATAGTAAACACAACAAAAAATACGAGATTACCTTTGTTGTATTCAGTTGCCAAAAAGTCGATAAACAGATTACCTTTTTCCAATCAGCTTTTCTTCGACAACCCTTAAAAACTTTCTTCGACAATAACATAGAGCACTAGGGTTTGTCTCTATGCGTCACATCTGATTTAGGGTTTTTAGAAACCCTAATCATCTTCTTCTTTATACCTGATCAAACTAGGGTTTGTGAATAACCCTAATATTCTTTGTTGAGTACCACAAGATGTGTCATACCTGCTGCCTTCCCCTTAAACAAACATCACAATCATGATAGCAAGAATCTGTAAATCCATAAACCTTCATGCTCACGAACACCATACACCATAGCAATTCTCAATCACCCACTTTCTATGAATTGCTATGCACACAATAAATTAAGAATTAATGCTTTTTGAAGTCCCAAGCCAGAATAGACTTGAATCTTCCATAAGCATCAACATAATCATATCGTGTTAAGGTCTTTGATGAATTCTTCTTTTCAGAAACATCTAATTCTTCTTGTTTAGGTTTCCAAACCCATCTCGCTGAAGCCTTAACAACATTAACCTCTGAGTTCGACCTAGCAGTACTTTCTTTTGGCCTAGCAGTACGTTGAGATAACCTATCAGTACTTTGAGAAAGTACGGATCTTGTCACTTTAGGCCTTGCAATTTGTTTCAATCCTTGTTTAGTAAGTACTACTGATGGATTAAAAAACCTTCTTTGTTGAGGATATTTAGAATCACTTGAAAAAATCCTATGGTTAATCCTCTTTGAGTTGTTCCATACCTGCTTTCGATCAATAACAGGTTTCTTGTGTTTACATGTATACAGCAGGTGATTAAAACTTCCACAAACATAGCAAGCTTTATTCTGAAACTCAAAATTTTTCCCTAGTTTTTGAGTTAGCATCCCATTCCAGTTTCTTTGATTACCTCTAGGACTATTGTTGTTTTTCCTAGGGTTTGTATTAGACTTTTTGTGACTTGTAAAGGTTTAGTTTCTAAAGGTTCAGCAAACTTCACAGACTTCAAGCTCTTTTTCTTTTTAACCCTTGAAAAACCTTCAGGAACTACTTCTCCAATAACGTTATTCCTATCAATCTTATCAGTTTGTGTAGGTGATTCTAGTGTATCATTCTTCTCACTTAAACTTTCACTTTTCACAGATTCACTAGTTTGACTAGATTCATTCCAACTAGCAAGTTTTTGTAAAAGATCATCCCTTTCCTTGGTGAGCTTTTCAACTTCTGATATCTTACAACCTAACTTCCAATCACTTAATTTTAATTGATACTC
Organism: Artemisia argyi; assembly: GCA_030686995.1. Lineage (NCBI taxonomy): Eukaryota > Viridiplantae > Streptophyta > Magnoliopsida > Asterales > Asteraceae > Artemisia > Artemisia argyi. Next base: position 16,698,147 of record CM060682.1, on the reverse strand, counting down.
TAGTTGGTTGTACTTATCTGTCCAAGCTTCTTCATTTCCTTTAAGAACTTTAGCTTCTACTTCTACTTCTACTTCTTCTAGAGTATATAAATATTCTAGTTTCTCAGCCCTAGTTGTTCTATGATTTTCTTTTTCAAGTTCAAGATCTTTAAGCAAAGTTTGATAAGAAGCATGACAGTGAACACAGAATTTTACCTTCTTGTTTGGATTACTGGATGATGTGTAAAAAGTGGCCATCACTACAAACTTCACTGGATCAGTAATCGTTCTTCTTATGTAGAATTTCCCCCTGGCGACTGATACCACATGTAGGTTCCAAATACGTTGACGATCCGTAGACAGTTGTATTGATCTTTAACCTTTAACTTATAAAGGGTTTTAGCAATCTTGTATAAATACAAAACTACTAAGTGGAATTCTACTTGTAACTTTAATGAGTATGCGGAATCTACTCAGTAAAGCTAAGAAAAACACGAACAATAATAATAGCAGAACACAGTAATAATATCAAACTAAGCCTCAATATTATTAATACGATCACTCTTAATAGTGATAGGGTTTTACGACCTTGAAGCTATAAACTAACTAAATATATGTATGGGACGTGTATTTTGTGTGTAGTTCTAAATATTAAAACTACGTACGTATCATCTCTTTATATAATAGAGATGCTAGGGTTACAAACTTATCCTACAAGTAAACAATATCTTCTGTAATCTTCTAAACAAGATCTTCTGATATCTTTAATAAGTATATACTCCATCAGCTTGTAGAATCTCCATTATGCATATTAAGTCCTTCAATTATCTTCATTGAAGCATATGTAGTTTTGTTGTATCAAATCACATATACACGATTGTATATGGCCCAACATCGAGAGGTCAAAATTTGATAATTTGATAATTTTATTTCTCCAAAATAAGAATTTATATAGTCGTTGAAGGCAAATGAGCAACAAGCTGCGCCGCTAGCCCTTTTTGAATTGCAAAGCTAACTCTTTTGAAAACTACATTTGTGGATCTATGTGTTATAACATTACTGTTCATAACTCGTTGGACTCTGTTGAGTAGTTCCACCGCCTCAGGTGCAAGGAAACCAAATGTATCAAACGTGAAAGGAATAAACACGTGTTGATTTTCAATGCATGCTTTCTCGTATTTTGTCACTTTGTACAAGGCGGCTTTCAAAGCTGCATGTCCAGCTGTAAAACCTCGACTACTCAATCCCACGAGAGGATAAACCCCGGTCAGATCCACACAAGCATGTTGATGAGGCGAAAAATGATCCGTTTTTAGGGGGTCATTTAAGACCGAATCTGAATTTATTTGATCAAATATTGCCCTAAATCGTTCCTTTTGTGATTTTAGGTACTTTGGGAGTGAAATCTGGAAAAGGAAGCAATTCGGACGTTTTTGGAGCATAAAAGTTAAGAAAACGCCAAAGTCTTAATTTTCCATGCTGGAAACAGTAGGTGACGGCGTCAAGAGCAAATTTCATGAATTTCCATGACGACCCAGAGAAGATTTGACGGTGTCACGTAGGAAGGGCGTCAAGAGTAAAAGAGTCATGACGGCCTGGAAACATATAAGTCTTGACGGCGTCAGAAGTAGATCTAGGCAGTCCGAGAAGAGTTTTGGCGGCGAGGTGACGGCGTCACAAGATTACTCTTGACGCCATCAAACCCATTTTTCTATATATAGTTTTCTAATTTTTCACATTTAAAGAGAGAAGTTTTGGGAGAAACCCTAAGTACGATTTTGGTGTAACTTTACAGGTTTTTCAAGGGTTCCAACCCCTTGATACCTTGCATGATTAATCAAGATAAGTGTTCTTCTAATTCAATCAATATGTCTATGTGTTGGTTGTCTATATCATGTTCTTGTCTTAATTCTATCATGCTAGGCTAGATCTCTTTTGTGTTTGCTTATATCTAATGAAACCTAGATATTGATTATGTGTTGATTACTTGTTTATTCTTGTCTTGGATGAATGATTTATATGTTAGGCTTAAGAAAACTGGCAGATTTCCAATTGGTAATGATGCGTGGGAATCGCAACAGGCTTTACCTCTCGAGGGATCTCGAGAAGCTTACAACCCCCAGCAGGCAGTGTACCTGATCGTTGTAGTATAGTATAGTGACAAGTACCGGGGGATTGATCGTTCAGCTTAGGAATAGTGTCGCTAGGATTAGAAAGCCTAAATACTAGTTCTAAAGGTGAGGGATGATTATTTTTGTATTTTTATATTTTTATGAAAGCAAGTAAAATCTCGGGTTTTGAAAGAGTGGGCGGAATTAGTTATTATTCAACTAACCCAAAACTAAGATGCAATCAAAATAAAATACTAAAAATGAAATTAAACTAATTTATACTAAGGTTGTGAGCAGTAATTGGAGAAAATGTGTTTACTTAGATTTCACTACTCCTTAGATATCTTTTACATGTTAATTACTTGTTACAATTGCATGGATGACGGATCGTATTCCTTAATACCATTCATGGGGTGGCATACATAACTCCCCAATTCTATGAGCTCTTATCTCCTCCTACACCATGCCCAGCACAACTATAGGTATTGTAAACAGTGGCTCATGCATTAAATACAACCAATAAATACCTAGTACGCCTCGGTTCATGTTTCTTAAGACGTTCAAGCATGTTACCATTTGGAGATCTGCTAGTTTTCTTAAGCCTAACATATAAAATCATTCATCCAAAACAATAATAAACAAGTAATCAACACGTAATCAATATCTAGGTTTCATTAGATCTAAGCAAACACAAAAGAGATCTAGCCTAGCATAATGGAATTGAGACAAGAACAAGATATAGACAACCAACACATAGACATATTGATTGAATTAGAAGAACACTTATCTCAATTACAATGCAAGGTATCAAGGGTTTGGAACCCTTGAAAAACCTGTAAAAGTTGCACCAAAATCGTCTTTAGGGTTTCTCCAAAACTTCTCTCTTTAAATATGAAAAACTAGAAAACTATATATAGGAAAATAGGGATGACGGCGTCAAGAACAAAGGTGTGACGCCGTCATCTCGCCGCCAAATACTTCCTCGGACGGCCTTGATCTACTTCTGACGCCGTCAAGTCCTAGGCCGTCACACAAATTACTCTTGACGCCCTGTGTGTGACGCCGTCATCAACTACGGATTTTTATTATTGAGGTTTGACGCCGTCAGGGAATTACTCTTGACGCCGTCACCTACTGTTCCCAGCATGGAAAATTGAGACTTTGCCGTTTTCTTCACTTTTATGCTCCAAAAACGTCCAAAATGGCTTCTTTTCCTGAATTCACTCTCCAAGTACCTAAAATCACAAAAGGAACGATTTAGGGCAATATTTGATCAAATAAAGTCGGATTCGGGCTTAAATGACCCCCTAAAAACGGACCATTTTTCGCCTCATCAGGTAACATGCTTGAACGTCTTAAGAAACATGAACCAACACGCACTAGGTCTTTATTGGTTGTATTTAATGCATGAGCCACTGTTTACAATCCCTATAGTTGTGCTGGGCATGGTGTAGGAGGAGATAAGAGCTCATAGAATTGGGGAGTTATGTATGCCACCCCATGAATGGTATTAAGGAATACGATCCGTCATCCATGCAATTGTAACAAGTAATTAACATGTAAAAGATATCTAAGGAGTAGTGAAATCTAAGTAAACACATTTTCTCCAATTACTGCTCACAACCTTAGTATAAATTAGTTTAATTTCATTTTTAGTATTTTATTTTGATTGCATCTTAGTTTTGGGTTAGTTGAATAATAACTAATTCCGCCCACTCTTTCAAAACCCGAGATTTTACTTGCTTTCATAAAAATATAAAAATACAAAAATAATCATCCCTCACCTTTAGAACTAGTATTTAGGCTTTCTAATCCTAGCGACACTATTCCTAAGCTGAACGATCAATCCCCCGGTACTTGTCACTATACTGTACTACAACGATCAGGTACACTGCCTGGTGGGGGTTGTAAGCTTCTCGAGATCCCTCGAGAGGTAAAGCCTGTTGCGATTCCCACGCATCAAGTTTTTGGCGCCGCAGCCCGGGGAATAGTTATTGTCTAGGTTAGAATTTCTTTTTATTAGGTCTACTTGCTAGATTCCTTTCTAGTAAGATTTTATTTTTATTTTTAGGTCTTCTTTAGTCTATCTTATTTCTTCGTGCCTTTGTTCGTAACTCTTTACCATCCGACATCATGGAAGGTGGTAACATCTTTGAACCCGTCATCCCACCACAACAAAACCCACCATTAGAACCCCTTAGGCCCCGAACCTTAGGAGAGTATTCCCGACCTAGCCACCAAGGCTACCGAAACACCATTGAGCTCACCGGAGCCAATGTGACCCCCTTGCGATCCGACACCATCCGGTTGGTGCAAAGCGGATGTGCATTCCATGGACTTCGTTCCGAAGATCCAAACCAACATCTTAAGGACTTTCTCAAAATCGTAGACTCCATAGACCTAGATGTTGAAACTAGAGAGACTACCCGTTTACGCCTATTCCAATTCTCTCTACGGGATCAAGCTAGTCAATGGCTTGAGCGTTTACCCGCGGGATCCATCACCACATGGGATAACCTCACCAATCGCTTCCTTACTCAATTCTTCCCACCGGGGAAGACGGCAATGCTTAGAAATGATATTCTGATGTTTGAACAGCAGCAGGGTGAAACTTTCTACGAAGCTTGGGCCCGTTTTAAAGGTCTCCTCCACAAGGTCCCTCACTATGGTATAAACCTTTGGTTATTAGTACAGATTTTCTACGACCATGTTGACTATCACACTAAACGCACAATCGATAGGGCCGCGGGAGGTAAACTGCGTGATAAGAACGCCGAGGAGTCTTGGGCAATTATCGAGGAGCTCGCCACTGACAATCAGGAAATGTGGGAGTTTAATCATACAGTGGAAGCAGCTATCAATGCAGTCTCAACATCTGGAGGGACCACCGAAATCCCCGATGAGCTTCTATGCAAACTCGAGGCAAAAGTCGACTATTTTGAGGAAAGGCAAAGGAGGGCTTTAAGTCCTAGACAAGCCACTGTCAATTCTGTCTCAAAACAAACTTCGGCACCATTATCTAAGTCACCTTCTAGAGAACATGTCGAAACTTTTCAAAGGTGCACCCCACCTTGTTCCCATCCCAAGGAACTTAGCTCGGAGTTTGAGGCTAGGATGAGAGAATATATGGCAACTCACTCAGATCGTCTTGCTAGATTCGAAGAAGCAGTTTATAAGCAAAAAGAGGAGATGCAGGAGAAAATGAATGAGATGTTGAGTCTATTGGAGGAGTATGCCAATCAGAGTACCCCCGAACGAATACTACTAAGGAAAGAAAGCGCCACTCCCACCACCCAATTTGTTAACTCCATCACCATTGTCCACAAAGATAACGAGAAGGTAGAAACTCCTGCTAAACAGACCTTAGAAAAACCACCAGAATCCCAACCTTTAAGTTACTACCTGAAACATGATATAAACAAAAATACCATAACAAATTGGATTAAGGGTGATGGGCGTAACCAATCCTCTGGACAGGTTCCTGAGAAAGAGGAATAAGAGGAAGATGAGTATGATACGCTTCCTGGAGGATCAGTATTCGAGAGGTTATTGGTACAGAAAGTGGCTACTAAGCAGGTAGCATGTGGGAACTTTGAAATACCAACGAGCATCGGGGACTTGAAACATCTTAGTGCTTTCGCCGACCAAGGATCGGAAGTAAATCTTATGCCCCTAACTATTTACATCCAACTAACGTCAAAAATGCCAGCACCTACTCGTGTTAGGTTATCTCTTGTTGGACACTCATACGTATACCCCCTAAGAATCGCAGAAGATGTATTAGTTAATGTTGCAGGATTCATGTACCCCGTTGATTTTATGATCATCGATGATAAAGGGGATGGATGCATGCCAATAATCCTTGGGGCACCATTCCTCACCACCGCTAGGGCTGTCATTAAGTATGAAGGCAGGAAGATTGAGCTTAAATCTGGAAAAAGAAAGATTAGCTTCCCCATGACCCCGCGAAGTGGGCATGAGAATTTGAGTTGGAGAATGATCAAAAACAACATTGGCACGACACCCATTCGTGTTCAGAATAAGATTCTTGCATGGGAGGCAAGAATCAAAAGCTATGAGAAAGCTAAGGATGAAAGAAGAAAAAGCAATAAGGTTCAGGTTGAACTCGAACATACTCGACACGAAAAAAATCATACACCATTTGAGGAAGGGAACTTGGTGCTCTTGAGACACTTGGAAACAACAATACCACCCGATAAACCAAGTCCTTGGTGGTATGGGCCATTCACAATCGAATGATTGAGCCAAGATGGGGTAGCTAAATTGAGAAGCAAATTAGGTGGAATGGTGATTGCGAGTATCGATAGATTGAGGCACTACCACCATAATAGTAATGATCGCAATTACATGGGGTATATCATTTCAAATGATGAAGTCACGTAGTAACCCATGACCTTGAGTCTAGCTACAAGACTCGTAAATAAAGAAAAGCGCTTCTTGGGAGGCAACCCATGTTTTGTGTGATTTTATTTGTTTGATTGTTATTTGCTTCCGTATGCATGTTTTATTTTTATTGTTGGTAGATCATGTTTCTAAACTAAGAAGTGGAAATACTTTACTTTGTTGTTTTGGCCTAGTCTTAACTCCACCTAGAAGTATTTTTGCAAAAGATAAGTGTATGGGGAAACCCCAAATATGTTTTCAAGAAACAAACCAATCATGATTCTCCACGATATTAAATGAGCATGTATATTCGTATTTGTTAGAGTCAAATGCTTGTATTGAGTCATAATGAAGTTTTGCAGGATTTTCCAGGAAGTAGGACCAAATTTTTCCAGAAATTTTCCAGAAACTTAACATAAGAATTTCTGCAGGTCCATTCTGACGGCGTCAGGGGTTTACTCTTGACGGCGTCAGGAGTTAAAAATCTGGAAATTTTACCGGTTTTGTTTTTCTAACGGAGTCTTATGGTTTTTGTGAATTATTAAGTTTTATAATCTCCAGGAAATCTGCAAGCTTCATTCCACAAGCATTATATCTTATCTTGTTTTCTAGGATTTAGAAACTTATATAGAATGCCGCCGATTTTACGCAAGGTTGTCTTGTCTATTTTGTCAGGTTTTACAGGTTATGTATGACAAGAAGATGATTTATATTCTGGAAGGGAAGCTTTGATTGTTCATTTTCTTGGAGGAATATTTAACCTGGCCATCCTATTATCCATACCGAGCGAATCAGGGGAGTATTTGATTTCATTCTCTTTACTTTTTAACTTTTACATTCTTTACTTGAACATTGGGGACAATGTTCATATTAAGTGTAAGGGGAGGGTAAAAAAGATGATACCTTACATATGCACTTTCGCTTGAGTTTGTTTTGTTTAATGGTAGATGTGTAATAAAACTATGAGAAATACTTGTTAGTGCAATTTTAGCGCCAAATTTAAATTTTTTTACAACATTTAGGAGTGAAACTTTAGCCATAGCAAGCGTCTCATGGATAGGAGATTGTATGACTAGCTCATAACCGTATATTCAGAAAAAATTTTCACTCAAATATGTGAGGTTCGCCTTTAGATTTGATAGGAAAAACATTTACTATTAGTGCTTATGAGTGTACCGGTAGCATTTAGATTCTAGAACTTGCGTTAGTGATGCATCCCGAGACCGCTAGTGAGACTACCTTCGTGTGGTAGGATTTACTACATGATAAGAGGCATTAGGATTACCCTTGTGTTAAACCCGTATCATAATTACTTGACCATTTAAGTCATATTACTTGGCTAGTTAAGTCAACTAATTTTTCCCACACCCTTAGCGTTGTACTCATTTTCAGTACACGATACCCCTAGTACACCCCTCCGAGCCTATCTTTTCGTTTCTAACTTTAAGCATTTTACTTAAAGGAAGAATTTGTTACACCCCACTTAAATGTACAACCAAATCGCCTTAGCCTTCCGTGTATGCGCTCATTTTTAGTGCATTATTGTTATTTGTTTAAACCCTAAGTTAACTTTCTAATTGATTACATGGTTGCTAAGTCGAGTCATATCCTTGTACATATTGTTTTGGGACGATTGGGACTCATGGGTAAGTACTTATTTTATGAAGTAATGGGGAAGAACATCATTCATTACCCCCATATGTGCGTTAATCTTTAAAGTGCTCCAAGTGTTTTGATTTTCTTGATTCGAGTCATTAGAATAGTTAATTATAAAGTATGTAAAGATTCAAGTGTAAGGGGAATTCTCATCCCCTATGATGTATTATTTTGGATGGTAGGGTAAGAGTGTATGCAAAAAAAAAAAAAAAAAAAAAAAAAAAAAAAAAAAAAAAAAAAAAAATACGGACTACCATCCCTTTTTATTCTATGTTCATTTTATATTTTTGTTATTTTTCATTTATTAGCTTAAGTTGAGTCTAGTCTTGGCTTAGCAACGCCATATTGTACATGTAATTAACTAAGATTGTTAACTCGCCACCAGTAAAACTTCCTTTATCCAACAAAACCGTGTATTTCATATCCCTATACCTAACGTTACAACCCTTTAAAAGACCTCTTTGATAGTTTATCCTAGGTGCTTACGCCATGTGATGGAGGTTTTATCCTTTCCCAAGCCTATGGTAATCTATTTTGCTATGACAGGTAGTGAGAGATATCTTCCGTTTCCATATTGTAATTTACACTTTATTACACCCGAGAGATGTGGGTATCTAAACACTATTTGTGATGTGCTTGTGTATGACCTCCGTGCTTGTCTATTGGTCTTTAGTGGAACGATTATTTGTTGTAATTACTTTTATATTAGTGTTAAATGACCCCTAACTTGTCTTTTCAGTAGAATAAAAGAGCATTTGCTTGAGGACAAGCAAATCTCAAGTGTAAGGGTATATGATGAGGCAAAAAATGATCCGTTTTTAGGGGGTCATTTAAGCCCGAATCCGAATTTATTTGATCAAATATTGCCCTAAATCGTTCCTTTTGTGATTTTAGGTACTTTGGGAGTGAAATCTGGAAAAGGAAGCAATTTGGACGTTTTTGGAGCATAAAAGTGAAGAAAACGCCAAAGTCTTAATTTTCCATGCTGGGAACAGTAGGTGACGGAGTCAAGAGCAACACCTTGATGGCGTCAAGAGCAAATTTCATGAATTTCCATGACGACCCAGAGAAGATTTGACGGTGTCACGTAGGAAGGGCGTCAAGAGTAAAAGAGTCATGACGGCCTGGAAACATATAAGTCTTGACGGCGTCAGAAGTAGATCTAGGCAGTCCGAGAAGAGTTTTGGCGGCGAGGTGACGGCGTCACAAGATTACTCTTGACGCCGTCAAACCCATTTTTCTATATATAGTTTTCTAATTTTTCACATTTAAAGAGAGAAGTTTTGGGAGAAACCCTAAGTACGATTTTGGTGTAATTTTACAGGTTTTTCAAGGGTTCCAACACCTTGATACCTTGCATGATTAATCAAGATAAGTGTTCTTCTAATTCAATCAATATGTCTATGTGTTGGTTGTCAATATCATGTTCTTGTCTTAATTCTATCATGCTAGGCTAGATCTCTTTTGTGTTTGCTTAGATCTAATGAAACCTAGATATTGATTATGTGTTGATTACTTGTTTATTCTTGTCTTGGATGAATGATTTATATGTTAGGCTTAAGAAAACTGGCAGATCTCCAATTGGTAACATGCTTGAACGTCTTAAGAAACATGAACCAACGCGCACTAGGTCTTTATTGGTTGTATTTAATGCATGAGCCACTATTTACAATCCCTATAGTTGTGTTGGGCATGGTGTAGGAGGAGATAAGAGCTCTAAGAATTGGGGAGTTATGTGTGCTACCCCATGAATGGTATTAAGGAATACAATCCGTCATCCATACAATTATAACAAGTAATTAACGTGTAAAAGATATCTAGGGAGTAGTGAAATCTAAGTAAACACATTTTCTCCAATTACTGCTCACAACCTTAGTATAAATTAGTTTACTTTCATTTCTAGTATTTTATTTTGATTGCATCTTAGTATTGGGTTAGTTGAATAGCAACTAATTCCACCCACTCTTCCAAAACCCGAGATTTTTACTTGCTTTCTAAAAAATATAAAAACACAAAAATAATCATCCCTCACCTTTAGAACTAGTATTTAGGCTTTCTAATCCTAGCGACACTATTCCTAAGCTGAACGATCAATCCCCCGGTACTTGTCACTATACTATACTACAACGATCAGGTACACTGCCTGGTGGGGGTTTTAAGCTTCTCGAGATCCCTCGAGAGGTAAAGCCTGTTGCGATTCCCACGCATCACATGTTTCCCCCCAACCTATTCAAAAACCAAAATGTCAGCCGGTCTCAACCCTGGCCCGTTGTGTCTCCACCACTGATTTTTTGGTGTATCATGTATGTATGTGTTTAGTGTTAATGTATAGTTGTGTACATACTTTATTAATACTCATGTGTCACATTTTATATCTTTACAATATATAATAGGTACATATAATAGGTGCATGTAGTTTTCTTGAATCTTGGAATCTTTAAAATCTTGAAAACTTAAAAACTGATATAGAAAACATTGAAAACACATGGTTTGACACATTTATTAATTCAAAAGAGTTGAAAACTTAAAAACTAATATAGGCAACACGCAACACACAACACAAATCAGTTTGACAGTACTGAAACGTGGGAACACATTTAATAATTCAAAGCAGGGACGGAGCCAGTAGGGGGCTAGAGGGTGCTCGGCCACCCCCAACCGACCCAACTAGCCCAGTAGCCCACCTTTAATGGCGAAAAGCAGTTTTCCGAACGTCGGAAACTATGGATGATAGAAGCTCGTCCTTGCCGTAAAAAACTGTCGTTGCTATCGAAATTAATTTTTGGCGTGTACTGTGTCGTTGATGGTTGTAGGTTGCAGGTGTTCTTGGCCAAGAAGATGTAGAGGAAGAGATAGGTGATGTACAGGAAGAGAGAGGTTGTTTCTAGGTGATGTACACGAAGAGACTAGTCAATACTTAGTTACTTTTTGGTTGATATCTTTATTTATTTATCATCTAAGTTTGGATATTTAAAATTTACTCAGAAGATAGTATTATGTCATCCAGTTTTTGATTTGGAACTTCATGAAAATTTAACTCTTTTACAAAAGAGTTAATGAAAATGTTTGATAACGTATCAAATATATGCACATAAAGGCTTTTGTTAATGTGTGCCCATTATATTACTAGCTACTGAGCTTCTAAAAGTAAGAATAGAATGTTACTATCGGGGGGGGGGGGGGGGGGGGGGGGGGTGGGGTTTGAGCCCCCTTAATATAAATTTTTGACTCCGTCTCTTATTCAAAGAGTTGACTTTCAAAATTCCAAGAGTTGAAAACTAAAGAGCTAATATAGGCAACACAACACAAATGCCAATCGTGTATACACTGTATACATATGATTTTTAAGAATTTTTATACTTAATACTATTCAAAACATTGTCTTATTTTCTACTATATAAACACCATAATTCTCATTTTCATTTTCAACTTGTGTTAAGTAAAAATAGATGGAAACGAATAATCAAAAGAATGTTGATAATGATCTTGAGGTTAGTACATTATAATCCCTTGTTTATCTTCATAATTTGTTGTTTTATGTGTTACTTCATGGCCGTTAATGCTTTTGTTTGTTTGTTCGTATAGAGCTTCATCCCCTCCCAATCTTTCTCAAAATCCTAATCCATTTTTATTATTATGTCAAGAAAAAACTTTTGGGAAGAGACTTGTTCTGTTTTTTCCGATAAAGTCATACTGGCACGGGCGCAAAGTTTTTTTTAGATATTTCATGTTTGAAGTACAATTTCTCCTTATTCTCTTCATTTGTGCCTTGTATCGGACTCTAACATACACCCATTATGAGCCAGATAAAAACGATACAATTATTTCGGCAAAAAACGAACTACAATTGCTTCTTCAAAAAAATGACCCGTAATCAAAGGCAGCATACGAATATGTCATTAATTAGACGTTAAGAATAAAGATAGCAATTGATTTGTTATAAAAGAAAGACAGGAACACCATTAAAATGTGTCACAAAGACGTTAAGAAGAAATGACAAAGACCACAAAATTATTCTAAAAGTGCAGCAACAAGAGCACACATATCCTAGCTCACTCTATAATTAATATAATTACCACGAACAAATAATAACTAATGTTGTATAAGACGTATTTTGATTAAGCTTATTAAAGGTGTCAGCAATCATATACCAATTTCTAAGTTATTTCACTATGTATTTGTTTAGTCTAGTTTTTCTCTTACATTAAATAATAATAATAATAATAATAATAATAATAATAAAATAATAAAAACAATAATGTGATGTTATAACAAAGTGATGTTATAATAAAAAACTATTTGTTTTTCAATAAATTAGTGATGTTATAATAATAATAATAATAATAATAAAAAAAAAATTGTAAAAAAGTCCGACCAACCGGATTCGAACCGATGACATAGGGATCTACAGTCCCCCGCTCTACCAACTGAGCTATGGTCGGTTTTTTATTATTAGATACTTTATATAATTTATATTAAGATAATTATGGGAAACCGGTTATTTCATATGAATTATAACAAACGAGAATGGCGACGACCCGCCGCGTTGCGGGCGGGCCTGTTTTTTTGGGTTGTTTTTTTGTTGCGGGTATATAACAATGACTCATTTCCCTTAAAATACAGCTTTCCTATCTATTGTATTCTAGTACGAAAACATAGGAATTCCTTATGATACATAATATGCTTTACAGGTTTATACATACTACGCACTGTGTGTCCTAACAGTTCGTTTACATATCATAGTAGGGGGTGTACAGCCAAAAGCTTGTTGTTTTGAGCCTACTGGCATCATACATGCTGTACTACCCATTGCGTAGATGTTGGACGCAACGTACATAACATATTACAGTTGTCCTAGCAGTTATTTTACATATTTGAGGACATGGTTTTCGTGTTACCTATGGTTTCCAAAAGATATGATGGGTTGATTAAGAAGCTAGTCGCGTTTCTGCCGCTTCTTCTGTTTCTTTCAAAAAATCCCTTGGTACAATTGCATACTGAATGAGTTGAAATACTAATATTAGCTAAAAATTGTATGTTTTCAATGAGTAAAGAAATGAAAGCAAATAGAAAAACCACCTGATGAAATGAAATGTATGGGTAACAGTACATGGGGCGTGTTCAGTTCCATGATTCCGCCATTCGAGACCTCAATCCACTTCTTTTTTAAAAGAAAAAACCACCCCATGCCCGAATACTTCTCGACTGCCTCTGCAATATCAAACAAATACAGGAACAGATTTAGCACGTGTTTTACGTGGGAACAATAATCTTCCATGCGTTGCTCTTATTGTTCAAGTAACTTATCCTTCCTATAAGAATATTCAGTTACGTTGATATCAAATACACAGTGGATGATACCTGTCTTATGAAACTTGCTTCAAGTTCGCCCAGTAGCCATGCTTCCAACGGCTGATGCATCAACTATGGAAGATCTTAATATGATTCAGAAGCATGAAAGGGACTGATTGTCGTTATATCTTAATCTGTACTCGTTTATTTATAACAATAATTGCAGAATCCTGAAAAGTAATGAAAAGAGAATCAAGGTTACTTGTCACGTTAAAGCGATAAAGAAAATACGCTAAAAGAATATACAGTTGGACCCTATAATGGTCATCGTGTTTGGTTACCAGAAAAATACAAATGAATAATTAAGGAATACCGAGCAAATCAAGCAATCAATGAAAAGTACTATTGCAAATTTCAAGTACCTTGACCACTGACATTTACATTTGTTAATTTATAGTTTCCATATGAACTGGTACATCCTTCTTCAATCATACCTGGTACAATAACAACTTTCAGTATGTAATTCTCATTTTGTCTGGAACAAAAACAGTTTTGGATATTTATAATACGACAGTTCAATTGCATGTGTATTTATAGGTTCAGTTGCCTCTAGACGGCTAACATGTATGGTGATTATATCCATACGGACTACCGCATACATTTTATAATGGTTCATTAATACCCACCCGAATAGTAAAACATTGAAAGTTAATACGGCTTAAACCGTCGTTTATATAACGTATACTACAAATTTTAAACTTGAAAATCTGGAAATTAACTTACTTTTAGTAATGGGATGATTGAATCTATATTCTTCTCATGGTCAGTTACATTTTCTGACGTACGATTCACATCTGCAAGAACAATGCGCCAAAATAGGAGTGAATATAAGTTACACCCGCCTTTTTAATGTTATATATGATAAGCTTTGCATCGTTACTAAGAAAGGACAACCTACAGATGTAATAATACAAAGCTTATAATATACATGTTTATACTTGACTTGAGATACCTAAAGACAATACTTGATCTGTGCCGTTGATCTGCGTCACTTTGTACCGGTCCAAAAGTGAGGTGCTGAATCTTACAAAGCTCACTTTCCCACCAGTGTTTCTTTCCCGTTTCCCACTTCTTCGCAAGAGTAGAATAACGCCTGTCATAGTACAATTACAAATTAAATGTGATATTTGCTCGTGAGTATTGAAAAAATATAGCGCCAAACCATTTTAGTTTGTAAGAATCAATAAAGAATTAAGCAAACAGTGTACTGTATAAAGAAAGGAATTAATATGCAGGCCGTATGTACGTGTCGTTTCTTTAGACATAGTTTTGAGATTTGTAGGACTAACCTTTTAAACCACCACGTTGTTGCAATGAATTAAGAAATCGTCTATGCAATCCTGGAGAAGGCCGACGGGAGCCGCTATGCTGGCGTGTACGCATACCGACCCATCCAACAGCTGACCGTGAAAGATTTTCTAGTATTAATTGGTTGTGACCGTGACATCTGGACTGACTGGAATCTCACGAATGTTTGTTGTAAGGTCAATGGTGTATCGTTTTTGACCGTTGTGAGTACCGAACTTTCGCTTGCCAAGTTTGAGAGCACGTTTGTTCTTTCCAACCCTAAGAAGCTCAGTAGCTCTCCTTTAACAGGGAGCAAATCCAGTAACTTCTCTGATAAGGTTCTCACAAAACGCACTTCCTTACTTGTTTTCTGCAAAAAGAGCACCATGTACATTGACGGTTAAGCTTAAGATTTAGATATATTTTTAAATTGCCAAACAGGGATTATACGGATGATCACTCACCCCTTTCTTGTTGCTAATTCCTTCTTGGTCACAATATGCTCTTTGTTTAGATCCACAAAGAGTCTTGTCTTTGGCTATGTTGCAAGAAAAGACACACAAAACATTTACAGGATATTATAACTTATCAAAGAATAGGATTGTAAATTACCGTGGGCCAGAGAATGTGGTCACGTATTTGATGTACTCGAGTTGGTGTAACCATTTTGTACACCATTGTTAATACCTGTTACGATAACAAAGTGTCAAAGGAGACGTACCCGAAAGTAAAGTAGAGGCAAAACGGTAGTTCATAACAAAAGGAGACGTACCCGAAAGTAAAGTAGAGGATGCCCGTATATACTCACGCGGGGTTGGGAGGCTGTTCCCATGCATTGTGTCTTTAGTGAACAAACATTATTATAAATCACCATAAACCAATATCCAAAATCTATAATAAACCGTAATTAATACACAACAAATTAGCATTAACTTAACATGATAAAAATTACTGGACTGAGTAAATGAACCTGCAAAACAACGCGCGTTGATGTGAGAACCGGGTCTTGACCCAATACAGCAAACAGCTGAATTCCATTTTCCTCCAGTAACCTATGCAAATTAACCCCGTTTAACAAACCTAAGCAAAATATGTGTTCTAATCTAATAACCAAAAACTCACTAATTAAATCTCTCCCACAAAATCTAATCTAACAATCTTGTGGACTAATCACTAATTAAATCTCTCCCGCAAAAAACTGCAATTCATGTAAAAATTCAAACATAAGCAAATAAGGTGCCGTCATAATAAATTACCACAGATGACACCCTGAACCTAGCCCATCTCCTTTGCAATTTTCGTTTCAACACAAAGCCCTTTGAACTCCTAAAAAAGCCTTGCAGTCAATTTCACTATCAGCTAAGCAATTAAACACAACCCAAATCATAAAAACCATAACCGATTAAAGTAATGAAAGGGTATTTAAAAGTAACGATTTTATTACTCACCTGTCTTCCCTCCTTCCCATTAATTTTTTTACTTTCTTCTTTGTATCTTCCAGTTGCACAACAAACTAACAAAACAGGTTGAAGAAGATCTTAACTGGTGCTGGAAATTGGCGGTCAAATTTGATCGAAAGCTTGAAAAACGAAAAACGTGGTCAAGAGTTTCTGCAGATTCGTCCGTTGTTTGTTGTTGTACATGAAGACCCGATCAATTTTTAGTCCCAAGAATGTGTGTGCCGTTGGTTAGGTGTGGGTGGGTGGGTGTACAAAACTCTGGAAGAAGCATAAGGTATTATAAAAAGCTGTTGGATCGCTATTGGATCATAAGGGCCATGGTATAAAGGCCAACAAATTGGGTTATGTTAGCTTGCTTATTTTTGGCGGGAAATCTGGGTGCAAAACGGCACCGTTTTACACGCTAAATATATATATAGGATAATCGCTAGTGATAACTGATAAGAAACGCAAGTTTAGATTAAGTAGAAGTCCATTAGGCCCAAGAGCCCATATTTGGCGTATAGCCAAGACCCGGTCAAGATTTGGCTAGGTTAGGGGTTTCTTCAAGCTTAGTGAACGAGTTCCATAGGAAAAAAGCGAAGAAAGATCAAGACTTTGCAGACATCTGACCAGAAAACGTCGAATTCCACAAGTTTAAATACAACAAACTTGCAAGACTTCCAAATGGGAAATGATATGTACACTGTAATTTTTACATGCACACGGAGGTTCCAGTTGTTTGCTTTCTCTTTCAATTTTACCCTAGTAATTATCCCATGACGACTTTGGGAGCGGAGCCTAAGGTTAATCTTGTGATAGGTAGTATAAAAGCTTTATCGTTCTTGTGGCTTAAGAATAGGTCCAAGTTCAATGATCTCCTTTGGGAGGATTGGTGTAATTGTCCCTTGTATATGTTGTAGTTTTTTCGGTTGGTAGTCCTTGTTTTGAGGCCTGCCCCGAGTGTGTTATGAAAGTCAATGTTCAAAGAAAAAAATTATCCCATGACGACTGAAATTTATACATGATCACGCTGCCAAATTTCCATGCATATAATTTGACCCGGGTTACATAATTAACACTGATCAACTTAATTGGTTACAACTCTTAGTTAACAGGGATGATGGATGATAAAGGCCGCTATACCTGGTTGACAAAATAATCTTCTAATATTTATCAGTTAAAGAAAAAAAGGTTATATTATATATCTCATCATTATCATCAATTTCACGGTATATGGTTTCGACACCGGCGTCACGATTCGATATGGTGCAACAGACACAAGTTCATCACTATTCCGAGAAACCAGTTTTGTTGAATATGCCGCATCAAACTGGAGACTGTATTTCAACTGAATCAAAATCGACCGCTGTTCGATTTGGCATTGACTCGAAACCAACCTCATATTAACCATAAACAAAATTAGGCAAAAGGGTATCAAGAGTACTTGAAAGCCGAGTATGATTCTCTTTGGCAACGAGTTTTTTAACAAACAGATAATGCTATATATGATTTATGAATCTAAGAGCCTACAAAAACAAAACCTTATCAAATTTATAATGCAAATTGCTATGTAATAAGTTTTGACATGTAAAATGTAGGCTATGATTTTCACGAGATGTTAGAATTGAAGTAGGTTAACTGGCTCGCTAACATCTAAATCAGTGGGTCTTGTTTTGGCTTCATTCAAGTATTATTAATCAATTTGACGGAAATGTTTCAAGTAAACATGTTCTAATGATAGCAATTATCTATGATGGTGTATTGATATGTTCTAACCATACATGCTCCTATATAGTCCCACTAAAATACCTAAAACACAATTGACCAATGTTGTGCATCAGAGCAAGCTAGCTGTTTGGGACCTTTTTGGACAATTATTGATAGTAGCTTAGACAATTAGATCATCATTTTCTTTATCTATCTTTAGCATAAACGAATTTAGGTTGTTTGTGTTCCATGCTTTCGTCTGAAATTGCTAGTCACAGCCTCGCTCCTAATGCTTACAACATCCAAAAGCAGCGATACATGGTTAAAGTCAAAGAAGTCAAAATAACAAGTCTTATCTAATGGAAAACCAAACACCTCTTTTAGTGTTTTATACTTGCAAGGAGATATGTTACAAAGTTATTAAGAAAACCAAACAGAGAGTTAATCGCTATTTTAACATTTGATGCATCTTGGAATCTAAGAGAAAATAAAATGGCGTTGTAACATTCAAATTCATCAAAAGGTTTAGCAACAAACAACTTAATGCTTACATCTAAAACCAAATGGCAATGACATATCCTATCCTATCGCCAAAAAAAAAAAAAAAAAAAAAAAAAAAAAAAAAAAAAAAAAGACTAGTTAACAAAACAAACAACAAATTTGAGAATGGGCATATAATAATTCATATAGACCATAAGGATAACATCATTTTAAACATATAAGAACCACAATATGCTATTACAAGTCGAATGTAAATAGAACCAAAAACGAGAATTAACAAATTAAATACCAAAAGAACTTCCCATAACATTCGTGTTTTCATCATGCTTATAGTCTTGCTCTTTCGGGCAAGTCTAGCTGTTACACAAAGCCATATGGGCACAACTCAGACAAATAAGCAAAAATAAGTCCTGCTCAAAGTGCAAGATTTCACCACTTCGGATGAAAATAACAAATATGAATCGGCCCATGCAATTTCCATCAGCTACCTACAATTCCAGTTTAATGTTGTATTATGTATGATGCATGTGCTTACTGAGATGCTACTTGCTAGGTTGGTATGGCTATTGTCACACCTCGCTAAGGCGGAAACGCGAAGGTGTAACTTCATGGATATTATCACAACACATGGTGTCTATATAGAGAATAACTACATGCAATAAAAATGACAAAGTATAGACACAAAGTGTCATAACAATACCCGAAAGATAACAACATGATAAACTCCAAACGCAAAGATAAACCACTTCCAATGCAACTAAGGTCTCGCCTAATCACATCCTTCTAACTTATCCTTAGAAAGCTCACCTGAAAATGATGCTTAAAACGTTAACATAATGTTGGTGAGATTCATAGGTTTAAGACACACATACACTCTCAAGGCAACTAGTTCACTGTGATCATAAAATATAGCTGGACGAATAAATTACAGTTATCATATAGCTGCATGTATTTGCATGTCAAGAATCACACACAAGGCAACAACACACATAAGGCAACCAATAGGACGGCTCGTGTCCTCCGACCCCACAATGATCACAACATGACGGCTCGTGTCCTCCGACCCCAATAAACCACAATTAGGTCGCATGCGCGAGCAACAGGATAAGCTACCTCCTAATTGGAACACATAAACTAGTAACGAGTAGGAGTATTACTCTCCAATTGGATACTCCCCCTAATTGGACCACACACCATTATCATCATATTATCCAATCCACATAATCTGGTACGAGTAGGAGTATTACTCTCCAATTGGATACTCCCCCCCCCCCCCCCAATTGGACCACACGAGCAAATAATCACACATAGCTTGCATACGATAACATTATAAGTCCAAACTCTTTTGACACACACATAATCACATTAACTTAAACAATTTAAGACAAGCATCATTCTCATCCCAAGTTTAAAACAAAGTAAAAATATGGTACTATGAACTCACCTCAAACCTTGCAGCTTCCACAACACAATTCACAATCTATAGCACACAAAAATAATCCACATTACACAAGGTCAAGCTAAAAGCTACAACCCATGTAATACACATGTGATGGATGTCTAAGACTCATACGACCCACCATGGATCTCCTAAACACCATACTAACCATTACCATAACCTAACACTCACTAAATCCCTTGCACTTATAAAACCAGAAAACGCAGAATTTTTGGGTACATTCGCCCACATGAAATCACGACAAATAAAGCTCAACAACTCACACAAAAAATTTACCATGGTCTCTCATAAGCTTACAAGGTAATCCCAGAAGGCCATGGACCAATAACACACACAAGTACTCAAAAGAAAGTCAAACTTGTCAACTACTCAAATTCGGATCTGAATGCACACCAAAACGTTTTAATTAACATAAAATACTTCCACAAGTTTTTATTGCGAATCCTTTTTGTGGTAGTCTAATATAACCTAATACTTAACTATTCCAGAAGGGCTAGTCAAAATACCACTTTTACAACCACAATTCACCCTCAAACTTTTACCCAAATTATGTCCCGGTTTGACAGCTTTGACACCTTAACAAAGAAAAATCAAAAGACCAACTTCCCGACCTTGAAATCAATCGTGGCTGAACTTTTTGGAAAGCACTTTCATTAAAATTCAATTTAGACCTAAAATTTGTGATCTAACTCCTCACCATCTATTAATTACACTGACATCTTTACAACCATAGTTTTCTGTCCAAACCCTAACTCAATAACTAACATGTTTTACGCTCAATTCTCTTAATCAAACATCATAATACAATCATTAATTGATCCCAACATGTTTTAATTAATTAATTTACAGAAACTTACAAACCCTAGATCAATCATACATAATATTACATGAATACCAATAATTAATCAATTATATGAATATAGAGTTTTAGGATTTTACCTTGATTCTTGATTATTGCTTGAAAACTATAAACCCTAATTTTTATCTCCTTCTTTTCTCCTTGTGTTCGACTCAAATTGCAGAAAACAGGGCTTTGGGGTCGTTGGTATAGCTTATATGGGTATGGGTTGGGGTTGGTTGGGTTAGATTCGGATTCCTTGCGCCTAAGAATCATATTTGGACTCAAATTGGGTTTTATTTTTCCCCTTATCCCTTCTAGCCGATTTTCTATACACACACACACACACACACACACACACACACACACACACATATATATATATATATATATATATATATATATATATATATATATATATATATATATATATATGGGCACGTTCTATGCAGTACCAATATTAAATACAGTACTTTACAGTACCATTTGGACCAATAAGAATTAAGTATTATTAAATCCTTTAAATAAATTCATAAGGGTAAAATAGTAAAACACATTTTTACTTTTTTTTGCATTTTTTAATTAAATAACATTTTTATTAGCCCTATAATTTTTGAAATTAAAAAAAAATTAACTTTTTTTTTTTCAACATACATGTTTTCTGAAAGTGCATATGTGTTTTGTTAAACATATTTTACTTAAAATAGTAATTGCACATATGTTTAGTCATTAGTGTACATTCTTTGATCTTCGAAATTCATGACAAAAACACAAACATTTACATGTAATCTCTAAAAATTAATAAGAAACCAAGAACATAAATGATATATACAAAAATCGATATCAAGTAAAATAAAATTCATCAAATAAAATACAATTCAAGTACAAATAATTTGTTAAATATAAATGTGCATGCCACTTAAAAACATGTGTGCCCTCTTCACTTTCTCATCAAATTTATTGTTGCACATATGTGCACGTCTTCTAAGAACATAGATGCACGCGAGGCTTTCTTATCAAATTTATTGTAGAACATGTGTGCACGCCTTATAAAAACATGTGTTTGCATTGACTACAAAAACTTCATAATTAAAGCACCAAAAAAGCTATCCCTGTTTCGAAACAAAAGTAAAAAATTAAATAGTTAATCAAGTTAGCTAAAAAAATAAATCAACAAAGCATTAAAAAATTGGATATAGTTCATATAATGTCGAGGGACTTTTCAAAAAGTGATTACATACGCTAATTAATTTATTAATTAATGATAAAAATGAACAAGACGTAAATACGCAGAAAAGATAGATTACCACATGAACAAACTAATGCGGTAATGCCAAGCAAATACACACAGAAGAAATGACATCCTAATAAGTTTCACTAGTGTATAGTTTGATTATAACACATATGCATACACTTCTATTGATTTTATATCAATCATAAAAACACACATGCACCATTCTAATTATTTTATATCAATTTTAAAACATATATGCACACCTTTTTTTTACTATTATTATTTTTGTAAAAACACTAATGCAATCTTTCAATATCAAGAAACTAATTTCATCTCAAAATAAGTACAACGAAACACAATTCGTCATTTCATACAAATTAGAAAACAACTAACCAATGCTTTTAAATATACAAATATCAAATGTTGCATCTTTAATTTGTACCTTGTATCAACAGCTTTTGCAATGAAAATAAACTTGGGCATACATGTACAATATTTCAACATACTACCAAAAAACAAACAACCACATCATCAACAAACAACTTATGCACGAATATAAAGTTGAACAAAAGAAAATCTCATTTCTTTTTCTTAACAAACAATGATAAACCACAAATTTGTTTACGAGTTTCTTCCTCTTATTTATTTCTTTTCAACCGATTATCACAACACATAATAACCTTCTTCGTTCTCTTGATTTCGAAAGATTTTAAAACTCAAACCCGAGATCTTGAGTTCGAGTCTTTTGTATGTTTTCTTAATTTGAGTTCTTAAAAAACATGAACAAAAGAAAATTACACAAAAAAGCTCTTAAAAGATTCAGGGAAAAACGAAAACCCATTATCGATCTATAAAAGATTCGACCCAAACAAAAATAACTTACCCGAAACCATATCAAGATCTTTGCAGAAAATTTCACAAGATAAAAAAGAAAAAAATGCGTTGTTACTTGTGCGGTAGGAACAAAGAAAAAAAATTACGTTTCAAACAACAAAGAACAATACGAACAAAGATTTCTTTTTTATTAAACTTTGTATAAAGAAAGAATGAAAGGGACAGTAGGGATGGGATCTATGATATTATGAGATAGATCCACTTTTTGTGGTATAAGATTGCAAGTAAAAAAGTGGAGCGCATATTTTTTGGTGGTTAGGTTTACAGACTAAAAAGATGACGAAAGGGGTGGTGATGTGGTGGTAGCGGCGGCTGGCTTAAGTACTAGGGTTATGTTTGATAAGTTGGGGATAGAGAGAGTGTGAAAGTTGGAGAGATAACATTTCTGAGATTTATTTTTTGTCAATATAATTCTACTAGTATCCCTTTAGAATAGGGACGGTTTCTAAATTGATGGAAGTCTCCAAAATACCCTTTTACATTTAATAAAATAAATATGATTTTTTGTTTAATTATATCCATGTCACTTTTAATCATGTTAATGAGGCGAAAAATGATCCGTTTTTAAGGGGTCATTTAAACCCGAATCCGAATTTATTTGATCAAATATTGCCCTAAATCGTTCCTTTTGTGATTTTAAGTACTTGGAGAGTGAATTCCGAAAAAGAAGCCATTTTGGACGTTTTTTGAGCATAAAAGTTAAGAAAACGGCAAAGTCTCAATTTTCCATGCTGGGAACAGTACATGAAGGTGTCAAGAGTAAACTCATGACGGCGTCAAACCTCAAGAATTAAAATCCGTAGTTGATGACGGCGTCACACACAGGGCGTCAAGAGTAATTTGTGTGACGGCCTAGACCTTGACGGCGTCAGAAGTAGATCAAGGCCGTCCGAGGAAGTATTTGGCGGCGAGATGACGGCGTCAAACCTTTGTTCTTGACGCCGTCATCCCTATTTTCCTATATATAGTTTTCTAGTTTTTCACATTAAAAGGGAGAAGTTTTGGGGAGAAACCCTAAAGACGATTTTGGTGCAACTTTTACAGGTTTTTCAAGGGTTCCAAACCCTTGAGACCTTGCATTGTAATTGAGATAAGTGTTCTTCTAATTCAATAAATATGTCTATGTGTTGGTTGTCTATATCTTGTTCTTGTCTCAATTCCATTATGCTAGGCTAGATCTCCTTTGTGTTTGCTTAGATCTAATGAAACCTAGATATTGATTATGTGTTGATTACTTGTTTATTCTTGTTTTGGATGAATGATTTATATGTTAGGCTTAAGAAAACTGGCAGATCTCCAAATGGTAACATGCTTGAACGTCTTAAGAAACATGAACCGAGGCGTACTAGGTCTTTATTGGTTGTATTTAATGCATGAGCCACTATTTACAATCCCTATAGTTGTGTTGGGCATGGTGTAGGAGGAGATAAGAGCTCATAGAATTGGGGAGTTATGTATGCCACCCCATGAATGGTATTAAGGAATACGATCTGTCATCCATGCAATTATAACAAGTAATTAATGTGTAAAAGATATCTAGGGAGTAGTGAAATCTAAGTAAACACATTTTCTCCAATTACTGCTCATAACCTTAGTATAAATTAGTTTAATTTCATTTTTAGTATTTTATTTTGATTGCATCTTAGTTTTGGGTTAGTTGAATAGCAACTAATTCCGCCCACTC
Organism: Artemisia argyi; assembly: GCA_030686995.1. Classification (NCBI taxonomy): domain Eukaryota; kingdom Viridiplantae; phylum Streptophyta; class Magnoliopsida; order Asterales; family Asteraceae; genus Artemisia; species Artemisia argyi. The sequence continues at coordinate 16,673,599 of CM060682.1, read as the reverse complement.
TTCCAAAACCCGAGATTTTTACTTGCTTTCCCTAAAATATAAAAACACAAAAATAATCATCCCTCACCTTTAGAACTAGTATTTAGGCTTTCTAATCCTAGCGACACTATTCCTAAGCTGAACGATCAATCCCCCGGTACTTGTCACTATACTATACTACAACGATCAGGTACACTGCCGGGTGGGGGTTGTAAGCTTCTCGAGATCCCTCGAGAGGTAAAGCCTGTTGCGATTCCCACGCATCACATGTCCATTGATCGTCTAATCTAACGGTTAGAAATGGTACTGTAAAGTACTGTATATAAGAATGGTACTGCATCGAATACATCACTATATATATATATATATATATATATATATATATATTAAAATTATTTATTACACTCAAAACCTCATACTTTTCATATTTTATAAATACACGTAACTAATCCTAGCGTCTTACGCGATAAACCTCAGTTTTTACGACAACCCGGAAAAATATCATTTCCAAAAATAAAGTTTCCAAAAATAGAATTTCACACTCTTTTGAAACATAACTCATAAAAACAAACTCCTCGTAACCCGCTAACGCTCAAACACTTGAACGAAGATTCGTTACGCAAAAACACAAAACACCAAAACTACACAAGTCATTTCTACACCACAAAGGTGATCAAAATGAACTTTTCCAAATTCCAAACTTTCCAAATCACAATAAAACTATTTACGCAAAGGGATTTAGTGCTAAAACTCACCTATATCACTTCAAACACCTAAGACACACCAAACAAACGTCAACCGAGTTAAGACTATCAGTCAAACTGACCTGCCAAAACCACGGTTGTTACACTATTTTGAGAAAGTGTTTATATTCTACAAGCAAGAACATCAAACATTGTTTGACATAATGATTTTCTTTGAGATAAACCTTGGTAACATTTCAAGGCATGTTGATATTCTGGGACGGAACCACTTGTATGCATACCACCTTGAGGATTAAAGGTGTGTCAAACAATGAATCTTGTAGTCTTTTGTTTTACAATCATCATAACTAAAGAAACATAAGGCTCTATTTCTATATCTAAACATGGCTTTAAACCAACCTAAATTTAAAAAACATACAACAATGAACCTTCAATCCTCAAGGTGATATTTGTAAAGGTGGTCTCGTCCTTAAGTGTCAGCATGCTTTGGAATATTTCCGATGTTTATCTCATAATAAATCTCGTCATCATGAAGAGTAACCTCGCTGATAATTCGTGAAGAAGTTGCATATGTATGAATAATCCTTGCTTTTTGCAAGTCCGCGCCAGCTTGCTCAATTTCCTTAGTAGTAGACATCCCATCCTTTTCCACATTATCACTGATATACAAATTATACTTACTTTTTGGCCACTTCTTTATGTTGTAGCGTTTCCGGTCTGATCTCATCGTATATCAGTGTAACACCCCCAAAATTTGATACAGCGGAAGACTCAACAAGCTTTCGGGGTGCTACGGGGATTGGTATCCAACACAAGACAATATAGAACGAGATAAAGTAAACATAGTAAAAACACAACCAAAACGGGGTTTTAAGGTTTACATTTATCCCAACATCATTCAGAGTCAGGCCCAAAATAAATAACAATAGGTCCAAATTTAATTATCAGAGTTTAGAAAATATAGATCCATAACCGTGTGCCTCAGCCGAGCCTTCCAATCCAAGCATGCACCTCAACACTTAATTACCTGAGAAAACGTGCTAAAAGTCAGCTTTCGCTGGTGAGATCATAGGTTTAAATTCAACTAATAATATAGTGGACATATACGCAAAACGCTTGCTAGCTAGACTAAGGATTCGCTAAAAGCCTGCGGATACCCTCCGCTCTCAATCATAACACACGGATACCCTTCCGCAATAACCAAAACACACGGATACCCTTCCGTAACAAAATAGATATTCGGGTAACCCCCGCAATACCAATAAATACTCGGATAACCTCCGAAGTATTAATAACCTATAGGTGCACACTACAGTATCTAATAAGTCAACCTTGAATAGTACACACGAAACTATGTGACTAAAGCTGACAATCCAAATAAGCCAACCTTGAATAGTACACGCAAAACTATGTGACTAAAGCTGACAATCCAAATAACCAAATAAGCCAACCTTGAATAGTACACGCAAAAGGTGTGACTAAAGCTGACAATAGATCCTAGTCCATACGCATAGCAAGTTTAGAAAGAATATAAAAGCGATAATAGTCCACGTAAAATAATTTGCACGTTTCTCACCCCAATCGTTGAAAACATAGTTCAAGAGTAAAAAGTGGGGCTATGACTCACCTCAAGTCCAGAAATATAGCAAGACGAGGTAGGTAGCAATAAGATGTATGATAACTCACGAAACAGCAACTATGGACTTGACACGACCTAACAATATTAACTCTTTCAGAAATCATTTCCTCAAATATATAATATTCCCAAACCCGGACGAGAATCCGTTTTATTTCCGAAAATCCATTTCGTATTAGTTTGGTGTATTTGCGTTTGGTATCCATACGGGTGGTGGGTCGACTCAAAACAAACCAACCAGATCACACGTACAACATATAATAAGCTATAGATCTAATATTAGCCCAATATATCATTTAAATAAATCGCCAAAGTTTACCAAATCCGTCGATTTGATAGTCCTCATATTTATTTACGTAATATACCGTTCCAAGATTATACCCAATCTAAAGCACATATAAAGCACATAGCACGTAATTACTATATAGTATATATCACAGTTTAATAAATTCCTCGTATATATCGTCAAATTGGCCAGATTTCCCGATATATACACTCGCAATCTATTACACTTTACATATACTACAACCTATGGGCGTCGTAGGATACGATGCCCACTAATATATTTGTTTCATATAACCAGACAACCCGGCTCAACCTTACGGTTGAGTGGTTATTTACTTATAGAAAACGTCTATATTAGTCGTCATATATCCGAGACAACACGAATGTCACAAATAATAACTTACCTGGACCCGAGTGACAACAATTTCGCCTAACTCAATAAATTTATCCGTTGTATATTCAAAATGACATTTTATTAAATGTTTCATAATTGTCGGGAGTTTCCCGTTTTATAACACAATTTTTATAATTATAATACGTTTAATAATATTACGCCACTTTCGTAGCCTAATATATATCTAATCGTATTATTTATAATACGACTCGTGATTATTATTATTATTAATATACGCGTTTATATAGTTATATATATATATACGTTATTCACGTATATACTTTCATATAAACGTTCATATTATTAATAATCATTATTACGAGTTTTATTATTCTCGTTCAAGTTTAATAGTTATTGAGTTATACGAAATGGTCATATGTCCGAGTCATGACCCTCGGCTCATTGTCCAAGTCCAACAATAAGGAAAAGTCATAAATAATAAATCTCCGTCCAATCACAATCTCAACCACGGGCTACAACAATAAGGTCCGACTACGGTACCCGACTAACCTATCTCCGTCATCTAACGACCGTCTCATAACCGGTCCTCATATCACATTTACCAATCGCCAACAACTTCTCAATTACCAAATTCAATAACCAATTCGACCCAATGCATTCGGCCGAGAGTATAATACCACAACAACCAATTAACAAGTTCACATTTATAAAAAAAAATATAACATTAACAAGTAGTTCACCATTAGCACAAAAAAAATAACACCAACCGAGTTAATGTTCGGGTCGGTTTACCAAGCCGAACCCGAGGCAACACTTCACCACAACTAGTGTGGGTCCTACCCGAGACCTCCAAGGTCTCGGCTAACTCTAAATGAGCCAAACTAACCACACGACCTACTAGGGTCGTCGGCCAAAAATTCCATTCGACTACCATGGTTAACCATGACCATCAATAATCGGTCAAACAACAAAACGAGGATCCAAACACCCTCATCGAACACCAAGAATCAACAAAGATCCATGGTTCGGCCAAACAAGCACAATCCGAGGGTTTCACCCTCGGGTACACCTCGACCCAACAAGAATAAACCAACCCGGATACCAAACTTCATAGCAAAACATGTTTTCATCCAAGATTCATAAATGTTACACGTTTTTAATAAAAACCCATCCGAATCTTAAATTCATCGTGACCAAGGGTCGCGTTTTTTATTAACAATACGAGTGGAAACTCGCTCACCTTCGAACTAAAAGCTCAAAACCTTGATAATCTTTCCAAAAACAACGAATAGTGGTGAATTTAGTGACGATTCGAAATGAAATATGGGGTTTATAGGCGCGTGTTATAGTAGATCTAAGAGTAGGGATGATGGGGGTTCGATTTATGGTGGTGGTTTAGAGTGGTGGCCGGCGGTGGCTAAGGTGTGGCCGGAATATTTAAGGGCGGCTAGGGTTTTGGAGTGGAGAGGATGAGAGGAAAAAAAGAGATGAAAATAGTGAGTGTTTGTGTTGGTGTGTGTGAAGAACCGGACCCAAAGGACCCTTTATTAACTTTTTTTTTTTTTTTTTTTTTTTTTTTTTTTTTTTTTAATGTAATAATAATAATAATAATAAGAGTAATAATAATAATAGTAATAATAAAGATATTATTACGGTTGAGCGGGTAATGTGGGTAGATGTAAAAACACGTGGCCCGAACCCGAACTCATTTTAAAATTTCCATATCACACGAGAACCTCTCGTAATTAATTAAAATATATAACGGACTCGTTAAGACGAATCATCAAACTATGTTAGGTAATCCTAGTGCCAAAGTCAACGTAGTACCAAGTGAGAATTCAAATATACATCACCGATCACATAATCAAAAATGAATTATGAACATAATTCACGAATTCCATAACGTCATTAAATAAAATTTCCATAAAATAGGTCTTACAAGTTCGTTGTGAAATGAAAATTTCAAATAAAAATTATAAACGAACTTATATTGAAATGCGGATTTTTAAAATAGCTCCCTAAACTGCCGGTTGTCACAATCAGTGATAACCTCCCTTAGGGTTGCTACCGTTAGCCATTAAATGGCTAAGAATCCCCAACACTGCGTTAAACAAATCCGCAACGCATATAAGAACTTCCATCAATAATATTGACGACTAATGAGGTATCATTGCAAGTTTCTTTTAGACATACGGTTACAAAAAAATGAGTGTGTCTTTTTATGGTATAATTTCTACAAAAACAGCTGCGTTACTTGGATATAATAAACAAATGGGATAATTACTAAAATAGACCGGGCAACCAAGTGGTTGGCTGTTTCTGCCCCAAGATCGGAAAATTCCCACTTTAGACCAAGCAACTGGCAGCTCGACCCATATGATAACAAGTGTCTACAGTTGCTCAAAAAATGGCGGCTGTTCCTCAAAAAAGACACAAGTTGCCTAAAAAATGTCAGAAAAGTGGTCACTTGCACATTTCAGTTGCCCAAAAAGTACAGATTGCCCTGGTCTAAAGTGGGAATTTTCCGATCTTGGGGTAGAAACCGCCAACCACTTGGTTGCCCTGTCTATTTTAGTAATTATCCCTAAACAAATTTAGAGAAAGAAAATTTGACATCGGCCACATGAAATAAACACAAGAATAAGAACCACAATTAATAAAAATCAAACCGCCCAAAAATAAATTACAAATAGCAAGTTTCCAAAATAGTGTTTGTAAGCCTCAAACCCCTTACACAAAGTTTTAAGCATATCAACAAATATTACACCCACTAGTAACTTAATGTACCTAAATCATTGGGGTTTTAGGGATGTTTGTTTAAGTTTATTTTTGGGGTTCCGAGCTTATAAGTTTAATTTCCGGCTTATATGTAAGTCTTTTTCTCGTTTATTATGCCACAATAAACTTATATAAGCACATAAATTTCAAAATAAGCCAAAACAAAAACAAGGGCACTAAACCTAAGCCAAAAACACATAAACTACAAAAAATAATAATAATAAAATAAAATAAAATAAAATAAAAAGGCTCAAACAAACACCTCTTTATGTTGTTCTTGTGTGAAGTTATGTCCATGAATACGACATACAAAGTCACAATACCATTCCAGCCATTAGCAGAAAGGTAATATACAAGTAAACACAGTTAAAAACACTCCTATTTCAACAATGATGAAAAGATTAATTGCTTGTGCATAATAATGTAAAAACATAAATAAATGGGTTTGAGCATATGTGGTCTGATAAATATAATGATGACCATGTCTAAATTGACTACATAGAACCACTTAATGCTTCTTGATAAATGATGACCATGTCTACATAAATATGCATGCCTAACATAGTGTATGTACTACTTTTATGCAAATCTTGGGTAATGAACCATTGAGAAGAAAACTTATAATGACAAGGATGAGAAATTACTAAAATCACATATTTGAGATGCTTCGACTTGAATTATATGCATCTCTATTCATTTAGATGCATCCCAATTAGTTTTAAAAGTAAATTTGAAGTAAAAATGATGTAAGTAGTACTTACAACAAATTTGACTCGCAGAGGATGAAAAATATATAGGATTTTTCTAACTTGATAAAATGCATCTAATAATATATGTATATTCATATAATTTTTAGCTATAAAATATATTAGGGTGCATCTAAAAGATTAAGGATGCATCTAATTCAAGTCGATGCGTCTTTAATATGTGGTTGTAGTTATTTCTCATCCTTCTCATTTTAATAGTTCTTCTCATTTGATCCAAAGTCTTCAAATCCTTACCAACATGTGTAAGTTTCATTTGTAGGAAACAAACTCTATTCGTTCAACATCTAAAGGTTCACTTGGTTATTGGAGAACCTCAATTATGATAACGTAACACCATTTGATTTAATGTAATTGAAATTATCATGTTTAATGGTTGAATATACTAGGTTAAGGATATCAATTATTGAAATACAAAAGTGAAACATATGATACTATCAAAGTAGAGCTAAAAGGGTCTCAAAGTCTAACATGAAAACAAAATCAACATTATTTATAACTATATATGCAACACTTAATCACTATTACCTCTCAAATTTTTTATGAAAGTAGTCTAAACCACGATTTGACATCCTCTTATTTCCAATAATCTCTTCGTCATTAAAGTCTCTGAATACATCCACAAGACAAAAATTTGCAATATGGCTTTATTGAAGTTGTTGACGATGACATCTTACACCATGATGCTGCATAAATAAAACAAACAATTACAACAAGGAACAAACAAAATCGTCAAGAAAACAAGAGGGTTTCTTCCAAAATTCAAAAGGTGACATGCAACATTTGGAAGCTACAGAAAATTACGACAAAAATGTGTTCAAGATTGCAAACAAGTAAAATGAACAAGTTATTGCTATAACAAAACTAGCCTCATTATATACTTAAACTGGGCTACGCTGTAATTCTTATGTATGGGTGACATTATTTATAGACAAAATTCGGTTTTGAATCCAATTGTTAAGTGTGTTTTGTAATAGTTGCACATTAAAAAAAAAAAAAAAAACAAAAAAAAAAAAAAAAAAAACAAAAAAAAGTGACTGCAGGCATGCATGACTGTAAGTATATACCTTAGAAATGACAAATGAATGGTAGCTAGAGCACTAGAGTAGGTGAGGAAGATAAATTAAAGAGGAGAGGATTTGTATGTGTATCGCAATGTTTGTTTGTGAAAAATACCAGAGGGGATACTCGTTAATATAGGAGAAGGGAGATGAGTTGTTGGTATTGCATAAATAGCATTTATGTGTCATAAATGTATCTTGGTGCATCTAATAAAAGGAAAAGAAAGAAATCTTCGTTTGACATAACTTTGCAATAAACATATGTTTGTGGTAGAACCATCAACCATGCAAGAAGAGAATACTAAATAGCGTTTGTGAGTCTAGTTTAGTGATAGGAATGATCGATGAGGGGTGATCATGGTCGGCTTTTACATTTTATCAAAAGATTTTACATTGAATCTAAACTTCGGTTTTTACGTTATTGAAACCAAACATTGAACCGAAAGTTCAGATTGGTTTTTTGCGGTATATACACGTATATCAGCCACAACAAATTTCGGCTAACAACTTTTTTCTACTGGCAAGACGAAATATAACAAACATTGAACTATATTTAATAATTAATGCTGTAACGCCTACATCGGAGATGAACTGAACTATCTCACAACGTTGTGAACCCATCTCATATACCGCTTTAATGCTTTTAAGTTCAATTTCTGCCAGGTGCGAACAAACTCGAAATGGCCATGCCACACTTCCAATATATGAGAGAACTTTATTCAGCTTGAGTATGTGTAACGGTAGATTACATCACGTGAATTAATCGGTTAAAAAGTCAAAAAATAATAGTTAGTGAAAAGAAATGAAAAAAATGTATATTTCAATCAACTTACTCTGTATATACTTAAGTGCTATAGTATTTGTAGGCAGCTTAATATAAACTCATAAACATTTAATGTGGAACCAAAAGCGAGTTCATTTAATTCTTCATCACCTGTCCAATTGGTATTCAATTCGGCTTGTAACTAGCTAGAGCACACGCAATCTTTTTCCTAATAAAATAAAACCCCTAGTGAGGACTTTTCCATTTCAAAATAATCAAATCATACCTTATTAAGTAATTATTATATTACTATTATTTAAAAAAAAATTATATTTAGTTAAAAAAACTTAAATATTTCCTGATATGGCAAAAAAAAGTTAAAAATTCGTTTTTAACAAAAGGCATGTTGAAAAAAAAGAAAATACACATGTACTTGAGATTTAATACATTATAGTTTTGGGTACAAAGTGTAAAATTAAAAAAAAAGCGGAAGATTAACTTAATCACAATAAAAACACCGCATACGCTTCTTCATCACATCACCTGCTTCTTCATATTTGCGTCCGATCAAAACTATCATCCATATTCGCCCTTTTAATTCATCATAATCAAACACAAATTTACTTGATTACCTTAATCATAATCATCAATTTATGTAAAATCCCAAATTAGATTATATTGTCTGAATTTATGAACCCTAATTTCATCAATTCTGGTATCAAATAACCCTAATTTAATTTTAAAGCATTGGTTGTGAGGCTTCTAAAGTGTTGTTTACTTTGTTATGTTTTTTGTAGTTCGTTTAATAATACCTAATTTTTTGCTTATTAACTATATAAACTTTGTACTGCGTGATAGGTAGCTATGGAAAAGAATTCGTGCGGTTACTACAAGTCTACAACAGAACTTTAATCCTCTCATTGAGCATTGGAAGTCTACTGTAAGCAGTTTTTGTCAGGTATATATTTACTTTCATCAAATTTTGTAGTATTAATTATTGATCTTTAGGTTAATTTGTACATTATATGATAATCTCTTTGACCTAATTAGGTTTTTTTTTTTTTTTTTTTTTTGAATAATGTATTCATAAAGATGATGTTTGTACTTAATTAGTTGCATACTTTGCTTTTTTTGGTTCATTAAGTAATCGATATTTGTCATAAGTATGGGATCTTAGTCTATTGTTATGTAAACTTTTTTGGTCACGTTTTGGTATGATTTTATTTCAAAATTAGTACTAATATGCATGTCCATCCTCTGAATATATGATCTAATCCATATAAAACTCAAAAAAATAGCAGGTTTTATTTTTCAACTCCGTAGAAACATATTTATATGTATTAAACATCTTATTCGTTTTCTTTTTCATCTTTGTAACATGATAGTAAACATGGTATTCATCAATTGGTACAATAGTTGTTACTTGACAAGAGTAAACAGCGGAAAAAGATCATAATAGGATTAGAAGTTGTTTGATTGATAGTAAGGTTTCTAAAAGTTTAATTGCTAATGGTTTTAAAAATACTCATGTTAAAAAGTTTTATGCTTTTTTGTTGTTGTGTGATTGTGGTTATGTTTAAGGTTGACGTTATTATTATCATGTGTAGATAGAGGTGGATTGATTTTATATATTCATGTGCATGAGGTAAGTGGCAATCAGCAATACAATGTTTTTTTTAGTCTATAGATCACTGGATCAATATAGCACATATAGTCAATGCCTGGGTCTTGGAGTTAACGTGTTCCATATTTTACGTTTCATATGAAAGTGATATTTCCTCTGGTAAGGTCATTTTTGGTTTGTAGAAAAAATCTATATGAACACATGTAGAAATGGTTTCAGTTATTGAGATGTGTAGTGATAAGAGTTTAGATTAGAAGAAAATGAGTTTGGTTAAGGATGTTGTGTTTTTGTTGATGATAGGTTATGATGAGTTTACTAGCAGGGAAATTTGTTTGTTTTTTTGGTATCGTCGAACGGGTTAAGCTTCCAGTTTGTGTTTGATTGCATTTCTACAATTTACATTGTCCCATTGTTAATCTATCTAGATTGTGTTATTTGTCCAGATAGACTTTTATTGTTCAAATATATACATGAGTACTGATTTGGATGATTAGTTAAGTTAATTGTATTAGTCATGCTAAGTGAAGTTACTCAAGAGTGGCTAATGGGCTTATGTGAGGGACTTCATTATGATGCCTCACATTGTTTGAACATTAACTACTGTTTGGAAATTGTTTGAAAAGGTTAGCATAAATGAAGTTCGAAATTTGTTATTTACTTATCTACTTTAGGGAAAGATTACACTTAAATAAACATTATGAATAAGTAATCCAAAACAGCCCCAGTGTGTTAATAAAGGACTCTAATATGTCTTATCAGTTCTTTAATTCAAATATGATATAAGGTATTACAATGTGGTATTCTTACAAATATTTTTGTATGTATTACAATGTGGTATTCATATCCCAATGATCAAATAAAAAGTTAGAAACCTATTAAAAATGGTTTTGAGTCCAATATGCATCTTGCGGGTCAGAATGGGTCAAAAGTGACAATTTTGAATGAAACATGAGTTTGATACGAAGTCATTAATCTTGAGTTTCTTATGATAAATAAAGACTAACCGGACCATTTTGAATGTGTATATAGGTTCTGGACAATAGTTATACATCGATAACATAGTGTTTGTGAGTAAGCCCGACGTAACCCATATCAAAAGATGACCCATTCTGACATGTTACTTAGGCCGCTCAATTTTTCACCTTAATATTATACTTATTGGCATACTTTCCATTGGATTCTCATGGATGCTATTTGTTTTGCTAACACACGTTGTGTATGCTTGATGTTGGACTAAGAATGAAAAGCATATAGAAGATAGAAGATCATATAACGATATCTTCTTGGCTTGCAAATTTTGTTATCAACATTTTACCCTTTTAAAATAAAAATTACACACATTTAGGTATGCTGATCATGCTCTTTATATTGACGCTATTGTTTTGCTGATTTCGACTATTTAAAGTTGTGTACATATAAAAGTAACATTTGATTTATGGGTAATTAAACCAATTCTCTTTCTACAGACCGATGAAAGTATTCTCTTAGAGGTGGTTAATATCGGGTTTGACAAGGATACCCTCATTGAGCCGCTTCGCAACCGAGTGCAGAATGAGGTAACTTTTTTTTTTCTTCTTCTTGCAAAGTTTGACAATGTGACAATGAATATGACGTTGATACCTGCATATTCTCCAGGGTATTGTGGCATACTACTTGCTATTGCACAAAATGATTCCTAACTCAAGTGGCTATGTTAAAGCGGAATTCCAGAAACCTATGGTTTGATAGTTTTTCTAAGCGCATGTACTTTTGTAAGTTTTGGGGGGAAAACTTCATTTAATCGTCTATTATATGCATCCATATCCAATTTTTTTGCTTTTACTGAATTGTAGGATGGATTCAACCGAAATGAGAGGATATGGGCTCTTGGGATACATGTAAGTAATCTTAGGATGGATTCATCTACTTTTATGGACCATCTAGGAATTAATCTTAGAAGCCAAGTTGAGAGGAAATGGGCTCTTGGGATACAGGTAATTTACCCGTAATAAGCATAAACATAGAAAAACATAGAGATTATAAATTCAATCCAGCGGTATAAACATCGTAATTTTGATACAAGGTTATATTTGTGTAATTTGAGTTTTACGTGTTTATACGCATTTAGAATTATGGTTATATAAAATCTTTTTGTATGACGAATTCACCTTTAGATTGAGTGATCATTTTCTTACTTGTGGTTGTGACTTTTCAGATAAAGTTTATAAGTTACGTGGAACCCAAACTTTAATAGAGGAGTCACAAGGATCATTATAGACCGATAATTATCCGTGGTTAAGGTATATGATCAACTAATATTTATTTTACAATTAATTGTAGACCGACAACAATTAGGGACACTAAGAGACAATAAGGTAACTTAATAAGGGAGTTAAGAGAAATGCAATTAAGAGTAGTTCATTGTTATGTTAGTTTTGGTGGTTTGGGCAAAGTGGATAGAGGTAGTTTTGATATATAGAAAAAATAAATAGGGGTGTTTGGATGTTCATAAAGTTTTCATATAATCTTTTGGTAGCTAAGTGATCTATTAATTGTGCACTAAGTTGTCAAAATATGTTCTCAGAAACAGCCCTTAAGAATATTTAGATTTACTCTGTGCATTACAGTATGCTCTTTTATGTTTTCGAAATACAATTGCTCAAACGATTATTACCTGCTACAGAATTTACATGCCTTAGAAAATTCAAAGATGAACAATCCCTTGAGCATACAATTGAGTTCATTTAAAAACTTGAGAGCAAAGTGATGAATAAAGCAGGGTTTATTGAATAAAAAGGAAGTTCACATAAGGGTTAAATGGATAATGTTACATGGTTCATCTTTATGCTTACAGAAGGAAAGTTCGTCATTGTAATTATTTTTTGAGGACATGAATCCTAGATTTGCAGTTTGTTAAGCTGTAAGTGTGGAAAAAAGTGGAGGTCGAGATATATATTTATTTTGAAATAGTACACCACATCATGAATAGAAGCTTTATCTGTGTAAATTAATAAAAAGCCTCAATCGGTTTAGTCAATGGAAAGTTATGGAAACAGCAAACCATACACCAAGTAGAAACCTTCTAATTTACACACTCTAAAAACACATACTACGTACAAAATTAGCAAACCGACTGAGCCAACAACAACTTTCACCAGATTCACTCACTCCAACATACTTGGTCATCTGTAAGTTTATATTATGTTTTAAATCTGATTTTGTTAAATACAATATTGAATTTTCATTTGATTTGTATGTTGTGTTTAGTGGTGAAGATATGAAGATAATTGATGGATAAAAAGGTGAAGATGATCATTTGTCGATTTTCACAAATCTTGAAGGTAAATATTTATATTACTGTTAACTATGAAGACATATATAGTTGTTAATTAAACATTCGAAATGCATGGTATAGCTCTTTTTCTCTATTTGATTTATTCAGATTTTTAGCCTTTTGCCGCGTTACCAAGAACAAACCAGTTAAACGTGTAGACCCCAAGAAGAGCGTCCCTTAGTTTGTCTAGACTTGGCATTTGTAGTTTATTCCGAATCTGACTCATTTTGGTTTCAACGGTTGCATTGTTGGAAGAGTCCTAAACATGATTAAACATGGGAAATTCACACTCAATGGGACCGATTACTCTCCCAGTTAACAACGGTCCAAACAGTCTCCATGGTATGTAATAATTTCTCTTATTTTGTACGTTTTGACAGCAATTGCGTATCAGGAAAAATATTTGAAATATCGCTCTTAAGAACACAATATAGGCTAATTGAAGGTAACTCCAAATACCCCTTAAGTTATTATCTTTATTTAGTGAAAACTGTGGCCTGCATACATTTCATAAAAAATGATGTTATATTTGTAAAGCATAAATCCACCTGTTTATACAACCAACATTATAGATACGGCTTATTATCATTTCTAAAAATACTGAGTTTTGGTTTATTAGTTACACACCAGTAATATTTGCTTAGAGATATCATGTGACTTCCTACGCGTCTGTGCCGTTTAGTGAGGGTGAAGGTAAGGTTTTTTGTGGATGTATGGAGGATGAGTAAATGGACGGTTGATTGGGGTTGACAGTTTGTATTTCATTTAAGTTTATGTAAGCCGTTTAAATGCTTTTGTGTTTTTTGTTTCGAAAGGGGGTGTTTGGGGTTGCTTATTAAGATTGTTTAAGTGACAATTGTGTTTTGACAGAGGAGATAATCAGGTTGACTATTCAGATGGAGGAATAGTGATTTTATGATTATATGCTTATGTTCAATAATATTACCTTATGAAATGTGGGTTCAGCTGGTCGAGTGGCAATGCTTGCAGCAATCTGGTACCCGGAAAAAGAAGTTCCCAGCAAAAAAAAATGTGGCAAAAATGAAGGTTGCATTGTGAGGATGTTGAGAGATATGTTGAAACTGTTGGGTTAATGTATTTTAAGGATTTGAAGAAGTGGTTAATCAGATCTAAGGAGGACAATGAGAATGATGTTGTGGAAACTGATCTTGAGACGACTGTTTGGTTGCTTAACTTTTGTGCAAAAAATAGATTTAAAGAATTCTTTGGTTGCTGAAAATTTAAGCAGAAAAGTGTTTTTAAAAGATTTTATTGATTGCTGGATTTTATGCACAAAAGTAAGTTTAAAAGGCAGTTTGCACTTTGCAGTAAAATTTGAAACTGAAAAATCTTGGTCACTGAATGATCATGTGAAGTGACCATTTGAAACAATCTTGCTCCATGGTCATGCTTAGTTTATTTTCATTTAGTTCATTCATATAATAATTTTATTATCTGAATCAGGGCTTTGCAATGTTGTACGCTAAAACCACCGCGCGCAACATGCTAACGACGGAGACAGATGCATAGAGGGCAAGGAGTGGAGGCTTTAATATTCTTTGCAGCCCTCTACTTAGTGACTTTAAGGAGTGGCGGTATGAAGCCATTTATGTTGGCTCATGGTGCTGATCAAGTCAACAACAGTGGTTGTTAGAAGTCCAAGAAGCTCTCCACCTGATTCAATGTTGCATACTTCACCTTCTCCATGGTTGAACTCATTTCCCTCACCCTCATTGTTTAGTCCAAACCATTCCGTTGTGGATATCAGTGATGGTGTATCTGTCATGGACTTGGCAATGGGCCTCATCTGCTTGGTTTTATGTAGTATATATTATAGAAATAACCATCTTCGAAGAAGTATTTTAGCCCCTATTGTACAAGTTTCAGTTTCTTTTAAACCTGTTAACAGACTTTGAAAATGTAGTACTCTTGGTATCACAACATACTTTGAAAATGTAGTACTCTTGGTATCACAACAGACTTTGAAAATGCCATACAAAATTTCCAATTCTATTCATAAAAAAAGTTTAGAAAAATTATGATGTTCGTTCAAGGTTTTTAATTTTTTGATACATGATTTTGCTTTGGTTTTACAGTCTAATTCTGAGTTTTGTAGGCTTATTCTTTGAAAGTGTATTACCAACAATGGCTTATGATGTTGACTAATGAGAAATTATGGCCAAATTTTTAGAATACTCACATATATTGGTGTAAATTGTTTCTTATCGAATTAATTCGAATTAAATGGTTCCTTATATCGAATTAAAGGATACAAGCCAAATCAGATTTTTTTCACCATAGGATTATAATCTTTAAATTGTAGTGCGTTTCATTCTTGAATGTGCATTAGAACCCTGCCTACAGAAGTAAGAATTATTGTAAGAAACAAGTGTAAGATAGACACTATGGATTTTATTTGCTACCCAAACATTATATACCCAACTAAGTGTTCCGCTCTTTTGATGTGAGATGTGGATGTTTTGGCTAGAGATAAGCATATTGAATTAAATAGTTGAAGTTATTAAGAGCTGATATCATTACCATCATGGAATATTAAAATCTAATGCTTTAGGATCAGCTGACCACCCTTATACATTTCTCCATAATCATATTCACCATTTGCATCCGAAAATTTCGACTTCCTCATCAGGTGAAAATATAAATTGCCCATTTCTTCTTCATTACAGATTTTCGATCACTAAAATTACGATATAGTTACTTACGTATTGTAGGTTTCCCGAGATACGCATATAGAAGTTGGAGGAAAAAACAAATATAACACAATTGAATGTGATACAAGCAAGCGTTTGTTTTGAGATATTAGTTATTTATTCATTCATTACTTACTTGACTAATTTTACTTAATTACTTAACTAATGTTTTTATATCATAGACCAATATACCCCGATAACAATCGAATATCTTTACAACATATATACATTAATATTAAAACAATGTTCTATAAATATATTAGCGTTTTGATACTTTATTACAAATTTTATTTACATGATGTCTAAATCAACCGGTGCCACTATAAGATATAATGACGTTGATACATCAGTTTGGGTGTAAGAGAGAAAAGGAAAAGACCTGAGTTGTGTGTAGTAAAAACAATGTGATTGAAATAACATGTTTTGCGTTACGATGATGAAATTCAATCATGTATTTTATACATTTTTCGTGAAATAATTCTATTTACAAAAGCATACTTAAACAAACTTCGTTTATTCAGTCGAGTACTCCTGAACAAAACTAAGCATATAATAACTAAATACTCATAACCCTTGCAAACTCATGATTCTTTATGGTGAACAAAGCCCGTGCATCGCACGGGCCATGATGTCTCGTGAACTATAAATTTCAACCAAAGTCATTATCTAAATACAATAAATGAATAAAAACATAAGCTTAAAGAACGAGCAATACAACACAACATGACCACTCGAAAAAAGTCAACTAACAATACATAATTAAAATTTTTAGAAAAAACCCCGCACGTGCGCGGGTATTATAACTAGTGCTAGTTACAGCAAAATAGTACCAATCATTATTGATGTGTCAAACATCATATTTTTCAAATAAAAACTGATACAATGATACCAGTGATTTCTATAGACAGATCTTAACACGCAAAAAAAATAAATAATAAATAAATAAATAAAATAAAAAATAAATCTTGTCATATGAGCCCTTGCAAAAGATTAATAAAATTTCGTGTAAAACTATAGCAGCATTGCTATAAATTTATATATGAGTTATTAAGAGCTTTGAAAAGATTATAGTTTTACAAGCTCTCATAAACTTTGCTACCTAATAAACAAAACATTATGTGTACATTGTTCTACTCTTTTCTTGGTTTATGTTTTTTAGAACGGCGGGATATAATAAATAAAAAAGGGGCTAGCAAGAAGCTAGAACCGAGAACATTGCAAAATTACAAGTAAAGGTATAAGATTATAGAGTTCATTTACTTCTTCACCTACCAATTCTAAATTCTCATGTCTTTTAGCAGTCATTCATGTCACCCCATTCATTAACTCACTAAGGTATGTACTTTTTAATAGTGCTCAAAATGGACCCTTTTAATAGGGGGTGCTTTTAACATCGCAGAAAATTTAAAACAGTATCATGAACTTAGCCACACAAATTCTGCAAACCAAAAGAAAAAACACGCAATAGCCTATCTATGCCATGATAACACCTTTGTGATACGAACAAAGAAAGCAGTCCATTAATTACTGAAATGTCAAACATCAATCTTTATCCCAAGTAAATACGAGAAGTAATAATTATAAGTTTTTTTTTTTTTTTTTTTTTTTTTTTTTTTTTTTTTTTTTTTTTTTTTTTTTCATTGTCAAGGAAGAAGAAAAGCAAAAAGAATTCTCTAACTGCTAGTATGGGTTTGGAGAGTCACTTATTTTGGGGGGTCCTATTCATTTAGAGAGAACGTTACGTGTCATTCACATTCCCAAATATACGACTTACGATAAACCAAACACAAACATATTTCGGAATCAAACTACAAAATAGGATATCTTAAAACATACAACATATGACTTTATGTTAAGCAATTTGTCTTTAGGTGTCGAAGGCATGAATATAAGTAAAGAGAAGTAATTAAAACCTCGTTTTAAGAGAGAGAGAAAAAGTAAAACCTCGTAAAGTAAAACCTGATTTAAAAATATAAGTAAAGAGAAGGCTCGAAGGCAAGAATAGTCGAGTTTACTAGAACTGGAGGCTAAGAAAAATTGGGTTTAGACGAAAACCACGAAAACACCTATTAAAAGTATAAGACGGAAAACTTTACAAATGTGACTTTACGTTAAGCAATCTGTCTTTAGGTGTCTAGAGATCTATAAAGCAAATTTACTAAGTTTATGCCTTGAGAACGATATTATATGGATACTTTCTTTCTTTTGAGCTTTCTTTGATGTGAATTATTTCAATTTTTTTTACCCAAACCTTTTTGTGCACTAGAAATATTGCTAGCCTACGGGGTTAAGAGTAGAAATCAGTGTTGTTTTTATCATAAAGCAATGCCTTTAAACTTCAGATTTTATAGGACCTGTACAAAATATAAACTTTGACGTTTACTTCAAAGTCTGTTAAAGTGACCATTGACCTAGCTTTTAGTGATATGCGTCATAGCTTAGAATTTAGTTTATATAAAATCTAGCCCCAACAGTACGTGTAGTAGTTAAAAAAAGTAAAGTTATACGTAGTAACAGTTTTACAAACTTAGTTTATATTAAATCGTCACTTCAAAATGTTTCATGAAAATAGTTAAAGGTATAGTTTATCTAAATTATCTTATCATACTTATGGGAAACCGGTTATTTCATGAGAGATATGACAAATCTCTAGTTGTAAAAAGCCCAAGTGTGGCGCATAGCAGTTACCACCGTAGATTTGTCATAGTAATACTTAACTGGTTTCATATGTAGGGAGACAATTGTTGACGCAACATGATAAAAGACACGAACCTTACACTAAGTTAAATAGATTTGTGTTGAGGATAAAAAAATTTGAGTTAAAAACAGATCAACCCGTCTAACCCGTTTTATAAACCAGTAGTATTTTGATTGAATAAGTATTAAACATGTCAACCTGTGAACCCTTTAAGTATATAACTTTTTAAAAAATAAAATATATAACTTTGATTTTATGTTGGACTTGGATTGAATGGATTTTGTTATCTACTTAATATGAATATGAATTACCATTAGGCTTCACATATCACAGAACTAGTGTATTTTTGCGGAATTTAAATATTAAAAAAAGCATGAGTAACTGTGACATATATATTAATACACGAGATTGTAAATATACGAACAATTTATGTTATTCATTTTTTGTTAAATTAAGTAAGGATATGTAACGCCCCGTGCCCACTTTGACCAAAAATTAAAACTTTTTGCGTGGAAACGCTCGACTTTGACGAATATTCTGTTACTCTTTTGACCATTGATAAAAATACATAAACTTCCTAACCTTAGAACTATTTTTAAATAAAACTAGACTCAATTACCTTCGAAACGACGGGTGGCTTGACCTCTAACGACTTACGGATTAAAAGATATGATTTTTCAAAGATTACCGAAAATATGCCAAAACCCACATTTACAACCAAGATGAACAAAATCAGATGCACAAACCGGACCCAAGATGCACAATCTCAGAACCAAGATGCACAATCTCAGAACCAAGATGTACAATTTCACGGGTTATGCAATAAACCCATTATGACCCATTACACTCCAAACTACTTAATCCATTTTCATTACACCCCATACTTAACCAACGTACATTATTTAACATCTCTAATATGTCTCATATACTCATGACCCGTTCATATACCAAATTGGGTATAAACCCGCTTATTCCAAACACCCCTTTAAGGACCCATTTTAACTACACATTTTTACCCAATACATCAAACATATTAACCATTATCATAACACCTATTTGCATCCAAATCTCTATAACAATCATTTCATACACTTTGACACTTGATGACGCATTTACCAAAAACCATTAAAAGACTCACAGGGATACAAAATCAACATGGACCTCGGTATCTACCTAAGCTCCTACTTTCTTACCCAAATCCTTCTACATTTGCATAACCAATCCTTTCATTAATCCATGCAATAGCATTAATACCTTAGCCTACAAAACATTGAAACATTAAACCGTAAGTACGAATGCTTAGTAAGTAACATGGGTATAACTTAACATTATACTTCATTCAACGCATTACACATTATACAACCATTAATCCAAAACAACGTTAACATAATCACATACCTTGACCTCTTAAAGCATTAACCTTCCTTATTCCTTATTCCACTCTTGACTAACCCTAACTAACCTTATATCCTCTTACACATAAATATCATTATACTAACCAAACATAAACCTTAACACATTAAGCCACATAACACATAATGCGTAGAAATCATTATAACTTTACATTATACCGGTTTACTTACCTTGAGTCCAAGCTAAGCATCATCATCATCATCATCATCATCATCATTATCACCCATCATCATCAAACCTATTGATACATTACTCAACATCATCAATAAGGGTTTATATAACCTATTAAAAGCTTACCCATCATCCTTTCTATATCATCCTATGATCATACCTTGATCATATGATGAAACTCACTTAACCCATAAACCTTTACCTTATAATCACTATTAACTTAAGATTAGGGACACTTACTTGTGTTGAATAATTGCTAGGAAGGCTATGAATATGAGGTCTTCATCATCTTCATTCTAAGCCATTAAGACCAACCCTGTTTTCCCTCCTTTTCTTTTGCCCCAAATCCGGACCCTAAACACCCCCTTATCAAAGGATAGAACTTGGTAGGATTCTCTAGAATCCTCCAAGTAAATATCTACTTACACTTTTTTGGCCATTTGGCGCATTAAGTCCCTTATCTGATACTTTGGTCACACTATATAATATGACATATTTAGTCTATGGCAACTTAAGCCTCTTAAGTCTACTCATATTCTATTTTGGCCACAACCAACTTATAACACATATAGCATAGTGGCAACTTAAGTTCTTGAAGTCCATTCCCTTTCTATTTATGCCACATAATATTTCCCATAACCTTATAACACATTCTTTGACTATCGGGTTTGACTATAACTTAACATTCGTTGACTAGCCAATCACGTTAAACCTTTAGTCAATTCCATCTAGGGTGGGGCCTATTGTATCGGGGGAACGGGTGTTACAAGATATCCGTAAAAGTATTCCTTTTTAACTATCTACATTCAATAATGACTCGTGTTATTACTCTCTGTAATTTTAACCCATGCGTACACGAGTTTAAAATTTTAATACGCCTAAGATTATTATTAACAGAAATATAAATATCAAAATAAAGGCACGACCTCACGGGTTAGTATGAGATGAAAATAGATATACTAGATTGTACATATAACAATGACACATCTTTTTTCAATGTCATTATGTGTTGTTAAACACACATAATATATATAACATGTTATCACTAGTTAATTTAAACAAGATTAACCAAGGATTAAAGATAGTGGTCACACCGGCTCAGTTTTCATATCAGCGTCACCTCAGCTTTCTCACTTCCCTTCACTCCCTTTCACCTTTCACCCCTAGTGGTCACCACTATCCTCACCTTTTACTATAGATAATCTAAATAAAACATGATCATATCAATGGTCTTACATATGCCAAGCTGCAAAATAGAGTCATCTCATCTTGAATTCCTAACTATCCACAAACGATACACATGTGATGATCATACATATGGTGTCTTGTTCTTGTTGAGGGGATTACTACGTACCACAAATACTTTGTTGCGTACATCTGCAAATCCTTACGACATCATGTACTGGAGACCAATTCTGACGACATCATGGTGAAAATGAGCAGTCCATACCATTCAGCTATCACTTCTAATACATAATTATATATTTGTATAACATTACTAGTATGAATTTAGACATTTTACCTTTGGAAACAGATTGATTAACTGCATGACAAGGCATATTAATGTACTGTATTATTATCATAACACTTTAATTTTATTACATTGAAAAACCTTAAGAATATATCACCTAAATAATTAATTCCTATCTTCATCAATATTTCATACTCACAATATATGCCAATACATGAACAAAACATCAAGTTTGTGTAGTATTTTTGAAGGTACATATTTAGAAGAACAATAGTGATATCATATACATCAATTGAATGTAAAACACACCAATAACAAAAGTAAGCTTGCAGAAAACAAAAGCATTCACCATATAAGCATGCATAATCTTTCTCCAAATAGATCAAAAAAATAATTAAAGGAAAAAAAAAGAATAAAAAAGAAAGAGAAAAAGGTAGATGAGCCTCAACATCATTCAACTTTCAAGTTAATACCTATCAATAATTTAATTAAAAAAAAAAAAAAAAAAGGTTATCAGAACCAAGTTCAACCTTGAAAAGAAACGAAGAACAAGGTTCTTGATTATGAATTTAACAATATACTATAAGCGAGGAAGACCAAGAATGTCTTCATTCATAAGCAAACATGCTTCAAATTCAATTTTTTTAACCCACAATTTTATCATCTATTTCGACATTGTTAAGCATATAAAGAATCGCACTACAATCATCATAACTCAAGAAACATGGCTTTATAAATCAACCTAAATTTAAAAATAAAAATGATGCACAACCTATGGTTCGACCTTCATGGTCAACGCACTCTTATATTCATTCAATTCTAGAGCAAGATGGTCTAAACATAAAGATGACGCCAAGGAAATCGAGTCCCAAACAGGACTCCGGAACCTACTAATGGCTTATACAGAGGCTATTAATTTAGGAAAAAAAGAGCTTACCCCAAAGGGATTCAGAAATGTTTGCCTAAAAGCTAGCCCAGTTGGTCCAGCAATTGAACGGTTATCACTTAATTTGTTCCAATGTGGTGAGAATGAAGGAGAAGAGTACCTTAACAGGAGACAATGAGAAACTACAATACGTTATTTAGAGCGTTCTATGAGATGTTTCCTTATGGGCAGTTTGCTCATTTCACTGCCAATTCAGCCATCCTTCGAGTGGTTCCAACCCATGTGATTTTGGTTCATATTGTTGACTTTGACATAAGTGAAGGAAGTCAATGGCCCCCGATCACAAAAGCCATAGCAAGAAGTTCTGGTCTACATCTGAAGGTAAAAGAGATGGATATGGCACAAACCGTCAAAATACAGAGGGAAACAAACTAGAAAGATGGCCTTTTAACTGTATTTTCACATATGGGAAAGACAAGAAATACAAGTCTGAGTTATGGACTTTGTAAAGTAGCAAAAGTGGTTTAGACAAAGACGAAGGGATCGTAACCTTTGGGGATGGAGAAGAATCTGAAAAAAGAAATGAGAACTTCTACTGATTTTTCTTCGTTTTTTTAATGATATAGGAATATAGGATTCAAGAAAACATCCTAAAGACAAAAATCTATGCTGAAATCTGACTTTTGCTTCAGCCTTCTTCACAAGTCTTATTGATAAGGTCTTAACATGGAGTTTTATACGAATAAACACACCATAACTTTCCTAAAGTTTAGAATAAGATACTCTTGCAACTAGACACTTTTTAGAAACATTAAAACTTAATTTCACTACGAGGCTAAAATGGTGACTTAAAAAAAGGGAATCACTCGGGCAAGTCTAGCTGTTACACAAAGCCATATAGGCACAACTCAGACACATAAGCAAATATAAGTCATGCTCAAAGTGCCCGATTTGACCACTTCGGGTGAAAATAACAAATGATGAATCATCCCATGCAATTTCCATCTGCTACATACAATTCCAGTTTAATGTTGTATTATGTATGATGCATGTGCTCATTGACAAAAAAGAGTTGCTACTTGCTAGGTTAGTATCTCTATTTTGAGAAAGAGTTTATATTCTACAAGCAAGAACATCGAACATTAATTTATAACGAAACTGCAATTACAAAAGATGACAAGATTCATTGTTTGACACACCTTTAATCCTCAAGGTGGTATGCGTACAAGTGGTTTTGTCCCAGAGTGTCAATATGCCTTGGAATGTTAACAAGGTTTATCTCATAGAAAATCGGGCCATTATGGGGAGTTATCTCACGGATAATTTGGGAAGATGTTGCATACGTATGAATCATCCTTGCTCATAGCAAATCCGCAGTAGCTTGTGCAGTGTCCTTACCAATGGACATGCCCACATAGAGAATAGAAGACAATCCGGATTCCAGAAACGTAAGTACATAACAGTTCCTAAGAAAATAAGTAATCGTAGCACATGAACCCATTACGGTATGCCAAAATATATGCAAAACGACATACCCGGACGAGTTTTAACATCCATTGAACACAAAATACCTAACATAATAGGACCTAACCGTATGCCAAAATATATGCAAAACGACATACCCATTCAAGTTTAAACAACTATTAGACACAAAATACCCATTCAAGTTTTAACAACTAACCATACAACAAAGACCATTGGGAACTTCATAATTCATTGATCTAGAAGACCTTTAGCAGGTTCGTGTTGATAATACAAGCATCTAAACAAAACACATAAACATAGTACTTTAAACGACACATAAACATAGTACTTTAGACAATAATAATGATAGTAGATAAAAGAATCTAACCTCAAGCTAGGTATTTCTTTTTTTACACGCTTAATAGAAGCAATCTGATCCGGACTAGGTTTGAAGAGAGCAGGCATTGTATTTTGCCTAGACTTAAAATAAAACAAATTTATTAAAAAAATAATTAAAAAAAGTAATAATAATAATAATAATAATAATAATAATAATAACAACAACAACAACAACAACAATAACAATAACAATAACAATAACAATAACAATAACAATAACAATAACAATAATAATAATAATAATAATAATAATTGGAGCGCGGGCTGCCGTTCATATTTTTAATAGGATTGGTTTCGCTATTGCTAGAGGTGTGGGGGCCAAGTTGGTTTCTCGGCTCCCCACCAATTTCTTGTAAAATCCTATTTTTTGTTAGTAAAAGTGATGTTTAATAATAATAATAATAATAATAATAATAATAATAATAATAATAATAATAACAATAACAACAACAATAATAATAATAATAATAATAATAATAATAATAATAATAATAATAATAATAAAAGAAAGAAATACTTGAACTAACATGTAAAAACCCCTTTTTTCATTCTTGTGTTTGTGTGATGTGTTTGTTTTCTATGATGTTTGTGTGTTGTTGCAGATCTCGGAACTGAAGAAGAAAGGTTAGCTATGAACTAGTAAATTGTTTAGGGTTTATTTATGAAAACAAAGGGTTTGTAAATGACGTAGGTTTGGACCTCTTACATTACTTGTTTGTGGACAACAGATTTTTTTACCCTTTGAAGCTTTCAGTTATAACCTTTTAACTTATGCAAGAGTTTGTATACATTTCCTCTTTTCTTGAAATCTTTATTAAAAAAAACATTACCATTTATCTTTAAAAAAAATTAAAAATTAAAAATACTTGATACTATAATTAAAGAAATACAAGGAGGTGTTTGTTTAAGCTTATATGTGGGCTTATGAGCTTATGTGTTACATAACAGAAACACATATAAGCTCTTTTTTTGGTAAAAGGGTTAATTCACCCCGGTTAAATTCATTACACCAAAAAGCGTTGAAGTACATAGGATGAGGGTGACTTCCCTCATCTCAGTCCCTTAGGACACTTACAGACTCTCATAAAAGAATGACACGCCATTATTCTAACTTAAATTGACCATCAACATACATTGAACATAAATTACGACTATAAAAATAAAACAAATTAAATGCAATTCATAAGCCACATATAAGCTTAAACAAACACCCCTAAAAATAGAAAGAAGTAAATTACCCACGCAGCTGTACCCTCTCGAATAGGGATGTGTAGATTTTGGTGTGCTGCTATGGCCTGCGAATAAGACCGGAAGGCGCAGCTCCCATCCCTAATTGATTTGTGTCTCTTGAATCCTCATAAAGTGTGTGCCCATTCATCACCCTTGTCTTTCATGTCAATATTGATCTTCTCTTCAGTAATCGCTCCTTTATGATCTTTAATCACTAAAAGTGGCTTATCCATTTTCATTCTTGATTTGATATCTTCAACCATCGTGTCAAAATCGCTTTTCATTCTTGTGTTTGGGTGATGTGAGGTGTTTTTGTGTTTGTTGCATATCTTGGGTGTTTCCTCAGCTCTTGAAATCTTTATAAAAAACATAACCATTTCTCAAATAAATAAATAATAAAATAATAAAAAAAATAATAAAAATAAAAAAGACCCGATACTATAATTAAAGAAATATAAGGGGGTGTTTGTTTAAGCTTATATGTGGGCTTATGAGCTTATGTAATTTTGGCTTATATAACATAAGTCACAATTTTGTGCCTACTTACGAGCATATGTGGTGTGATGATAAATGATGACCATGTCTAAATTGACTACACATAATCACTTCATGCTTCTTGATAAATGATGACAATGTCTACATAAATATGCATGCCTAACATAGTGTATGTAGTACTTTTATGCAAATCCTTACTAACATGTGTAAGTTTCATTTGTAGGAAACAAACTCTATTCATTGAACATCTAAAAGGTTCACTTGGTTATCAGAGAACCTCAATTATGATTAACGTAAGACCATTTGATTTATTAATGTAATGGAAATTATCATGTCTAATGGTTGAATATACTTGGTTAACGATATCAGTTATTGAAATACAAAAGTGAAACAGCTGATACTATCAAAGTAGAGCTAAAAGGGTCTCAAACTCTAACGTGAAAACAAAATCAACATTATATATAACTATATATGAAACACTTAATCTCTATTACCTGACAAATTTTTTTATGAAGGTGGTCTGAACCACGTTTTAATATCCTCTTATTTCCAGTAATTAATCTCTTCGTCGTTAAAGTCTTTGAATACATCCACAAGACATAATTTGCAATATGGCTTTATTGAAGTTGTTGACGATAACATCTTAAATCCTGATGCTGCATAAATAAACGAACAATTACAACAAGGAACAAACAAAATCGGCAAGAAATAAGAGGGTACGTTTCTTCCAAAATTCAAATTCTAAACGTGACATGCAACATTTGGAAACTATGGAAAATTACGATAAAAATGTGTTTAATGTTGCAAACAAGTAAAATGAGCTAATTATTGCTATAACAAAACTAACCTCATAATTAATATAGTTAAACAGGGATAACTTATAATTCTTACGTATGGATGACATGATTTATAGACAAAATCCGGATTTGAAACCAATTGTTAAATGTGTTTTGTATTAGTTGTACTTGAAGGAAAAAAAAAAAAAAAAAAAAAAAAAAAAAAGAAAGAAAAAGGAGAGAAATAGCAACAAGCCAAGTGATTGCAGACATGCGTGACTGTAAAATACGTACCTTCGAAATTAAATGACAGATCAATGGTGGTGGTTCTAGTGTGGTATTACGTATGACTGAGTTTGAGAGGATGGTGTTTGTTGTGTAACTGTGTGTGTGTGTTTGTGAGTTGATTTTGAGAGGCTAGTATACTTATTAATACAGATGCATGGGTAGTTGATATTGAATGCATGATATTGAATTTGCTTTGACGTGCATGACTCACCATTGAAGATGGGTAGTTGATATTGACAACACAGAACACTTTGGAATTAAACATATACTAGGTTAGTAGCTCATGTACTGCACGTATATAAATTGACAACACAGATCACTTCATGCTTCTTCGATAAATGCTACATAAATATGCATGCCTAATACTGTAACGTAGTACTTATTTGGCCATCTTTAGCTACGATTTTAATATACTTATACTAGTTTGTAAAAGCTTCAAACTTCATACATTTTCTCTTCTAAATTAAACAGCGAAACATTACATATTTAAGATCTGTTAATGACATGATTACAAAACACAATTTTTATTAGCTTATAGTAATCTTTTTAAACAAAAGGCTATATACAGCACATGAGCATGACCACCCAAGAACATAACCGAAGCCAAAAGAGTAGTTAATGTAGAGAGCCCACTCGGGCGAGATTGTCAGATTAGGAAAAGTATAAAGCTTAGAGGCCGTTGAACGGTTGCGAAAGATAGATTAATATCATGTGGGAAATTGTTGAAAAATTTGGTGAAAAAATAAGTTTTCACTAACTTTGAAAATAGATAATTATTAGTAAATAAAATTATTATGAATTAAAAGTTACTTGATCAAATGAATGACAAAAATTTACGTATGGTGCATGGTCGGCAATGGAACAGTAATTTGACACCTTGTTATTTAAAAATTTTAATTTTGTTACTTAACGCTCTTGATAGCTTATGACAATCTCATTGTTTTCTCAATTGACGGCTAGTCATCTCTTTGCTAGTTTGACATAAAAATTTATATGATATAGCTGGAATAAGGACCCACTAAACATAATTAAGCATTTCTTTTTGTAGTGGGGCTTACTCATTTCCACTAGTTCATCTATAGTTGGAGGGTGTAGAATATGAACTCCTCCCCATTAAGAGGAAGTAATAGATATGGGGCCTACTCATTTCCTTAGCTAAGAGGAAAAAGAAACACCCCTTTAGACATGGGGCCATCTGTCTGCCAACTGCGTCGCCTCGTGTGTCATTCGTCCGCCATTGGTTTTTCAGCCATTGCACCAACGGTTCATTTTTTTTTTTATTCTTTTGTAAGTGAATGAGTATTTTTTGTGGGGTGTATTGTGGGACCTACAAAGTGTTATTGGTTTTTTTTGTTGAGGAGGGTATTTTAGGTATTGAGAGGGTGATGAGAAGGCACTAAGGTGGCAAATGAATAACATGTTATTCGTACCGACCACTGTTATACTATACGTTACAAATACATGGGTTGCTTAAACACACAAAAATCCAAATTTCTACTACATATATAGAATTTATTTACTTCTTCACCTCATCACCTGCAAATTTAAATTCTCATGTTCTTTGGTAGTTATACATGTCCCTCCATTCATTAAATCTCTAATGTATGTACTTTTCAATAGTGCTCAAAATATACCCTTTTAATAGGCGGTGCTTTTAACATCATAGGAAAGTGAAAACAATATCATGAATAGCATCACAAATTCTGTAAACCAAGAGAATACACGCAATAACCTACCTATATATGCAATGACCAATGAGTATATTTACTGCTGACAAAAAGGCCCAAGTCTGGACCGGGTCTTGGCTATGCAACAAAATGGGCCGGGCCAATGCACTTCTACTTATTTTATACTTGAGCTTTTTATCACTAAAGATTTGTCTTAGTATTTATAAAATTACCGTTACATATACTAAAAAACCGACCATAGCTCAGTTGGTAGAGCGGGGGACTGTAGATCCCTAGGTCACCGGTTCGAATCCGGTTGGTCGGACTTTTTTCAATTTTTTACTTTTTCCTTTTTTTTTTTTTTTTTTTTTTTTTTTTTTTTTTTTTTTTTTTTTTTTTTTTTGCTAAAAGGGTTCTTATGGTATACATGAGTTTGTATGCATACAATGTAGAATGTAAACATCTATCAGAATTAAGAAACAAAACTCGTTCTCTCATCCCTAAAACAAACTGTACTTGACTACCTGTGTATTTTCATACTTTCATGAAGGGTCGATCACCATCCGAAAACCATATCGAACCGACCAAGACTAGACCCGCACCAAAATGTTCAAGTCAGTCCAGTCCAACAAATTAAGCATAGTAGCCGGTTTTGCGTAAAAGTGAGGACCGAACCAAAATATGTTTTGTCGGACTCGGTTTCTGGATCCGGTCAGATATGCGATCTATTATACTTGGCCTTACTTTTATGTAATAAGAAAAACTGGACTAAAATAACACAAAGTGAAATAACTTTTAGACATTGGATCTATTATACTTGGCCTTACTTTTATACAGTTTCAAATTGAAACTGTATACGCTCCAAAAGATAATATTACTAACACAATAAGCTTAATCAAAATATTATTATACACTTTGAGCTCCTCAAAAAAGCTTAGCGGAACACCCATCTGATAAGTACCACATTTATGAAGAAAAACTTCCTAGTTGATACTTAATAGTTTATTCACTTTGGAGGCTTGGCTTACTAGCTGAATGGTTCATCATTAATAATACAAAATATTGACGTTGACGTTTACTTTCAAGTCTGCTGAAGTGACAATTAGCCTAGAATTTAATGATAGATTTTGATGTCACATCAATGAGTTTCATAAATTTTCTAACATATTTCTAATAAAATAGCTTGTGTAAGTTATATATCAGTCGAACGTTATAATTCGTGAGATGGATGAAGTAGGATATTTTACTTCTGAATATGAGAATAATTAGTTGGTTCATATTATGAAAGTTACAACTTGGCTCAAAACTAAAATAGCTTACTATCATTATCATAAATAAACTGATTGTAATAAGTTTTTATTTACAAGAATAGTTTAGTGATAGATGATTGAACATTGAACGTGCATGAGGTGTGATTTCAAGGGTTGGAAATTACAGTTCAAGATGGTCGGAGCAACATGCATTTGATACTACTTACTGGAGTTACTGAAGACGGGTCAACCCAAACTGACATGTATCATTGTATCAAGCTATACCAAAGTTACTGGTTTTGACCCGTTACCCAACCCATCTGGCCAACTGATTTTCTCACTTTTCAAACTATACACCAACAGAATTTGCTTCATCATACGTGCTCAGGATCTACTAAACTAACAGCAAGTAAACACAGAACATAGGTCTAGTGATTAAGAGCTAGATCCGGGCTGATCTTTACAGGTGCTGAGGGCAATGAATTGGACTGTTTTAGATACGGCACAAACACATGTAGGTGCATGCAGTATAATACTTTTGGATTGCAGTTTCATACTTTTCCAATGGTGCACACATTTTTTACTTGGAACATTTCCATAAAAGTCGAACAAATACGTGAAATTTTAACACATGTAGGAGATAATTAATATTTGATTACCAGAAATATAGATGTAATGTCTTTAGCTAGAACAATCGTATGGTTACTTTTATGAGAAATGTTTCAAGTTTGCTATCCCACATGGATCAAAGAACCCATATACTCCTTATTTATATACTCTCCTGTGTAAGAAATGTTTCAAGTTTGCTATCCCACGTGGAAAGAGTTTGTGACCGTTGGATTGTGATCCGTGGGAGTTGGGTTTCGCCAATGTGGAGAGGTGAAGTTAAACGTGAGTTTTACAATTTACAACCATCTCTTTAACCCAAAAGGTAACTTGACCAATTTCCCATATGAAAATCTGCATTTGACATAAATAATTGCACCCTAACTGTTTGATAAAATGCTTTAATGAATGTAACAATGTAGTTGTTCTTCTTAGTTCATATACATTTATGACTTAGCTGAAGCATAACAAGAACATGTCAGAACTAATTACTTAAACTAGCAGCCTCAGGTTCAAACCATGCACATCTTCGGGGTTGCTAGGGAAGGGGTCGGAAATGGTCACAGGATACTTGGGTTAGGTCACGTGCAACTTAGTCAAAGATTTGCTCTCTCTGGGTAACAAGAAAAACCTTATCTGTTTAACCATAAAAGTAACATGTTGAATGGATTACTTTAAGTCTTAAACTATTGGACCTAAGAACAGAGTTTTTAGTATGGCTTATATGATGTTTCAAGAAATATGGTAGCATACTAGCATTAGTTTATTCACTTTATTGTATAAGTTATGAGAATAGATGAGAGGAATAACATTAGTTGTGAAAGCTTATTGAGCTAATAGATCATAAGACCTTTCATGAGTGTTTTTTTTAGCTTATTTTTGGAGTTATGAGCTAAATTGTTCGGCTCATATTTCATACACATTTTTTTTTTTCTTTTTTTTTTTTTTTTGTTTTGGGGTGGGGGGGGGGGGGGGGGGGGGGGGGTCTATTATGCAGTCTTAAGTCATATTAAGCTCATAAGTAAAGAAAAAGCTGTAACAATGGGCCTATGGAAAATATGCAAAACGAATTTACCTCATTTGTCCAAAAATAAGCTAAAACAAACACCCCATTAATATTCTTTTGCTATTTATTGCTTCAAGACTTTACATTATGACACTAAACAAACTGAAACATACAGGAAATCAACATTGAAAGTATTAGCCCGAGCTAAACAGATCTCGTTTGTCTAGTTGTACGAGAAGTATTAGCCTTGTATAGAATATACAAGACCGCTACAACAGTTAATGATCCTGCTCCAGCTCCCATTCCGTAGAAAAAGGTCTGCCAATCATTCCCATCACTAGATGTATCAGAATTTGGCGAAGATGATGGCACGGGTACAGCTGAACTAGTGCAAATTTGGTTCACTGGGAAACCGCATAATCCCTTGTTCCCTAAATAGGATGTCTCAGAAAACGTCTGAAACTGGGAGCCTGTTGGGATTTTTCCTTCCAATTGATTGTATGACAAATTCAAAGCTGAAAGGAAAGAAAGGCTGGTAAGCACAGATGGGATTTCTCCGGTTATTCTGTTTGATGACATGTCCAATGCTTCTAACTGACTCAAAGTTCCAATAGATGGTGGGATGGAGCCCGTGAACTCATTATGTGATACATTGAGAAGATACAGGGCTTTGAGTTGGCCAATTGTTTCTGGTATCACCCCTGAAAAACGGTTACTTGATATATCAATGGTTGTGAAAATTGTCAGGATTTTAACCAACTTAAACTCGAATCCTTTGACAGTGACTGTCACAGTATCTTGATAGTAAAAGCCTTGTGCAATTATAAAGCTGAGTTGCTCTGTACTAGTTCTATTCTCAACAGTCATCATAGCTCTCCATTGACTGAAAAATTCTGGTGGGACCACACCATTAAAGTTATTGTGAGCTATGTCTAAAATACGAATATTTGACCAGTTGTGTCGGCCTTCACCGCAATGAACGGATCCATGGAACGTGTTTGATCGGAGAACAAGAACATGCAAGTTGGTATTGTTGCCCAAAGAACATGGATACGTGTCATTTATCATGTTGTTCCCAAGGTTTAACACTTTTAGCTTTCTGCAATTGACAAGAGATCGCGGAATCTTCCCCTCCAAAGAGTTTCCATGCAGGTCTAGCGTGTTCAAGCTACAGGTTGTTGGAAATGTTCCCTCGATTTGACCAGTCAGACCATTGTTTGCCAAGTTCAGTACCCCGAGATCATTACCGAATTCAATCAAACATTGTGGTATCCTTCCGGTTAAATGATTGTTTGACAAATCAACAACCTTTAGAGACGTAGCGTTGCATATGGTGTCAGGGATCGTCCCAGTGAGCAAATTATTAGAAATCGATAAGAAAGAGGCAAAGGCGAAGTTTCTCCCAATGCTTTCCGAGAGTGACGAGTTAAAAAAATTGTCTGAATAGTCGATGAAGGCAGAAAATCGTGGCAACGGCATCACCCCACTAAGACGATTGGAATGCAAGTCGAGTACACTAAAATCAGGAAAATTGTAGGGCTCTTGGAGGGAAGTTAGGTTGTTATGAGAAAGGTTGAGATGCAACAGCCCAACTTTCCATATCCAATTTGGTATTTCTCCTTGAATTTTGTTGTCTGAAAGATCAAGCAGTTGTATATTCGATTTTTGTAGATTAGGGAACTTTTGGAGATTGCACGAAGCCAGAGTCAACAGTCCTAACTTTGGAAGGTGAGACACGATAGAGGTGTTGCTGCTTGTTATGATTGAAAACTTGTTATATGAAAGATCAAGATACGTTAGGTTGCTGAGACCCTGAAAATCTTTGGTTTCAATTACACCACTCAGGTTGTTTGATGAAAGTGAGAGGCCACCAAGTTGTCCAAGTTCAAAAACTGACCTGGGAATTTCACCTTTCAAGTTGTTACTGCTTAAATCAAGCCATTCCAATAATGGTATGGACACGTTTGGAAGCAGACCA
Source organism: Artemisia argyi (assembly GCA_030686995.1). Lineage (NCBI taxonomy): Eukaryota > Viridiplantae > Streptophyta > Magnoliopsida > Asterales > Asteraceae > Artemisia > Artemisia argyi. The sequence continues at coordinate 16,639,828 of CM060682.1, read as the reverse complement.
TCAAAATTGTTGTTGGAAAGATCTATCTGTTGCACATTTGGCAGAGAGAACAAAGATGAAGGTATGCTTCCACTGAAACTATTGAATCCTAACTTAATCAAAGCAAGATTATTAAGATCTTGAAAGTGATCAAAAGGAATCATACCCGATAACCCATTTCTTGAGAGGTCGATGTAAGTTAGATTCTTGCATAGGTTGAATGACGGGATTTCGCCAATAAACTTGTTGGAAGACAAGTCTAGGTATGACAACTGAGTGAGGTTTTCCAAGGATTTCAGTATTACTCCGCTGAAATTACTCTGTTGCAGCTCAATTCTTGATAAATTCTTTAGACTTCCAATAGATTCTGGCATCTCACCATAAAAGTTTGTTTCGCTGATCACTAAGCTCTGAAGAGCTCCGTTCATAGGAAACTCGGGTAAAGAGCCGTTAAGATTTGTGTTTCTTGATAAATCAAGACTCTGCAACTTTTGCAACCGGAGGACATTTTTGGGAAATGTTCCAATCAAGTTACAAGAAGCAAGATTCAATATTGTCAGATTCCTGAAATTTGCAAAGAAATCCGGAACTGGAGCACTCAGATTGTTCCAAGCCAGACGAATTACCGAAAGTGATTGCAGCTTTTGAAGGGACTCATCTAAAGGGCCTGAAAGTTGACAATCTGACAAGCTTAAAACTTCCAAATTAGGCAAAGATGATGATAAACCATGGCACCAATCGAGTTCATGTGATGACATGTTCACACAATCCATATAAAGACCCCTTAGCCGTGTGAGGTTGCGAACAAGTGTGGCTAGACTTGGGTTCTCGAGTTTCAATGAGGAGGAGAAACATGAAGTGAGATCAAGAACTTCCAGCCTTGTCAGCTGTGAGAGTTCTTCAGGAATTTGACCAGAAAACCCCGAATTCGACAAGTTAAAATCCAACAAACTTGCAAAACTCCCAAATCTTGAAGGAATCTGTGTGAAGTTGAAGTTATTAGCAGAAAGATTCAAACTTTGAAGATTCGTTAGATTGAAAAGAACACTAGAATCATCAATACCACCCACTATCGCCTCGTTGCTCAAGTCTAGACCAATAACATGACCACTACTGCTGCAAGTAACACCTCCCCAGGTGCAACAATCTGTTGTGACATTCGTATTCCAAGAACCTAACTTTGTTGCAAGTGTAGAATTGATCAACTGGAGACTATCCTTCAGCTGGATCAAAATCACTCCCTGATCGTTTCGACACTGACCAGAAACATCTAACAAAAACAGGCAAAAGGGTATGAAGAAAATGTAAAAACAGAGATGGGTTCTCATTGGAGTAAGAGGGAGTTTGGCTAAGTTTTTCTGAAGAGGTTAATAGCTTTTCGTATATTGGAGAAGCTTATTTGCACGGCTAATAAGCTGTAATAACTAGTCAAGGCACTTGGGTACCACTTTAAAGTAAATGGTCAAAGTCAATAGCTAGCATTATCATGCACATTCAACTAGCATTTAATTAGTTTCCTTGCAATTTATTTCTTTGCTATTGTCCACACAATAAAATGTTTAGGTGAAACACTTCTGTCAAATTGATTGATGTAGTACTTAAATGAAGCCCAAACAAGACCCACTGATTTAGATGTCGTCGTTTAGCCAGCCAATGAACCTACTAATGTCTCATAAAAATGATAGTCTATATTTTACATGTCAAAACTTATAACATAGAAATTTGCATTATAAATTTGATAAGGTTTTGTTTTTATAGACTCTTTGATTCATAATGAGAATCCGACTCTGCTTTCATCTACTCTTGGTACCTTTTTGCCCAATTTTGTTTGGGGTTAATATGAGGTTGGTTTCAAGTCAATCTCCAGTTCAGTTCTGCACTTTCAATAATGGTCTCTTGGAACCAAGATGTCACAAATTGTTGCAGTTGGCTAGGTGTCACTTGCAGCACTTTCAATAAAACTTATGCAATTATCAAGAGGGCACACCTGAAGTAGCACACCGAAAGATTGAGGCTTTGTTAGCTAAGCCATTTCAAGAATCATACCAACAGCTTTTGGTTTTTCCAAATCTGTAAGACATACAGATTACCATCATAAAAAGCTCCGGTTGTGTAAAATGTACAAAACCAAGTGTTTGCTTAAATTAAACGATTTTGACACATTTACCCACCTATTTTATCGACAGAGTGAAATGTTGAACGTGACGGTTGATTTAAAACCTTTTCTAAAACTTGTTGGATAAATATTTGTCATTGCTGAAAGCAAGTATTGCATACTTATAGGCAAAACGGACAAAGGCAAGGAAAGAAAAAAGTCTTTCTCATTATCAATGCCATGGATACACCAATCAGCACTTCAGCTGGTTTAAGAACTGAACCACCCTGAGATTATTCGTGTATAATAAGGTTTCCGAAGGGGCCCATATCAGTAGATGCGTATTTAGTTAGGAAAGATGAGCGGATAGGGCCGGTTGGGTTGGGCAATAGGTTAAACAGGTTTAGTGTAAAACACATATTTATCCATATTTGTTAGTTTAGTTAAGTAGTAACAACACATGCAAAAGAAACAACGAATAACAAAGTTAACCAAATTGTAGGCAGCTTGTTTTGTTGACTTAGGGGGGGTGTTCGGTTAAGCTCTCCAATTCAAGGCATTATGCTTATTAGCTTATTTCTTCCTGAAAATGATATAAGCCTCTCAACACATAAGCATAGTACTTTAGACAATGAACCAACAAAAATATATCTATATATATTTTACATAATTATCATTTTCATCTATTATTAAGTCTGGTTGGGCCAAATTAAAACAATGCAACACGGAAACGGATAGGAAATGATACCCAACACCAAAAGTTTGATTGATAAATAATTCAGTGTCGGGTATACATTTCCTATCAGTGCTAGGGAGATTTCATACACATCCAAAAACTCCAAGACCGTGAAAGAATTACCTTTGCAAAAGAGACATATATGTAGTCAGTGTTCAAAACGGCCAAATAAATAGCTTCACGGTCTTGTCACCAACAACATATACATCACCTTTGCAAAAGAAACACTTTCAATGTTAGTGAATTAGGAAAATTACACAGATAGGTAATGAACTTTGAAAAATTTCTAATGCTAGGTAACAAACTCTCAAAAGTATTAATATAACCAACGAAACTTTTTGAAACGGTCAATGTTAGGTAATATGTGGTATTTTTGCAACTGGTAACCGGTGCAACCGGTTACCATTGTATACACATCATTAACATACTTCACTATCTCTCACACAAATTCGTCTCAGTGTCACCCAATTCACCATCTCTCACACAATTCACTGAAATTTTATTAGCAAACCACCAACAGTTACATAGATAAAATCACACAAGCATATACATCACTTTAGATTTTTTCTCAACTAGTATTGTCAAGCGTATTTACTTATGGCTCCCTTCAAGTCCTTTGCTGCACCAACACCTTTTGCCTTGTTCTTTTATCAGGAACATGCTCCACACATGACCACCTCTTTTCTTCCTACTAGGATGTGGAAATCCTCGCATATCGCTTCTAATTCAGCAGATAAATTGGTGAACCACAATATCACTAGTAATCAAGATTGGTGAACCACTACTAACTCAAATCAAGATTGGTGAACCACTACTAACTTAATGGATTCACAGCTTATATGAATGATTCCTATGGGTTCCTATGAAGATTCTAAGTCCATTGGTCCAAACATTAACACCTTTTGACCATAAATACTCAAAATCAAATCTGGGCGTGTTCTTAAAAAAATGGTATTTGGCGGAACCATCTCAAGTCCGTGTACCTTTTTGGTACCAAGCCCCCCACCCAACAAGGAAGGCATATCCGGGTAAATTACCTAGGCAACACTGGCTGACCAAGTTGGAGTCTCGATTCGAACCCCCGCCTTTTAAGCCTTGACTTGGTCAACTGTGCGCTTTTGCGGTAGTTGGTGGCCAACTGCCCTAAGGTAGCTGGTTAAACCCTAGTAATCGAAATCCAATAAAATGTGTTATATGGAACCAATTGATGGAAAAGATGACTTCCTAAGCATGTTAGCATCATATCCCACCCAGTTAATTAGCCCAAAGCACATTAAATTGATTTCCACCAATTTTAGCATATGAACCCTAATTCAAGAAATCATCAATTCGTGTATTTTGTTACAATTAAGCACCCCCAAACTATTTAGAACAAGCATAAGACCATTTCCCACCACAAAAATCAAACACAAACACAATCTAATGGTTTTCCCCAAATCGTATAAACCCTAGGACATATAATCGAAAAAATTGGGAAATCTACATGTTGGATTGAAAAATGATTAAAAACCTTGTCTTATATTTGACCAAAGATTACAAGAAAACTTATGGTTTGAAAAAGAAAACGTGTATGATTTATGTGAATATAGATATTAAATGGGTGTACATCTTGAAAAAGAAAATGTATATGATGTATGAGGAGATATTATTTATTTTAATAATAATAATAATAATAATAATAATATAATAGAAAAAGAAAGAATGAAATGAGGGTATTGTAGTAATTTTCAATACTAAGATGAGGGTATTTAAGTCATATAAGTGGGTCCAACAAGCTGACGTAGCACCAAACGGTCATATGACGTATAATTGCAGGTTTCAACAAGTTTCGTTGGTTATATTAGTATTTTTGAGAGTTTATTACTTAACATTATAAATTTTTCAAAGTTCATTACCTATCTGTGTAATTTTCCCGAATTTGTGAGAAACTGTTGTTTGTGTGTTGGTGTTGTAAATGATGGGAGAGAGGGTTTATATAAGGGAAGGGGAATGGTGTGATTGGTGGAAATGGTGTGGTGTGGATTGCTGATGTGGAAACAATATGTGTCCGTTAGATTAAAGTGGGCTGTAATGGATGGTTATGATTGTTAGAGGAAAACACACATCATTGAATCTGAAATTTTACATCTCACTTGTTTGGCGCCCAACTTTACCCCCAAAATTACAGATGTTGCATTAATGAGGTCTTCCTTGACAATAACATTTCCCTAATATAACAAATTAACAATACCTCTTATACTTTATGTTCATTTGCTTAAGTGTACAACTTTATGATGACCGGACGAGCATTGAGCCAAAACCGAATTGAACCAAAGATCGGGTAAAAAAGAAAGCTTCGGATATAAACCGTTGAGCCGGGTTGTTTTTGCACCAACACCCCCACCTTTTGTACTTTAGGAAAAACGAGGATTTAAACCCGTGCTTCGCTGCGGGTCGTTTGGCCTAAGAAGTATTTTAACCTTCGTTTGGTTTGATTTTGTTTAGTAAAAGTCTATTTTGTTCAAGTAGATAGCTAAATCATTATAATGCAAATTACAATAGGCAACTAAAATAACAGATCATGTGTTTCGGTGTATGATGAACATACAAAGTTGGTACAATATGTAAACTGTATGGCTGACAATATAAGGTACAACAAATGAACCAATTGACTCAAAACGACTCACTTTTTCTCCAATATATTTGAAACTCTCTTGCAGATGTTGAAGTAGATATTATACAATAACTTTCAAATTGTATATAAAAAGGACGTGGATGAATAACGGGAACCTTAATTCTTGACAAACGAATGGCAGCAAAGCATATAGGGCAAGGCTCACATTACGGCAACACCGTGCACCTGTGTCTTGGATAACTGATCACTCCCCATTATTTGTCAGATTCAAGCGGCTCGATCACATAAACTCCTACATCTAAAAGCCCCAATGCAAGTTGACTTGGATTAAAGCAAAGCCAACAATATATAAATAGAAGTCTGTGGGCGTAACAATAAACATTATGCAAAAAGAATGATCACAAAAATTCTTTGTCTGTTCTTTTAACTGTGACTAATATGCAATAAGAATGATTTAGTTTGCTAACATGACCTGGTACTCCACTCATGAAACACAAAAGGAACCAGACTATCTGTCAAAGCATGGGAACACTTTCTCAATTATCAAGTCTACTCAAATATTATCATTATCAACCTTCTATATTTTCATTTTATCCTAAAATTTCACGTAACATTCCCTTTTTCACAGCATATTCGAATAAGAAGAAGTGGCTACACAAAATTTTTCCCATTTTTACCCAACCAACTGTCATGCATTGGCCAATTCCAGATTAGCTTATCACTTTAAAAAGGTGAATGTAACTGCTACTTACCCTAGTGTAATACTAATACAATTTTAACGACATAACCTATGCGTAAATATTAATACAATTTTATTGCTACTTACCTTACTGTATTACTAATACAATTAGCTTATCACTTGTAACACGTACCCTAGTGTAATACTATACGTATAGGTTCCTGTTGATCTACAGTGCCGATACTCACAGAAAAACACTTTTTATTGTTGAAAGGCTTGCAAACACTATAGCAAGTAGATAACGACACAAACATCTAAGATACAGTCTGCAAAAATAAGCAATGCGTATTTTTCGCAACTTCAAGGAGCTGACGCATGTCCTTTTGAAAATGATAAGTCAAAAATATATATTTGTTCGAATACAAAAAGAATGTGAATACTGTACCAGTTTCTTCGTCGAACGATTTGCCCAAAAGGTAAGTGTTTGCAATCTTGAAACATCCGAACGTGATATTTGAAAAATCTGTTCTGCACCGCAACACCAAACACCCTGAAAGAAATGTTATCGATTCTATTTCTCATGAATATACATCAAATAATTTCTTATGTTGCATTTGGCACAATGTATATGTATTAGATACAATTTACAGCATTTGTTTATGATATCAAGACATCATGACTACATGCATTTGTGACATGTTTAGACTCTAACGGATGGTCCATTCCATTCATGTGTCATGTGGGCGCATTTGTGACATGTATTAGATACAATTTACAGCATTTGTTTCTAATATCAAGACATCATGACTACCGGTATGTAATTTAGTTTTTAGGAACTAAATATTAAAGTTGGTTGGTAAATGTAAGTCTAGAACTGAGAAGAGCTAGAGTTTTCAAGTGCTGCTTCAGAAAGAGTAGTTAAAATTATTATTTTTTGCAAAGGAAACAACTTACGATTCGCTGGCTTGAAATTATTCTGAAGCGTTTCCTCTTGTACAGAATCCATGTGAAAACAGACTTATCCTAAAACATAAGAGTAAATCAGGAATCATTTTAGTAAGCTATTATATAAAAATTTAGAACAAAACTACATCGTTAATTGAAAAGGATGGCAATTATACATTACTTCTCTAGGAACATTTTCTGATGGAGGACCTTTACAATCCTAAACTAACGATGGAGGAAACAATATCCTTCCCCCCGACAGTGGTTGAAGGTGCACTTCCATTCTTTCGAAGGTAACTTATTCTGTCTCCATGATTCCCGAAATTCCCTATTTATAAAACAGCTGTTTATGATATCTTGAATAAAGTATTTCAATAAACCAATACTGACCCGACCCATACAAAGAACAACTGTACTTACCCATAATGTAATGGTTTTTTTCGTTGTTCGCTAGCAGTATAGAACGCCCTCCTTCCAAGGTTTCAGCAGCCTGCACCACAACATGAAACCACTGTCGATGAGAGTAATCTAATCAACTATTGACATTGCGATTTGTCAAATCAATTAAAGGAAATTTTACCTTGAGTCATAGATTTTACATGGGCGGGTGTAAAGAGCTAGTATAATTTAAATTATCAACTGTATAGAGAATCCTATACTCATAAGGCAAGTATCCATATACATGTGAAGCGGCACATAGGAATCCTTTTTATGGCTTCTTACAAGATTTACTACAGCAATAAGTCATCAATGTTCACTATAATTTAAAGAAGGACTTTCTATGGCCCATAATTTAACAAATTCATTAAAAACTGGATCAAAGAATGGTTTCAATTGAAGCATACCTATACTAAAAACCAACGTTGATCCAAGGCAGCTGGCGTGGGTATTTTGCACTTCTAATAGAATCAGTAAACTGAGTTCGTAAAAGCGGCATCTTTAACAATATTCAATTTTTTCACAAACATTTTTGTTGCTACAATAGCTTAATCGAGGCGATTGATCGTTCAATACCCGTCACACATACATACAATACGCTCACATCTAGACCAAAACCGGATGATCATCGCGCGATGGCTCAGAAAAGTGCCAGCCGCGGCTACAACCACCACTTGGGTAAGGCTGCCCCGCCAACATACTGACGTTACCAAACAATCATGGTGAAATAGCAAAGGTCTGCAAATATAGCAGCAAAAACAAACAGCAGCCATGGCTGCAACCACCGCTCGGGTAAGGTTGCCCCGCCAAGATACTGGTGTTGCTAAATCGCGGTCATAAAATGTATAAACACCGACAACTATCATCATTGCTTGTATGTATGTGTTGATCATGCCATAGTGTCTGATAACGCTCAAATTTAACATATTTTTAGTCGCGTTATTGTTTGATTTATGAGTGGAAATTGGTCATATTTGTATATAATTGTTACTTAATCGTGAAAAAGTGTTTATACATGCAAATATAGCCAAAAGCACGTAAAAATGATTAAAAGATGAAGAAATTGAGTGGACATGCATTTTTGGAGAGTTTCAAGAGGATCAAGGAAGAAAGAAACGTTGCATGGACAATAGGATTTGATAAAGACAAGTTTACTACACGAAATTATCAAGGAAATATCAAGTTCTAATGGACAAAGTCATGCCACGAAGAAAAATATTGCATGCAACGTAAAACGACGCAGAAAAGACATAGAAACATGTTCAGACTAAATCCAACCGATCGGTTCCAACCCGCAACCGGATCGGCTGGAAACATGCCAGGATTGACCATCCGATCGGATGGCGAGAAACCGATCAGTTGGTGATAACTGAAGTTACAAGTTTTGCATTTATTGGCGAATTTACTCCCCATAATCATGTGTGGCTGATCATTTCTGCTTATTTACTGAGGATGGACGTTTTTACTTGAAGGATAAGTGTCATTAAGCTATATAATGAGCACTTAGGGCCTAGAGTTACTTGTACCACCATTATCTAACTTAGTATTACACCAAATCTTGTTAGTTTATCTTATATTGCCTGAAAGTTTACTAAGTGTTGTAAAAATGTCCAGAACGTGTTGAGTTAGAGTCTCAAGCATTGGTTCGAGTGTGGAGTTGTTTACTTACATTGGTGAGCAATTGGAGGAGTGTGGTTGCTATAGTTCCACAAGTTTACTCATTGTAATTCTCAAGACTAGGTACAACTTGATACTTATAATGAACAATTGTTACTTTAAGTTTTATGAAAGTTATCTTATTTACTTGTGTTTTAATATGATTGCTATGGAGTAATTTGTGATATACTTGTGTATATGATGTGATTGGTTAATGGAGTATTATTTTTATGAAAAAGGTGATGCATGAAAACATATCTATTTTTATGAGTTTGTTGATATAACATCTTTTCTTGCTTAATTTGTCGGTAAAAACAATTTCTTGAAAAATAGGTCCGAAAGGATTTTCAACTTGTTTTTATTCCAAAATATTAATGCACCAAATTAGTATGGAATAGCATGCTTGACAACCATCTTATTTACTTATTAAAATAGATTTGAGACGATTTCATCACGAAAAAAGACCGAAAGGATTCGTAGAAATTCATAAGAAAAGAATTGATTTTCTAAACAACCATGTGTTTATAGGATTGTCATACTAATTTGATATGTCCGAAAGGAGTCATTTAGGTGATAGAATTCTTAGTAGTAGTGAAAACATGACATACATCATAGATTGTATAACTACTCATTTTTAGTTGCGCATCATAACAAGTTTTACACCAAACTTCGTACTTAAATTGTTACGATACTCCTAATTACCAATCAAGGAATTATACACAAGTATATGTTTAGTTTTTATTGAGTTTCTTTTAAATTAAGATTTTACATAAATTTGGATTGAGTACAACCCTTATTTAACAAACGTTTTTCTTATTACTAAAACCACCAAATCCCTTGGGACGATCTCGACTTACCCATATTTATTACACCGGACGAGTATACTTGCTTGTATGTGCTAGATAATAATCGGATAATTCGTGTTTATAAATTTTAAAACTTGTACTAATAAAACGCACATCAAGTTTTTGGCGCCGCTGCCGGGGATTTGATTAATTTTCTTAGTTTTTAGTAATAAATATGTTTGTAATTTGTGAAATTTTAAAGTTTTTAGAGTAAAAAAAAAATTTGGTTTTGACCAACCGAATCGGATGGTGGTCTTGGTAAATTTTATAGGATTCTGTTTTAGTAATTAATTTTTAACTTTTCTGTTTTTAGTTTATTAGTTTTAATAATTAGATAATTAATGTTAGTTTTTAATAATTTTAAGTTGCAATTATTAGTCATTTTTATGTTTGAGAAGTTTTAATTTCTATTAATGATTGAGTAATTTTTAAAGACACCTTAGTTAATGCTTTTATTGTTTTTAATTTCATAATTAAAGTTTTATTAAATAATAGTTTTATAAAAAAAAAAAAAAAAATTAGTGTAAAAACTCCAACCGATCCGGTTGCGGGTTCCAACCGCTAACCGATTCGGTTGGGGTACAAACCGATCGGTTGGTCGTCTCGGTAAAATTTTAGACATTTTTAATTTTTAGTTTATTTTCAATTCTTAGTGTTTTATTTAGTTAATTTACTTGTTCTTATTTCATATTAAGAGTTATTTGATTATAACTAACTCTCATGCTAATGATTTGGATTTTTTTTTATGGTTATGTTATAGTTAGTAAGTGCTTAAGTTGAAATGGAGAGTTTGAGTCAGATTTCTGCGTATTTGAAAGACTTGGAAGATATGTTCAAGGATTCCGGTGATTCCTTAGAAAAGTTGGAGAGTATGTTGGAAAAAGCAAAGTTGGATTTAGAAGGAGAAGAAGTTGTTGGTGACAATGTTTCTTATTTGCCAAATGAAATGTGTTACCCAAAGAAGGAGAAGGAGAGAAAAGTTGTTGTTTTCACTAGAGCACCACCTAAGAAATATGATGCTCCACACATGAGGTATTCTATACCTTGTGCGGTGGAAGGAGTTAAAGCGTGGGATGCGGAATTGAATATGGAATATGGAGATAATTACATTTTGGAAGAAATGCTTGACAAGCTTGGTTTTGTTAGGCTTGATTATGGAAGTTATGGTAAGAAGGAAGTGAAAGGAGTTAGAGTGAATATTCATGGTCACATCTTTAAAGTTGATTTTGTTGTTTTGGAGTATACTAATGAAGATGAACCGGAAGTGATTTTTGGTAGAGATTTTTTAGTGAGTACCAAGTGTAGTTTGGATTTTGCACTTGGGGAGTTGAGAATTAACACAAGTGATTTGGAAGAAGGGAAGAGTGTGAATGATATGCTTGTTGATGTTTGTGAAGGAATGGAAATGATGAAGGAAGGAATGGATGAAGTTTGTAAGATGGGTAAAGCTAACCGAAACAAAACACCATTGAACAAATTAACCTAACCCTCCACCCAAAAAGAAAAAAAAAATCATCATCATCATCATCTAAAACACCACCTAATTCACCAAAAAGTACCAAACCTTTAACCAAAGAGCAAAAACAAGCTATTTTGGAAAATCTTGAAGCAAAAATTAGTGAATTGATGGAAAATAAACCGGTCATTGAGGTATTGAGGAATTATATGGAGTATAGGAAGAAGTTAGATGGAGTTATGTTAGCAAAGTGTAAGTTGGAGGATAATAGTTTTGATGAAGTAGAGGAGAGAAGGATAATTGAGAATGGGCTCCCAAAGAAAATGAATGATCCCGGAAATTTTGTTTTACCGGTTAAAATTAATGGGACAACTCCTTTATATGCATTAGCCGATACGGGTTCTAGTGTGAGTATTATGCCTTATCCATTGTATCATAAGTTAGGATTAAGAGACCCTACACCTAACAATTCTAAACTCACTATGGCGGATAATTCTAAGGCAAAAGCAATGGGAGAAGTAAGAAATGTGAGAGTTCAAATTGGTTATCAAGCATTCTTGGCAGATTTTCTTGTGTTGGATGTTGCGGTTGATAAGGAACTACCTTTGTTGTTAGGTAGACCATTTTTAAGAACTTGTGAAGCTATAATAGATATGGGAAGAGGTACCATGACAATTGATGATGGAGTTCTTAAGAATACTTACTATCCAAAGCCTAGAGGGGGTAGTAATGGAGATGATAATGATGAGGACCAAGAGGAGGATTACCTTGGTTGATTTGAAGTAGGAAGGGATGAAGATGGTAAACCAAAGTTTGGTCCATGCACACCTAGTTTCTTTGATATTGAAGATGAAATGGAAAGAGCTCTAGCAATGGAGGCTTTCTTTAATCCGTTTAAAAATATTTTTGTGTTTAACAAGTTGACAGATTTTCTTGGATCTTTACCGGTCCAATTGAAGAACTTGGAATGGAGTTCCGAAGGTCATAGCACTTACAAAAGAGAAGAAGGAGATGGTGATTGGCATTGCAAATTTTATATCACATGTCCTAGTGAAAGGAACTTTGCACGAACTTTCAAAACTCAAAAGACTACTAGGAAGTTGGCAAACAAGTATCGTGGAGAAGACATTCTTAGGAATGAATATTTCTATGGATGAAGAAGAAATGATCACAAGAATAAAGCACATCTTGTGCTAGTTTGTTTGTTTCGTACATTTTATTTTTCATGCATTTTATTTCATGTTTTTAAGTTTTATGCATTTCATGTTTAAATGAGACTATTTATCTATCTATTTATTTAGCTATCTATTTATCTATTTATCTTTTTATTTAGTTTTAGTTTTTAGAGGTTAAGTTATGTTTTAGTTTTAAGTTTAGAAATAGAAGTAGATGACCAAAATTTTTGGTAGACAAAGTGTGTTTGGAATACATACAAGATAATAAGTTTGAGAAAAGAAAAAGCTACTAGCACTTGTGTCAAGTTTAGTAGTGGAGAAAAAAACTTTGAAAAATCAATTTCATACCAAACCGAACGGATGGATTCACAACTGATCAGATGGAGTTGAATATATAAACCAAAATTTTCAAAAACTTAAGAAAAACACATACACACAATCCACCAAAAATTGGGGTTAAAAATTCGACCATAAGAAGTTGTTAGAAGGTTGCAGGAGTGATAATTAATCATCAATGGCATCAAGTCAAGTAAGTTATATCATTAATTTTGTTCAATTAAGTTTTAATTCGGATGATTGAAATTAGGTCACGAATTGGGTATTTTTGAATTAGTTCGAATTGAGATGTAATATTTTGGGGATAAGTGATTAGATGATAGGAGAAGGAATTGCAAAAAGAATTAGATCAATTGGTTAAGTTTTTAGTAAGAATTCATTGATTGAATTTTCGGATTGAATTGGTTATAATCTTTGGAGCTAGTTTATTTGCAATTGATGAATCCCAGAAGTTATATGATTGATAATTAGTGATGTTAGGATATTGCATTGTTGATTAGAGCACTAATTGGGAGATTTTAGTAGATGATGTTCTTGGTTTTTATAGAATCATTAGGTTGATGATTGGAAATGTTAAGAATCATTGATAGGAGAGTTTGGATGTTAGAAGTACTCATGAATGAGAGATTACAAGTTAGAAAGAAGTTCGGATTGATTGGGAAACGTTTAAAATGGATTTAGGATGAATGTAGTTTGCAGAAAACTCCAACTGAATCAGTTGCGAGTTGCAGCCGATCGGTTGGAAGTGTGCCAAAGTTGCATCCGATTCGGTTGGACCTCAAACCGATCGGTTGGACGCCTCGGAAAAATTTTTGACAATTTTTGAAAATATGTTTTCTAGTTTCTAAATTGATTGATATTAGTTCTTATACTTATATACTAACCTAATTTGAGATTTCTTTCAGGGAAATGTTGCAAGATTGGGACGAAATCCGATTGTTAACAAGTATTTGAAAAGGAACAAGAGGAAGAGGATTACTTTCAGTTTGAAACCGGAGTCTAATGAAAATGTTAAGTTTTCTCATGTGCAAAACAAAGATGAGAAGAATGCGTATAGAGAACGTCTTTCAAAACTTCAAGAGAGGAAGATTGCTAAGCCAAGGTTGATTGATTGGGAATTGCTTGAGGAGTATGAATGTGAGGATCAATTGAGGAGCATGATGACTATGATTTATGTGTATCCTGGTGATGGAGATAGGTTTGAAGATTATTCTTGGGAAAGAGCTTTTAGTATTCGTGAGGATGTTTACAAGGAATGGTGTTTGGAGTTCTTTTCTACTTTCTACTTTGATAGAAAGGTAAATGATGTTCTTGGGGATGTTTGTGTTTGGTTTAGATTGTGTGGTCGCGAACATGCTTTATCTTTGCCAAAATTTGCAGTTGCACTTGGTTTGTATGAGGAGAGTGAGATTCAACATACGTTGTTTGGACCACATTTTGTGAGTCTAGCTAGAGGTAATGATCAATACACGGGTATTGATGAATATTGGAATAGAATTGGTGATCCAACTTGTCTTAGGAGAAATTCTTCTAGGATTAGGAATCCATTGTTGAAGGTTTTACAAAAGTTGATTTCTTGGGGATTGATACATAGGAGCGGTGGACAAGACAAATGTAGTCAACCGGACCTATGGGTGATGAAGTTGTTGGAGGAAGACAAGAATGGGAATGTGGCATGGATTATTGCCGAGTATCTTTCGAAGAGAGCACCGGGGATTAAGAAACAAAGTGATGTTTGTGGAGGTCATTATGTGACCACGTTGGCTAAAAATCTTGGGTATTTTAATGATGATGAGTTGAGGAAGTGTAGAGTGAGATTGAAGAGTGAGATATGGGATGCTTTTAGTTTTGGGAAAGCATTGGATAGGATTAACAAGACTTTGGGACCTTGGATCGAACCAAGTGTGGGGGCACAATCCGGAGCTTATGCGGGAGCACCATCACAACCTCAAATGGGGAGTTTTCCGGGTAATACCCAAAGTGGTTTTGATTCAGGATGGGGTGATTGGAACCGTGAATTAAATGCTATTGAGTGTAGGGACGTTTGGAGAGATTCAATGCAAATGAGGAATAATTACAACTATGATTATTCCATGCCTATGATCCAACATTTGGCACGAGATGCCAATTAAGAGGTACCTCCCTACAACCCACCAAATGTTCCACCATACCCTTTACCATATTCTCCATACCCTGGACCATACCCCTATCCTTATCCTGGTTATTCACCATTTCCCGAGCCATATCCTCCATACGGTAGACTTCCCGAGTATGGTAGTTCAGGTGTTAATGTGGGTGGACCAAGTTTTAATCCTGGAGGATCGAGTTATGATGTTGGAGTTTCGTCATCAAGAGCTGGTAAGAAGAAGAGACGAGTGGTGGACGAGGACGAGTTCATTCGTTCCGATATGAGTTATTGATGGTAACATTTGATCACATGGATTATGGTTGGTTTTAAAAACAATTATGTGTTGAACAATTTCTATTTCTATTATCTTTAACTATTTCTAGTAGGATTTATAACTTAATTTTCTATTTATTTGGTTTAGATATGTTTTTGTTTGTGTTTGTTTGGTTGTTTCGTATATTTTGCAGTTTTCTTGCAGGGGTTTTATTACGGAAGCATATAGTTGATCAACGTTTGGAGTAGGTAAACTCATTTGCTTATTATGATTAAATATGCATGTTGCGTATTTAACTCTGGTATTTTCTAAATTTTTCCATTTCCTTTACTTTGAAGTTATTTTTTTTATTTACATTGAGGACAATGCAAAACTTAAGTGTGGGGGAAGGAAGAAAATAGAAAAATTGCATAATTTTTAAATTTTCGTTTTAGAGTCGCGAACTTTAGTAACTAGTAGTAGTTCGCCCTTCATATTTTAGTTAAAACAAGGTTGATTTCATGGTATATAATAATGATATTTTTGGAGAATAAATTCAAGTTTTAAAGAGCAATTTGTCTCGGAATTGATAACATTTGCTAGTACAATCTTATACCCTTATTACTTTAAATTGTAAGGATAAGTTTTTTTTTATGAGAATAGCATTTCTTATACTATTTACATATTTCATGATGAGTGTGCCGGTGGTTGTGTTAATTCTAGAACTTGTACTTGTTATGCATTACGGTTAAAATCATTTTAGAATGATAAGGATATATTCATATGATAAGAGGCAAACTTAGGAATAAAACCAAATGGCCATCTGTTTACAAAATAAATTTTTCTAACCACATTGGTTAGTTAACCTCGTATTTGGAACCCATTTGTTAGCGTTTATCTTTAGCGCTAGATACCCTTAGTTTCACCCTTTGAGCCATCCTTTTCATTTTGTTAAATCCGGAAAAAATACAAAAAGATTTTACACTTTAAACCTTAGCCTAACCCTTGTCAAAGTCTAAATGGTGGATTGCTAGTTGCTTGGTTAGTTTTTGATGATTATTAGTTAGCCACACTTCACAACTCATGTGTGTGCCATTCCAACAAAGATGAAGGTGAGTAACTTCGTGTTTTGTATTTTTTGAGGTGTATGCTTATGCGAAGTGTGGGGGAGGTGATATATATATATATATATATATATATAAAGTCATCGCAACTATAAGGTGACAAATATAGCCAATGTGTTATATTATTATGAATAAAGAAAGTTATGAGATATGTTGTTAGCCAATGTGCTAAGTTTGAAGAATATTTTTATGGTGAATCGATGTATCAACATGTGGAAGTTGAAGAGGAGAAAGATTGTAACTATTATCATTTTTGGGTTTGTGAATTATTTGAGATTAGCAACTATGGGACTTAGACTTTGATTTTATTTTTCTTTTAAAACCAATTTCATAAATATTCCCATGCCTTATCCCTACCTTTTTGACTTAGTGTAATTATTTTGCACGAAAGTTTATAAAACCCTTAGCCTAAACATTACAACCCGAATAAAAGACCTCTTTGATGAATTATTCTATTGTTTTGATACTTCTACAAGCCTATGGTAAGAAACATAAATCATGACTGTGCAATGAGTGATCTATTAATCGTTATACATATTGAGTAATGAGTGAATTTCAAATTATCTTCGTGAGGTACTTAGAATTGTTGTCAAGCTCTTTATTCACTTGATTGAGTTCAAATAAGATATTTGCACTATTGCCATTGAATTCAATTTTCTTTTGATTAAGACCTGCTCGAGGGCGAGCAAAGCTCAAGTGTGGGGGATTTGATAACGCTCAAATTTAACATATTTTTAGTCGCGTTATTGTTTGATTTATGAGTGGAAATTGGTCATATTTGTATATAATTGTTACTTAATCGTGGAAAAGTAATTATACATGCAAATATAGCCAAAAGCAGGTAAAAATGATTAAAAGATGAAGAAATGGAGTGGACATGCATTTTTGGAGAGTTTCAAGAGGATCAAGGAAGAAAGAAATGTTGCATGGACAATAGGATTTGATAAAGACAAGTTTACTACACGAAATTATCAAGGAAATATCAAGTTCTAATGGACAAAGTCATGCCACGAAGAAAAATATTGCATGCAACGTAAAACGACGAAGAAAAGACATAGAAACATGTTCAGACTAAATCCAACCGAT
The DNA here is from genome assembly GCA_030686995.1 of Artemisia argyi. NCBI lineage: Eukaryota > Viridiplantae > Streptophyta > Magnoliopsida > Asterales > Asteraceae > Artemisia > Artemisia argyi. Next base: position 16,622,283 of record CM060682.1, on the reverse strand, counting down.
CGGTTGCAACCCGCAACCGGATTGGCTGGAAACATGCCAGGATTGACCATCCGATCGGATGGCGAGAAACCGATCGGTTGGTGATAACTGAAGTTACAAGTTTTGCATTTATTGGCGAATTTACTCCCCATAATCATGTGTGGCTGATCATTTCTGCTTATTTACTGAGGATGGACGTTTTTACTTGAAGGATAAGTGTCATTAAGCTATATAATGAGCACTTAGGGCCTAGAGTTACTTGTACCACCATTATCTAACTTAGTATTACACCAAATCTTGTTAGTTTATCTTATATTGCCTGAAAGTTTACTAAGTGTTGTAAAAACGTCCAGAACGTGTTGAGTTAGAGTCTCAAGCATTGGTTCGAGTGTGGAGTTGTTTACTCACACTGGTGAGCAATTGGAGGAGTGTGGTTGCTATAGTTCCACAAGTTTACTCATTGTAATTCTCAAGACTAGGTACACCTTGATACTTATAATGAACAATTGTTACTTTAAGTTTTATGAAAGTTTTCTTATTTACTTGTGTTTTAATATGATTGCTATGGAGTAATTTGTGATATACTTGTGTATATGATGTGATTGGTTAATGGAGTATTATTTTTATGAAAAAGGTGATGAATGAAAACATATATATTTTTATGAGTTTGTTGATATAACATCTTTTCTTGCTTAATTTGTCGGTAAAAACAATTTCTTGAAAAATAGGTCCGAAAGGATTTTCAACTTGTTTTTATTCCAAAATATTAATGCACCAAATTAGTATGGAATAGGATGCTTGACAACCATCTTATTTACTTATTAAAATAGATTTGAGACGATTTCATCACGAAAAAGGACCGAAAGGATTCGTAGGAATTCATAAGAAAAGAATTGATTTTCTAAACAACCATGTGTTTATAGGATTGTCATACTAATTTGATATGTCCGAAAGGAGTCATTTAGGTGATAGAATTCTTAGTAGTAGTGAAAACATGACATACATCATAGATTGTATAACTACTCATTTTTAGTTGCGCATCATAACAAGTTTTACACCAAACTTCGTACTTAAATTGTTACGATACTCCTAATTACCAATCAAGGAATTATACACAAGTATATGTTTAGTTTTTATTGAGTTTCTTTTAAATTAAGATTTTACATAAATTTGGATTGACAACCCTTATTTAACAAACGTTTTTCTTATTACTAAAACTACCAAATCCCTTTGGACGATCTCGACTTACCCATATTTATTACACCGGACGAGTATACTTGCTCGTATGTGCTAGATAATAATCGGATAATTCATGTTTATAAATTTTAAAACTTGTACTAATAAAACGCACATCAGTATCGAACCAAACAACCTCATTATAATTATAAGTATTATACAAAAGGCGCACCCGGGTTTGCAAAACTTTTAGGCCCGTTGGATAGAAGCGTATGCGGCCCGCCATGGCTGCAAACACGACATTGTGCTGCCCCGCCAAGAACGGGTCGATTTCACCCTTCATCACTTATAATATAGTGACATTATATCCATAAACAGGAATGTCACCTGTCAATAATGAAATCATACATTACCAGTATAGAAAAAATACATCAAAATTCTGATTCTAATGCAGTGATATCCAAACCAGTATTCATCACATAACAATAAGCTAATGCAGTAATATACCAAATTATAATAAGCTGGTATTTTAAGGATCCAGCAAAAGCAAAACATATCAAATACCCAATAACACCTACAATCAAACAGATCCTTATAACAATTAACAACCAACATATCGATAATATTAACTACTAATTATCTATTCCAATCACCTCGAACACATAATATATCTCTGATACACGCTCAGATCCTGTACAAACCCCAAAAAATTTAGGGTTTCATTTTTCATGATCTAACATAACAATAAAATTAACATAGTCAATCGCAAACAACAATGACTAATTCAACGAAACCCTAAATTGAAATTAAGTATCATACGAAACCAAACTCTAGAAAAGTATAAAAAGTTACCAGTGTGTAACAATAAAAAAGAAAAATATGGTTATCAAGAAGCTTCAAGAATCGGATGTGGTTAAAAAGTGGCTGACATTAAAGCAATTGTACTGGCGAAAACCCAACCACATATCCATGCCTCTAAAAAAGCCAGTATTACCCCAATTAAAAATGAAAAATAATCGACTACTGTAGATTTCACTGTAGCTATACTCACATAAAACACTATAGATGCTCCGATCCGTTTTGTGCTTCGGTTTTTTTGGTCCGACGGAGCGCCGGTAAACCGGTGAAGGTGTGAGAGGAGGTAACGGATCTTCGGAGCCGGGTGGTAATAAAGGGAGTGGGTTTGGGCAAACGGGCCCAAAAGTTGCTACAGTAAAGAGAGGGGGACAAAAACACGGGTTTCAGTATATTGTATAATTGAACTAAAAGATTTCATTGCTAATCATGAAGAGGACTATAAGTAGTTAACATGATCCATTTAAGTAATTGATTTTATAAGTACAACTCTAAAGCTAATAAACATCAGTTCATTTTTCTTTTCTTTGAAAGGCCAGATATTATCAAAACAACAAGCAAAAAAAACATAGTCGCCTCATGGGAACAACAGAAACATAAACAACCTCTAAACACCAAAACAACCGAATTACATAAACAAAACTAAAAGCGAACAAGGACCAACAACCACATGAGGAATGTGTGTAGTGTAGGTCTATTTGCCAAAAACCTCACCATTACACACTTTCTAGATATGTGTCACAACGACCCGAAACACAAGCATAAATTTAGATCAAAGACGCAACCCCATTACACCACTCGACCCAACTGTACTCGAAACTGTTGCACCTATGCAAAATCCAAAAGAAAGATGTAAGTTGAATCTCGAACACCAAATCAGCAGCAGCCGACATCTGTTTAGCCTGAAAAACTTTATTATTTCGAGCTTTTCATATGAGATAAAGCGAAGTCCAGATCACAGCTTGCCAATGCAAATGTAATTTAGCCGACCAAAGACCCACCAAATTAAAGACATCATCTACACAAGAACAACCAAAAGAGCCAATATTCCACCAAGCACAAATACTTGACCAAACCAATTAAACAAATTTGCATCGAACCATACTGTGATCTATAGATCTACATTGAGCACAAATTTTTTTAATTATGAAGAACTCGAATTTAGATTATCAATAATTCACATAGATAGCAAATTGAGAAAGAGATAATGTCTTAAATTTGAGATGTGACTTTGGTAATGTCAAAATCAGAGACGGGTGAGCACCAAGAATATCATCCCTAGAAGGACTACTGGTGTTATTTTTCAAAGTCGGGGGACTACCGATGTTATAATTTTTTTCAAAGTCGATGGACTGTTAGTGTTATTCTTTTTCGAAGTTAAGGATTGTTGGTGTCATTTTTGTTAACCTTAGAGACAATTTGTGCAAGAAAATAGTTTCAGGGACTATAGGTGCATTATTGGGCAAAACACAAGGACGACCCTCTTTTATTCCTGATTATGAACAAGCTTCATCCAATCGAATTGCAATGGACAGAACACGACATGTTGATTTTCATCATCGTTGCATTATGGCACACATCAAATATCGTATCTTTAACTGTTTCTTAAATTGCATGAAATGCAGTTGTGAATAGTGATTGCACCCAAAGAGTTTGATGAAATGCCATAATGAATGACGCCACAATGTAGTTGTTTTTCGTAGTTCATATACATTTATGATTTAACTAAAGCATAACAAGGACATGTTAGAACTAATTACTTAAAACTAGTGGCCAAGTGGTTAGGCATATCATAGAGGTGTTAGGTTCAAACGTCACCAGGTACTAAGACTATGTTTTTCAACAATCTATCACAACACAATCTCTTATTAAAATATTATTTTCTTAGTCCACCTATACAACCAATCTTAACTTTTTTTCCATTTAGTAACAACCCAACCTAACATATAATATTAGTTCTTTTATATTTAATTTTTTTACAAAGAAAATATGCATAACCATTCATGTTATGACATTTGGCAGATTGGGTCAGAAAAATGAAAGTCACCAAGTGGCGTTGTTGCATTCTCTTTTCAATTTTGTACAAACTCAATATTATATTAAGTATTTATTTGATTTTGTACTCGAACCGATTGGTGACTTTTACTAATAAACATAGTCTAATATTCGAGGTTGCTAGGGAAGGGGTCGGATATGGTCACGGTGACAAGGATACTTCGGTGAGGCCGTGTACATCTTAGTCAAAGACTAGCCCTCATTAGGTAACCCGGAAAACATTATCCGTTTACTATAACAGTAACATTTTGAACTAATTAGTAATTACTGAAAGTCTTAAACTATGGGACCGAAAAGCCGGATTTTTAGTATGGCTTATATAACCTACTATTGGATTATGGTGATGTTAAGAAAAATGTGGCAGCATTAGTTAAGCAAACAGATTATAGAAACCTTATATTCCAGTATTAACCTCATTTTCATAGACACGTATTGGATTATAGTTAAAAAAAAAAGCTGTAAAAAGGACCTTATGGAAAATATGCCAAATGTATTAAACTCATGAGCCCGAAAATAAGCTAAAACAAACACCCCGTTAATATTCTTTTGCTATTTATTGCTTCAATACTTGACATTATGACTCTGTAAACAAATTGAAAAATATAGGAAATCGACAATGACAGTAATAGCCTGAGCTAAACAGATCTCGTTTGTCTAGTTGTACCAGAAGTATTAGCCTTGTACAGAGTATACAAGACTGCTGCAACAGTTAATGATCGTGCTCCAGCTCCCATTCCGTAGAAAAAGGTCTGCCAATCATTCCCATCACTAGATGCTTCAGAGTTTGGCGAAGATGATGGCACATGCACAGCTCAACTAGTGCAAATTTGGTTCAATGGGAAACCACATAGTCTCTTGTTCCCTAAATAGGATGTCTCAGAAAACGTCTGAAACAGGGAGCCTGTTGGGATTTTTCCTTGCAATTGGTTGTATGAAAAATTCAAAGCAGAAAGGAAAGAAAGACTGGTGAGCACAGATGGGATTTCTCCGGTTATTCTGTTTGACGACATGTCCAATGCTTCTAACTGACTCAAGGCTCCAATAGATGGTGGGATAGAGCCTGTGAATTCATTATGTGATACGTTGAGAAGATACAGAGCTTTGAGTTGGCCAATTGTTTCTGGTATTACACCTGAAAAATGGTTACTTGATATATCAATGGTTTTGAAAATTGTCAGGATTTTAACCAACTCCAACTCGAATCCTTTGACCGTGACTGTCACAGTATCTTGATAGTTAGAGTCTTGTGACAATATATAGCTGAGTTGCTTCGTACTAGTTCTATTCTCAACAGTCATCATAGCTCCCCATTGACTGAAAAATTCTGGTGGGACCACACCATTAAAGTTATTGTGAGCTATGTCTAAAATATGAAGATTTGACCAGTTGTGTTGGCCTTTACTGCAATCAACGGATCAATTTAACCTGTTTGATCGGAGAACAAGAACATGCAAGTTGGTATTGTTGCCCAAAGAACATGGATAAGTGTCATTTATCCAGTTGTTCCCAAGGTTTACCACTTGTAGCCTTCTGCAATTGACAAGAGATTGCGGAATCTTCCCTTCCAAAGAGTTTCCCTGCAGGTCTAGAGTGTTCAAGCTACATGTTGTTGGAAATGTTCCCTCAATTTGACCTGTCAGACCATTGTTTGCCAAGTTCAGTACCCCAATACCATAACGAAATTCAATCAAACACCGTGGTATCCTTCCGGTTAAACGATTGTTTGACAAATCAAGGACCTGAAGGTTGGTAGCATTGCATATAGTGCCAGGGATCGTCCCAGTGAGCAAATTGTTAGAAACCGATAAGAAATGGGCAAAGGTGAGGTTTCTCCCAATGCTTTCTGTGACTGACGAGTTGAAAAGATTGTTTGAATAGTCGATGAGGGCAGCGCTTTGTGGCGGTATCGGAATCGCCCCACTAAGATGATTGGAATGCAGGTCGAGTACATCAAAATCAGGAAAATTGTAGGGCTCTTGGAGGCCAGTTAACTTGTTATGTGAAAGGTTCATTAGTGAGATATATCCATTCCCAACTTCCCATATCCAATTTGGTATTTCTCCTTGAATTTTGTTGTCTGAAAGATCAAGAGTTACCAAAATTGAGTAATTTCGTAGATTAGGGAACTTCTGAAGATTGCACGAAGCCATTTTTAATGAGTGTAAATTTGGAAGGTGAGACACGAGAGAGCTGTTGCTGCTTGTTAAAACTGAAAACTTGTTGAATGAAAGATCAAGGTCCTTTAGGTTTCTGAGACCCTGAAAATCTTTAGGTTCAATTACACCACTCAGGTTGTTTGATGATAGTATGAGGCCACCAAGTTGTCCAAGTTTAAAATATGACCTGGGAATTTCACCTTTCAATTTGTTACTGCTTAAATCAAGCCAGTGCAATAATGGTACAGACGAGTTTGAAAACTGTGGCAGCAGACCATCAAAATTGTTGTTGTAAAGATATATCTCTATCAGATTTGGCAGAGAGAACAAAGATGAAGGTTTGCTTCCATTGAAACTATTGAATCCTAAATTAACCGAAATAAGATTATTAAGATCTTGAAAGTTATCAAAAGGAATCATACCCGATAAACCATTTCTTGAGAGGTCAATGTAAGTAAGATTCTTGCAGAGTTTGAATGACGGAATTTCGCCAATAAACTTGTTTGAAGACAAGTCTAGGTATGACAACTGAGTGAGGTTTTCCAAGGATTTTGGTATTACTCCGCTGAAATTACTCCATTGCAGCTCAATTCTTGATAAATTCTTTAGACTTCCAATAGATTTTGGTATCTTCCCTAATAAATTTGTGTTGCCAAGAACTAAAGTTTGAAGCGATCCATTTATAGGAAAATATGGTAAAGAACCATAAAGATTCGTGTTATCCGATAAATAAAGAATCTGTAAACTTTCCAGCTGGAGGACCTTTTTGGGAAATTTTCCAATCAAGTTACAAGCAACAAGATTCAGTATTGTCAGATTCTTGAAATTTGCAAAGAAATCCGGAACTGGAGCACTCAGATCGTTCGAAGCCAGACGAATTACCGAAAGTGATTGCAGCTTTTGAAGGGACTCATCTAAAGGGCCTAAAAGTTGACAATTTGACAAGCTTAAAACTTCCAAATTAGGCAAAGATGATGATAAACCCTGGCACCAATCGAGTTCATGTGATGACATGTTCATATAATCCATATAAAGACCCCTTAGACGTGTGAGGTTGCGAACAAGTGTGGCTAAACTTGGGTTTTCGAGTTTCAGTGGCCGAAATTCAAAAGAGAAAGATGAAGAGAGATCAAGAACTTTTAGCCTTCTCAGCTGTGACAGTTCTTCTGGAATTTGGCCTGAAAACATCGAATTCTACAAGTTTAAATACAACAAACTTGCAAGACTTCCAAATCTTGTAGGAATCTTGGTGAAATTGAAGTTATTTTCTGCAAGATTCAGGCTTTCAAGATTCTTTAGACTAAAAAGAACACTGGATTCATCGATTCCACCAGATATCGCTTCATTGCTTAAGTCTAGACGAATAACCTGAACCTTGATTCTGCAAGTGACACCTCCCCATGAGCAGCAATCCGTGGCATTTGGGTTCCAAGACACTAGCTTTGTTGAAAGTGAAGAATTGAACTGGAGTTCGTTTTTCAATTGGATCAAAATTGTTTGGTGGTTTATTCTGTTGGAATTTTAATATCATGACAATCATATAAAATAAACCAAACACATCAAGAGAGCATAGCGGAAGCGTTATAACAAGATCATATAACATGTAATTAATTAATCAAATATAAAAGTAAACGTACCTTTGTGATTGATGAGTAGGGATTGCACCAGGCTTTACCTCTCGAGGGATCTAGAGAAGCTTACAACCCCCACCAGGTAGTGTACCTGATCGATGTAGTATAGTATAATAACAAGTACCGGGGGATTGATCGTTCAACTAGGAATAGTGTCGCTAGGATTAGAAAACCTAAAGACTAGGTCTAGAGATGAGGGATGATTCTTTTTTGTATTTTTATATTTTTATGAAAGCAATTAAAAATCTCGATTTTGAAGGAGTGGGCGGAATTAGTTGCTATTCAATTAACTCAATAACTAAAGATGCAGTCAAAATAAAATACTAAAAATGAAAACAAACTAAATTAAACTAGAGGTGTGAGCAATATATGGGAGAATTGTGTTTACTTAGATTTCACTACTCCCTAGATATCTTTTACAGGTTAATTACTTGTTACAGTTGCGTGGATGATGGATTGTATTCCTTAATACCATTCATGGGGTGGCGTACTTACTTCCCCAATCCTATAAGCGCCTACTTCACTCCTATGTCAAGCCGGCTAAGAAGCTCCTAACATGGGATCACTAGAATTTGCTCATGCATTAAATACAACCAATAAAACCTAGTACACATCGGTTCATGTTTCTTAAGACGTTCAAGCATGTTACACAATGGAGATCTGCCAGTTTTCTTAAGCCTAACATTGAAATCATTCATCCAATACAACTATAAACAAGCAATCAACCTATAATTAACATCTAGGTTTCATTACATCTAAGCAAACACATGAAAGATCTATCCTAGCATGTTAAAATCAAGACAAGCATAAGATATATTCAAACAACACATAGACATATTGAATGAATTGAAAGAGGACTTATCTCAATTGAACATGAAAGGTTTCAAGGGGTGAAAACCCTTGAAAATGCAGTTAAAAATGACCTAGGGTTTACAAAGTTTGACCCTAGTATTCTCCACACAAGTTCCTCTCTAATGAATGAAAAATTGAAAAGTATATATAGATTCTGATAGGTGACGGCGTCAAGAACAAACTTTTGACGCCGTCATCTCGCCGCCAAATAATTTCTCGGACTGCCTAGATCTGGGTTTGACGCCGTCATGTGTACTCCTTATGCAGGCCGTCACCAAAAATGCTCTTGACGCCCTTCTCTTGACGCCTTCAGGTTTTCTCTGGGTCGTCACGGATTTTACTCTTGACGCTGTCACATTCTTCTTCTTGACGCCGTCAAGTACTGTTCTCAGCATGGAAAATTAAGTATTTGCCGTTTTCTTCACTTTTATGCTCAAAAAACGTCCAAAATGCTTCCTTTTCCAGAATTCACTCCCAAAGTACCTAAAATCACAAAAGGAACGATTTAGGGCAATATTTGATCAAATAAATTCAATTCCGGGCTTAAATGACCCCTTAAAAGTGGTTCATTTTTCGCCTCATCAGTGATTCTAGCCCGAACAAGAATCAAATATAATCTTTAACTCAAGAACCCTAATTAGGGTTTATGTGAACAAATCCAAGAAACAAACAATGATGTGTTTGATTCACGATCTTGCACACACGTACTACTTCAAGTAAACGTTTATGCAAGTAAAGCGAGCACAAACACTAGAGAATACAAAGTTTTGACTCCCTTAAACTTTAATGGGGTGTCGAAAAATTGTAAGGAGAAGAGAAGATAAAACACACAAGATTATGTGTTCAAGTTCTGAGAAAACAATGAAACCTTGTGTGTTTATATAGGATAGAAAACTTGGAACAAAAGCTTCACCAAGCGATGTGGGATACCCTTAGCCAATCGACCCTAACCAACCCACAAGGGTTCTAGAGCCTTCTTGACATTCCAATTTTCATCTATAGTCCCTTTCCATTTATTCGTCTAATGGTCGTTAGCCTTTTCCATTAAATGTTAACGATCATTACGTGTTTACGTTCTAATAATTAATATAACATTTATATATAATTATTATTCATTTACTTTTCATACGTAAAGTGTGCAATCCCGTGATCTCGAGTTCGATCCTAACATACAACTACTAAAATAATGTCCATAATCTAACGGCTCCCACTTGGACATATTTTAATAGTGTAATCACATCGGTTAACGTCTTGCAACACGCCGATGCCTCTAGTACGATCTCGAGTAAGGCTCCTGGAAAAACCTTTTAATGATTTCTCAATATTATTATCCTTTTGTTTCTAATACCACGTTAATAAGGATACGGATTAAAGTCATTTCTTAATTAACCATTCTTTTTCTCGTTGTTTATGATTGATCAAGATTACCAAATCTTTTGAACACATTCAGGGAGATCTTGGGTGCGGCCGTACATGCATCTTACCAACCCTACGAGGGGCCCAGCAGTATTAAACTCCAAAATAAATTTGAAGGAACAAATTCTATCTTGACTACAAGCGAAACCCACAAACTTTGTAACACTTCCGAAAACAACCCTTATGACTACCAGTTACGTATAGCGTTAAGTTTTTCCACAAAAATGTACTACATTCATGACGCTTATCTTGCATCTCAAGTCTAAGGATAACTTCTCATGATTTACTTAATGACAAAATCCATAAAGTAACATCATGTAGTTGGGATAAGTCCTATATTCGGTATCATTGAATATCATCTGAAATGGCATGACTACGCATCAATATACTTTAAGTATATTATACCAACCTTCAAGTTTGTCTTGATTTAATAATATTCCCATATTATTAACTGACAACGGACAATTTAGAATAACATTTATTCATGGATTAAACATGTAAATACATGATATAATATATTATAAATTAAACATACCATGTATTTAAATTTATAATAATTGTTTAACATCCCTTACCCAAATAGTAAATAGATCAATGCATGATAACTCTTGTTGATGAATTATGTCTCAAGTAATTACATTTATACTTGTTGAAAAGACATAAATCATCCAACTTTGATCTATCGAAATTTTAAGAATACTTATTTCAAGAATTCAACTAGTGAAGTTCTTGTATGTGCATAGTCAACTATTTTGATAATGCCATATTTCATAAAAATGTGAGACATCCTTAACCACCAATTTATGATAATTAAACTTCCAAACATTTTAAAGTTTAAAGTATTCTTTATTCTCTTAATGTATAATGCAACATTTGCTTTTAGTAAGCACAAATAGTACATATAGCCAAGGATGAAATCCTTACCATAACTAGTATTGAGTGTCATCTCAATTTCATTAGCATCATTGTATGCAAACAACAATATGCTCTTAATAACTTTCCGTAAACATTAATATCTATTGTGTAATGTTTGATGCCCTTCAAACTTTCAGGTTTGTTGGCTATGACAATTTTCACAACAATTGAAAAATTGTTCATCTATAGAATTTGGAAGCTGTTCCAGATTTAGGATGTGATTCTATAATCAAACATATTCTTTTTAGAATATTACACAAGTTATCTAATAACTTTTAATTAGATATTAATATTGCCAAATCATCTTGTAATCAAGCATGATACAACAAAACATGATGTTCATGAAAAATCTTTGAGTCATACTTAGATTTTATTCATGTTATACATATCCATTTAGAATTTCTAAATGATATATATCATGTTATATTAGATTCATTTACCGCACATGTTTCAACAATAAACATTCATTCCAATGTTGTATGTCTTATTTCCTAAATCTTACAAGTAAAGTTTCATTCCAAACTAAGACTTAACTTTTAACTTTTATAGAATGTTACTTTTTATATGTTCTAAAACATATATGATATAAGAAATTAAACATAATACTCCCACTAGCTTTTAAAAATACTTAGAAATTATCTTATTTCAATTATAAATCAAAACATGAATTTATTAATTAAACATAAGAGTAATCTTCTAGATGCATGCATTTATCCATCCATGGATTATTGCACCTTGTACACTTTCAAAGATTTATTTGAATTCATAAACTCCTTTGATTAGTTATCGTCCTCGCTCAAGTAATCACTCAAGAAAGAGTTTTGATATTCCATTGTCAATTTCATAAATATGACAATCATAATCTTTATATATATTTAATGTGTTTATAATAGAATATTCAATCACAGTTAATTGCTTAAGTGTGATTAATAATCTTGTCATAAAATATGCATTAAATACGTGCACAATATTTTCCATATGATTTCTATACAAAGATTTAAACCACAGGGGTTACCTAATCTTTAAAGAATCTCATCTTCATTTTCTAGTCTAACTATTAAGATAAACCACATTTCTAAAATTGATTATCTTTATGGACATCATCTTAATCATTCATATCATGTATATTATACCCAATTTCATATTTGGTAATGTATCATAATTATTATCAGGTTTACAATAATCCTGTAAATCATAGCCCTTAGCATATTAATCAAATATCCGAGATATATTACTATTCTATGAATGATAATTCCATCATCTTGAGATTTAACATTTAAATGTCAAACTTTATTATAATGTTGAGATTTAACAAACTTCATCATGATATTTACTAGTGTATTTTAGAAGATTATGTATCTTGTAATTTTATCTTTTAAAGATCAAAACTCCCACTTGCTTTTAGCAATTTAAAGACTATCTTTAAATACTTAGCAAATAAAGCAACAATACAATGTTCTCTTTTGGGATATTACAAATACTTATTGACTGTTCCTGACTTTACTTTGTTAATAATCTCTTCATAAGCAGTTAAACAAATTTAGAACTTCAATTTAAGACTTAATGTAATTCATCACATTTCATCATATGATGATGTCTTGTTAATCTTCTAGGTTGGAGTTTTATTAAATATGTCCAAGCCATACTCAATATTTTAACCTTGACAACTTTTGGAAGAAAAGAAATCATAGTTATCTTTAATCAAACAATATAACAAGACTTTGATTTTCCTAACTGAACATACCATAAACATTTGGTATTTCATTAGTATTAATATTGTAAGACAATCTAACAATATTTAAGATAACCATATTCCTTTTAACTTGTCTATTTACCAACTAATTCATTTTAATGGTATAATAATTTTCAAGCCAATTACATGCTTTATAACACAAGTACTTTTGAAAAAGTCACTTCATGTCCATGTCTTTACAAAAAAACATAAACTGTTATAATCCCACTATACGTTATAAGTCATTTAACAATTTAATGACTTCATGTTTATGTCTTAATTAAAAAACATAACAAGATAACGTCTTACTTTATTATAATAAGTCTTGTAACAATTAAAAGACTTTATGTTTATATCTTTACAATGAAACATAAACATGTTTAACTAAAGTAATTATGAACACCATCTTTTGGTTTCAATAGTAATTTCAAGTTAATTTATTACTTCATAATGTAAATAACATTATTTCTTAATTTATTTATGCCATTACAAGAACACATAAATATTCAGATTGAAGTAGCATTAGATTACTTAATTAATTTATGTCATTCCAAGAATTCATAAATATACAAATTAAAGTAGTCTTGATATCATATTGACACATGTTCTAATAGGTAGCTAATTTAGAAAGTGCAAATTCTCATAGTTCAATTACATCAGTTGATCTGCTAGTAATGAAAATATGAAATTCACCTTGTTGTTGCAATCTAGCTAAGCTCTCACATAACATAAATTTTAACACCAAGTGTTTCTTGAATTAGATTAGTATAATTCATATTAGAACGTTATTCTCTTACCTTTTAGTCAAGAGAATCCATTAAATCATATCTTTATGAGTTGTTTCTTGCACACATTAAAGATAACATTTCTCCCACTTGTGCATGGAACAACCTCATATAGTTGATAAACAACACGCCATACATTTTTTTATGTGAGCAATATGATTGTGTCATAGATTTTAGCATAACAAGTAGATGTAGAACAACAATGTCTAGTAAGGAAACGTACAAGACTATCCTTAAAAGTATGAGTGTCTACACTTGGAAAGTAATTATCTTTAGCTACCAAGATGTCAAAGCTTGTAACTCCCACTGAATTAAAGATCATTACAATAATTCCTTATTCGGTAATAAGTACACAATACTCCCACTGAATTTGACAACATTGTAAATGTTTCATATCCAGTGAAAGAAAATAGTGTGCTTTTAACTTTCCTACACCTTTGAATGTCTATACGTAACAATTACTTATGCACTAAAGAGTGTATTCTACTACGTAAATGATGGACTATCCACCAAATGCTATTAACATGAAAAGTTGGGCATGCAATTTCTTCCTTAATAGGTCTACCATCGTACAATGTATGTAGTACCTTTAAAATAGTCAAAACAACTAGTTTGTTTTTAAACATTTTGCGGTAATTAGTCTAGCTTCTAATTATAATAACTCATAATATGTCATACATAATTTTCTGTTAACCAAATATCATATTTGTTACTAAGAATTTAATCACCGATTGAGGATGATGAAATCCCTATGGAAAATATTCGCAATTTTCTTAACTATTAAAAATTTTTTTGCTATGATTAGAATTTAGACATATCTAATATTCCTATTATCCTTTCTCATTCATGAAAAGAAATAGGATTGTATCTCACTCTTCTTTCATAGAAAGGAGACTTCTTTTGTCTTTTAAGTAAATTATTCTTAATCAAACATTTGTTTGAAAACAGAACGAGATCAATTTACCAAAGCCCAAAGTGCGTTTACGGTTTGAACGTTGCATTAATACATTAAAACGAATTACAAAATTCAATTTCAGTATTTTCGATAATTAGATCTTTAAGAAAATAAAATACCCATTGGTGAATATTCATATAAACCATAGTACTTTCTTAAAGCTAAGATCCTAATTGACATAGTACCATTACATCAGTTGATCTACTAGTAATGATAGTATTCAACAAGGTAATTGTCGAACAATAATTGCCAATATCATATTGCAATTCCTAGATTTATGGGATTTACAATCACAAAACTTTTGTATTGTAAGCATGTTTGTTCCCCATCTTAATGCCTTGAGTCCAAGATCTCACTTCCTACTCAATATAAGTCATCTAACTTAAAAACTGCAAACTCATAAATCCATTACATCAGTTGATCTGCTAGTAATGAAATTATGAAATTTACCTCTCCATTGCAATCTAGCCAAGCTCTCACATGACGCAAACTACAACTTCAAGTGTTCTTAATTAGATGACATTTGACTTAATTTTATAAGGGTATTAATTTTGACGTGTGATCAAAATAATATATGAAGAAGCATGCATACAACTTCATATCATTGGTTTTATAAAACAATTTTATTACCAATTCACTAAGAGTAAAATAGCAAAGTTTTGATTGAGGTATCGGGTTCACCAATTAAAGAATTACCAACAATTATTATCCACTTATATCGTACTTTTGCATAAGCCCTAAAGCTTAGTGTTTCAGATAATCATTGTGGAATTGTGGTCAATTCACCCTTAAGATGACAGTGTACATGTAATGGTTGTTCGGTAAGTCTAATTTACACACAAACGAGCGTTAAGACAGAATGTTGTCTATCTAAGGCCACAATTTAATGCGAAGCCAACCTTATACCCATCTTATAGTGTGTAAACTTCGGTCGAGCCTATTTAACCATTACGTACAAAAACATCAATCAACAAACCTTTGAAATTTTGACTCTTAAAACCAAAACAATTTCGCTATTTATTTAGTCCATATTATTTTTCTATTCAAAATTTACCATTTTTCGTTCATAAACATGTCACACATAATAATAAACAAAAAACAAGTAATACATAATAAAAAATAAACAACCAAATAAACATATACATAACATAACAATTAAATATGTATAAACATGTAGCCAGATGCAAATTTTATTCAATAGTCCTATTAATAATCAAGTCTAGGTGTATAATGCATTTATTCAATTAAGGCTTTCTTCTTCAAAGGAAAAAGAGCCGCATACATCGATAAATCGATTGCGTAAGCCAAAACTAAACAAACACCACACAACACATAATTGATTACTTAATATTGGAGTCTTCCCCAATTTGACATCTATTAATAAATTTACATGTTTCTATTTAATTTAACAATTAATTAATATATCCAATTTAAACTATTTAAATTTTCACAAAATAAAATCCATGAAAACATGCACTTTTCATGGATTATGCTTAACAATTAACATATTGCACCAAGATCGTTTACTAAAACGTATAAACAATTACATGACAATCCTAGGGTTTCTAATCATATTAAAAATTAAAACCAAAACCCTGAAAGTCTATTAGGGTAAATCGACCCATAAAAAATTAGGGTTAGGAATCAAAAAACCCTAAAAACATGTAATTAAACGAATCAAGATTTAATTTTTATACGTTTTGATAATTAATTACACATTATAACGGCTCTAGATGCCACTGTTGGAATTATAATATCATGACAATCATATAAAATAAACCAAACATATCAAGAGAGCATAGCGGAAGTGTTATAACAAGATCATATAACATATAATTAATTAATCAAATATAAAAGTAAACGTACCTTTGTGATTCTAGCCCGAACAAGAATCAAATGCAATCTTCAACTCAAGAACCCTAATTAGGGTTTATGTGAACAAATCCAAGAAACAAACAATGATGTGTTTGATTCACGATCTTGTACACACGTACTACTTCAAGTAAACGTTTATGCAAGTAAAGCGAGCACAAACACCAGAGAATACAAAGTTTCAACTCCCTTAAACTTTAATGGGGTGTCGAAAAATTGTAAGGAGAAGAGAAGAGAAAACACCCAAGATTATGTGTTCAAGTTCTGAGAAAACAATGAAACCTTGTGTGTTTATATAGGATAGAAAACTTGGAACAAAAGCTTCACCAAGCGATGTGGGATACCCTTAGCCAATCCACCCTAACCAACCCACAAGGGTTCTAGAGCCTTCTTGACATTCCAATTTTCATCTATAGTCCCTTTCCTTTTATTCGTCTAATGGTCGTTAGCCTTTTCCATTAAATGTTAACGATCATTACGTGTTTACGTTCTAATAATTAATATAACATTTATATATAATTATTATTCATTTACTTTTCATACGTAAAGTGTGCAATCCCGTGATCTCGAGTTCGATCCTAACATACAACTACTAAAATAATGTCCATAATCTAACATATTCGACATTGGCCGTAAACCAAAATTGTATCAACCCTAAACAAGATCAGGTAAAAGGGTAACAAGAATATCCGAAACCAGATTTGGGTTTTCATTATGAACCAAAATTTAGACACAAATGAATAAATGATGTTTATGAAATTTGAAACCTTAGCAACTTTTAGTGCAGAAACGGAAACACTTATCTCCCTTTCTAGAAATGGCTTTAGTTTATATTTTCTAAATCTGTTTAATTATGATCTCATGATAAGCATTATATTTAGACAATTCTATTAGATTATATTTTATTTAGATTTGTTTTATAGAGTAATTCTAAACTTAATTCAACCTTGGACTTGGTCTTTCAAATTTACTTCTAGTTAAGTATTCACAATTAGACAAACCATTGACTTTGACGTTTACTTCGAATTCTGTTGAAGGGACAATGGTTACCTTATTGGCCTCAAAATTATTTACGCAACTAACTTCTTGCAGTAAAAAAACAGTTGATGACTGCTAACTGATTGTACAAAATAATCCTTCAAGTTGGAATACTTCCGACTTTGAGAATATTTACTTCATTCGTTTCATGAAAGTTAAAACTTTGTTTTAATATTAATGACTACTATCATTGTTAGTTTATATCGTTATAAATGAATTAATTTTACTTTATAATGATTTACAAGATTTGTTTTTATTGAAAGATGTTTGATATTCAACATACGTCGGACGGAAGTACGCTATTTTAATTTGATTGCCTAGCTTCTCATTGATGAGTTTGTTAGGAATAGACTTTATTACTTCAAGTGTCGGTCATTGAGTTTTGGTATAGGTTGCATTATTTTGTTATAACGTTTGTTATTTTATAAGTTTTGTAAGTTTTACGCTTTGTTTATAGGTTTGGATAAAGTAGAAGGGCTAAGTATGTAATATTGGCTAAGTTTAGAGAAGCCCTAATCCTTACCTATAAATAGCTATGTATAACCTCATTTTGAGGTTGGTTGGTTCACTAGTAAGATTATTTGTCTCTTATTTTCATTAGGTGTTCCTTCCACTCTCTCTCTCTACTTAATTTCTCTCTCTAGAATTCTTAAGTGATTATGTTGTTAAAATGGTGACCTAACAAGTGGTATCATTCGCCAAGGGATAATATAGGTTGAGTTAGGTTTGATTTGGTAGTAAAAACTTGGTTTTGTTGTGTATTTGAAAAAAAATGGTACTGTTCATCGCCTAGTTTTTCGAGTTAGGATTAAATTCTTAGCGAGTTAGGTGTTAATTTCACTTATCGAGTTAGGGGAATACTAAGTTCAATCGAGTTAGGGGTGAATACTAAGTTCTATCGAGTTAAGTGATCCATTTTTTCGAGTTAGGTGTTAATTTCACTTTTCGAGTTAGGTGAATACTAAGTTCTATCGAGTTAAGTGTTCCATTCTTTCGAGTTAGGAGTTAAGAATTCTTATCGAGTTTGATATTTTGGCGAGTTAGCCTTTATTTCCTAATCGTTTATCGAGTTAGGCGTATTGTGACTTCAACTAAGGGGAAACTCTGCCCAACTCAAGTCTATCTACCGAGTTAGGAATCTTGATTAAACTAATCGAGTTTGAAACCAACTTGAACATACCGAGTTTGAAACCAACTTGATGATACCGAGTTTGAAACCAACTTGAACATACTGAGTTTGAAGACAAATTGACCATACCGAGTTTGAAGATTCAAAGAACATACCGAGTTTGAAACAACATCTTAACATACCGAGTTTGATATCAAGTTTTTCAAATCTAATTACAACCTTTATTTATCTTTAACGATCTAAGTTTACCATAATCACGAAAGATGTCTCAACCACCCAATTATTGCTTTCCTCATTCTTCGCAACATCATCCGCAGTATCAACAATCGTATCAACAACCGCAACAACCGTATCAAAAACCTTCACAATCCCACGTTCAACAACAACCGTTTAATCCACTACATCATTACCTCATGATGCAACAACATCAAATCGTTCCTCAACAACAACCATATCAAATGTCTCAACAAAACACTCAGTTTTCTTCCAAACAACCTCACTGGTTTGACAGAATGTGTGAAGTTATTACAACTCAACAATCCCGACATGAGGTAGGATCACTTGAAACACCTCCAATGCTAACACCGGGAAACTATGTTCAATGGTCAAGTCGATTCTCACGATTTCTTGAACTTAAGAAACCTCATGGGAAATTCTTGAAACAAGTGATACTTGAAGGACCATTTGAGTGGCCAACAAGATTTGAAATTGGTGATCCAACTGCTGATCCTCCACGTCCTCCTGGTGATCGACCTCTTCCAGAATCTCAACTCACAGAAGAACAGAAATTACATCGTGAAGCTGATGAGTATGCAATGACTTATATACTTCAAGGAATACCAAATCCAATTTATCGAAGTGTCGATGCACAGAAAACAGCCAAAGCTATGTGGGAACATGTTCATCTCCTTATGGAAGGCACTCAATTGAACAAAGATGATATGGAATCCAAACTCTACATGGAATACACTGACATCACAATTGAACCAGGAGAGTCACTCGAATCCTACTATCATCGTTTCACAAATGTGGTCAATGATCTGGAACGTCACAAAATCACAGTACCAAGGATTGCAGTCAACTCCAAATTCGTTGGTAGTCTTGGCCCGGATTGGCATAAATATGTGACATTTGTTCGTCAAACAAAAAATCTTCATGATGCTCCATATGGTTTGTTGTATGATTTTCTGAAACACCATGAACCTGAAGTGGAAAAAGATAGAGCTCTACGAGGAGGATACACACCAACACCAACACCAAATTCTTTGGCACTCGTAGCTCAATCTCCCTATGCTCCACCACCAACGTCAAATCATGCGTATGTTCAAGAGCAGAACTACTTCAGTTATCCACAATCTTCTACCTCGAACCAAATGGTCCCTTATGATTCATCTCCACAGAATGCTTCCACTCAACTTGTTCCATTAAACAACAATGATGCAATGTATTACTCGAACTCCAATGATGATGACGATGATGACTTTAACACGTTGAATCAGGGACTTGCTCTTATTGCTCGTGCTTTTAGTAAATTCTCCAACAAAACAAACAATCGTCAACGTTCATCTTCTAACACAAGGAATCAAGCTGTTGTCAATGATGGAAGGGTGGAAATTCAGAATCGTAACTTTGGTCGATCTGGTTCAGGAAGTTCTTCAGGAAATTTTGGGAATGGTCAGAGGTTTAATAACAATGGAGGGTTCAGAAACAACTCAGGCTCTTCTCAGCAAAGGTCTGAACCAGTTGCAACTAGGAACTCCAACTCAGGGAATGCAGTGTGGTGTTATAACTGTAATGAACAAGGTCATATAGCGACTGCATGTCCTAAACCAAGAACTCGGGGTAGTAAGTTTCACAAGCAGGCATTACTCATGGCTCTTCAAGATGAAAAAGATGGACATTTCCCTGAACAGGACAACAACTTCATGGCAAATGTGCACAATGACGATGACATGGAAGATCTAGAAGCCAATGCAGCTGTGATGCTTATGGCCAACATGTAGGAACTTAAGCTTAATGATTCAGGTCCAGTGTATGACACTGACGGCTTGTCTCAGGTACATGACCTCAATGCATGCTTTATAAATGATATAGTCTCACCTTCTGCTTATGAATCAGATATGGCGCAAGTTGTTCCATCTGAATCATCTTCATCTTCTCAAACAGATGACCAAATAAGCACAGTTGTCATATTTGATGATGACATAGTTGTTTCATTTGATAATCCTACTGAGAATGATAAACATGATCATTTAGAACAACATGAACCATCATTTGATCCAGACCCTGACCTCATATTGATATCTAAACAACTGAGTGCACAACTGAATGCTCAACAATTGCAAATCATAAAATGCAACGAGAAAAACAAAGTTTTAAAAGAAACTAACGCATCACTTGCAAGAGATATTGAGTGTTATAAAATTCAGCTTTCAAATCAGGAAGAAAAGATTAAATATACAAAAAGTTTTGAAAAAGCTTTTCAAGATTCTTACAACAAAGAACAAGATCTTCAACACAAAATGCAAGATTTAATTGAGTCAAACGGAAAGTTGATTTCGAAACTCGAAAGTGAAAAGTGTGAACTGAAAATGCAAAATGAACGTCTTCAAAGAGAACTTTCAAAAACAGAAACAGAATTGTCAAGTTGTAAAAAGGATTTTTGTAAACATAAAATACGGAAAAGAAAGTATATAGATAACTTACTTGGTAAGATTGTTGATCTTGAAAAACAACTCAAAGAATTTCGTAATATTGTTTACAAACACGGGAACTCTGTCACAACAATTCAGAAATTTACTTTAAAACCGAGACCCGATAAAGGATTCGCACTTGGCGATTACAATTCAATGTTTCTTCACACGGCTTTCAAAGAAATTCCTAAAATTTACAGTATGGACCATTTGCTTGATAATACGATTGTGCGTGCTGTTGTTTTTGATACTGAGGAAGAAGAAGAACTTGAAGACGAGAGTCGATCTAAAATGAGTTATGTTCAATATTGGACACCATATGATTATTCAAAAGCTCCTCACATTTCTAAATCTTTTGTTACTCAAAAGGACTTACCTGAGAAATCATGGTTTGTCGAAGAATCATATGTTTCATCCTCTAATGCAGCCCCTGTCCAAACTGGAGCACAACTAAATGGTCCTTTACCATCATCCGGTGAACTTACACCTTTACCGAAAAGTTGTCGTGTCTTAAATTATTTCAAAACCTTTATGGAAGACATCGAAATTTTGGAGGAAACAATTGAACGTAATTCTGAAATAAAAATTGAAACTTTTCAATCCGCTTACGAGCGAGAAAAGAGAGATATTTTTCAAAAACAAATGAAGCCAATTGTCCAACACCTCCGCCTCTGTGCTACACGTTGGGATCAGGAACTTCAAAACGAGGTCAAAAATATGATAAACGTTTTCAACTCTTCTGAAAATGAGATTTTGGTTCAAAAGCAAAGAAATAGAGTTTTAATAAATGATGCTGATCGACTCTTGGAACAAGTTCTCAATGCTGATATTTTGTCTGTTATCATGAATGATCTCTATAATTCTGGTGCTTCTATGCTTATGGATGATCTTTGTGTTGATAATAACTTGTTGAATGTGGAAATTGAGACACTGAAACATGAGAATGATAAGCTGAGAATTAAAAATGATGTGTGACAAAACAATTTTCAAAAGAAATTTGTCAACTCAAACAAAGGCTTGAATGGTGTCAAGCTCAAAGTATTCAAATGGAATTGAAACTTCAAAGTCATAATATTTCAAACTCTTGTCAGCTTTGCAAAAACAATGAGTCTTTAAAAAGTCTTTGTCTCAAATACGAGAAAGAAATTGCAGATTTAAAAATTGAAAACGCCGAATGGCAACAAAACCGCGATGACATCAAATATTGCAATGGTTTACTTGAGTCTGAAATTCAGGATAAAAATCACATCATCATTGATTTAAAAGAGAAAGTTAAGCTACTTCAAAAAGGAAATATGGTTGACACCACGGTGATAGCACCAGGACTGTATCAAATAGACAAAACTGCTACAGGAAATGTTGTTCAAAATACTAATGTTGATACCTCCACTTCTACAGGACTAGTCTCCACTAATAGCGTTAGCAGACCCAAGCGAAAAAGTAAAAAGAAGAATAGGCTCTGGCAACGTAAGAGAGGACCACTAGAAGCTCAAGGAGTAGAAGATCAACTTAGGAATTTGAATAAAACTCATGTTGCATCAGATTTAGATTCTAATCTGGCAAATTCTAATCAAAATCTAAATGTAACGAATGATGAACCTTTGAATGTTTTGACTATTAATGCATCTTGTGTGTTTTGTCGTAAAAACATATCATCTGGTGAACATACTAAGTGTATAGCTAATTCTCTTCTTAATCGTCATAAGAAACGTAGGACACGCATTCCTTCTAGGCCCACTACTGCCTCTAAGTCTATTTTAGGAAAGCCGCCCTCTACGGTTTCTAATGAAGTAGAAGTTACCCCCATAAGTGCAGAGAACAAGTCTAGGAATAAGCCAACTACTAGTGAATTCACCAGTAAGAAAGCAAAAACTAGTTGGAATTGGCAACGTTGGTTACAACATAAACCAGAATTCAAATGGATTCCTAAATTGTTGAATACATGTGATTCTAACCAACAGGAACCCGCACTTTCTTTGGGTTCCACCCTTACTTCTGTTCCATCCGTGTCTTCTTCTTGTGATGCAGGTGGTACAGATTGTTCTCTGGATTGTTGATAGCGGATGCACCCGACATATGACAGGAAATCTCAAACTGTTACACAACTTTGTCTCAAAGTTCATTGGTACTGTCAGATTCGGGAATGATCATTACGCTTTAATCATGGGATATGGTGACTATGTCAGTGGGAACATTGAAATAAGTCGTGTTTATTATGTGGAAGGCCTTGGACACAACCTTTTCTCTGTTGGTCAATTTTGTGATGGGGATCTAGAAGTTGCATTTCTTGAGAAAACTTGCTTTGTTCGTGACTTACAAGGAAACGATCTAATGTCTGGCTCACGTGGTTCTAATCTTTATACAATATCAATGTCAGATATGATTGCTACATCTCCGATATGTCTTTTCTCCAAAGCAGAATTAACTAAATCGTGGTTATGGCACAAACGTCTTTCGCACTTGAATTTCAAAACTATGACTGACCTTGCTCGTTACAAACTTGTTGATGGATTTCCAAGATTCCGTTTTACCAAAGATCACTTCTGTTCAGCCTGTGAACAAGGTAAAAGTACTCGGGCTCATTTTCCTTCAAAACCTGAGCACAGTACGAATCATGTTTTACAATTGCTACATATGGATTTGTGTGGACCAATGCGTGTTCAAAGTATCAACGGCAAACGCTACATTCTTGTAATTGTGGATGATTTCTCCAGATGGACTTGGGTTTATTTTTTACAAAGTAAAGATCAGGCTCCTTCAATGATCATCACCTTTCTCACTAAAATTCAAGTTCAGTTACGCAACACGGTACGAATAGTCAGAACTGACAATGGAACTGAATTTAAGAATCAGACACTTCGGTCATATTTTGAGAAAGTGGGAATTGAACATCAAACATCTATTCCTAGAAGCCCAGAACAGAATGGAGTTGTTGAAAGACGCAACAGGACGTTAGTGGAAGCTGCTAGAACTATGTTGATTAATGCTCAATTACCAGATTACTTATGGGCGGAAGCTGTTTCAACCGCATGTTATACCCAAAACCGTTGCATGATCACTAAACGCCATCGCAAGACACCTTATCAAATTGTTCACAAAATAAAACCGAACATAGATTACTTTCATGTATTTGGAGCACTTTGTTATCCGAAAAATGATCGTGATGATTTAGGTAAACTTAAAGCAAAGGCTGACATTGGAGTGTTCGTTGGATACTGTGAACATTCTAAAGGTTTTCGAATCTGGAATCGTCGAACAAGAGAAATTCAAGAAACTATTCACGCTAACTTTGATGAACTCACACAAATGGCTTCTGAGCAACACAGCTTAGGACCCGAATTCAACCGTCTTCACTCTCCGGAATCTTCGGCTGAACCATTGCCACTCAACCGCAAAGAATTGGAAACCTTGTTTACTCCACTCTTTGATGATACAATTGAATACCGTTCTACTGAGGTCTCACCTAATTCCGCTACTCAACCTGATAACATTCCAGTACCTGAATCACCTCAACAAACTACTACAACTGTTGAGAAAAACGGTCCTCCAATTGCATCACCATCTACAGGAGAACAAACTGTTTCTAACTCCCAACATTCAGCTGAAGATCCTACACCACAATCAGTTCCACAACCCACAGAGCATGATCCTGATGCATTCTTCAACCCGTTTGCACCGGCTCCTCCATTTCCTGATATAGCTGAGTCATCTACACGCAATTTGGATCCTGCTAACATGCGAGATACTTATCAACTACACCCTTCAACACACAAATGGACTCGCGACCATCCACTAGTTCATATTATTGGTCAACCAGATGCACCTGTAATGACAAGACAACGACTTCACACTGATGGAGAAACTTGTATCTATGCACTCACAGTTTGTCAAGAGGAACCAAAGAACATTAAAGAAGCAATGACTTATGACAACTGGATTGAATCTATGCAAGAGGAATTTCAGCAGTTCATCCGATTAGAAGTCTGGGAATTAGTTGAAAGACCTGACGGAGTCTTTGTCATTGGGCTAAAATGGATTTGGAAAAATAAGCTAGATGCAGAAGGAACTGTCATACGTAACAAATCACGCCTGGTAGCGAAAGGATACTCCCAACTAGAAGGACTTGATTTTGCTGAATCCTTTGCTCCAGTGGCTAGACATGAAGCTGTTCGGATCTTTTTGGCCTATGCTGCACACAGGAACATGGTTGTTTACCAAATGGATGTAAAAACAGCATTTCTCAATGGAGACCTCCGTGAAGAAGTGTATGTAAGCCAACCAGAAGGCTTCGTTGATCCTGAGCGTCCTAATCACGTTTACCGACTCAAAAAGGCACTCTACGGACTCAAACAAGCCCCACGGGCGTGGTATGACAAACTTTCTACTTTCTTGCTGACCAATAAATTTTCTAAAGGTTCGGTGGATCCAACATTCTTTACAAAAACCTACGGGGAGGACTTACTCGTTGTTCAAATATATGTCGATGACATTATTTTTGCTTCAACAAAAAGAAGTTACTCTAATGATTTTGCAAAACTAATGAAAGATAATTTTGAAATGTCCATGATGGGTGAACTTTCGTTCTTTCTAGGACTACAAGTTCATCAATCACCCCGTGGAATTTTTATAAATCAGTCCAAATATGCTCTTGAAATTTTAAAGAAACATGGGATGATGAGTTGTGATACTTATAATACACCGATGAGCTATACCACAAAACTAGACGCTGACTTACATGGGACACCTGTTAACCCTACCAAATACCGAAGTATGATTGGGTCCCTCATGTATCTCACGGCTAGTAGACCTGATATAGTATTTGCTGTTTATATGTGCTCTCGCTATCAGTCCAAACCAACTGAAAAACACCTCAGTGAGGTCAAAAGAATCCTTCGATACATAAAGGGAACCATTAACTTGGGAATCTGGTATCCGAAGGATTCTGGCTTTGAACTAATTGCTTTTTCAGATGCTGACCATGCAGGTTGTTTAGACACACGCAAAAGTACATCTGGTGGATTACAATTTCTTGGAGACAAACTTGTGTCATGGCAATCAAAGAAGCAGGACTGCACATCACTGTCGTCTACAGAATCTGAATATGTAGCCATGTCTGCTTGTTGTGCTCAAGTCATTTGGATGAGATCACAACTTAAGGATTATGGCTATCTATTCAACAAGATTCCTATCTACTGTGATTCCAAAAGTGCAATTGCTATCTCCTGCAACACAGTACATCATTGCAAATCCAAACACATCGATCTCCGATATCACTTCATCAAAGAGCACGTGGAAAAGGGTACCGTTGAACTTTATTTTGTTGGGACTGAGTACCAATTGGCGGACTTACTTACCAAATCCTTAGCACCATCAAGGTTTGCTAGTCTAGTTCACCAAATTGGTATGCGATGTTTGACTCCAGATGATCTGGAAAAGTTTTTAAAACACAATTGATCGTCAAACATCAACGAAAATCTTTGTATATATTCATATCTTTCACAAAAAAAAAAAAAAAAAAAAAAAAAAGTAAAGGTTTTCCTGGTTCAAGATATGCAGTTCACAACGTTTTTTCTGAAAAATCATTATAAAATGCATATCTTGAGGGGGAGACAGAAATCCTTTTAAACTTCTTTATTTTAAATTTTCCTCATCACTATTTTATCTCAATCTCGACTCCTCTTGAACCATTGCTTGTTAAAATTTTCCGAATTACTTTTTATGGTTGGTTCAAGAGGGTGCCACATTCATAACTCTCGTAACATTTTTTTTCACTGTCTCATTAATAGTTATGTCATTTCAACTTGAGGGACTAAATATGAGTTATTTGCTTTTACTTTGATTGGAAAAACAAGTTGAGGGACCATAAGTGTCAAAACTACAAAGTTTCATGTATAACTTGTTTCATCACACCCTGCTCCTATTTTTTTCCAAAATCTGATAACCTCATACGCGCCTAATCAAAATTTTCACAAGATCAAGACTTTTCAAGATTATAGATTTTCAGTGATTGTCTCGATATGGCAAAGAAATCAACACCTAGACACGAATTGATTCAAGGAGATGAAAGAGTAATCGCTAAGACAAACCATGGGATAGATCTCGATTCAATCACATGTCATGATACTTGTGCAATCATCCTGGAAATACTTAAGAGACACTTCATTTATAACCTCCTCACCGTCACCACTGAAGTACCTGAAGTCTACTTAACACAGTTTTGGGAGACTATTGAAATTAGCAAAGATGAAAAGTCATTGGGGGTTCATCTTGATCACAAACTTGTTGTGTTTGATGTAAAAACTCTCCGCACTGTTCTCAGTTTGCCTAATCTCAAGAAATTATCTCATATGCCGTCATTGTCAGATGTTATCAAACTTCTTCGGGAACTGCAGTATGATGAATCAGTAATCCAACTCAGAAACATATCCCACGTGGACAGGAAATACATTCCACAACCTTGGCTCACACTTTACTCAATTCTCTCCAACAGTTTAACGGGCAAAGAAACTGGGCATGAACATACTAGTCTAGAATTGATGCAGATTTTCTGGGGGGTTGTCAAACAAGCTCAAATTGACTACGCTCAACTTATTTGGGTGGACATGGTTAATCATGCAAGACAGTTTCTCAAATCGTCTACCTCAAAAATTCCATTCTACAGATTCACAAAGTGTCTCATTGCTCATTTCATGGAGAAATACCCTGATATTGATCGTAGATCGGAAGATAAGAAACACCCCTCCTTTGTGGATCATAAATACTCTAAAACCAGGATTCAGAAGACTAATACTCAAAAACAAGGAATGAGAATTCCCAATAGTCTTATGCCTGATGATGTTCGTGACACGGAGGCATATATTTTGTATGATGAAGCTCAGAAAATTGACAAAGTTGGTTTGACTGAGACAAAGAAAAGGAAAACTTCAAAAGTTGCTTCTACAATCACAACCATTCCCAAATCCAAAACCAAAAGGGTCACAAAAGAGCATAAAAAGAAAGTGACTACTATTCGTGATGAACCAACAGATGATGAAGGAGATGCTCAACAGGAAACAGAAACTGAAAAACTCGCAAAGACCTCAAGCAAGAAGGCAGATAAGGGAAAAGCTATTGAAACTCAAGAATAATCAATCACCTCACCAATGTTTGAATCCGAAGAAGATGAACAACTGCAACTAACCTTAAGAAAAAGCAAAGAATCGGAAGCGAAAAGAATTGCAAAAGTTACAAAGAAAGGTGAAGGTTCTGGAACTCAAGAGCCGGTAAGCCCAACTCCAGAATCAGAAAGAGATGATCAAACATCAGAAGAAACACATTCACAAACCGAATCATCCTCTGAACAAGGTGATGATAACTCAGAAGATGAAGCTGAGTCATCAAGTTCTGATCCAAATGAATCTCTCGATAAACCGGCTGAAACTGAAGTTGAAGTTGAAGCTTCAAAAGACAAAGACGATGAGGAATCCGAGAATGAAGAGAGTAGCAATGAGGAAGATAAATCGGAAAGTGAAGAAGTTAATGATGATGAAGATGTGAATGATGAAGATGATGAGGAATCGGATGGTGAGAAAGAGGATGAGCTACTTGAAACGAGTCAAGATACTCCTATTGACACTGTAGGAATTGATGAAGGACAACCAACAGTTCAACCACAACAACAACCTTTATCACAACCTCAAAGTCATCCTCTACAAAGCCCTAACACGACTGTTGTTCACTCAAGCTTGTTGAAATCACTACGTGACCAATACGACGCACTTCAAAAGCAAGTTCATGAACAACAACGTGATATTTAAGCGTTCAAAACTTATAAAGTTGATGAAGCAGTTGAGGACCAGGTGAAACAGAGATTACCTGGGGAAGTTCAGAAGTATGTTCAGAAGGAACTTCCTTCTGCTGTGAGACACTATGTCAACAGGAATCTGGCAGAGCTCGTTTCTCACAGGTTTCAAACTACGCCAATCACTGTTCAGACTCTACCTCCTAAACCTTCCATAAGTGATCTCAAAGGCAAGTTATTGGAAGCAATTGTGAATGATCCGGATGAAAATGATCTACGCAAGGCACTTATCAAGTCTATCAAGAGAGCTGATAAGAAAAGCGAATCCTGCAAAAAGACTATTGCTACTAAGCGTCGACATGATGATTCCAACCCTGACGATCAGCCACAACCTGATAAGAGGAAGAAAGTGTCCGGTTCCACCTCCAGATCTCCTACCAAAACCGCAACCGCTAACGTTTCTGCTGATCCAAACCCTCCACAATCTACTGCGGATCCTCACCCCTCACAAACAACTGAAGATGCTGATGTCGATGTGGATGAAATCCCTCCGCTTATCACAGAAACCATTACGGAACCGCCCAAGGATGCTCAGTTAATTCCAGCTCCTGAATGGATTAACCCTGAGGCTCCATCCTTTAACTGGTTCGATGAAATGGTTGATGCTTACCCTGATGACACTGAAGCTGAAGAAATGACTGAAGGATCTATTATAAGCTTCACAAAACGAATAAAAAAGGTGATGCAGACTCAAAGACTTCAGCTTTCTGACTTGGTAAAGATTCGCAAAGCAGGGTTCACGGAGTTCAAAACATGCACAACTACTGAACTTGAGTTCGAATACAACGTGGAAGAGGTTGCAAGAGCTCTTTCTGAAAACATTACTTGGGAAAAGAGACCATCTTGAGACAAACTCTATCATGGCACGGAGCCCCTCGTTAATGAATTCAACTATCAAGATTTTTCTCAACCGTTACCCCTTGTTGGTCCTCCAAGTGATCCTAAGCTCCCCAAGCAATATTTCTTCAACAAAGACCTTCTCTATCTTATTCATGGGAGCACGAATCCTAATCACCGTTATGCAACATATCTCACCAAATTCAGAGCCGCCTCATATCCTCTGGAAACTCTGGAAGATCAAATGAGCGGCTTGCACTCCACATCCATCTCCAAATACAATCATGAAGCTGCCTTGTGTACGCTTCCCTGGCCAGAGATGCGTAGATGGTTCTACAAATACAAGCTGACATTCCGATCCAATCACAGAGTCTTCTCTAATCATCGCATTCTTGCCATCACAGCAGTCCCAAGTACTGAGAAAAGATATGGATATAACTTTCTTGATAAAATTGAGGTCCGCCGAAGTGATGATCAACTTTATACTTTCAGTGAAGCTGACTATCATCGCTTGAACCTCAATGACATTGCTGACATATACTTACTCAAGGTTCAAGGCAAACTTCAAAACTTATCCGGCAGCCTTCAGTATGACGTCATCACCTCTATTTTGCTCTTCATGTGCCAAACCATTATCAAAGCAAGAGTCGAAGATGCACAACTCGGGGTCGAAAGTTATCAAAAGTCACTCAACTTTACTGCTCCACAATTATATCCTCCTAACATCCCGCGTTTAAGACCTTTCATCTTCAACAACAAACCTTTTGGAGTGGTTTACCCGCACAATGATGGTTACCGTTTCATGAAATACGAAGAGGTTCATAAATTCAGGGATCAGACTCTCAGATTTGTCAGAATTAAGCTGAATGAAAAGATCAAGGAACATAATAGTGGGATTAATGTGGGATGGAATAAAAGAGATGTGAAAGAAGCACTTAAGTTCTTGGCTAGGATTGATCAAAAGCTTAGGTTCAGGGAGCAGATATGCAGGTTGGAGAGCTTGATTGGAGCAAGGGAACCGATTCCTGACATACTCACTTACCGCCATCCAGATACTCCTAGAATGTGATCAATTTGGTATAACATTAACTTTGTTTCATCATAATTTTTTTCTTCATCTATAACTATGGTTTGTGCACACATAACAGTGTACAACCCGTGCTTGTAATTAAAGGACCCTGAGGTACGCTTCAGTGCCTCAATCCTTATATAAGGAGCGAAGGCTTCTTACTTTTGAGTAGAATTAATCAAACATTTTCTGATTTTCATAATTCTGCTCAAAAGACAAGTATTTCACCTCAATGAGTATTCACTTGTTGAGGGGGAGCACTTGAAAACTCATCGTTTTGGAAAACAAAAGTTCTTGTTGATATCTCCCCATAAGACTCAAAAAGCATATTTTAATCAAATGTTTCTCAAAAACAACATTTTATATGCTATTTTTGAGGGGGAGAAAAGGAAAGTGATTAAAATATGAAAGTTAAAAGTTGCTGAAATGTCAAATCTCATGCGAGCTAGACTCAGATTCACCCAGGAATTGACAAAACATAAAAGTTAGTAAATTCGAAAAGACTTTTCCTCGACGGGTAATAACATCAAGTTAGTTACTAGAGCTAGTTGTCACCTAAAAGCTGACAATGGAACTCTTTAACTAGCCACGTAAGCGTGTCTCGAAAAAGGATTAGTCTTAGTAGAAATGTACCGTTTCGAGAAACTTTCTGTGGACTTGACCAGGCCGGGTAATAACTTCAAGCTAGTTTAACTAGTGATGTAAGCGTGTCTCGAATCGGTCTTGTTCACTGAAAGTGGATCAATTCAAAAAGTGCTCGCTCCTCCCGCATGTGCAAATTTAGTAAATACATATGAGCACATGTGAAGGGGGAGCCCTTCATAAAAACATAAAACTCTCAAAGTGTTAAACAAAATGTTTGATAAACACAAACACTTTGAGAGATTTTCAAAGGTTTCAATGGCAATTATAGGATAGTCATGGAGTTATAAGGTGACTAAGGTTAGGAAATAACCGTCCTATGATCCGCCTAAGCCGGAGGGATCTACCCAAGGACACCACCAATAGTTAGAACTAGAAGTCCTTAGGTATGATATGAAAAAAGGAGTAAAGAATGAAAGGAGAAAGAAGGGGTTGAAGAATTAAAAAGAAAAGTAATGAAAAAGGTGAAAAGAAATAGCCCTCCATGTGATTCAACCTTAGGGCAGACACCGGGTTCAACTCATATGCTACTGGTTGTTGCTAAGGCAACACCGGTATTGAAGATAAAGTCGTCATGGACCCAGTGACGCAATGCACTAAACCTTCTTAACCACTCAAGTTCTCTTAAAAGAGCTTGTTTCATTCTCACGGAGAACCAGTGTAATCTATCGACTTATCTCTTAGAGATAGTTGATATTGAAGCAGGTGTTCTACAACTGGTGTTCTACATCAATGGGCACCAGCTGTAAATTATCGAGTCCTTCGCAGATCATAGCAATCTGCCGAGAACGTTTATGAGAGAATTACTTATGTATTTCTCAATGATTGAACGGAAATTCCTGCCAGGGTCAACATCAAACAGCCCTGACAGCAGGTCACTTCGGTAACCCCACAAGGGTTACGCTTAGTGTTCATGGTGGTTCTTTAGCGATCTATAGTCGTGGAGTGATCCCCAGCGACTCACCTAGTCATTGAGCTACCTAGTAGGTCTCGTAAGCTCCTTCGGGAGTATCTGATATGGGAACGGCCTGGATAAGGATTAGAAGGAGTCTTCACAATATGCTGTTGACAAGCTCTAATTCCTTATCTGTAAGTACCAGTTGATTATTGCTAACTGTTTACTTGCAGGTACATCTCCTCCATGATGGTAGATTCCAGCATGCTAATACATACATCTTGAAGCAAATGAACGCTCCCCCAAAGATCTTAGCACCACAAAGTTCAAAGAAAGATTCTACGCCAAAAAGAAGAATCTGCAAAGTATAAAGACTAAATATCTAAGTGTATGCAAAGGAACTTCGTGCTTTCATAAGTCAAAGTCCAAAGATGTATGAGCATGTTGGAATGGCGGACAACCACCACAGACACCGAAGGGACGATCGGCAGACAACTTCATAACATGATCACCATCACATCAACAAAGAACAAAGTACAAAGAACGATGAAAGATTTATCTAACTATTTTTGAGGACGTCGACTACAAAGTCAAAGTACAGAAGATGACGACGTCAAGCAACCTTTGATGACCGACCCTTAGGGGGAGATTGTTGGGAATAGACTTTATTACTTCAAGTGTCGGTCATTGAGTTTTGGTATAGGTTGCATTATTTTGTTATAACGTTTGTTATTTTATAAGTTTTGTAAGTTTTACGCTTTGTTTATAGGTTTGGATAAAGTATAAGGGCTAAGTATGTAATATTGGCTAAGTTTAGAGAAGCCCTAATCTTTACCTATAAATAGCTATGTATAACCTCATTTTGAGGTTGGTTGGTTCACTAGTAAGATTATTTGTCTCTTATTTTCATTAGGTGTTCCTTCCACTCTCTCTCTCTACTTAATTTCTCTCTCTAGAATTCTTAAGTGATTATGTTGTTAAAATGGTGACCTAACAGAGTTCAACGATTGGATCACGTAGTAGCTTATTAAGGATGGTCCTGCTTTGAATTGTACCAGAATTATATGTTTCGACCCATTACCCAACCCCAACTGCATTTTCACTTTCAGTACAAAAATTAAGTCACTTGACCATATTCTAGATCTACAAAACCAACTGCAAGTGAACCCATAATATTGGTGTATTAATTAAAAGCTACACCCGAGTGGATCTTTACATGTGCTAGGGGCAATGAACTTCACTATTTTATTTTATCTACAGAAACAAACAGAGGTAAAATACTTCTTTTTTACCTTTTTTTTTTTTTTTTTTTTTTTTTTTTTTTTTTTTTTTTTTTTACAATTTGGGGGGGGGGGGGGGGGTAGGTAAAATATCTTTTCTGTCTGCATGCACTATCATACTCTTGGATTAATAGGAGTTTCATGCTTTTCCATATGTGGTAACAAAAACAGTGTGATTATCATAAATCTTAAATATGACAATTTCAAGATTCTTTAAATCGAAAAGAACATTGGATTCATTGCTTCCACCCGATATCATTTCTTTGCTTAAGTCTAAACCAATAACCTGACCCTTGATGTATGCTGCAAGTGACGCCTCCCCATAGGCAACAATCTATGGCATTGCCTTCCAAGACACTGGCCCTAAGCCAGTATTGCATTGATCCCAAACAAAATCACGTAAAGGGTATCAAGAAATTCTTAAAGCATAGTTGAGTTTTCATTTTGACCAGAAATGATGCTTATACATGGTGTTGAAGTAAAAGTTTGCTTCTACTCCAAACAAGCGAGATGAATCCTTCGGACTTTGGATTGATCCTTCGGATTCGGGGTGATCCTTGTTGGTAGTTGATTGCTTCGGATATCTGCAAAAAAGGTACGTCCGTTAGTCTCGCCCCGGGAATGTATCCCAGGACCAACCTCCGGCGTGAGAGTAAGTATATGTTCTTAGAGAAAGAAAGTATATGTAAAGTTAGAGATTGAGAGAATTAGTTAACCTTTAAGTGAAGATTTCCTCTCTATTTATAGGCCTCCAATATGGAGTGCCAGGCTGGTTTGTACTTAGTTCCTTAATGTTTGCTAATTTATGCTCCATTACCATATACTTGGCGTACTTGTTTGTACTTTGGTTCATGTACTTACTGGTTTATCCGAACGATCCTGATCTCCGGAGGGTTGAGGTCATGCGGACATTCCCAACCCTTCGGATATTGGTCTGTCTCGTTTAAATACATTTGTGTATGCCTTGTTTGACATAGAGCCGGAAGGTATTTAATTGTACGGCCTAAATTCGGAGGGTACATACGCCAACATGTCCCCCCCGGTATCATAGTATTGGTTATGCCAATGGTGTGATACTTAGTTTATTTTTGTAATTTTCCGGAGCGCGAGTCATAGCTTCGTCGTTTGCTAGAGTCGTGTACAAAGTGCCAAAGGTTATTAATGTGTCGTTTAAGGTGCGCCGTCGTTTTTTACTGTGTCCTCTGGATTGGGACACGTGTACCTTCTTCCTGTTATACGGTTTGGATGGAGACACGTCTGCCCTACGGGTGACGTGTCGTTTCGCGCCCAATTTTTACCGCCTATAAATAGTCCCTTTTTTCTCATTTTCACCACTGTAAATTTTCTTCTCCACACACACAGACTTCTGACACATTCTATATCTTCCGTATTCCGAACGATTATTCTCATCGTCTTTGAGGTACGTCCTAGTCTGTTTAGTTTTTTGTTGTTTGGCTATACTCTTCCCTATCGGAATCATTATGTCAGAATCTACTGCGTCGTTTGAGTATGAGGGCGTATCTATGCCGGAGGGTTCACACGTTAAGAAGGATATACATCTGAGGCCGTCTACGATGGACGAAGGTGAAGTACTCGTCGTAGTGGAGACTTTTGGGATACCGAAGGATTTACATCCGAGGGTACCTCCGTCAGGCATGACGATGGATCGATTACCTGCGGATGCCATTGGTTTATACGCAGAGTATTTCTTTGACGGAGGCCTTACCGTCCCTTTTTCTACTTTTCTCTTAGATGTTATTAAATACTTTAAGATTCATATATCTCAGTTGGTTCCGTTGGGTATGCATCGTGCTACCCTTTTTGAGGTGTATTGCCGGAGCATGCACATTCCTCCTACTACTCCTTTGTTTCGCGTCTTTTATAAACTCAGCAAACAAGGTTGCTGGTTTTCCTTCGAAAAACGTGTGCACAAAGATAGAAAAACTTGTTTCGGGGAATTTCCTTCCTGTCTGAAAGGTTGGAAATATCACTTTTTCTTGATTGATAGGAGATCCATTCCCTTTGCTATGCCTTGGAGGCATTCGGATTCGGATGTGTCTTATCCGTTTCCCAAGAGGAATGAGTACGATGCTGCTCATGCCGAAAGGCTGGCCGAGACGATCATTGAGCCCTGCCAAATTCCTCAGTCATTCTTATATGCTTTGGGTCTATCGGATCATTGGGAATTTACTGGCTTCCGTCCGGCTTTGAGGGATGAGCAGGGGAGGGGTATAGCCTTTGTTATAAACATGAATTTTTAAGTTGTGCATCTTTTTTCATTTTTACTGATAGGTTTTGTTTATTCGCAGGTGTAACCATGTCGAGTTATTTGAAGAAACCACCTCTTCGAAAGACGGTGAATATGGTAAAGGGGGACCCACTTCCGCAAGGGCAAGGACGCGAGATGCATATTACTCGTCCTCTGGCCTCCAATGCTGAAGTTCCGGAGAAGGATGAGGAGATGAAGAGGGTCGAGGTTCCGGATGACAGGGTTCTAGCTGCCAAAGATAAAAAGAAGGAGCAGGCAGCAAAGTTGGGTTCTAAGAAACCTCCGGCGAAGAGAGCCGGAGGGAGTATTTCTTCTAAGGTTCACAAGAGGCACAAACAGTCTGCCGACAATGTCATTGATCTAGATTCTGCAGAAGGGGTTGAGGAGCCGGAGCCAATCCGCTCGGTGCACCCGAACGATATCCCATCTGGTATGCCTTAGTGAATAATCTTTTTGTCCATAATTTTCTCCTTGATTTGTTTTTACCATTTATTGATGAAGGTTCTTTACTTTCAGGGGGTTCGAAGGGTGGTTCCCAACGTCCGGGAAAGGGGGTTTTGCTGGATGAGGAGGATGTTGAGGTGGATATTGAGGGGGATGACGAGGATGATGCTACCTTCGTCCCCGCGTGGGTAGTGAAGAGGTGGACTCGTATGAATAATGCGAATGTCTGCCGGGATATGATGATCAATTTGGCCACCCCGGGTAAGGAGAGGTATTTGGATGGTCAGGACGATTGTGAGGCTATCCGAAGGTCTTGGTTGCTATTGGGTAAAAATGCTACGGCTCAGGCGGATGTCATTTTCCGTTTTGAGTCTCTTCATCATGAGCATCAGAAGTTGTCTGAAACTCACAAGGTGTGTGATCAAACCTTGGATGATAAGTGTAAGAGGTTCGATGAGTTGGCTGAGGAGTTGAAGGATCTGAAGGTCAAGCATGCAGAGTGTGCTACGGTGAATCCAGAGGGGATTCAAAACTTGCGTGTTGAGAATGCTAGTTTGGAAGATAGGGTTTCTCAACTCGAAGTGGAGAAAGAGGAGTGGAGGAAGGTTTCTGGGGAGTAGGCTGAGAAGATTAAGTTATTGGAGGGTCACTTATCTGATGCCAAGTTGAAGTTGGCCGATGAAGAGAAAGCTTACAAGGAGCTTTATCAAGAGAAGCAAGAAATTGCTATAGCTGCCGGTAATGCCGAAGTGGAGAGGAATCATATTATCAACGAGTTCATTCCGGAGGCTATTCATCGCTTTCTTGGTAGTCTTGAGTTCCGGACAGCACTGGCAGAACCCTTTAACTTATATTATCAGTCTGGGTTGATAGATGGGGCTGGGCTATTTGATGAGCCGGAGAAGGCGGCTAAGTTGTTGGGGGAGGTCGAAGGGATGGATATGGAGGCTGATGACAAATACCGTTCATTGTATGATCAGACTCTCTCTCAGGACTACCCTTTCATCCAAAAAATCCGCCAGACCATTTACCGAAAGTTTGATGAACTGATTGCCTTGGTTCCGGATCCTGCTCCTACTCCGGAAGTTGAAGAGCCGGTGGTTGAATCTCATACTGAGAATCCCTCCGGTAACCCATCTGTGGATCAGACTACCTCGGCTTTTCTCTGAAGTTGATGTTTTTAAGGGTTTGCATACCTCCATTTTGACTATGGGCATAGGTATTGCAAATTCCTTGTGAAGCTGCTATTATTGAACTCTTTCCATTGTGAACTATATTCCGGAGTCCGGATACTTCCATTTTGACCATGGGTTTAGGTATTCCGGACTCCCTGTGAAGCTATCTCATTTCCTGGTTGCCGCTGATGTAACAGTGTAGGGTATTTGACATTCCATTATTTTGTAGAATGGTTTTCTTCGGAACAATTGATGTAGTTGGTAATTTTATGTAATAGAATAGGTTGTTAATGTTCCATCTTTTGTTGTTCCATTATTCCGGAACACTTGATGGAATCAATTTTGATCGGATGAATATATATCATTTACCTTTGTTATTTTTACTATGTCTTTATGCTATTTTTGTGTTATGTACGTTCCGGGACATTTGTGCCTTTCAACTATTGGTTTCAAATTGTACTCAACTGAGTTTAATTTATTGGACAACATGCTTCCTCCGTATCTTAGCCTTAGATTATACCCACTTGGGGTTTTATTATATCGGACAACTTGTGTCCTTCGGATCTTTGCCTTAGATTATACCCATTTGGGGTTTTATTATATCAGACAACCTGTGCCCTTCGGCTCTTGGCCTTAGATTATACCCACTTGGGGTTTTGTTATATCGGACAACTTGTGTCCTTCGGCTCTTGGCCTTAGATTTTACCCACTTGGAGTTTTATTATATCGGACAACCTGCGCCCTTCGGCTCTTGACCTTAGATTATACCCGCTTAGGGTTTAATTATACGGGACGACTTGCGTCCTCCGGCTCTTGGCCTTGGATTATACCCACTTGGGGTTTTATTATATCGGACAATGATGCGTGGGGTTTGCACCAGGCTTTACCTCTCGAGGGATCTCAAGAAGCTTAAAACCCCCACCAGGCAGTGTACCTGATCGATGTAGTATAGTATAATGACAAGTACCGGGGGATTGATCGTTCAGCTAGGAATAGTGTCGCTAGGATTAGAAAACCTAAAGACTAGGTCTAGAGATGAGGGATGATTCTTTTTGTATTTTGATATTTTTTAGAAAGCAATTAAAAATATCGGGTTTTGGAAGGAGGGGCGGAATTAGTTGCTAGTCAACTAACCCAATACTAAGATGCAATCAAAATAAAATACTAAAAATGAAATTAAACTATATTATACTAAAGTTGTGAGCAATATGTGGGAGAAATGTGTTTCCTTAGATTTCACTACTCCCTAGATATCTTTTACACGTTAATTACTTGTTATAGTTATGTGGATGATGGATTGTATTCCTTAATACCATTCATGGGGTGGCGTACTTACTTCCCTAATCCTATGAGTGCCTACTTCACTCCTATGTCGAGCCGGCTAAGAAGCTCCTAACAAGGGATCATTAGAATTTACTCATGCATTAAATACAACCAATAAAACCTAGTACACATCGGTTCATGTTTCCTAAGACGTTCAAGCATGTTACCAAATGGAGATCTGCCAGTTTTCTTAAGCCTAACATTGAAATCATTCATCCAATACAACCATAAACAAGTGATCAACACATAATTAACATCTAGGTTTCATTAGATCTAAGCAAACACAAGATAGATCTAGCCTAGCATGTTGAAATCAAGACAAGCACAAGATATAGACAACCAACACATAGACATATTGATTGAATTAAAGAGAAGACTTATCTTAATAGCACATGAAAGGATTCAAGGGGTTAAAACCCTTGAAAAAGTTGTAAAATACGTACAAGGTTCGGCCCTAGGGTTTCTCCACACACGTTCCTCCCTAATGAATGAAAAATAGAAAACTATATATAGATTTTAGAAGGTGACGGCGTCAAGAACAAATGTCTGACGCCGTCATCTCGCCGCCCAATAATTCCTCGGACTGCCTAGATCTGGGTCTGACGCCGTCATGTGTACACCTTATGCAGGCCGTCATGATTTTAACACTTGACGCTCTTGTTGTGACACCTTCAGGTTTCTTCTGGGTCATCATGGATTTTACTCTTGACGCCGTCAGGATTTCCTTCTTGACGCCGTCATACACTGTTCTCAGCATGGAAAATTAAGTCTTTGGCGTTTTCTTCACTTTTATGCTCCAAAAATGTCCGAATTGCTTCCTTTTCCAGATTTCACTCCCAAAGTACCTAAAATCACAAAAGGAACGATTTAGGGTAATATTTGATCAAATAAATTCAATTCCGGGCTTAAATGACCCCCTAAAAGTGGTTCATTTTTTGCCTCATCAGACAACCTGTGCCCTTCGGCTCTTGGCCTTAGATTATACCCGCTTGGGGTTTAATTATACGGGACGACTTGCGTCCTCTGGCTCTTGGCCTTGGATTATACCCACTTGGGGCTTTTTCCTTACTAAGTAGTTTGACGTTTTGATAAAAACAACTTTTCTTATGGCTCAACTGCATAGGATGTTTTATTGATAATAGGAAAATGGCTCATGCCTTACAATAAGTCTATCGGAACAACTGATTACATAAAACACTTTTTTAAATTGATTGCATGCCAGGTTCGAGGTACTTCTATGTCGTCCATGGTTTGCTGCTTGTACGTTCCATGTTGGTAGGCTTCCGTTATCCGGTAGGGACCTTCCCAATTTGGCCCTAATTTTCCTTGATCTTCCACCCTGCTGGTTTCATTCTTCCGATACACAAAGTCTCCCACCTTGAACGCTTCAGGTCTAACCCTTCGGTTGTAGTATTGCTCCACCTTCTTTTTGTATTTGGCTTCCCTTATTGCTGCCATTTCTCGCCTTTCTTCCAACAAATTTAGGTTTAAGCCGATCTCATCATTGTTGTCTTCTGCGTTTGCCGTCATGGTCTGAAAGGTAGGCATACCGATTTCCGTTGGGATGACCGCCTCGCTTCCGTAGGTCAGGCTAAAGGGAGTTTCTCCATTGCTAGTTTTTAGGGTGGTACGGAATGCCCACAATATGTTCGGTAATTCATCTACCCATCTGGATCTTTCCCTTCCGAGCTGTGACTTGAATCCTTTCATCAGGCTTTTGTTTGCCCTGTCCACCAATCCGTTGGCCTGAGGATGAGCTACGGCCGTGTTGATTTGTGTGATATTCAATCTTTCGCACCAACTTTTGAACGGATCTCCTACAAAATTGCTTCCATTATCCGTAACAATTATCTTGGGTAATCCGAACCTGCAGACGATGTTATCCCACACGAATTTTTTCACTTCCTTTCCAGTTGTCTTGGTTAGGGGCGTTGCTTCCATCCACTTGGTAAAGTAGTCAATGGCTACGATTACATATTTGACCTTCCCTGGAGCTTCGGGTAAAGGTCCTAACACGTTTATAGCCCATTGGAAGAATGGCCATGGAGCCATGACGGAAGTTAACAATGTTTTTGGTAACTTAGGAATCAGAGCGTGTATCTGGCATGAGTCACATTTCTGGATAACTTCCCTGGCGTCCCGGTGCATGGTTGGCCAGTAATAGCCTTGCCTCATAAGTTTAGCTACAACGGATCGTGGTCCAAAGTGCATGCCACATGCTCCCTCGTGTACTTCTCGGATGACATAATTGGCCTGGAGAGGTCCTACGCACCGTAGCATTGGTCCTAGATAGGATTTTTTGAATAGTACATCATCGATTAGTGTATAATGGCTTATTTTCATACGAAGGGTTCGGGTTTCATTTAGATCCTCCGGCCATATCCCTTCTTTTAAGCATCGGAGTATGGGTGACATCCAGTTTTCTTCTTCTTCTTCTACTATTGCGTTGATTATCTCTTCCTTAGTGGATGGTTTCTCTAACACTTCCACTAAGATTTCTTTTGTTAAGTGGTTGAATGCTACGGATGCTACCTTGCTTAGTACGTCTGCTTTTTGGTTTTGTGCCCTCGGAATATTCTTTATCTTAAAGTGTTTGAAGCAAGCAATGTATTCTTTGGCTTTGGCGAGATATTTGGTCATGCTTTCCGTATATGCAGTGAACTCTCCGTTAATTTGACTTGCCACAAGGTTTGAGTCCACTCGTACGTCCAGTGCTTCTATATGCATTTCCCTTGCGATTTGTAGTCCGGAAAGGAGTGCTTCGTATTCTGCTCCGTTATTAGTAGCTTCAAAGTTCAATCGGAGGGCATAAGTATATTCTTCCTTTTCCGGACTGATCAGTACTAGCCCCGCTCCGGAGCCTTTTTTACTGGAAGTTCCACCAGTGTACAAGATCCACTCTCCGGTTTGGGAGATATTACATATCTCCTTGCTTCTCCTTTTTGGATCTGGATAAACGGTGCCGATGGGTACCTCGTTGATGAAATCGGCTAATACTATTCCTTTGACGGCATTTCTGGGTACATAGGTGATGTTGTAAGCTCCTAGTTCTACCGTGTATTTGGCTAACCGTCCGGAAGATTCAGCTCGGTTTAGTACTTGCTTGATAGGATGATCCGTTATGACCTTGATAGGGTGAGCTTCGAAATATCTCCTTAGTCTTCTAGACAGATGTAGCAGTGTTAAGGCCAATTTTTCAACCGGAGCATACCTTTTTTCGGCCTCATGCAACGTTCGGCTTACGTAGTGAACAGGGATCTGCCATCCTTCCCTTTCGACCATCATTACCCCGCTTATCGCCTCCGTTGCTGCCGATAGGTATAGGTACATGTCTTCCTTTGGTCTTGGTGTCGTTAAGCATGGTAGCTCCAAGATCATCTTCTTCATCTCTTGAAAAGCTTTTTCAGCTTCCTCCGTCCATTGGTATTTTTCTTTATTGACTTTGGTAATGTTCTTTAATGTTTCAAAGAAGGGTAGGGATCTTTCGGCAGATTTTGATAAGAAACGGTTTAGTGCCGCCAGCTTACCACTTAAGCTTTGCATTTCCTTCAGTGACTTTGGTGATTGCATGTCGGCAATTGCTCTGGTTTTCTTAGGGTTTGCTCTGATCCCTTCGGACGTTATCATATATCCGAGAAATTTACCTTCTTCTACTCTGAAGGAACATTTCTTAGGATTTAGTTTCATATTGATTCCCCGGAGATTATCAAACGTTTCTGCTATATCAGCTAAAAGCTCCTTCTCCGTTTGGCTTTTGATGACCATGTCATCTACATATACTTCCAAGTTTCGGCCAATTTGCGTCCGGAAAGCGGAGTCTACTAGCTTCTGATAGGTCGCTCCGGCATTTTTCAATCCGAACGGCATTTTGACATAACAGTATGTCCTATGATCAGTATAGAAGGCTGTTTTCTCCTCGTCTTCCTTTGCCATTTGTACTTGGTGATATCCTTTGTAAGCATCTAGGAAACATTTGTATCGGAACCCCATTACTGATTCGATCTTCCAATCTATTTCGGGCAGCGGATAGTAGTCTTTTTGACACGATGAGTTGAGGTTTTTGAAATCGATGAACATCCTCCAACTCTCGTCTGGCTTTTTTACTAACACAGGATTGGATATCCAGGTTGGATATCGGACGGGTCTGATTATCCCTGCTTTTAACCATTCTTCTACGTCCTTGTTTATAGCTTGATTCTTTTCCTCCGAAAAGAATCTCTTCTTTTGTGCAACAGGCTTGTCTTGGACATTTACATTGAGTTTATGCTCAGCCGCCCATCGGGGAACGCCAGTC
Source organism: Artemisia argyi (assembly GCA_030686995.1). NCBI lineage: Eukaryota > Viridiplantae > Streptophyta > Magnoliopsida > Asterales > Asteraceae > Artemisia > Artemisia argyi. The sequence goes on along the minus strand of CM060682.1, from coordinate 16,578,976 downwards.
ATGTCCGAAGGTTCCCATGCGAAAACATCTTGGTTGTTTTTGAGCAAAGTTATTAGCTGCCTTCTTCCTTCTTTTGAATTTTTTTTCCTATTGTCACCAATTGCTCTGGGTAAGCCGGATGAACCAATATTTCTTTGGTTTCCTTTGTTCCTTCTTCTATCGTGGGCGTCGGAAGACTTTCAACCTTCATTTCTTTTTCCATCAATAATTTTTCTTCTAGCTTTCTGCATTCCGATATGATGACTGATCGGGTGACCAAAGTGGCGATACCTCTTGGTGTTGGGAATTTCATCATGGCATGTATTGTCGAAGGGATAGCTCTTAACTTCTTGATTCCGGAACATCCCAGTATTACGTTGTAGGGGGAGGGGGATCTTACTATTCCAAATTTCATAGTCGTCCAACGATATAGTCCTTCGTTTCCGAAGCACACTTCTAGTTCTAGTTTGCCCAACGAATTTATCGCTTCTCCAGCGAATCCAACTAGCGGTGTGTTTTTTTTTTGTTAGTCGGGATTGGATGGAGGGGTCAAGGTTTAGAAAGCAGTGTTCATACATTACTTCTATCGAAGCGCCTTGGTCCACGTATAGTGGTTCTTCGGAAGCATCTCCGGGGAGTGTGGGAGGGAAACTTATAGGAGTATTCATCCATTCTTCTTCTTGATCCATGATTTTCCGCTTATATTTTCTTTTCGGATACCGAATCATATTGATGATTCGACCTTGGTTGGTGTGATTGTTATTTCTTGGAGGTGCCCTCTCCCTTTGTCGAACATCTCTGATTAGGTGGTCCAGTTTGCCTGTCTCCATAGCTTTTTTAAGTTGTTCTTTCAGGTTGTGACAGTCGTTGGTGAGGTGACCCTTTTCCCTATGGTAATCGCAATACTTATCCATGTTTTCTCTGGCAGGTCTTCCTCTCAACGGAGGTGGTGCCGGAAGTCTAAGATGGTGTTCAGTTACGAGGATTTCTTTGGGAGCTTTGGAGTGTACATTTAAGTCTATGGGCCTGACATCCCTCCGATTTACATCATTGCGGCGGTAGTCCGTTCTATAATCATTCTTGTTTGGATTTTCGTTTCTAGCTTGTCCGTAAGGTGTGTAGTGATCATTTCGCCGGGGCCGGAATTCTTCTCGATGGATATCTCTCTTGCGATTCCCTCTGAAGGAGGATCGTTGCGTGCTCTGGTCGTTTCGGTTATACGAGTTAGGATGGTAATCTTTTATGTAGTTATCTGCTCGTTCTCCCCTTGGTACTTCAGTCAACCGATATGCTCTTTCGGAACGGATGAAATCGTCCACCCTCATCATCATCTCGGTTACCGTCCGGGGGATTTTTTCAGAGAACCTCTTTGCCAGCTCCGGGCACTTACATCCGTCCATAAAAGAGGATATTTGCATTACCTCCGAGACCCCTGAAATACGGCTAGCTTCATCGGTCCATCGTTCCTTGAATTCCGACAGGGCTTCATTGGCCTTCCGGACAATCTTAGTTATTTCCATAGGGTCTTGATGCGTAGGAATCGCAACAGGCTTTACCTCTCAAGGGATCTCGAGAAGCTTACAACCCCCACCAGGCAGTGTACCTGATCGTTGTAGTATAGTATAGTGACAAGTACCGGGGGATTGATCGTTCAGCTTAGGAATAGTGTCACTAGGATTAGAAAGCCTAAATACTAGTTCTAAAGGTGAGGGATGATTATTTTTGTGTTTTTATATTTTTTTAGAAAGCAAGTAAAAATCTCGGGTTTTGGAAGAGTGGGCGGAATTAGTTGCTATTGAACTAACCCAATACTAAGATGCAATCAACATAAAATACTAGAAATAAAACTAAACTAATTTATACTAAAGTTGTGAGCAGTAATTGGAGAAAATGTGTTTACTTAGATTTCACTACTCTCTAGATATCTTTTACACGTTAATTACTTGTTATAATTGCATGGATGAAGGATTGTATTCCTTAATACCATTCATGGGGTGGCACACATAACTCCCCAATTCTATGAGCTCTTATCTCCTCCTACACCATGCCCAGCACAACTATAGGGATTGTAAACAGTGGCTCATGCATTAAATACAACCAATAAAGACCTAGTGCGCGTTGGTTCATGTTTCTTAAGACGTTCAAGCATGTTACCAATTGGACATCTGCCAGTTTTCTTAAGCCTAACATATAAATCATTCATCCAAGACAAGAATAAACAAGTAATCAACACATAATCAACATCTAGGTTTCATTAGATCTAAGCAAACACAAAAGAGATCTAGCCTAGCATGATAGAATTAAGACAAGAACATGATATAGACAACCAACACATAGACATATTGATTGAATTAGAAGAACACTTATCTTGATTAATCATGCAAGGTATCAAGGGGTTGGAACCCTTGAAAAACCTATAAAGTTACACCAAAATCGTACTTAGGGTTTCTCCCAAAACTTCTCTCTTTAATGTGTGAAAATTAGAAAACTATATATAGAAAAATAGGTTTGACGGCGTCAAGAATAAACTTGTGACGCCGTCACCTCGCCGCCAAAACTCTTCTCGGACTGCCTAGATCTACTTCTGACGCCGTCAAGACTTATACACTTCCAGGCCGTCATGACTCTTTTACTCTTGACGCCCTTCCTACGTGACGCCGTCAAATCTGTTCTGGGTCGTCATGGAAATTCATGAAATTTGCTCTTGACGCCGTCAAGGTTTTGCTCTTGACGCCGTCACCTACTGTTCCCAGCATGGAAAATTAAGACTTTGGCGTTTTCTTCACTTTTATGCTCCAAAAACGTCCAAATTGCTTCCTTTTCCAGATTTCACTCCCAAAGTACCTAAAATCACAAAAGGAACGATTTAGGGCAATATTTAATCAAATAAATTCGGATTCGGGCTTAAATGACCCCCTAAAAACGGATCATTTTTCGCCTCATCATATACCCTTACACTTGAGATTTGCTTGTCCTCAAGAAAATGCGCTTTTATTCTACTCAAAAGACAAGTTTAGGGTCATTTAACACTAATATAAAAGTAATTACAACAAATAATCATTCCACTAAAGACCAATAGACAAGCACGGAGGTCATACACAAGCACCTCACAAATAGTGTTTAGATACTCACATCTCTCGGGTGTAATAAAGTATAAATTACAATATGGAAACGGAAGATATCTCTCACTACCTGTCATAGCAAAATAGATTACCATAGGCTTGGGAAAGGATCAAACCTCCACCACATGGCGTAAGCACCTAGGATAAACTCTCAAAGAGGTCTTTTAAAGGGTTGTAACGTTAGGTGTAGGGATATGAAATACACGGTTTTGTTGGATAAAGGAAGTTTTACTGGTGGCGAGTTAACAACCTTGGTTAATTACATGTACAATGTGGCGTTGCTAAGCCAAGACTAGACTCGACTTAAGCTAATAAATGAAAAATAACAAAAACATAAAATAAACATAGAATAAAAAGGGATGGTAGTCCGTATGTTTTTCTCTTTTTTTTTTTTTTTTTTTTTTTTTTTTTTTTTGCATACATTCATACCCTACCATCCAAAATAATACATCACAGGGAATGGGAATTCCCCTTACACTTGAATCTTTACATACTTTACAATAAACTATTCTAATGACTCGAAATAAGAAAATCAAAACACTTGGAGCACTTTTAAGATTAACGTACATATGGGGGTAATAATATGATGTTTTTTCCCATTACTCCATAAAATAAGTACTTACCCATGAGTCCCAATCATCCCAAAACAATATGTACAAGGATATGACTCGACTTAGCAACCATGTAATCAATTAGATAGTTAACTTAGGGTTTAACAAATAACAATAATGCACTAAAAATGAGCGCATACACGGAAGGCTAAGGCGATTTGGTTGTACATTTAAGTGGGGTGTAACAAATTCTTCCTTTAAGTAAAATGCTTAAAGTTAGAAACGAAAGGATAGGCTCGGAGGGGTGTACTAGGGGTTTCGTGTACTAAAAATGAGTACAACGCTAAGGGTGTGGGAAAAATTAGTTGACTTAACTAGCCAAGTAATATGACTTAAATGGTCAAGTAATTATAATACGGGTTTAACACAAGGGTAATCCTAATGCCTCTTATCATGTAGTAAATCCTATTACACGAATGTAGTCTCACTAGCGGTCTCAGGATGCATCACTAACGCAAGTTCTAGAATCTAAATGCTACCGGTACACTTGATGAGGCGAAAAATGATCCGTTTTTAGGGGGTCATTTAAGCCCGAATCCGACTTTATTTGATCAAATATTGCCCTAAATCGTTCCTTTTGTGATTTTAGGTGTTTGGAGAGTGAATTCTGGAAATGAGGCTATTTTGGACGTTTTTGGAGCATAAAAGTGAAGAAAACGGCAAAGTACAAAAAATCCATGCTGAAGATACAAGGTGACGGCGTCAAGACTTCCTTCTTGACGGCGTCAGACATGAAGAATAAATTACCGTAGCTGGTGACGGCGTCAGATGATTAGGTGACGGCGTCAAAGTGGCCAAGAATAAAATACCGTAGGTGGTGACGGCGTCACATAGGCCGTCACAAGTGGATCTAGGGCGTCCGAGGAAGCATATGGCGGCGAGGTAACGGCGTCAGACTTTACTCTTGACGCCGTCATAACGATTTTCCTATATATAGTTTTCTAGTTTTTTCATTAAAAAAGGGAGAAATTTTGGTGAAACCCTAAAGACGATTTTGGTGCCTCTTTTACAGGTTTTTCAAGGGTTCCAAACCCTTGAGACCTTGCATTGTAATTGAGATAAGTATACTCTTAATTCAATCAGTATGTCTATGTGTTGGTTGTTTATCTTTTGTTCTTATCTTAATTCTACTATGCTAGGCTAGATTTCCTTTGTGTTTGCTTAGATCTAATGAAACCTAGATGTTGATTATGTGTTGATTACTTGTCTATTCTTGTCTTGGATGAATGATATTATATGTTAGGCTTAAGAAAACTGGCAGATCTCCAAATGGTAACATGCTTGAACGTCTTAAGAAACATGAACCGAGGCGTACTAGGTCTTTATTGGTTGTATTTAATGCATGAGCCACTGTTTACAATCCCTATAGTTGTGCTGGGTCATGGTGTAGGAGGAGATAAGAGCTCATAGAGTTGGGGAGTTATGTATGCCACCCCACGAATGGTATTAAGGAATACAATCCGTCATCCATATAAGTGTAACAAGTAATTGACATGTAAAAGATATCTAGGGAGTAATGAAGTCTAAGTAAACACAATTTCTCCAAATACTGCTCACAACCTTAGTTTAATATTAGTTTAAATTCATTTTCATTAGTTTAATTTAGTTATATAATAGTTTTGGGTTAGTTGAATAGCAACTAATTCCGCCCACTCTTCCAAAACCCGAGATTTTACTTGCTTTCATTAAAATATAAAAACATAAAAATAATCATCTTTCATCTTTAGAACTACTAATTAGGCTTTCTAATCCTAGCGACACTATTCCTAAGCTGAACGATCAATCCCCCGGTACTTGTCACTATACTATACTACAACGATCAGGTACACTGCCTGGTAGGGGTTGTAAGCCTCTCGAGATCCCTCGAGAGGTAAAGCAAGGTGCGATTCCCACGCATCAAGTTTTTGGCGCCGCAGCCCGGGGAATAGTTATTGTCTAGGTTAGAATTTCTTTTTATTAGGTCTACTTGCTAGATTCCTTTCTAGTAAGATTTTATTTTTAATTTTAGGTTCTCTTTAGTCTATCTTTTCTTTGTGTCTTTGTTTGTAAAAACCTTTCCATTAACTATTCCGTTAGCCATTATGGAGAACGCGAATCCACCAAGTCCGACACTAGAATATTACCAGAAAAAATATAATTACACCAGTTTGGATATACCAAGATGGACGAATGAAATGAGGCGGACAGGATCTTATATTGATTTTATTGAGTACCTTGAGAAAAGAGACCAAGTGCATAAGACTTTTAAAGAATTCGCCTTAGGAGCTCCATCAACCCCTCAAAATGCCTCACTTTGTGAAACCTATGCACCATATATGCCTTCACCTAGGATAGTTTCGTATGAGCCACCTAGCTGCATGTCATGGTTAGGCCCTACCATAATACAGGATGAACACATAGGTGACCTTGATGTGATGGAGGATGTAGCCAAACATGATCACATTGATCAAAAAGACCTAGGTTTTATGATCGATGATGATGAATCTCAAGAAACAGATGATGAATCTCTTGGGCAATTTGTATATAGCAGTCAGAATATTGAAGATGATCCTTATGATTCGGACATAGAAGTTGAGATGCCTAGAGAAGCACGTGAGATACTTGGGAGAATGTTAGGGCTAGATCCTGACACATGGAATGATGAGGTGAACAACATAAGCCCACAAAATACTCAACCATCATTTGAGGAATACACCCCACCCGTGACTTACCCGGAAGAAGTAGAAGAGACTATAGGAGCCCCAATAGAGGTAGAACCCTTGTACCAAACAACACTAGAGGGTATAGGTTTGAATACTTGTAGTGATAACCTTACTCTTAGTTCTAGGGAATTACCTAGTGTTGATGAACCGGAACCTCAATCTTCATACAACTTTCCATCCTTAGATATACATCTAGGAGACAAAAGAGGAGCCGACCCACCCATCAACCCATGTAGTCCGGGTAGTCTTAGGATAAAGGTAGTGGACTCTAAGCCTTGTAGAGAGGAAGCCAATATAGGAGTGGAAAATGACCTTACATGCTTACATCACCCATTTATGATTGATCATAAGAAACATTATGGGTTTAAACCGGGTTTATTAGGTCAAGACGGATCCCCAACTAGTAGTCTCTCGAAGTTGATAGAAAATGATCCCTTTCTAGGAGAAAATCTAAATCCACCCATTAACCCGATTGAATTAGGTAAGGTTATGATGATAGGAGCACACCCCTTTGAGCATATAACTCATCCACCACTCTATCCTCACGAGGCATATTTACACCCTAAGGGTGTGTATCGCTACTTCCACCCGCACTTAATCCTAAGTGTAGGGAAAACCTCCCCTATCTTCGTTAAATAAGGGTAGAGTCAGGCTCGTGACTCGAAAAAAAACAAACGCTTCTTGGGAGGCAACCCATGTTTTATGTGTTTTTATTTGTTTGTTTGTTTGTTTGTTTGATTTTATTTGTTTCCGTATGCATGTTTTATTTTTATTGTTTGTGGCTCATGTTTCAAAGTAAATTGTGAAAATGCTTTATTTTGTTTTTAACTTCGTCTTAATTGCATATAAAGGTATTTTGCAAAAGATAAGTGTAAGGGAGATCCAAATTTGTTTATAAGAACGAAATTGAGCATGAACCACAACAATATTAAATGGACATGTGTATTAGTACTTGTTAGAGTCAAATGCTCGTATCGATTCGTAATGATGTTTTGCAGGATTTTCCAGGAAGTAGGACGAAGTTTTTCCAGAAATTTTCCGGAAACTTAACATAAAGATTTCTGCAGGTCACTTCTGACGGCGTCACGAGTTTACTCTTAACGGCGTCAGGAGTCAAAAATCTGGAAATTTTACCGGTTTTGTTTTTCTAACGGAGTCTTATGGTTTTTGTGAATTATTAAGTTTTATAATCTCCAGGAAATCTGCAAACTTCATTCCACAAGCATTATATCTTACTTTGTTTTCTAGGATTTAGTAACTTATATAGGATGCCGCCGATTTTACGCAAGGTTGCCTTGTCTACTTTTGTCAGGATTTACAGGTGATTTAAGACAAGAAGATGATTTATATTCTGGAAGGGAAGCTTTGATTGTTCATTTTCTTGGAGGAAGATTTAACCTGGCCAACCTATAATCCATACCGAGCGAATCAGGGGAGTATTTGATTTCATTCTCTTTACTTCTTAACTTTTACATTCTTTACTTGAACATTGGGGACAATGTTCATCCTAAGTGTAAGGGGAGGGTAAAAAGATGATACCTTACATATGCACTTTCGCTTGAGTTTGTTTTGTTTGATAGTAGATGAGTAATAAAACTACGAGAAATACTTGTTAGTGTAATTTTAGCGCCAAATTTAAAATTTTTTACAACATTTAGGAGTGAAACTTTAGCCATAGTAAGCGTCTCATGGATAGGAGGTTGTATGACTAGCACATAACCGTATATTCAGAAAAATTTTCCACCCAAAGATGTGAGGTTCGACTTTAGTTTTAATAGGAAAAGCATTTACTATTAGTGCTTATGAGTGTACCGGTAGCATTTAGATTCTAGAACTTGCGTTAGTGATGCATCCCGAGACCGCTAGTGAGACTACATTCGTGTGGTAGGATTTACTACATGATGAGAGGCATTAGGATCACCCTTGTGTTAAACCCGTATTATAATTACTTAACCATTTAAGTCATATTACTTGGCTAGTTAAGTCAACTAATTTTTCCTACACCCTTTGCGTTGTTCTCATTTTTAGTACACGATACCTCTAGTACACCCCTCCGAGCCTATCTTTTCGTTTCTAACTTTAAGCATTTTACTTAAAGGAAGAATTTGTTACACCCCACTTAAATGTACACCCAAATCGCCTTAGCCTTCCGTGTATGCGCTCATTTTTAGTGCATTATTGTTATTTGTTAAACCCTAAGTTAACTTTCTAATTGATTACATGGTTGCTAAGTCGAGTCATATCCTTGTACATATTGTTTTGGGACGATTGGGACTCATGGGTAAGTACTTATTTTATGGAGTAATGGGGAAGAACGTCATATTATTACCCCCATATGTACGTTAATCTTAAAAGTGCTCCAAGTGTTTTGATTTTCTTAATTCGAGTCATTAGATTAGTTAATGTAAAGTATGTAAAGATTCAAGTGCAAGGGGATTGCTCATACCCCTATGATGTATTATTTTGGATGGTAGGGTAAGAGTGTATGCAAAAAAAAAAATAAATAAATAAAAAAAAAATCGAAAAAAATTAAGAAAAAGAAAAAAAAATAGAAAAGGAAAAAGAGAGAAAAAAACATACGGACTACCATCCCGTTTTCATTCTATGTTCATTTTATGTTTTTGTTATTTTTCATTTGATAGCTTAAGTCGAGTCTAGTCTTGGCTTAGCAACGCCATCTTGTACATGTAATTAACCAAGATTGTTATCTCGCCACCAGTAAAACTTCCTTTATCCAACAAAACCGTGTAATTCATATCCCTACACCTAACGTTATAACCCTTTAAAAGACCTCTTTGATAGTTTATCCTAGGTGCTTACGCCATGTGGTGGAGGTTTGATCCTTTCCCAAGCCTATGGTAATCTATTTTGCTATGACAGGTAGTGAGAGATATCTTCCATTTCCATAATGTTATATTACTTTATTACACTCGAGAGATGTGAGTATCTAAACACTATTTGTGAGGTGCTTGTGTATGACCTCCGTGCTTGTCTATTGGTCTTTAGTGGAACGATTATTTGTTGTAATTACTTTTATATTAGTGTTAAATGACCCCTAACTTGTCTTTTGAGTAGAATAAAAGCTCATTTGCTTAAGGACAAGCAAATCTCAAGTGTAAGGGTATATGATGAGGCGAAAAATGATCCGTTTTTAGGAGGTCATTTAAGCCCGAATCCGACTTTATTTGATCAAATATTGCCCTAAATCGTTCCTTTTGTGATTTTAGGTGTTTGGAGAGTGAATTCTGGAAATGAGGCTATTTTGGACGTTTTTGGAGCATAAAAGTGAAGAAAACGGCAAGGTACAAAAAATCCATGCTGAAGATACAAGATGACGGCGTCAAGACTTCCTTCTTGACGGCGTCAGACATGAAGAATAAATTACCGTAGCTGGTGACGGTGTCAGATGATTAGGTGACGGCGTCAAAGTGGCCAAGAATAAAATACCGTAGGTGGTGACGGCGTCACATAGGCCGTCAGAAGTGGATCTAGGGCGTCCGAGGAAGCATATGGCGGCGAGGTGACGGCGTCAGACTTTACTCTTGACGCTGTCAGAACGATTTTCCTATATATAGTTTTCTAGTTTTTTCATTAAAAAGGGGAGAAATTTTGGTGAAACCCTAAAGACGATTTTGGTGCCTCTTTTACAGGTTTTTCAAGGGTTCCAAACCCTTGAGACCTTGCATTGTAATTGAGATAAGTATACTCTTAATTCAATCAATATGTCTATGTGTTGGTTGTTTATCTTTTGTTCTTATCTTAATTCTACTATGCTAGGCTAGATTTCCTTTGTGTTTGCTTAGATCTAATGAAACCTAGATGTTGATTATGTGTTGATTACTTGTCTATTCTTGTCTTGGATGAATGATATTATATGTTAGGCTTAAGAAAACTGGCAGATCTCCAAATGGTAACATGCTTGAACGTCTTAAGAAACATGAACCGAGGCGTACTAGGTCTTTATTGGTTGTATTTAATGCATGAGCCACTGTTTACAATCCCTATAGTTGTGCTGGGTCATGGTGTAGGAGGAGATAAGAGCTCATAGAGTTGGGGAGTTATGTATGCCACCCCACGAATGGTATTAAGGAATACAATCCGTCATCCATATAAGTGTAACAAGTAATTGACATGTAAAAGATATCTAGGGAGTAATGAAGTCTAAGTAAACACAATTTCTCCAAATACTGCTCACAACCTTAGTTTAATATTAGTTTAAATTCATTTTCATTAGTTTAATTTAGTTATATAATAGTTTTGGGTTAGTTGAATAGCAACTAATTCCGCCCACTCTTCCAAAACCCGAGATTTTACTTGCTTTCATTAAAATATAAAAACATAAAAATAATCATCTTTCATCTTTAGAACTACTAATTAGGCTTTCTAATCCTAGCGACACTATTCCTAAGCTGAACGATCAATCCCCCGGTACTTGTCACTATACTATACTACAACGATCAGGTACACTGCCTGGTGGGGGTTGTAAGCCTCGCGAGATCCCTCGAGAGGTAAAGCAAGGTGCGATTCCCACGCATCAACACTCATAAGCACTAATAGTAAATGCTTTTCCTATCAAATCTAAAGGCGAACCTCACATATTTGGGTGGAAAATTTTTCTGAATATACGGTTATGTGCTAGTCATACAATCTCCTATCCATGAGACGCTTGCTATGGCTAAAGTTTCACTCCTAAATGTTGTAAAAAATTTTAAATTTGGCGCTAAAATTGCACTAACAAGTATTTCTCATAGTTTTATTACACATCTACCATCAAACAAAACAAACTCAAGCGAAAGTGCATATGTAAGGTATCATCTTTTTACCCTCCCCTTACACTTAAGATGAACATTGTCCCCAATGTTCAAGTAAAGAATATAAAAGTGAAAAAGTAAAGAGAATGAAATCAAATTCTCCCCTTATTCGCTCGGTTATGGATAAAAGGATGGCCAGGTTAAATCTTCCTCCAAGAAAATGAACAATCAAAGCTTCCCTTTCCAGAATATAAATCATCTTCTTGTCATACATAACCTGTAAAACCTGACAAAATATACAAGACAACCTTGCGTAAAATCGGCGGCATCCTATATAAGTTTCTAAATCCTAGAAAACAAGATAAGATATAATGCTTGTGGAATGAAGTTTGCAGATCTCCTGGAGATTATAAAACTTAATAATTCACAAAAACTATAAGACTCCGTTAGAAAAACAAAACCGGTAAAATTTCCAGATTTTTAACTCCTGACGCCGTCAAGAGTAAACCCCTGACGCCGTCAGAATGGACCTGCAGAAATTCTTATGTTAAGTTTCTGGAAAATTTCTGGAAAAACTTGGTCCTACTTCCTGGAAAATCCTGCAAAACTTCATTATGACTCAATACAAGCATTTGACTCTAACAAATACGAATATACATGCTCATTTAATATTGTGAAGAATCATGATCGGTTTGTTTCTTAAAAACATATTTGGGGTTTCCCCTTACACTTATCTTTTGCAAAAATACTTCTAGGTGGAGTTAAGATTAGGCTAAAACAACAAAGTAAAGTATTTCCACATTTTAGTTTAGAAACATGATCTACCAATAATAAAAATAAAGCATGCATACGGAAGCAAATAACAATCAAACAAATAAAATCATACAAAACATGGGTTGCCTCCCAAGAAGCGCTTTTCTTTATTTACGAGTCTTGTAGCTAGACTCAAGGTCATGGGTTACTACGTGATACGGGTGAGTTCCTCGTTGAGGACATCTTTGGGATCAAACTTAGGTTTCAACTTTCTATCGGTTTCCTTAGTATGGTATGACCTTTCAAACTTTTCTCCATCCAGATCATACAAGGTCATTCTAATATGCCATGACCCGTCACCTTCTTTAGGTGGCTTGTCCCACCTCCGTTTACACTTGTCTCCCTCTCTTTTCCATTTATTCCTCTCTATGTTGATGGGCATTACGCTTAATAACTCAATCATCTTCCTAAAGACTAAGGGATCCTCAAAGGGGTCAAGCTCTTCATCTCTAGCTATGAGTTGTTCTACCGAATGTGTCTTTTCAACAAAATCTTTTTCTAGATAGAATGGGCATTGAGGTCCTATAAAGTTCCTTTCTATCCAAGGTCCATATCTAGATGGTCTCCTATTCATCTCTACCCAATGCGGTGTTGGTTCATCATCACAATCATAACTATGCTTCTTAACATCATACACCGACCTAGTATCGCCTTCACCTACCGTTATCTTGGATTCCTTGCAATCTTTCATGGCACTAGCGGTTGCTAAAAATCCTCTTCCTACCAATAATGGGCATGTAGTGTCACTAACCATGTCTAGGACGTGAAAATCCGCTAATATAGTTAACTTTCCTACGTGAACAACTACATCCTTAATCATTCCAACCGGGTGGGCAATACTCCCATCCGCTAGCCCTATCAATACCTCCGTTTCCTCTAACTTTCCTAGCTTAAGAGCGGTGAATAAGGATAAGGGAATCAAGTTGAGGCTTGACCCTAAATCGGCTAGTGTGTCGAAAACTTTGGATCTTCCTATCTTACAAGGTAAAACAAATATACCCGGATCATCAAGCTTTTTAGGTAACTTGTTTTGAACGAAGGCGGTCCCATTTTTACCTAGCTTACACTTCTCATATTTTTCTAGGAGGGCACTATAGTAAGGAGCACACGCTAAGACATCAATGACGGGGCGTTCAAGGTGAAGTTCTTTGAATTCATCGTCAAGGTCTTGCGTAAGAGGTGTTTCAACTATGCTTTTGACCTGCTCTATAGTGGGTGTTTTATTTGATTGGTCCTTTTGGGGAACTTGGTTTTGTTTGAAACACGTGCTCGTTGATTTAACCGAGTAGTATTGTGGACACGAAGTGGGTGACGAAACTGAGGATATGGAATTAACGGTTAGTTTCGGATTCTTGACCGTGTCGCTCGGGAGTGCTCCCATTTCTCGGTCATTGAGAACTTTCAACAATGCATCAATTCTAGTGGTCATCTCGCTTTGGTTTTGTTTGAAATCAGCTTCAAACTTAGATATGCGAGCTTCTTGAGATGCCATGAACTTTGACATCAATCCTTCAAGATTGTTGGTACTACCATAGTTGTTAGAAGGATTGTTGTTGAAAGTACGGTTGGATGGTGGACCGTTTGGTTGGTAACGATTAGGCGGATTGGAAGAATTGGGTTGATTTTGTTTCCACCTAAGGTTTGGGTGATTTTTCCAAGAGGGGTTGTATGAATCACCATAAGTGTTTGGCTCGGGCTTGAAAGTGTACCACTTATCTCCCGCTTCGTCGGTACGCGTGGATGTGTAGTCCGCAAAAGCTGTTCCGGGGAGTTCCACACAATCACGAGTGTCATGGGGACCACTACATAATTCGCATGAAGAAGTGATTTTGGTCACTTGGCTTGAAGGCTTCGGAGCTTCGTAAGATTTCATGAGAAACTTGACTTGGTCCTCAAGTTCCATGATCCTACGGTTGGGAGTGCTAGAATTGTTCGAAGGCAAAGATATTGCCTTGACTGTTTTGTTCAAATCACGGGGATCATTCCAACTTTCGTTGTCATAGAGAGCAAGATCTTCTATGAGTTCCCATGATTGTTCCGCACTAAGATCACGTAGCTTACCACCTGCCGATTGGTCAATGGCTCGCCTCGTGGAGATGTCGATATGGTCATAAAAAATTTGGACTTGGAGCCAAAGATCTATGCCATGATGAGGGACTTTTTGGAGTAAGTCCTTGAAACGAGTCCATGCTTCATAAAGAGATTCATTTTGACGTTGTTGGAACATCAAGATGTCATTTCTAAGCTTAGTAGTTCTCCCCGCTGGGAAAAATTGAGCAAGGAAATGAGTGGTGAGATCATCCCATGTGGTGATGGATCCCGCGGGTAAACGCTCAAGCCATTGACTAGCTTGATCCCGTAGAGAGAATTGGAATAGGCATAAATGGGTAGTCTCTCTAGTTTCAACATCTAGGTCTATGGAGTCTACGATTTTGAGAAAGTCCTTAAGATGTTGGTTTGGATCTTCGAAACGAAGTCCATGGAATGCACATCCGCTTTGCACCAACCGGATGGTGTCGGATCGCAAGGGGGTCACATTGGCTCCGATGAGCTCAATGGTGTTTCGGTAGCCTTGGTGGCTAGGTCGGGAATACTCTCCTAAGGTTCGGGGCCTAAGGGGTTCTAATGGTGGGTTTTGTTGTGGTGGGATGACGGGTTCAAAGATGTTACCACCTTCCATGATGTCGGATGGTAAAGAGTTACGAACAAAGGCACGAAGAAATGAGATAGACTAAAGAAAACTTAAAAATAAAAATAAAATCTTACTAGAAAGGAATCTAGCAAGTAGACCTAATAAAAAGAAATTCTAACCTAGACAATAACTATTCCCCGGCAGTGTACCTGATCGTTGTAGTATAGTATAGTGACAAGTACCGGGGGATTGATCGTTCAACTTAGGAATAGTGTTGCTAGGATTAGAAAGCCTAAATACTAGTTCTAAAGGTGAGGGATGATTATTTTTGTGTTTTTATATTTTTTTAGAAAGCAAGTAAAAATCTCGGGTTTTGGAAGAGTGGGCGGAATTAGTTGCTATTCAACTAACCCAATACTAAGATGCAATCAACATAAAATACTAGAAATAAAAGTAAACTAATTTATACTAAAGTTGTGAGCAGTAATTGGAGAAAATGTGTTTACTTAGATTTCACTACTCCCTAGATATCTTTTACACGTTAATTACTTGTTATAATTGCATGGATGACGGATTGTATTCCTTAATACCATTCATGGGGTGGCACACATAACTCCCCAATTCTATGAGCTCTTATCTCCTCCTACACCATGCCCAGCACAACTATAGGGATTGTAAACAGTGGCTCATGCATTAAATACAACCAATAAAGACCTAGTGCGCGTTGGTTCATGTTTCTTAAGACGTTCAAGCATGTTACCAATTGGAGATTTGCCAGTTTTCTTAAGCCTAACATATAAATCATTCATCCAAGACAAGAATAAACAAGTAATCAACACATAATCAACATCTAGGTTTCATTAGATCTAAGCAAACACAAAAGAGATCTAGCCTAGCATGATAGAATTAAGACAAGAACATGATATAGACAACCAACACATAGACATATTGATTGAATTAGAAGAACACTTATCTTGATTAATCATGCAAGGTATCAAGGGGTTGGAACCCTTGAAAAACCTGTAAAGTTACACCAAAATCGTACTTAGGGTTTCTCCCAAAACTTCTCTCTTTAATGTGTGAAAATTAGAAAACTATATATAGAAAAATAGGTTTGATGGCGTCAAGAATAAACTTGTGACGCCGTCACCTCGCCGCCAAAACTCTTCTCGGACTGCCTAGATCTACTTCTGACGCCGTCAAGACTTATACACTTCCAGGCCGTCATGACTCTTTTACTCTTGACGCCCTTCCTACGTGACGCCGTCAAATCTGTTCTGGGTCGTCATGGAAATTCATGAAATTTGCTCTTGACGCCGTCAAGGTTTTGCTCTTGACGCCGTCAAGGTTTTGCTCTTGACGTCGTCACCTACTGTTCCTAGCATGGAAAATTAAGACTTTGGCGTTTTCTTCACTTTTATGCTCCAAAAACGTCCGAATTGCTTCCTTTTCCAGATTTCACTCCCAAAGTACCTAAAATCACAAAAGGAACGATTTAGGGCAATATTTAATCAAATAAATTCGGATTCGGGCTTAAATGACCCCCTAAAAACGGATCATTTTTCGCCTCATCAGGTCTCTGATACACTTTCTACGCAGAGCAAATCTTTGCACAAATTGTTCACATAGGGTGTCCCAATTGTCGATACTTCCCCGCGGAAGGCTATCGAACCATCCTCTAGCTGCATCATCTAAAGTTTGTTGAAACATCATACACCATATGGGCATAGGCCAAGCACCTTGGTTTGCAGCTCCTTCGAATCTTGTGACGTGATCGTCCGGATCTGTGGATCCATCATATAACTTTCTGTGAGATGGCATCAAGTATTTTGCATTTTTAGGTCCAGAGAAATCAATTATCCTTCGGGTGAACGGACTCTTGGACGCTGCTTTGAAAGGCTTGGAAAGATCGTCCGTCGCTTCTTCTTCTGCCTTCTGAGCTCCGGTATCTTGGGGTTCTTCGTCCTCGAAGTCGAGCTGAATAGGCTTAATCGGTGTTACCCCTGTGGCATTGTGTTGCTGGATTAGAGCTTTCAATGCGGTGAGGTGGTTCTGGATTTGTTCTATGCTGTTGGGAATTACTTCTGAGTCTTTCCCACTTCCTTCAGGTGTTGTAGGAGTAGGACCTGTCATTTCTAAATTCGGGTAGAGTGAATGACGATTCCCACGGATGGCGCCAATTTATTGAAGTAAAAGTTTGCTTCTACTCCAGACAAGCGAGATGAATCCTTTGGACTTTGGATTGGTCCTTCGGATTCGGGGTGATCCTTGTTGGTAGTTGATTGCTTCGGATATCTGCAAAACAGGTACGTCCGTTAGTCTCGCCCCGGGAATGTATCCCAGGACCAATCTCCGGCGTGAGAGTAAGTATATGTTCTTAGAGAAAGAAAGTATATGTAAAGTTAGAGAGTGAGAGAATTAGTTAACCTTTAAGTGAAGATTTCCTCTCTATTTATAGGCCTCCAATATGGAGTGCCAGGTTGGTTTGTACTTAGTTCCTTAATGTTTGCTAATTTATGCTCCATTACCATATACTTGGCGTACTTGTTTGTACTTTGGTTCATGTACTTACTGGTTTATCCGAACGATCCTGATCTCCGGAGGGTTGAGGTCATGCGGACATTCCAACCCTTCGGATATTGGTCTGTCTCGTTTAAATACATTTGTGTTGATGCGTGGGGTTTGCACCAGGCTTTACCTCTCGAGGGATCTCGAGAAGCTTACAACCCCCACCAGGCAGTGTACCTGATCGATGTAGTATAGTATAATGACAAGTACCGGGGGATTGATCGTTTAGCTAGGAATAGTGTCGCTAGGATTAGAAAACCTAAAGACTAGGTCTAGAGATGAGGGATGATTCTCTTTGTATTTTTATATTTTTTAGAAAGCAAATTAAAATATCGGGTTTTGAAGGATATGGGCGGAATTATTTGCTAGTCAACTAACCCAATACTAAGATGCAATCAAAATAAAATACTAAAAATGAAAATAAACAAATTATACTAAAGTTGTGAGCAATTTGTAGGAGAAATGTGTTTACTTAGATTTCACTACTCCCTAGATATATTTTACACGTTAATTACTTGTTATAGTTGCGTGGATGACGGATTGAATTCCTTAATACCATTCATGGGGTGGCGTACTTACTTCCCCAATCCTATGAGTGCCTACTTCACTCCTAGGTCGAGCCGGCTAAGAAGCTCCTAACATGGGATCATTTGAATTTACTCATGCATTAAATACAACCAATAAAACCTAGTACACATCGGTTCATGTTTCCTATGACGTTCAAGCATGTTACCAAATGGAGATCTGCCTGTTTTCTTAAGCCTAACATTGAAATCATTCATCCAATACAACCATAAACAAGTAATCAACACATAATTAACATCTAGGTTTCATTAGATCTAAGCAAACACAAGATAGATCTAGCCTAGCATTTTAAAATCAAGACAAGCACGAGATATAGACAACCAACACATAGACATATTGATTGAATTAAAGAGAAGACTTATCTTAATAGCACATGAAAGGATTCAAGGGGTAAAAACCCTTGAATTTACTGTAAAATATGTACAAGGTTCGGCCCTAGGGTTTCTCCACACAAGTTCCTCCCTAATGAATGAAAAATAGAAAACTATATATAGATTTTAGAAGGTGACGACGTCAAGAACAAATGTCTGACGCCATCATCTCGCCGCCCAATAATTCCTCGGGCTGCCTAGATCTGGGCTGACGCCGTCATGTGTACACCTTATGCAGGCCGTCATGATTTTAACTCTTGACGCTCTTGTTGTGACGCCTTCAGGTTTCTTCTGGGTCGTCATGGATTTTACTCTTGACGCCGTCAGGATTTCCTTCTTGACGCCGTCATACACTGTTCTCAGCATTGAAAATTAAGTCTTTGGCGTTTTCTTCACTTTTATGCTCCAAAAACGTCCGAATTGCTTCCTTTTCCAGATTTCACTCCCAAAGTACCTAAAATTACAAAAGGAACGATTTAGGGTAATATTTGATCAAATAAATTCAATTCCGGGCTTAAATGACCCCCTAAAAGTGGTTTATTTTTCGCCTCATCATATACCCTTACACTTGAGATTTGCTTGTCCTCAAGCAAATGCGCTTTTATTCTAATAAAAATACAAGTTAGGGGTCATTTAACACTAATATAAAAGTAATTACAACAAATAATCGTTCCACTAAAGACCAAAGACAAGCACGGAGGTCATATACTAGCACCTCACAAATAGTGTTTAGATACTCACATCTCTCGGGTGTAATAAAGTAATATCACAATATGGAAATGGAAAATATCTTTCACTACCTGTCATAGCAAAATAGATTACCATAGGCTTGGGAAAGGATCAAACCTCCACCACATGGCGTAAGCACCTAGGATAAACTATCAAAGAGGTCTTTTAAAGGGTTGTAACGTTAGGTGTAGGGATATGGAATACACGGTTTTGTTGGATATAGGCAGTCTTTACTGGTGGCGAGTTAACAATCTTGGTTAATTACATGTACAATATGGCGTTGCTAAGCCAAGACTAGACTTGACTTAAGCTAATAAATGAAAAATAACAAAAACATAAAACAAACATAGACTGAAACAGGATGGTAGTCCGTATGTTTTTTCTCTTTTAGATATATATATATATATATATATATATATATATATATATATATATATATATATATATATATATATATATATAGGATCCGGTTCCATTGAGAAGGTTTTTATTTTGAGAAGATTGAGAAATCTTCGTTTGAGCAAATTGAATCATGTTTTTTATTTGATTCACAAGTAAACATCATTTTATGGTAAATCAAATCTATAAATCACAAATTTGATTCACAAATTATTGTTAAAATCGAGTTATGATGATGATTCATTAAATTTGTACAGATGATTCAGTATTCTACATATATCGTAAAATCGAGAGATTTTTAACATTGATTCAAAATTTTGTTTACACATTTTGAATTTTAATCACATTAGAATGAGTTTTGCGCTTGAAAAACATGAATCAAAGTTAAAAATCTATCATTTTTGAAAACCTTCTCAATCTTCTCAAAATAAAAACCTTCTCAATCGATCCGGATTCTATATATATATATATATATATATATATATATATATATATATATATATATATATATATATATATATATATATATATATATATTTTCGATTTTTTTTTTTTTTTTTTTTTTTTTGCATACACTCTTACCCTACCATCCAAAATAATACCTAATAGGGAATGAACATTCCCCTTACACTTGAATTTTTTCATACTTTACAATAAACTAAGCTAATGACTCGAATTAAGAAAATCAAAACACTTGGAGTAATTTTAAGATTAACGCACATACGGGGGTAATATATGATGTTCTTCCCCATTACTCCATAAAATAAGTACTTTACCCATGAGTCCCAATCGTCCCAAATCAATATGTACAAGGATATGACTCGACTTAGCAGGCATGTAATCAATTAGATAATTAACGAATGGTTTAACAAATAACAATAATGCACTAAAGATGAGTGCATACACGGAAGGCTAAGGTGATTTGGGTGTACATTTAAGTGGGGTGTAACAAATTCTTCCTTTAAGTATGATGCTTAAAGTTAGAAACGAAAAGATAGGCTCGGAGGGGTGTACTAGGGGTTTCGTGTACTAAAAATGAGTACAACGCTAAGGGTGTGGGAAAAATTAGTTGACTTAACTAGCCAAGTAATATGACTTAAATGGTCAAGTAATTATAATACGGGTTTAACACAAGGGTGATCCTAATGCCTCTTATCATGTAGTAAATCCTACTACACGAATGTAGTCTCACAAGCGGTCTCGGGATGCATCACTAACGCAAGTTCTAGAATCTAAATGCTACCGGTACACTCATAAGCACTAATAGTAAATGCTTTTCCTATCAAATCTAAAGGCGAACCTCACATATTTGGGTGAAAATTTTTTCTGAATGGTACGGTTATGTGCTAGTCATACAATCTCCTATCCATGAGACGCTTGCTATGGCTAAAGTTTCACTCCTAAATGTTGTAAAAAAATTTAAATTTGGCGCAAAAATTACACTAACAAGTATTTCTCATAGTTTTATTACACATCTACCATCAAACAAACAAACTCAAGCGAAAGTGTATCTGTAAGGTATCATCATTTACCCTCCCCTTACACTTAGGATGAACATTGTCCCCAATGTTCAAGTAAAGAATGTAAAAGTAAAATAAGTAAAAAGAATGAAATCAAATACTCCCATGATTCGCTCGGTATGGATAATAAGGTGGCCAGGTTAAATCTTCCTCCAAGAAAATGAACAATCAAAGCTTCCCTTCCAGAAAAATAATCATCTTCTTGTCATACATAACCTGTAAATTCTGAGAAAACAGACAAGGCAACCTCGCATAAAATCGGCGGCAATCTACATATGTTACTAAATCCTAGAAAACAAAATAAGATATAATGCTTGTGGAATGATGTTTGCAGATTTCCTGGAGATTATAAAACTAATAATTCAACAAAAACTTTAAGACTCCGTTAGAAAAACAAAACTGGTAAAATTTCCAAATTTTTACACGTGACGCCGCCAAGAGTAAACTCATGACGCCGTCAGAAGTGACATGCAGAAATTCTTATGTTAAGTTTCCGGAAAATTTCTGGAAAAACTTGGTTCTACTTCCTGGAAAATCCTGCAAAACTTCATTATGACTCGATACAAGCATTTGACTCTAACAAATACGAATATACATGTTCATTTAATATTGTGGAGAATCATGATCGGTTTGTTTCTTAAAAACATATTTGGGGTTTCCCCTTACACTTATCTTTTGCAAAAATACCTTTAGGTGAGGTTAAGACTAAGCAAAACAACAAAGTAAAGTATTTTCACTATTTTAGTTTTGAAACATGATCTACCAACAATAAAAATAAAGCATGCATACGGAAGCAAATAATCAAACAAACAAAATAAAAATCACACAAAGCATGGGTTGCCTCCCAAGAAGCGCTTGTTTTTGTTCGAGTCACAAGCCTGACTCTGCCCTTATTTCACGGATAAAGGTGAGATTTTCCCTACACTTAGGATTAAGTGCGGGTGATAGTAGCGATACACACCATCTCGGTAGAAGTATGCCACGTGAGGAAAAAGTGGTGGATGAATTATATGCTCAATGGGTTGTGCTCGTATCATCATAACCTTACCTAATTCAATCGGGGTAATGGGTGGATTAAGATTTTCTCCTAGAAAGGGATCATTTTCAATCAACTTCAAGAGATTACTAGTTGGGGATCCATCTTGACCTAATAAACCTGGTTTAAACCCATAATTTTTCTTATGATCAATCATGAATGGGTGATGTAAGTATGTAAGGTCATGTTCCACTCCTATGTCAGCTTCCTCTCTACAAGGCTTAGAGTCTACTACCTTTGTCCTAAGACTACCCGGACTATATGGTTTGATGGGTGGATCGGAACCTAATTTAATTCCTAAATTTTCGTCCAAGGATGGAAGATTAGGTAACGGTTTTGGTTGAGGCTCCGGTTCATCAAAACTAGGAACTTCCCTAGAACTAAGAGTAAGGTTATCATTATAAATATTCAAACCTATATCCTCTAGTTGTGTTTGGTTCAAATGTTCTACCTCTACTGGGGTTCCTATAGTCTCTTCTACTTTTTCCGGGTAAGTCAAGGGAGGTGTGTGTGCCTCAAGTGATGATGGGAGTTGTGGGGTACTTTGTAGGTTTGTGTTATTTACCTCATCCTTCCTTGTGTCAAGATCACCCATATCCTCAACATGTGTTTCATTATTATCTAACCCTAACATTTTCCCAAGTATCTCACGTACTTCTTTAGGCATCTCAACTTCTATGTCCGAATCATATGGATCATCCTCAATATTCTGACTGCTATATACAAATTGCCCAAAAGATTCATCATATGTTTCTTGAGATTCATCATCATCGATCATAAAACCTAGGTCTTTTTGATCAATGTGATCATGTTCGGCTAAATCCTCCACCACATCAACGTCACCTATGTGTTCAGCTTGTATTGCGGTGAAATCAAACCACTTCGTGCCCCCAGTTATCTCATCTATACGCTTATCCCCAAAAAATCTTCTTGCTTGTTCCCTTAAACTTGCTATCAATTGATCCGTAACAACGTTTGTTGGGTTGTCCATTTTTTTTGCAAGTATGGCACAATTCTCTATGGTTTCCCATGCTTTATTAACACTTAATCCCCAAAGGTCCCCATCTGCGGCATGGTCAATGTCCATTTTGGTATAGTGGTCGACACGATGGTAAAATATTTCAATTTGGGACCACAGATCGAAATTATGATGAGGGACTTTTCGGAGTAAATGTTTAAAACGAGCCCATGCATCATAGATAGGTTCATCCTCATGTTGTTTAAACATCAAGATGTCATTTGGAGTGGGTGAATTTCATGGTTGGTAGTATGGTGGATTCGCATTCTCCATAATGGCTAACGGAATAGTCAATGGAAAGGTTTTTACAAACAAAGACACAAAGAAAAGATAGACTAAAGAAGACCTATAAAAATAAAAACTAAAATCTTACTAGAACGGAATCTAGCAAGTAGACCTAATAAAAAGAAATTCTAACCTAGACAATAACTATTCCCCGGGCTGCGGTGCCAAAAACTTGATGCGTAGGGTTTGCACCAGGCTTTACCTCTCGAGGGATCTCGAGAAGCTTACAACCCCCACCAGGCAGCGTACCTGATCGATGTAGTATAGTATAAGGACAAGTACAGGGGGATGATTGTTCAGCTAGGAATAGTGTCGCTAGGATTAAAAAACCTAAAGACTAGGTCTAGAGATGAGGGATGATTCTTTTTGTATTTTTATATTTTTTAGAAAGCAAATTAAAATCTCAGGTTTTGAAGGTTATGGGCGGAATTAGTTGCTAGTCAACTAACCCAATACTAAGATGCAATCAAAATAAAATACTAAAAATGAAAATAAACTAATTATACTAAAGTTGTGAGCAATATGTAGGAGAAATGTATTTACTTAGATTTCACTACTCCCTAGATATCTTTTACACGTTAATTACTTGTTATAGTTGCGTGGATGACGGATTGTATTGTAACACCCCCAATTCAATGATGCAGCGAAATTCAAACTGGGTGTTACTCGACGGCAAAACAGTCATAATAATAGAAAACGATCTCTAATTGAGTCGTTTTAAAAGATTTATCATTCAAATTATATAAATATCAGAGATTACAAAATGAGGTCCCAGATGGTTCCATGTTTACAAATTACATTAAATGAGTTTTCGAATGATAATAAATTTTATAGCCCTTTTGAATATCCGTGCCCTTCCGTGCCATCCTTGATCATCATGGACCTGAAATACATGCTTAAGAGGTCAACACAAAGGTTGAGTGATATTCATAGAGTTTGTTTAATGGTTGAACACAATATGTTGGTAGTGTGAGCTAATTAGACTCAAAATGATGAGCTACGTTGTTATACGCCCATAAAACGTATTATGACACTAAGCTTATGACACCAAAACATTAACGGGTACCAATATCAATCGGCGGAGTTATCCCGGTAGGTACTTTGCTAACATACCTAAATCTCAAATATTAGTGCATTTGTTTGAACTTAGTCAATACAAATGGGATTCGTCAATCCCAATAGGCCTATTCACAATATTCGCGCTCAATATTTCTAGTGATTAAATGGTTCATAATAAGGGATATTGGTTTTAGCAAGGATAGTACTTAGTGATAATAAAACAATCAGGCAAGCATACAATTGAAAAGCATTGTGTTTGGTTTAAAATAGCATGTATTCCCCCCAAGGGTTTGTAAAACAATTAAGTAATGGAAAGTGGGGCTATGAACTCACCTTGAGTTGGATGATGTTTAATGAGAATGATGGATATGCTGTGAGAACTTCTACGAGCAACAACTTTTGGCTTTCAATTAAGAAAGGAAGTTAACATGTAAGGTAAGGACTTTGATTGACTTAAGCTTCACCCTACTTCACTTCAAGCAATCTTTCTACATTTGTATTCTTGAAAGAGAGATGATGAAATGAGGTGACTTGAGTGGATTCAAACTCAAGAGAAATCACCAAAGTTTATAAGGTTTGGAAGTAGTTTGATGAATCAAAACCAAACTAGAGTTTCTATGTTGTTGTAGCACTTGATACTTGCATGAAATTGGAAGTAAATGAGCTAAGGTTATGGTGTTTGTGTGTGTGATGTGTGGCATACAAAGGAGGGGAGAGGAGGGCTTAAATAAGGTCTTGAGGAGGTTACAAGATTAGGATATTTCCTAAACTTGGTGACCAAGTTCAACACTTGTAATGATCTAAGGAATGAATGGTCAAGATCAACACACAAGGTGAATCCCCCCCCCCCTATATGGCGGTTCACAAGGATAAGGGGGATGAGGTGTGCCTTGGATGATATTATCCTAGATATTGAATGAGTTTTGACTCCGTAAAATGCTAACCATAAATGATTAAGCCTCAAAACGTAAAACCGGGTATCGTAAAAATGTGGAACTTGAAAGTATGGTTAAACATGTCAATATACTTCATAATAAAATATGAAATGAGTGGTAAGTTCCATTTGGGTGCTAAAACCCTGCTCAAACTGGAAACACGGGTCTAAAACGCGTAATACGTAAAACGTACGAATATTGTGTAAAATTGAGAAAAGTAAAATGTTACTTTTCTAATACGATAATAATGATTTAAAATGACTTATAATTTCTAGACTAGGCTCAGTGATGAGGCGAAAAATGATCCATTTTTAGGGGGTCGTTTAAGCTCGAATCCGACTTTATTTGATCAAATATTGCCCTAAATCGTTCCTTTTGTGATTTTAGGTACTTGGAGAGTGAATTCTGGAAAAGAAGCCATTTTGGACGTTTTTGGAGCATAAAAGTGAAGAAAACGGCAAAGTCTCAATTTTCCATGCTGTGAACAGTAGGTGACGGCGTCAAGAGTAATTCCCTGACGGCGTCAAACCTCAATAATAAAAATCCGAGAGTCATGAAGGCGTCAAGAGTAATTCTTGACGGTGTCAAAGTCCCAAGAATAAAATACCGTGGTTGATGACGGCGTCACACAGGCCGTCAGAAGTAGATCAAGGCCGTCCGAGGAAGTATTTGGCAGTGAGATGACGGCGTCACACCCTTGTTCTTGACGCCATCACCCCTATTTTCCTATATATAGCTTTCTAGTTTTTTCATTAAAAGAAGAGAAGTTTTGGAGAAACCCTAAAGACGAATTTGGTGGAACTTTTACCGGTTTTTCAAGGGTTCCAAACCCTTGATATCTTGCATTGTAATTGAGATAAGTTTTCTTCTAATTCAATCAATATGTCTATGTGTTGGTTGTCTATATCATGTTCTTATCTTAATTCCATTATGCGAGGCTAGATCTCTTTTGTGTTTGCTTAGATCTAATGAAACCTAGATATTGATTATGTGTTGATTACTTGTTTATTCTTGTCTTGGATGAATGATTTTATATATTAGGCTTAAGAAAACTAGCAGATCTCCAAATGGTAACATGCTTGAACGTCTTAAGAAACATGAACCGAGGCGTACTAGGTCTTTATTGGTTGTATTTAATGCATGAGCCACTGTTTACAATCCCTATAGTTGTGCTGGGTCATGGTGTAGGAGGAGATAAGAGCTCATAGAAAATGCCACCCCATGAATGGTATTAAGGAATACAATCCGTCATCCATGCAATTATAACAAGTAATTAACGTGTAAAAGATATCTAGGGAGTAGTGAAATCTAAGTAAACACATTTTCTCCAATTACTGCTCACAACTTTAGTATAAATTAGTTTATTTTCATTTTTAGTATTTTATTTTGTTTGCATATTAGTATTGGGTTAGTTGAATAGCAACTAATTCCGCCCACTTTTCCAAAACCCGAGATTTTAATTGCTTTCTAAAAAATATAAAAATACAAAAATAATCATCCATCACCTTTAGAACTAGTAATTAGGTTTTCTAATCCTAGCGACACTATTCCTAAGCTGAACGATCAATCCCCCGGTACTTGTCACTATACTATACTACAACGATCAGGTACACTGCCTGGTGGGGGTTGTAAGCTTCTCGAGATCCCTCGAGAGGTAAAGCCTGTTGTGATTCCCACGCATCAAGTTTTTGGCCCTGCAGCCTGGGGAATAGTTATTGTCTAGGTTAGAATTTCTTTTTATTAGGTCTACTTGTTAGATTCCTTTCTAGTAAGATTTTATTTTTATTTTTAGGTTTTCTTTAGTCTATCTTAATTCTTCGTGTCTTTGTTCGTACTCTTTACCATCCGACATCATGGAAGGTGGTAACATCTTTGAACCCGTCATCCCACCACAACAAAACCCACCACTAGAACCCCTTAGGCCCCGAACCTTAGGAGAGTATTCCCGACCTAGCCACCAAGGCTACCGAAACACCATTGAGCTCACCAGAGCCAATGTGACCCCCTTGCGATCCGACACCATCCGGTTTGTGCAAAGCGGATGTGCATTCCATGGACTTCGTTCCGAAGATCCAAACCAACATCTTAAGGACTTTCTCAAAATCGTAGATTCCATAGACCTAGGTGTTGAAACTAGAGAGACTACCCGTTTACGCCTATTCCAATTCTCTCTACGGGATCAAGCTAGTCAATGGCTTGAGCGTTTACCCGCGGGATCCATCACCACATGGGATGATCTCACCACTCATTTCCTTGCTCAATTTTTCCCACCGGGGAGAAGTACTAAGCTTAGAAATGACATCTTGATGTTCCAACAACGTCAAAATGAATCTCTTTATGAAGCATGGACTCGTTTCAAGGACTTACTCCAAAAAGTCCCTCATCATGGCATAGATCTTTGGCTCCAAGTCCAAATCTTTTATGACCATATCGACATCTCCACGAGGCGAACCATTGACCAATCGGCCGGTGGTAAGCTACGTGATCTTAGTGTGGAACAATCATGGGAACTCATAGAAGATCTTTCTCTCTATGACAACGAAAGTTGGAACGATCCCCGTGACTTGAACAAAACGGTCAAGGCAATATCTTTGCCTCGAACAATTCTAGCATTCCCGACCGTAGGATCATGGAACTTGAGGACCAAGTCAAGTTTCTCATGAAATCTTTTGAAGCTCCGAAGCCTTCAAGCCAAGTGAACAAAATCACTTCTTCATGCGAATTATGTAGTGGTCCCCATAACACTCGTGATTGTGTGGAACTCCCCGGAACAGCTTTTGCGGACTACGCATCCACGCGTACCGACGAAGCGGGAGATAAGTGGTACACTTTCAAACCCGAGCCAAACCCTTACGGTGATTCATACAACCCCTCTTGGAAAAATCACCCAAACCTTAGGTGGAAACAAAATCAACCCAATTCCTCCAATCCGCCTAATCGTTACCAACCAAACGGTCCACCATCCAACCGTACTTTCAACAACAATCCTTCTAACAACTATGGTAGTACCAACAATCTTGATGGATTGATGTCAAAGTTCATGGCATCTCAAGAAGCCCGCATAGCTAGGTTTGAAACCGAATTCAACCAACAACAAACGGAGATGACCAACAAGATTGACAACTTGTTGAAAGCCCTCAACAACCAAGCCTTAATCACACCTAGGAAGGACACTAGGGACACCAATAGTGGAATCCAAATTACGGACCCCTCATCATCCAAACATGTCCACTTTGTCAATGTTGTCACCATTAAGCCGATAGATAAGGAGATAGAGGAGAGTGACAAGGATGAAGATAGAGTAGAAACCAATAGTAAGGATGAAAGTAGGGAAGTTGAGGTTAATAAGGATGAGGAATTAGAGGAGGTAGAACCTATAGAAGAGAACTTTGATAAGTTGCCAACCAAGGAAGAACGGGAATACCATAAGAATTTATTCGATAGTCCCGAGAGAACATATATCTTTGGCGACCCCCTTATCAAAATGGGAGACCCCTCTAACATTAACATCCCATGTAATATCGGGCACATGCATATATGGAAAGCTTACATCGACCTTAGATCCCCCGTGAACATCATGACTAGGACTTATTACAATTAGGTGATGAAGAAGCAACTCAATTTTAGGTTGATGCCCGGTAAGAATCTGATAAGTAATTTTGCAGGGAGAGTTAAGGGATTACATGTAATTATAGGGAATCTCACCTATGAAATCGATTTTATGATAGTAGAAGACATTCGTCCGGTGATAGATGCTTGCCTAAGCCAAATAGTATTCGGAAAATCATTTGTTGAGGCCACTAGGATGAGTTATGATCCGACTTTAGGGATAGTTAGATTCAAGAAAGAGAATGATGAGGTTGCCTATCAAATGCCCCACAAGATTGAACAATACCGCCTTCTCTCTAAATTCGAAAAAGAACACAAGCAAGCGGCTTATTATAGGAATGAGAAGGATAGACGTAGAGGAGTAGATTATGTTAGAAATAGGATGCTTGGTTTCTACAAAGAATGCTTGCAACTAGGTCCGGAATACAAAACTGGTTTAGAAGACGACCTAGAGAGTAGAACCAATGATGAGATCACGTAGTAACCCATGACCTTGAGTCTAGCTACAAGACTCGTAAATAAAGAAAAGCGCTTCTTGGGAGGCAACCCATGTTTTGTGTGATTTTCATTTTATTTGTTTGTTATTTGCTTCCGTATGCGTGTTTTATTTTTATTGTTGGTAGATCATGTCTCTCAATTAAAATGTGGAAATACTTTACTATGTTTTTTGGCCTAGTCTTAACTCCAACCTAAAAGTATTTTTGCAAAAGATAAGTGTAAGGGGAAACCCCAAATATGTTTTTAAGAAACAAACCGATCATGATTCTCCACAATATTAAATGAGCATGTATATTCGTATTTGTTAGAGTCAAATGCTTGTATTGAGTCATAATGAATTTTTGCAGGATTTTCCAGGAAGTAGGACCAAGTTTTTCCAGAAATTTTTCGGAAACTTAACATAAGAATTTCTGCAGGTCCATTCTGACGGCGTCAGAGGATTACTCTTGACGGCGTCAGGAGTTAAAATCTGGAAATTTTACCTGTTTTGTTTTTCTAACGGTGTCTTATGGTTTTTGTGAATTATTAAGTTTTATAATCTCCAGGAGATCTGCAAACTTCATTCCACAAGCATTATATCTTACTTTGTTTTCTAGGATTTAGTAACTTATATAGGAGGCCGCCGATTTTACGCGAGGTTGTCTTGTCTATTTTTTGTCAGGATTTACAGGTTATTTTCGACAAGAAGATGATTTATATTCTGGAAGGGAAGCTTTGATTGTTCATTTTCTTGGAGGAAGATTTAACCTGGCCAACCTATAATCCATACCGAGCGAATCAGGGGAGTATTTGATTTCATTCTCTTTACTTTTTCACTTTTACATTCTTTACTTGAACATTGGTGTAGAATACTAACTATGTAGGAAACATGTTCAAGTGGTGATGAGAGTGGCGTAGAAATAAGGAGGAGGAAAGAAGAGAAAGAAAGAAAGGAACCTTGAAAGAAAAAGAGAAATATTAGATTGAGGTTGAAATGAAGGTCCAACCCTCTCCACATGTGGAGAGGGGTATTTATAGTTACAATATTACGCCCACTCCCGGGCTGTGGATCAGGCATACAGTGGGTGAAGACCCGTCCTTCTTCCATGGTGTTACTTAAACTAATACTAATTAACTAATAAACAAACTAACTACGAGCTAACTTAATGCTATTACAATCATTAGGTGACCGAGACTTTTACAGGAATATTTGTATTCCTAACAATCTCCCCCTAAGCGAGGTCACCTATGAAATTAAGATCTTTAGTCTTTAAGCATTCTTTAGTCTTTGTAGCTCGTAGGATCTGATTCTTCTCTTATCAGCACACTTCGTACTTCAAGCAAGCGAACTTGTGATTAGAGTTCCTTTGTGATATGTGATCTTTGAGCTTCTTTGAGATCATCAGCCAAAGTAAATCTCCAAGCTCATCCATAGTTGTATTGCCTTCATGTGATGTAGTGACTAAGGACCATCATGCTCACACCCTTCTGTATCTGGAGACGTTGCATTGGAGTTTGTGGATCAGGAGACCTTTTCATCAGAGTTGCGGAAACGTTGTTAGTAGTCTCTCAACATTTGTTGTAGCAAGTCTCACTTCTTCATTGATAGTGTGGAGGATGTGTGAGCATGAGGTATGGATTGACCCGATTCAGCTGGAAACTGGAGCCATCAACGCCATCTTTATATGTGTTCCTGAAATAAAACAGTTAGCACTAAAGATAGAGAACGAATATGGCTTTGTCATTCGTTCTGCGAGGACAGACTACCCTCCGGTTTTGTGAAAACCGACCTGTGATCAGGTAGAGTCTCTTTAAAGAAGACTCCTTGACATGAATTTCCAGCTTGTAGTAATGAATTTTCCAAAGAATCCACTTCGGAATCTTCATACTTAGCATGTTCTCATACCGGAACGTCTGAAAGCAAACAGCACGATAGAGTGAATCGGTGAATTGACATTCACGGATTGATGAGAAATTGATTTACAGAAATCACTCGCGTGTAATATGATAAACATTTTTGAGACACGACGAGAGTTTTATACTTTGAATCACATTTCCATCAAAAATACTTTTGTTTGAAAGATATTACACAATCAATGTGCTCGAAAAATTAGTTAGTGAGCACATTGAAAGGTTTTAGCAAAAGTATCCGTCAATCCATTTCTTGGAACAAGTTTGATTCAAATGAATCGCACCATTGTTGCTTTCCAGTTGTCACTTGATCATTGATCCAAGGTGGATCTCACATGTCACCTACCAAGAGCTTGAGTGATGTTCGCTCTAGAAGGATTTCCATCCTCATTGTGAATATTTACATATCACTCGGATGTTCTGGCAATACCACAAGGATAATGCGTAGGACTCTAAATATTTTATCTTATTTTCCACATTGTGTGAAACAATAGCATATTTGGAATGTGTCCTATCGAGATTTATGGATGATCTCTTTGGCTCTAGACTCAATAGTGCGTTTTGATCCGCTCCTGGAGACTGGGGAGGCGTCTCCTGTTTTAGGTATCAACATAGCTCGCAATGAGCGGTCGATACATTGCACAGGGTTCCCCGTGAGATTGAAACAAGCTCTTTTAAGAGAACTTGAGTGGTTGGGAAGTTTGGTGCAGTGCGTCACTGGGTCCATGACGTCTTGTCTTCAATACCGGTGTTACTTTAGTAACCGCCAGTAGATTATGAATTGAACCCGGTTTCTGCCCTAAGGTTGAATATTTGGAGGGCTATTTCTTTTCACCCTTTCTCATTTCATTTCTTTTTCATTCTTCAACCCCTTCAGTGCTTACCAAGACTTCACCACTAGAACCTTGTTGGGTTTGTTCCAGTCCTAGCTCTATCTCAGTCCGCACTCTTCCCTTTCTCACTTTACTCCTTTTTTCATAATCATTCCTAAGGACTTCTAATCTATCTATGGATAGTCCCTGGGAAGATCCTTCCGGTTCTGGTGGATCATGGGAATTCATACCTAACCTTAACCAACCTTATAACTCCATACATAAAGATAAATGGTCGGTCTTTGGTATAACTTCCACAAACGCCGTTTGCTCCCCCTCAATATGTGCATCGATATTCGAAAGTGTTTAGCACATATGCGGGAGCCTTTTATTGAGTCTTAAAGATCACATTTGATTATCAGATTTCATATTTAAATCACACTCTCTCCCCCGATCAAAAATTTCAAATCTTTCGAGATTTTTGATCTCAATTGATTTAAATAATTTAGAAAGTGTTTTGGGAGAGAAATGCGGTCAATTTTAATATTTTCTGATAAAAAGGAACTTTTTTCTTGCTCCCCCTCAAACTGTGAGGGAGGTTGTTATGTGTCAGATTTGAAGAGTTATTAAAATATTCGAAGTTTTAACGAAAACTCTTTGAAAGTTTACTCATTCTGACACATAACCATCACAAATCTTATTGTTGCAAGGTTTTATGTACGAAGTGTGGGGAGTTTTGATGATACATAAAATTTTGAGAAATCACTCTCCCCCTCAATCAATGACGGATGTTAAAACTGAAATATTTTTAGAAAATGTAAAAGTCATTGATTGAGTGAAAATTTTATCAAACTATTGAGTTCAATTTGATTTTCAGTCAAAATCTCATGGTACCACCAAGTTTTGCACAAATACTTTCCGGAAAAATCATAGAAGGGAAAGTATTTGGCGATAAAAGGAAGACTTCTCTTCTTTATCAAGAAATAATGCACTGAAACGTACATTAGATCGAGGGTGCATGAATATAAAGTAATTCACGCTCGGATGAACGGCACCCTTTGTTAGGAACAACCGTCTTTTTGGCGACGTGTTTTCCTTAATTTTGAAAACCGGGTTGCTATCTGAAGTAATAGCAAGCCATATTTTTGAAGTCCGGGTTGTAGCCTGAAATGACAACAAGCCATAAGTTTTAAGAGCGGGTTACAGTGACTGCAAGCCATAATTTTAAAGAATATTTTGAGGAACGACATGTTTTAGAAAAAAACTTTATTTGAAACCGAAAAACTCTTGCTCAAGCATATGTATGATTCCGTGTCATTATTGAATGACATTTCTAGAATCGTACATAATATCGATTATACAAGAGACATGTCGAGAGAAGAATATTTTTGAGTTTTTGTGATTTTTCAGATTTTTATGGTTTTTTATAGGTTTTATATTTTTCCCTTTTTCTTTTTGATTTGATACTATACAAGGATATGTGAAGCAACCCCGTTACTCCTCTTGATCTTCCTGAAGACAACTGAGATCCTCAGGTGTGAGACTCTTCATACCAAGGCGTGGGAGAATGAAGTGAAACCGTTCCCTAGAAAGTGCTTTGGTGAAGATATCGGCTAGCTGGAACTCAGTCCTCACAAAGTAAAGTTCCACAATTCCTTTCTCAACTTGCTCCCTGATGAAGTGATGTCGAATGTCAATGTGTTTAGTTCTTGAATGCTGGACATTGTTGCAGTAGAGTGCAATTGCACTTTTGTTGTCACAGTACATAGGAATCTTATTGCACATTAAGCCATAGTCAGAGAGTTGAGATCGCATCCAGAGGATCTGAGCGCAGCATGATGACATAGCAATGTATTCAGCTTCAGTGGAGGAGATAGATGTACTCATTTGTTTCTTTGAAGACCAACTGACTAGCTTATTTCCTAAAAACTGTGCACCCCCAGATGTACTGCGACGAGTGTCTTGACATCCGGCATGATCAGCATCCGAATATGCTGTGAGAGCCATAGAAGTTTCTTTAGGATACCAAAGGCCCATGTGAATTGTTCCTTTAAGGTATCAAAAGACTCTCTTGACAGCTTCCAAATGTTTCTTGGTGGGTTTGGATTGATACCGGGCACAAATGCAAACTGCAAATAGAAGGTCGGGTCTGCTTGCAGTAAGGTACATTAAGGAGCCAATCATGCTTCGATACATGGTTTGGTCGACCGGAATTCCCACATCATCTTCGTCAAGTTTTGATCGTTCAATCATAGGAGTATCAACTGAATCACTGGAGTAGAATCCAAATTTCTTCAAAATTTCATTGGCGAATTTGGATTGATTGATGAATATGCCATTGGGGTTTTGAGAAATTTGCAGTCCTAGAAAGAATGACATTTGACCCATCATAGACATTTGGAATTTAGAGCTCATCTCTTGAGAGAAACGATCACATTCTGTGGGATCAGATGAGGCAAAGATGATGTCATCGACATAGATTTGTACATGTAGGAGGTTTTTGCCCGTTTTTCTGGTAAAGAGGGTAGGATCAACAACGCCTTTGGAGAATTTGTTGGCCAGAAGAAATTTAGACAAAGTGTCGTACCACGCCCTGGGTGCTTGTTTAAGCCCATATAGAGCCTTCTTTAATCGATACATGTGATTAGGGCGTTCTGGATCCACAAAACCTTCGGGTTGAGATACGTACACCACCTCTTTCAGATCCCCATTTAAAAATGCGGTCTTGACATCCATTTGATAAACCACCATGTTTTGACTTGCAGCATTAGCGAGAAAGATCCTTATGGCTTCTATTCTAGCAACTAGGGCGAAGGATTCTTCAAAGTCAATACCTTCTTCTTGTCGATATCCTTTTGCCACTAGCCTAGCTTTGTTTTTCAAAACATCTCCATGCTCATCAAGTTTAACCTTGAATATCCATTTGAGAGCAATGATCATAGCACACTCGGGAGGTGGTACTAGTTCCCAGACATCCAGTCGGTCAAATTCATGAATTTCGTCCACCATTGCAGTGAACCATGAGTGTTTAGACATTGCATCCTTGACGCTTTTTGGTTCAGCTTTAGAAAGAACAGAATTGAAGAAGCACCACAATGCGTCGGTTAAAAGTTGCTTGCGGGTCGATACTGGACGTGAAGGGTTCCCAATAATGTTGTCAATAGGATGATCATTGGTCCATTTTCGAAGGTATTCATGGGGTTGAGAATGTGGAACTGAGGTAGCCGTGTTAGATTCGTCAGAGGATGTTACATCATTTGATAGTTCAGGGGCAAAGATGTTAACAAACGGCTCATTATCAGGTGGAGCAAAAGGATTAACTTCAGATGTATTATCTACATTTGCCGCTCGCTGTGCAAGTGAAGGTTGGACATTAGACGTGCTAACCGATTGACTGATGGCGGGAGCTTCAGAATCCCATGACAATGAAGTGGATGGACCGTTATTGTCATCTTGATCATTCACCACCCCATCTGGTGGTTGAACCATTGTAGCTTCAGGAGCATTCATCTGTTGAGGTTCAAAGTATTCATCAAACATTGGGTCAAACAGTTTCTTCCAATCTTCACTTGTAGGAGGTACAAAAGGAGAAGCAGGGATGGGATTCTGTACAAGCCTGGAACTAATTGGTCCAGGGGACAAAAGGTTAGGTACGGGTCCAGAACTTGATTGTCCAGGAACCGGTTGCTCAGTCAGCTCATCGAAAGTAACGTGGATTGTTTCCGTTATATCTCTGGTACGTTTGTTGTAGATTCGGTACCCCTTTCGCTCTGGAGCATAGCCAACGAAGAAACCAATGTCGGCCTTGGCCTTGAGTTTCCCAAGGTCTTCACTATCATTGGTTGGATAGCAAAGTGCACCAAAAACTCGAAGAAACGAAAGATCGGGTTTTCTGCCATGAACCAGTTCATAGGGAGTCTTGCAGTGGAGAGGATGTATCAAGGATCGGTTCTGTGTGTAACATGCGGTGGCAATTGCCTCAGCCCAAAGAAATAGAGGAGCTTTGGA
The DNA here is from genome assembly GCA_030686995.1 of Artemisia argyi. NCBI lineage: Eukaryota > Viridiplantae > Streptophyta > Magnoliopsida > Asterales > Asteraceae > Artemisia > Artemisia argyi. Next base: position 16,543,044 of record CM060682.1, on the reverse strand, counting down.
AAAGATGAGCACAGTCCTAGCAGCTTCAACTAAGGTGCGATTGCGTCTTTCAACAACTCCATTTTGTTGAGGAGTTCGTGGAATGCTCTTTTGATGACTAATCCCGACACCTTCATAAAACTGAGTAAGTTGTCTGTTCACAAATTTTGTTCCATTATCAGTACGAATGACTCTAACAGTTTTGTTAAGGCGGACTTGCAACATCTTGATGAGTTTGATGATGGTTTCTAGAGTTTCATCTTTTAATCGTAGAAATTTCACCCATGTGAATCGAGAGTAATCATCAACAATAACCAGCACATATTTCTTTCCATTGATACTTTGAATCCTCATTGGTCCACAAAGATCCATGTGAAGAGTATGAAGAACTTCCATGATTGAATTCACAGTTTTGGGTTTATGGGTATGCTTTTTGCTCTTGCCCATTTGATAGGCGGAACACAGATGGTCTTTTTCATACTTAAGTCTGGGCAAGCCTCGAACAAGATCCTTACGTGTAAGTTCATTGATGGTACCGAAGTTTAGATGGTTTAAACGACGATGCCACAACCATGACTTGTTCTTGGATGCTTTAGAGAGCAGACAAATTGGAGAGGACCGTAGCATATCTTCGATGGAGATGGTGTAAAGATTAGTGCCCCGACTCCCCTTGAGAAGATCAACACCATCTAATTCTCTAACAAAACAGGTGTGCTTTCTAAAGGCGACTTTGAGATCTGAGTCACAGAATTGACCAACAGAAAATAGATTGTGCCCAAGTCCTTCCACGTAGTAAAATCTGGATATAACACTGTCTCCAAAGACATAATCACCATAACCCATTATAGAACCAAAATGGTCATTCCCAAACCTAACCGTACCAATAAACTTTTCCACGAAATTCTTGAGCCTTGAGCGATCACCAGTCATATGTTTTGAGCAGCCTGAGTCCAAATACCAAAGGACGATTTGTACGACCTGCATTTGAAACCAGACAATCGTGGATAACTGAAAAAGCTGGAGCCCCACACACAATTGGGGTCCGTTTGGTTAGAACACACAAATATTGGATTATCATAAGTAACAGGTATCTCACTGGAGTATTCACATTTTGATGCACTAGAACTAGAAGTGGTATTTATTGCTTCTATTGGAAATAGTCTACCGGTAGGTCTCCACTTCCTAATAGGCATAACTCTAGAGTTGGTAATCCTAGTCACTGGGCACTTTTCCCTCAGAGTGAATTTCCTTCCAGTAGGTCTCCATTGATAACCAACATTAGTGAAAACTTTTCCTGTTTTATTCTATACTTGTTTTGCCCGTTTAACACTAGAAACATTCATAACTGGTGATTGCATAGTGGATTTAAGAAAGGACACAGCACATGCATCATGATTACCATAAAATAAGCATTTGTTACACGTCTTACAAATAGCATCAGAATTCGAATTAATTACATCATTGTTCACACAAATGTTTGAATCAACTCGATTCCTTTCACTAAGCAACACTTTATTGTTCCTAGATGATTCTTCTACTTCCTTCATAAGTGAGCTCTTAGCCGGCAAAGTCCTATCATTCTTTGTATTGCCCTTAGGCTGTGACTTGCTAGCATTAGATACACCTTTTACTCCTGTAGAAGCAATGATGGGAACATTAGTCTGATTAGTTGCTACTTGTTTACTGGTGATCAAGATGGAGGATTGTGGCATGGTTTGGGGAAAGTCAACTGTGACATGCTTGTTGCCACTGAGAGGGTGCAATGCAGTTGTCCTATCCGACTTGGTATCATTCTTGGGGCATGATCCTATGGCATATTCTAATAATTCTTGGGCCCTATTAGTGAGGAAGCACGCACCAATAATAACATCATCAAGTGGTTTAGAAATCCTCTCATCTTCAATGGTTTCTCTAAGTATGGCCAGACAATCCTTAAGATTTCTAAGATAGTTGTTATGAACTAACTTATTGTTCCTAAGGGGAAGAGAAACATTCACAGCATCGCACGCATATTTATTACAAGCATGTACATTGGAAATTGCATGATCACATGAAACAACGGGCATTTTACCCTTCACCATGGTCTTTAGATTCTCAATTTCATTTAACAAAGAAGTGACTTTCTCATTGTTTTGGTCACGTGTTGTTTTGATAGACTCAAACAATTCTTTATAACGTTGTTTAGCGTTGGACATTTCAGCACGAAGCCACTCATTTTCATGTTGTAACTCATTGATAATGCCCTGTTTTTGAAAATTTTGAGAATCCATAGACTTCTGGTAATTGGTATTGGTCACATCGCTTCTGTTCGATTTTAATTGTGCAATTTGGACCTTCAACTTCCGAATCGTGTTTGAGTGAGCTTGAATTACTTCATCCTTTTTGGCTAATTCAAAACATGTATCAAATTCAGGAGCATCCGAAGATATCTTGGCATTTGATATTTTTATACTTTCTTCTAGATGTTGATATTTTAATTGTAGGTTCAGATTATCAACTTCTAGTTTTGAGAAATTCCTGACCATGTTATCATGATCATCGTTTTGAATTTTTTCTGTAAGTTTGTAATTCTCCCCCTCAAGCTCAATCACACGATTTTGGAAGACCTTCAAAGTAACCGACATTTCATGAAATTGTCGAGCAGATAGCGCAGAGTCGGTAACAGTATAAAACACATCTTTAGCAATGCAGTTAGCAATCAAATTTTCATTCATGATGAGAATGTTTTTCCTGTCAATTTCACTGTGTTTGAGATCAATAGCAAGTTGGTTACCCTCACTTTCCACTTCATCAAAAACCTTTTTCATTTGAGTCACATCATCATTAATGGTGTTTTTAAGTCCCTCAAAATGTTCTTTTAGAAGTTTAAAAAATGGCATAACTTCAGTTAGGTAACACTGTTTTGTTTGCTCAAAACCCCTTTCCCCTTCTGTAATCCCTGTAGGTGTAATTCTTATTTTACAGGTTTTCTCAAAGTCATTGAACAATTGACCTAGCACATACAGCCCAATTAGAGTATTACATTATGTGGGAAGAGTGAAAGGTACAAGGTGCCTAGGTGTGTTCAGGGGATAGGCAGTTGGGTGAGCAATTCTAAACATAGTGCGTGTGTTACCTACAACTCTTTCAGCTTGCATTTTCTCAATGTCAATATTCCAAAACACTTTTTCAGGAAAAATTCTCTTTTGAGGAACAAAAATTGCAGTATGATTGTCATTTGCATAATCATAGTGAAACACGAGATTCTTAGCAATGCATTTAGGATCCTTTAAACGTTCACCAAGTTTTGCCCTAGTTCTATCCTCTGCCTCATTGATGTGGTCATAGGATCGTGTATCAGGAGGGGCATGGTTAGGTTCAAGCATAGTTTTTGCATCATATAATGCAGGTTGTGCACCTAGACCTATTCTAAGGAATCTTGCTTTGGGTTTGGAGGTATCATGTTCACTAAATTCATCACTTAACTTCCTATGGCTTTCCATCATTTGAGCAGATTGAATGGTTTGGCCCTGTGTGTACAACTTATCTTCCAATTTATTTTTCAACGTTTTTAATTTTGAGAAGTCATTTAGAAGTTTAGTTTCTTTATCTTTGAATTCTTGTTTGATAGTAGTCAAACCTTTTTGAACCTCAAGTTTTTGTTTGACGGTTTGATTCAATTGGTTCTTTAAAGAAACTAGTTCCCTTTTTAATGATTCTTGTTTGGAATTGTTTTCAGATATGTAAGTACGCAGTTGCCATTCCATTTTCTGCTCACGTTCATTCAGCTCAAACTTAGCACGCTGCTCATAAATGTTTACTTGGTCCTTAAGGGTGTTGATTCTAGTGATCAGAGAATCATCAGGGTTGTATATAGAGTGCTCATATATCTCATGTTTACTAGAATCAATAGACGGCATGTCACTTGGTACAACTGGGGGTCCATTGTCATTCATATACATTTCATATGGGATATTATTGGTATTACCCATATCAGTGATGTCTGTGTTGACAATATTCTTGAGTTGTACAGAGTCACATGCCCCCTGTACAGGTGTAGAATTATTCAGATCATGTTTAGGAGATGTTGGTACCTCAGAGATGGCAGACGTGATGGATAAATCAGGATGCTGTGAAGAGGATGCTGCTGCAGACAGATTAGCCATGAAGATTGTTTGAGCAGTTGGTTCATCATCCACGTCTGAGTCAAATGCATCACACTCTTCAACTTGAAAGATATTTGGGTCATTAAGAGCCATGTCCTGAACAGGTTGATCATCCACATCAGCATCAAAGGTGTTCCCATCATTACCAGCCAGAAAGAGCAAAGCTTCTTCATCCAACACAGTCCCATTTTCTTGTGCCTGCATCAGCAACATCTTGTCTTTGAAGTACTCAGAGTTTTGGGGACGTTTTGGGAGAGTGCAATTCCTAGCAATATGGCCCAACCCTCCGTAGTTGTAGCATTTCGGCTGCTTAGCTTGTGCTTGAAGAGCATTCCCAACTCTGTACTGCCCATTCTCTCTACCAGCATTTCTTTGGTTGAAGTTCTGTCTTCCCTGCACATTCTGCACCACTACCCGACCATCTTCAATGACAGCCTGATTACGTGGATTAGATGAGATTCTGAGCTGGTTGTTAGTAGATGGGAGTGCAGCCCTGAACTGTTGGACCAGTAAAGACAATTGGTTGGAGAGATTATCAATCATCATGTCGGTGTGAGAATACCCAGAGTCAAGTTGAGAATTCAAAGCAGATTGTGAGGGGGTTGATGATTGACTATTGGTTGGGGTAGACCTGGAGGATGATTGTGATGGTTGAACTTGATCATTAGAGGTTTGTTTAGATTGTTGAACATTGGAGACAAAAGCAAGAGATTCATTTGTTGCGGACGGATTGAGCTTTTCTCGCATTAGCCGATCATAAGCTGCATGTTTCTCATGTTGTTGGAGATACGCATACAGCTGTTCATGATTGGTATGCCTGAGACCCTTGTTGAGCTTAACAGCAGTGACAAACCTATCCCATTCCGGTGCCATGTTGTTCACGAATTTGGAATTAAGCTGTATGTTGGGCATTGTCATCTTGATGGCTCTCATATCATTGACCAGCTTGTGAAATCTGACGTAATAGTCAGTGATGCTTTCACCTAGATTCATTTTGAAATGCTCAAATTCATCGTATAGTTGTAACTCACGATCTTCTTTAGTTAACTCAGACCCTGCAAGAAGCATTTTGACATTATCCCAGACCGCCTTTGCCTCAGTGTTGAAGTTGATCAGTTTGTAGACATCTTTAGGAAGGCCTTGAATGATGATATTTGATGCTCTGATGTCTGCATCATAGCGTTTCTTTTCTTCTTCAGACAACTCATTGTAAGTGCGAGGTCTATCAGGACCAAACACGGCCGGTAGTTGATCAGTTGCTTCTGAAATCGTGTCTCTAGTAGTACCCACTTGAAAGGGTCCCTCATCGATGGATTTCAGGATGTTAACCCCATTATCTTTACCTAGACAGTACAGCCGTATCCTTTGAGCCCATGATTCATAGTCAGTTCTATCCAACATCGGAGGTCGGGTGTCAGACCCCGCAGCTTGAATGTCATCGGAAGAAGTCGACATCACAAATAAGAAATTACCAAACCAAAAGTGGGAGATACTCGCAATGTAAGGTACTAGTCGCAGGGCAATTAAACCACAACTTGACCTAACCGCAGAACACTAACCTCAGAAAATACCAAACCGCAACAAAATCCAACCGCAGTGTGAACTAACCGCAACCTAAGCAAACCGCAGGTCAAAGAAACTAACCGCAGGGCACTAACCGCAAATAATACCAAACCGCAGAAAAATCCCACTCGCAGACTGATCTAATCGCAACCTAAGTAAACCGCAAACCAAAGATACTAACCGCAAGACACTAGCCGCAGAAACTACCAAACCGCAGATAATACCCAACCGCAGAACAGTTAACCGCAAATGATTAACCGTAGATAACTAAACGCAGGCAGATAACTAATCGCAGTGACAATGGTCCAAAAGTGTCACTATCGTTGCGTTTTGTTTGTATTCCCGAAATAGTAAACGCAGCAAGTTAATCGCAGATAGCAGGACTTAACCGCAACCAAGCAATGAAACAGTGGACTTAAACGCAACCAAGAAATCCGCCCATAATCAAATCCAAACTTCAAATAGCTTAATGATATGGTAACACAAACTAAACTACAATGTTCTACAAACACTAATGAACATAAAAGTACATCACAAACATGTATAACAACACTAGAGAGATTAAACCAAGATGTTTTCCAAGAAAGTGACTCCAAGCTCACAAAACCACTCAAAATATCATCAAATTTGATTCTACAAGGCCCTAAGATGAAACCTTGGCTCTTGATACCAATTGTAGAATACTAACTATGTAGGAAACATGTTCAAGTGGTGATGAGAGTGGCGTAGAAATGAGGAGGAGGAAAGAAGAGAAAGAAAGAAAGGAACCTTGAAAGAAAAAGAGAAATATTAGATTGAGGTTGAAATGAAGGTCCAACCCTCTCCACATGTGGAGAGGGGTATTTATAGTTACAATATTACGCCCACTCTCGGGCTGTGGATCAGGCATACAGTGGGTGAAGACCCGTCCTTCTTCCACGGTGTTACTTAAACTAATACTAATTAACTAATAAACAAACTAACTACGAGCTAACTTAATGCTATTACAATCATTAGGTGACCGAGACTTTTACAGGAATATTTGTATTCCTAACAATTGGGGACAATGTTCATCTTAAGTGTAAGGGGAGGGTAAAAAGATGATACCTTACATATGCACTTTCGCTTGAGTTTGTTTTGTTTGATAGTAGATGTGTAATAAAACTATGAGAAATACTTGTTAGTGTAATTTTAACGCCAAATTTAAAATTTTTTACAACATTTAGGAGTGAAACTTTAGCCATAGCAAGCGTCTCATGGATAGGAGATTGTATGACTAGCACATAACCGTATATTCAGAAAAATTTTCCACCCAAATATGTGAGGTTCGCCTTTAGATTTGATAGGAAAAGCATTTACTATTAGTGCTTATGAGTGTACCGGTAGCATTTAGATTCTAGAACTTGCGTTAGTGATGCATCCCGAGACCGCCAGTGAGACTACATTCGTGTGGTAGGATTTAGGATTTACTACATGATAAGAGGCATTAGGATCACCCTTGTGTTAAACCCGTATCATAATTACTTGACCATTTAAGTCATATTACTTGACTAGTTAAGTCAACTAATTTTTCCCACACCCTTAGCGTTGTACTCATTTTTAGTACACGAAACCCCTAGTACACCCCTCCGAGCCTATCTTTTCGTTTCTAACTTTAAGCATTTTACTTAAAGGAAGAATTTGTTACACCCCACTTAAATGTACAACCAAATCGCCTTAGCCTTCCGTATATGCGCTCATCTTTAGTGCATTATTGTTATTTGTTAAACCCTAAGTTAACTTTCTAATTGATTACATGGTTGCTAAGTCGAGTCATATCCTTGTACATATTGTTTTGGGACGATTGGGACTCATGGGTAAGTACTTATTTTATGGAGTAATGGGGAAGAACATAATATTATTACCCCCATATGTGCGTTAATCTTAAAAGTGCTCCAAGTGTTTTGATTTTCTTAATTCGAGTCATTAGTTTAGTTGAATGTAAAGTATGTAAAGATTCAAGCGTAAGGGGAACGTTCATTCCCTATGATGTATTATTTTGGATGGTAGGGTAAGAGTGTATGCACACAAAAAAAAAAAAAAAAAAAAAAAAAAAAAAAAAAAAAAAAAAAAAATCGATAAAATATATATATATATATATATATATATATATATATATATATATATAGAAAAAGAAAGAAAAAAAACATATGGACTACCATCCCTTTTCATTCTATGTTCATTTTATGTTTTTGTTATTTCTCATTTATTAGCTTAAGTCGAGTCTAGTCTTGGCTTAGCAACGCCATATTGTACATGTAATTAACCAAGATTGTTAACTCGCCACCAGTAAAACTTCCTTTATCCAACAAAACCGTGTAATTCATATCCCCATACCTAACGTTACAACCCTTTAAAAGACCTCTTTGATAGTTTATCTTAGGTGCTTACGCAATGTTGTGGACGTTTGATCCTTTCCCAAGCCTATGGTAATCTATTTTGCTATGACAGGTAGTGAGAGATATCTTCCATTTCCGTAATGTTATATTACTTTATTACACCCGAGAGATGTGAGTATCTAAACACTATTTGTGAGGTGCTAGTGTATGACCTCCGTGCTTGTCTATTGGTCTTTAGTGGAACGATTATTTGTTGTAATTACTTTTATATAAGTGTTAAATGACCCCTAACTTGTCTTTTGAGTAGAATAAAAGCGCATGTGCTTGAGGACAAGCAAATCTCAAGTGTAAGGGTATATGATGAGGCGAAAAATGATCCGTTTTTAGGGGGTCGTTTAAGCCCGAATCCGACTTTATTTGATCAAATATTGCCCTAAATCGTTCCTTTTGTTATTTTAGGTACTTGGAGAGTGAATTCTGGAAAAGAAGCCATTTTGGACGTTTTTGGAGCATAAAAGTGAAGAAAACGGCAAAGTCTCAATTTTTCATGCTGGGAACAGTAGGTGACGGCGTCAAGAGTAATTCCCTGACGGCGTCAAACCTCAATAATAAAAATCCGAGAGTCATGAAGGCGTCAAGAGTAATTCTTGACGGCGTCAGAGTCCCAAGAATAAAATATCGTGGTTGATGACGGCGTCACACAGGCCGTCAGAAGTAGATCAAGGCCGTCCGAGGAAGTATTTGGCGGCGAGATGACGGCATCACACCCTTGTTCTTGACGCCGTCACCCCTATTTTCCTATATATAGTTTTCTAGTTTTTTCATTAAAAGAAGAGAAGTTTTGGAGAAACCCTAAAGACGAATTTGGTGGAACTTTTACAGGTTTTTCAAGGGTTCCAAACCCTTGATACCTTGCATTGTAATTGAGATAATTGTTCTTCTAATTCAATCAATATGTCTATGTGTTGGTTGTCTATATCATGTTCTTATCTTAATTCCATTATGCTAGGCTAGATCTCTTTTGTGTTTGCTTAGATCTAATGAAACCTAGATATTGATTATGTGTTGATTACTTGTTTATTCTTGTCTTGGATGAATGATTTTATATGTCAGGCTTAAGAAAACTGGCAGATCTCCAAATGGTAACATGCTTGAACGTCTTAAGAAACATGAACCGAGGCGTACTAGGTCTTTATTGGTTGTATTTAATGCATGAGCCACTGTTTACAATCCCTATAGTTGTGCTGGGTCATGGTGTAGGAGGAGATAAGAGCTCATAGAATTGGGGAGTTATGTATGCCACCCCATGAATGGTATTAAGGAATACAATCCGTCATCCATGCAATTATAACAAGTAATTAACGTGTAAAAGATATCTAGGGAGTAGTGAAATCTAAGTAAACACATTTTCTCCAATTACTGCTCACAACTTTAGTATAAATTAGTTTATTTTCATTTTTAGTATTTTATTTTGTTTGCATATTAGTATTGGGTTAGTTGAATAGCAACTAATTCCGCCCACTTTTCCAAAACCCGAGATTTTAATTGCTTTCTAAAAAATATAAAAATACAAAAATAATCATCTATCACCTTTAGAACTAGTAATTAGGTTTTCTAATCCTAGCGACACTATTCTTAAGCTGAACGATCAATCCCCCGGTACTTGTCACTATACTATACTACAACGATCAGGTACACTGCCTGGTGGGGGTTGTAAGCTTCTCGAGATCCCTCGAGAGGTAAAGCCTGTTGCGATTCCCACGCATCACTCAGTCTAGTGTCGGTTGGTATTTAATGTCTTTTAGACATAAAACCATAAGCCTAAAAATCAAGGAATGATTTATAAAATCAAGGAATGATTTTTGGTCAAAGGAGGAGGGAAAAATATGTTGACTTTTTCCAAAAATGTGAAAACTCAAATCGTCTTAGAAACGCGGTGCAGGTATAGGCTAAGGTTACGGCTGAGTAAAAACGCTTAAAAATGAAAATTCCTGTTTTTCACGGCCGAGGTTTATTTGGTCATATTTTTCTCAGTCATGATTAATTCTCAAATAAATCATGAGTGTATCAAATATTTTTCTGATACGGGGAAAATTAACGCGGTCGAGTTTCGTTGTGCGTAGAATTTTTGAATGACGTTTTACCCTAAAACGTGTAACTCCTTAATAACTTTCACGAAAATGATCTGATGAGTGTCAAACTTTTAATTTGCCATGGAAATGATTTATCACACGAGAATATGAAATAAAAATCAAATTTCGGGAAATGAATAGTAAAAGTGAATAGTAAAAGTGAATAGTGAAATTTTCAGGAATAGAAGTTAACCTGAAAATGTGAATTGTTACAGTCTCTACCCCTTACGGGGAACTTCGTCCCGAAGTTCTATGTGTGGTATACGTTGGAGTGGTGTCGATGAAGAGGTGTGGTTTACTTATGAGGACTAAAGTGATGTAGTTTGATTTGTCGTTTTAGGGTATGACGTAGTATGAGGTTTACTTTTATGTGGGAAAGGTAGAGTAAGAGTGATTAATTGTCGTACTCTATCGTATGAATACTTATGAAAACATACAGGTGACTACTCCCAGCATAACATGATCCCTCCTGAATTAGACATAGGTGATCAGGCTATGTATAATTTAGGACCGATAATGTGATGTTCGGTTTAGTCACGTAGTATTGTGTTTCTTAAAAGTTTTAGATGGTATTCAATCTTGTAAAGCTGATGAGGGTGATTGTGGTGTAACAAAGGATGATTTGAGCTTTAAAAGTGCATCAAAATCTGTTAATGAGCTTGTGGTTGCAACGGTTGTGAAGATAATGATGGTGAAAAGATGAACGAGGCTTGTGTTCTTCATTTTGGTTTGATGAGTTTTAGTGGTTTGAGATGAAGTTGGGTAAAAAAGCCATGGGAGATATGATAAGAGGGTTTTTGGTAATGGTGTTGTGTTTTCTTCGTTGGCGCCATGATTCTATTATATAGAAGATACGTCGTGAGTAGAGAGTTGTGAAATAAGCATGATTTTTTTATGGGAAATGATAGAATAATTACGTTGGAGGTTTGAATCATAACACATGATAGCATAAAGCAAGAGTTTTTATTCATAAAACGTTGATTGATTACAAGATTGAAACTTATTACAAGTTTCTTCAAAATCTATTAACTGATACTTTCAGTTTAGCAATTACAACGTTTTACAACTACTGCTAGCTATTACATGGATTCTACAGAGTTTACTAACTGAGTCTATTCAGTTTAGTAGTACAAAAGATAACTAGTATCATCACATTAGTCTATTGCGGGTTAGAAGGTCCGAGCAGCTCTGATTGATCGGCAACTTCTTGATTTAGTGTGTCATAAGGGTACGAGTCGATGAAGTTTGAGAGACTATAGTGTCCATGCTGAATTTCTTGTTGGATCAATGGTGGTCGTGATACGATCCATAATGAGTGATCCAACTCATCACATGTAGGGATATAAAAGGGAAATGATAGTAGTGGTGATAATGGCGCTAGTACATATTCATACTCATCATCCTCCTCGGAGTCTGCCTCAACCCAATTTTGTTCAAAATAATTAGAAGTATTCGACGCAAAATTAGTTGGCGTTGGTTCCTCTTCTTCTTTGTCGGTTAAATCTTTGAAAGGTTCTTCTTCGTCATCAGAAACGAAGGCATTTACAAAGTCAAATCCGAACTCGGGTGAGGGTGGTAAGACTTGGAAGTTATTAGGTAGAGTGGGCACATAATCGGGAGAAGTGGTTACGCACATGATTTCTATGAGAAGAATTTCTATGTTAAAACAATTCAATGTTTATGGGAAGTGCTCAAAATGTGATAAGTGTGTATAAATCAATATACTAATATGTTCATGTAGTATAAAATGCTTACGTGGAAATGCTCAATTATGCTAAGGGTACATATATCCATATGCTAACATGTTTGGGTAGTATAAAATGCTTAATAAGTCCATAATCGTCTGGAGGATGGAAGACACGGAGAGCGGAAGGCTATAAAATGCTTTTGCTTGTACGTGTGGTTATAGTTTAGGTCTCAATTAGACCCGTTTCTCTATAACCATGGCTCTGGTACCAATCTGTAACACCCCCATTCAATGATGCAGCGGAATTCAAACTGGGTGTTACTAGACGGCACAACAGTCATAATAATAGAAAACGATCTCTAATTGAGTCGTTTTAAAAGATTTATCATTCAAATTATATAAATATCATAGATTACAAAATGAGGTCCCAGATGGTTCCATGTTTACAAATTACATTAAATGAGTTTTCGAATGATAATAAATTTTATAGCCCTTTTGAATATCCGTGCCCTTCCGTGCCATCCTTGATCATCATGGATCTGAAATACATGCTTAAGAGGTCAACACAAAGGTTGAGTGATATTCATAGAGTTTGTTTAATGGTTGAACACAATATGTTGGTAGTGTGAGCTAATTAGACTCAAAATGATGAGCTACGTTGTTATACGCCCATAAAACGTATTATGACACTAAGCTTATGACACCAAAACATTAACGGGTACCAATATCAATCGGCGGAGTAATCCCGGTAGGTACTTTGCTAACATACCTAAATCTCAAATATTAGTGCATTTGTTTGAACTTAGTCAATACAAATGGGATTCGTCAATCCCAATAGGCCTATTCACAATATTCACGCTCAATATTTCTAGTGATTAAATGGTTCATAATAAGGGATATTGGTTTTAGCAAGGATAGTACTTAGTGATAATAAAACAATCAGGCAAGCATACAATTGAAAAGCATTGTGTTCGGTTTAAAATAGCATGTATTCCCCCCAAGGGTTTGTAAAACAATTAAGTAATGGAAAGTGGGGCTATGAACTCACCTTGAGTTGGATGATGTTTAATGAGAATGATGGATATGCCGTGAGAACTTCTACGAGCAACAACTTTTGGCTTTCAATTAAGAAAGGAAGTTAACATGTGAGGTAAGGACTTTGATTGACTTAAGCTTCACCCTACTTCACTTCAAGCAATATTTCTACATTTGTATTCTTGAAAGAGAGATGATGAAATGAGGTGACTTGAGTGGATTCAAACTCAAGAGAAATCACCAAAGTTTATAAGGTTTGGAAGTAGTTTGATGAATCAAAACCAAACTAGAGTTTCTATGTTGTTGTAGCACTTGATACTTGCATGAAATTGGAAGTAAATGAGCTAAGGTTATGGTGTTTGTGTGTGCGATGTGTGGCGCACAAAGGAGGGGAGAGGAGGGCTTAAATAAGGTCTTGAGGAGGTTACAAGATTAGGATATTTCCTAAACTTGGTGACCAAATTCAACACTTGTAATGATCTAAGGAATGAATGGTCAAGATCAACACACAAGGTGAATCCCCCCCCCCCCCCCCTATATGGCGGTTCACAAGGATAAGGGGGATGAGGTGTGCCTTGGATGATATTATCCTAGATATTGAATGAGTTTTAACTCCGTAAAATGCTAACCGTAAATGATTAAGCCTCAAAACGTAAAACCGGGTATCGTAAAAATGTGGAACTTGAAAGTATGGTTAAACATGTCAATATATTTCATAATAAAATATAAAATGAGTGGTAAATTCCATTGGGGTGCTAAAACCCTGCTCAAACTGGAAACACGGGTCTAAAACGCGTAATACGTAAAACGTACGAATATTGTGTAAAATTGAGAAAAGTAAAATGTTACTTTTCTAATACGATAATAATGATTTAAAATGACTTATAATGTCTAGACTGGGCTCAGTCTAGTGTCGGTTGGTATTTAATGTCTTTTAGACATAAAACCGTAAGCCTAAAAATCAAGGAATGATTTATAAAATCAAGGAATGATTTTTGGTCAAAGGAGGAGGGAAAAATATGTTGACTTTTTCCAAAAATGTGAAAACTCAAATCGTCTTAGAAACGCGGTGCAGGTATAGGCTAAGGTTACGGCTGAGTAAAAACGCTTAAAAATGAAAATTCCTGTTTTTCACTGCCGATGTTTATTTGGTCATACTTTTCTCAGTCATGATTAATTCTCAAATAAATCATGAGTGTATCAAACATTTTTCTGATACGGGGAAAATTAACGCGGTCGAGTTTCGTTGTGCGTAGAATTTTTGAATGACGTTTTACCCTAAAACGTGTAATTCCTTAATAACTTTCGCGAAAATGATCTGATGAGTGTCAAACTTTTAATTTGCCATGGAAATGATTTATCACACGAGAATATGAAATAAAAATCAAATTTCGGGAAAATGAATAGTAAAAGTGAATAGTGAAATTTTCGGGAATAGAAGTTAACCTGAAAATTTGAATTGTTACATGTATTCCTTAATACCATTCATGGGGTGGCGTACTTACTTCCCCAATCCTATGAGTGTCTACTTCACTCCTATGTCGAGCCGGCTAAGAAGCTCCTAGCATGGGATCATTAGAATTTACTCATGCATTAAATACAACCAATAAAACCTAGTACACATCGGTTCATGTTTCCTAAGATGTTCAAGCATCTTACCAAATGGAGATCTGCCAGTTTTCTTAAGCATAACATTGAAATCATTCATCCAATACAACCATAAACAAGTAATCAACACATAATTAACATCTAGGTTTCATTAGATCTAAGCAAACACAAGATAGATCTAGCCTAGCATGTTGAAATCAAGACAAGCACGAGATATAGACAACCAACACATAGACATATTGATTGAATTAAAGAGAAGACTTATCTTAATAGCACATGAAAGGATTCAAGGGGTAAAAACCCTTGAATTTACTGTAAAAAACGTACAAGGTTCGGCCCTAGGGTTTCTCCACACAAGTTCCTCTCTAATGAATGAAAAATAGAAAACTATATATAGATTTTAGAAGGTGACGGCGGCAAGAACAAATGTCTAACGTCGTCATCTCGCCGCCCAATAATTCCTCGGACTGCCTAGATCTGGGTCTGACGCCGTCATGTGTACACCTTATGCAGGCCGTCATGATTTTAACTCTTGACGCTCTTGTTGTGACGCCTTCAGGTTTCTTCTGGGTCGTCATGGATTTTACTCTTGACGCCGTCAGGATTTCCTTCTTGACGCCGTCATACACTGTTCTCAGCATGGAAAATTAAGTCTTTGGCGTTTTCTTCACTTTTATGCTCCAAAAACGTCCGAATAGCTTCCTTTTCCAGATTTCACTCCCAAAGTACCTAAAATCACAAAAGGAACGATTTAGGGTAATATTTGATCAAATAAATTCAATTCCAGGCTTAAATGACCCCCTAAAAGTGGTTCATTTTTCGCCTCATCATGTGTATGCCTTGTTTGACATAGAGCCGGAAGGTATTTAATTGTACGGCCTAAATCCGGAGGGTACATACGCCAACACACGGTCGAGCCTATGAAACCAAAAGCTTTGCTCCTGTAAAAGGCAAAAAGAAACTCTTTAATCAGTTTATAATTTCGAAATATGGCATAGTTTACTCGGGACATGAGGGGAAAACGTTGATTATTTGTATATAGTTCGCTAAATTTTGTTATTATGCTCTAGTAACAAGTATTTTACTATAACATTTACATTAATTAATATTCTATGTATATTTGT
Organism: Artemisia argyi; assembly: GCA_030686995.1. NCBI lineage: Eukaryota > Viridiplantae > Streptophyta > Magnoliopsida > Asterales > Asteraceae > Artemisia > Artemisia argyi. The sequence continues at coordinate 16,527,414 of CM060682.1, read as the reverse complement.
TTTATAATGTAAACTTCCTAGTCGATACTTGAAAGTTATTCAACTTTGGAGGTTTGGCTTACTAGCTGAATGGTTCATCGTAATAATACAAAATATTGACATTTAATTTTTTAACATATTTCTAATGAAGTAGTTACTCCATTCATTTCATGAAAGTTACAACTTTGTATTAATATTAGGGAGAAGTCTAAACAAAAGATACGCAACATATTTTCTCAAAAGTACCGAAATACGTAACATACCGAAATACGTAACAATATACGCAATGTTGACCCATTTTTTACTTGTTTGCAGGTTAATACTTAATAAAACATACATTATTGGCCCCTGTGGTTTGCGTTCGTTTTCACCGGTTATCCTTTAACCTTTTTTCAGTTATAAAAGTTACAATAATGGTCCTTGTGGTTTGGGTTGACTTTCACCTTTGGTCCGTTTTTACAAAAACTTTTTTTTTTAATATTTTTCAAAAAAATAAAATTCTTTTTGAAAATCTTTTAATAAATAAAATTGTTTCGAATTTTTTTCTCAAAAAAAAAAATTTTTGAAAATTTTTTTTTACAACTTTTTTTTTCAAAATTTGGTTTTCTAATTCTTTTTTTCGAAAAAAAAATTGAAAAAAAAATTCAAAAAATAATTATCGAAAAAAACATCTTAAAATATTCGAAAAATATTTTTTTTTGGAATTTTTTTGAAAATAATTTAAAAAATCTGAAAAAAAAATTAAATTTCGAGTAAAAATTTTTTAGAAAAATATTTGAATAAAAATATTTTTTAAAAAGCATTTTTTTAGAACAATTCAAAACTTAAATTATTCGAAAAATAAAAAATATTTCTAAAAATAAAATTTAAAAATGAATTGATTGTACTTTCTAATGATTTGCAGGATTTGTTTTTACTGAAAGATGTTTGGTATTCAACATACATCGCGAAGTACACTGTATTGCATGCCTAGCTTCAAATTGATGAGTTCAATGATCGGATAAAATGGTTCAAGAGGTAATTATTAAGGACGGTCAGCCCAAACGGACCTGCTTTGAGCTGTACCAGAACACGTTTCGACCCATGACCCAAATCCAGTAAATCATTAGAAAGTACAATCAATTCATTTATAACGATGATAGTAACAATACTAATATTAATACAAAGTTGTAACTTTCATGAAATGAATGGAGTAACTACTTCATTAGAAATATGTTAAAAAAATTAAACGTCAATATTTTGTATTATTATGATGAACCATTCAGCTAGTAAGCCAAGCCTCCAAAGTTGAATAACTATCAAGTATCAACTAGAAAGTTTACATCGTAAAACAAATATACTACGGGTACATTTGGCGAAATGGGTTGGGGCTAGGGTTGGAGCTGAAACTTATATTATAAGCTGAAATTAAATTTTGTATTTTTATAAACTTGTTTGGCAAATGAGCTGGAACTGGGACTTGTTTGAATAACTATCAAGTATAAACTAGAAAGTTTACAACGTAAAACAAATATACTATGGGTACGTTTGGCGAAATGGGCTGGAGCTGGGGTTGGGGCTGAGGCTTGGGCTGGGACTTATATTATAAGCCGAAATTAAAATTTGTATTTTTATAAACTTGTTTGGCAAATGGTCTGGGGCTTGCTCGGATTGTCAAATTAGTACTACTATCGTATTGTTAAGGTATCAACTTCGATATGCAATACTGGGTAAGGATCCAGTGAGAAGAAAATTTGAAATGAGAAGAATGAGAAATAGCTATAACCACATATTTGAGATGCATCGACTTGAATTTGATGCATCTCTATTCATTTATATGCATCCCAATTAGTTTCGAAAGTGATTTTGAAGTGAGAAGAATGAGAAATAGCTATAACCACATATTTGAGATGCATCGACTTGAATTTGATGCATCTCTATTCATTTATATGCATCCCAATTAGTTTCGAAAGTGATTTTGAAGTGAAAAAGATGTAAAGTAGTACTAGCAATAAGTTTGACTCGTAGAGGACGAAAAATACATAGGATTCTTTTAACTTGATGAAATGCATCTAATATACTTATATGCATCTAATTTTTAGCTAGAAAATATATTATGGTGCATCTAAAAGATTAAGGATACATCTAATTTAAATCGATGCATCTCTAATGTGTAGTTATAACTATTTCTCATCTTTCTCATTTTAAGGTTTCTTCTCATTTGATCCTAAATCATGCAATACTAGCATATATGAACTATACCTTGATAATTTGTACATATCTCTAATTTTTTATCTCTTAATTTTTCTCATTTTAAAGGTTTGTGAGCATGTATTTAAGAGTTTTTGTCATTTTAAATGTTTATGAGCATGTATTTAAGGGCCCATGTATAATAACAAGTAAAATTGACTTAAACTACATTTGGGCTTCTTGTCACTACATTTGGGCTCATGGCCCTGAAGTTTTGACGAGGTCTTGGCTATGCACCAAATATGGGCTCATGGGCTTGAAGGACTTCTACTTAAACTACATTTGGGCTTTTTGTCACTAGAGATTTGTCATAGTTATCTTAATATATAACTCAGATAAAGTTTACGATTAGTAAAAAACATACCATAGCTCAGTTTGTTGGACTTTTTTACAATATCTATACTACTTATAAAGAGAAAATGGTCAAAGTGGAAATGTGAAAACTTAACTTTTGGTCAATCCTCATAATGCCCTTATTAATTAAGGAAACTTGAACAATCTAATTAATACTCTAATTAAAACACCCCATTACTTAAAAGTACAATTATTTATTCACATTGTACAACCAATTAAAAAAACATATCTATCAAATTAAATACAACCAATTAAAACACAAACCGGGTTGACCCGGTAATTTGACCCTTTTTCGACCCAACCTAGCAAGTTAACCCGGTTTAAATCGACCAATTTTTCGATCGGAGCGGTTCAACCGGTTGAACTACCCAGGTCGAACCGGGTTTCAAAACATTATCCATTACTTAAAAGTACAATGATTTATTCGCATTGTACAACCAATTAAAAACATATCTACCAAATTAAATACAACCAATTAAAACACAAACCGGGTTGACCCGGGATGTTTCAAACCTGGCGGATTGACCCGGTTTAATTTGACCCGTTTTTGACCCAACCTAGCAAGTTGACCCGGTTTAAATTGACCCATTTTCGACTGGAACGGTTCAATCGGTTGAACCACCCGGGTCGAACCGGGTTTCAAAACATTATCCTTTACTTAAAAGTACAATGATTTATTCACATTGTACAACCAATTAAAAAACATATATACCAAATTAAATACAACCAATTAAAACACAAACCGGGTTGACCCGGGACGCTTCAAACCAGGCGGATTGACCCGGTTTAATTTGACCCATTTTCGACCTAACCTAGCAAGTTGACCCGGTTTAAATCGACCTATTTTTCGACCGGAACGGTTCAACCGGTTGAACCACCCGGGTCGAACCGGGTTTCAAAACATTATTTTTCGTTTATAACATATAAACTTTTTTTATCAATAAACTATTTGTCGTTATAAAATCCCGTTGCTATGCACGGGTACTCGTCTAGTGTGTGTATATATATCTCTATATTATATATAACAGGAGGCGTTACACGTAGATAATGCCACGTAAACGCCACCTCATTGCCCAGTAATTCATTATCAGCCATGTCATCACATTCTGTCCATGTAAGCAATTCTTATAATTTATTTAATTTATTTCGAAATTGTACATAAGCACTGTTTTATTTAATAAATTTCGGAAATTTATTACCCAAAAAAATGTAAGATAATGGGAATCGAACTTGGGTGTCTACTAACATCAACACATGTCTCAACCACTAGAGCAATCGAACTTTTGTTATTCAATTTCCATGTCAAAATTGTTAAAGATGTGGAAGCTATTATTCTGTATATGTATTTAGTCTCAACTCTCTCTTCATTCTGTTATACCACAAAACCCTCTTACCAGCCGCACATCAATGAATTCACTAACCCCCTGTTCTTCTTAGCAAAAACAACCAACCATGGTGGCAGGAAAGAAAACGGTAAACATTTACTTGACTATACAATTGTTATTAGTAGGCATGCATGCACGTAATTGTTATGGCAATATTGTATAATGTATCAAGCAATTAATAACACCGTATGTTCAATTTAACATCAACTCTAAAGAAGATTCTGTCGGATGGAACTTTTATTCTAGGTCTTGCACAACTTTTAGAATTATTGTTAAAAAACTAAGGGATCCTTCCAAAATTAGATTTTTGTTTCTAATCTTTGAGTTACAATTTATATGATATTAAATTAACATTGATTCTTGATACTTTCCAGAAGCAAATCCAAAATAATGGAGATTTGATGTAGGAAAACTGATTACGGCGATTAATGTCAAAGTACATAAATGGTCATCTTTTGATTATGTTTATATGTATTTATACAAGAAGATATATTGTGTCATGTGTATTTAAATAAATTATATGCTATAGTGTGCTGAATTTAATATGCATCTTCTTTTAATGTTTCAGTTATTTACATTTAAATGGAACCGCCAGAAGTGCCACTATAATTGTTAAAACTATAGCATCTTTTCAACCTCTTCAAGATTGTCAGGTTCGTTGTTGTTATTATTTGAGTTAACCTTTATTCTGATAATTTAATTCTTAATAAATTTGGTGTTATTTTTTATTGATATCTGTTAATGACACAGATCATCAATAAGAAATTGATTTTAACCCTATTTATAGCCTGAATGTATAACAACAATATCATCCCTAGCCACGTCTGGGCTACATCATCAACAACTGGTAACTATGCTTGTCTTTTGTCCCCGGATAATAATACAGTAATTATTGTTATGTTCACTTTCAGTCCGTATCATCTCTAATGAGTAATAATTTCAACCAGTTTAATTTGAGCAATTTGACTCTAATCATATTTATTCATAACTAACTGTTTTCAAATTACCTTTTCACTTAACGTGTTAAGTTACTTGTGATCACCAAATATACATCAAGTTAAGCAAGGTGACAGCCTATATATCTTGGAATGCAAAACATATTTATAGTAAACAAATGTCACTGGCTCACTGCCACTTCTTACAACACACACACATAATGGATACACACATAACACACATAAAGAAGGGGGAGGCTGAAAATAGTTTTTGCAATTACTATAAGGTTTGATGTAAATAACTTCTTCAAAAGCTGGAATAGTGGATATAGTTATCAACTTTCATATTCCATTTACAGTTGATGGCCTGATGCTTTTAGAGGAATGTTGAGAACAGTGTTTGTATGTTCATATTTTATCTAGGTATGTATATATTTTTTCATTCTATTGCAGGAGCCGTACTCCCGAGCCTTCTCGCCGAAGGAGATACAGGGTTGCTTTTGTTGATTGTGTATGATTTATAATGTTTCTGTAGCAACTTAAATCATCACATGATTAGGCATATATATCGAGTACCCAGCCTTCCTCTATAAATCTGGGATGAACTTTCAAGGGTGACATTACTGTAAATCACTCCATTTGCCACTGTAGAGTTCTTACTAGGAATAGGTTGTTCACATACAGCTTTCATGTGCTTATATTCTTGAACCATTCACAGGATGTCTGTTATTGGGTTTAAAGATAAATCTTCTAAAGTAGCTGTATCAAAGTCTAAACATGTCGATAAGGAAACAAAATTTCTTTTCACTCAGATGATGGGTTACTGTTTGATGGCGACAAAGATTAGTCACATCAGGTTGCAGAGATGATAAGAATGGGGAATGATGTGGAATTTCATCATGCCGGTGTAAGTATTGACATATAGTATTTTTTTCACTGCATTTTATGGATCCTTATACCAGTTGACGCTGATCTTATACTATGCCTTGGGTTTGATTCATGTTAATGCTATGAACAGGTGCACACAGTACTTGATGTTGGTTGCGGATTTGGTAGCTATAGGGCTCATTTGCTCTCACTAAAACTCATGACTGTCTGTTTTGCTGCATATGATCGAGTTAACAACCGCTTCAATTATGGGCGCCTCCTCCTCAAAAGAAAATCACATCGATAGAAAAGGAAGATATCGAGCATAAAGAGGCAAAGTTACCCGTTAAAAGAGTTCCAACATACCCAAAAATCTAGGGACGACCCGGTTGCCCAGAAACTGAAAAAGGAAAAGTGAACGGAAATTTTTACCAAGCAGTTCCGATTACGATGAACAATCCTTTCTTTAGGTTCTGCTTTTCTGGTGCACCTATTAAACATGCACCTGTTACTTCTCATTTGGTTCTTCATCCAAAGGCTCCTTTTTTGTTCATTCAACCGAACCATCGTATGAGTTTTTTCCTTACTTTTGATTTTTACATTAAATCATAAAATCAAAGCTCATGGATCTAAAGTAATGAAAAACTAACTCCATATCACTGACATAGTTCTTTATGTAAACTGCCCAATTCCTGCAGAGTGAATATCCAAGTTTCAACTGTTATATAAAGACGTGTGAAGGTAAGTCTCATGATGATTGCTATTTCAAAATCGATAATGTCAGTCACTGCCATGTTAAGCGTTTCACATGATTTTTATATCAGTATAATCTCATCTCATTCAACATGGAAAATGGAGGGGAACATATGTCCCCATCAAGAGAATAAAGAAGAGTTGCTTTGCAGCTCGATCAACAAAAGTTCATGAAGGTGCTCAATGCATGTACATATGAATGATTACTTAAGCCCAGACTTTAAGGTTAATTTTGGAGTTGGTTACGAATGTTGTGGGGTAATCTTCTCTTTCTTACATATTTTGTATCTATTTCAAAATCTGCAGTAAGGTTTTCAATTAACAACCGTTTGAGCTCAAGCCTACAAGAGACAAGGCTATAATTTTGCTCACTGTTTTCCAAATCAGTGGCACAGGTATTGTAACAAAAATTGTCATCTTTTAGGTGATGCATTTTTTTGTTGTAAAAGAGATTGCCATCTTATAGGAACCTGATGAGTGGTGACTATGTATCTTAGCATATTGTTATTAGTACCAAGATGTAAGCATAAAATTTGTCACTGATCCAAAAGAGGTACGAAACTTTTTATAAGTTAGATTATGACATTTCTTACGTTTATGGTTTGATAAAGGTTAAAAAATACACGCTGCTCACTGTGAATGATCTTACTACAGCATGACTCAAGTATGTATACATAAATAGAATAGTTCCATGTGCTTCACCAAGAACATTGGATAACGACATAACATTGGTTTTTGGTAAGTATACACAGGTCGACCCTTTACCAGACAGTGACTTTCCATTCCACTTTCACGAGCAGATGCAAAGGACTCGACTCTGTCAGGTATTTTAAATTAATAGTAATGATCTATAAATAAACCATAGTCTAAAAACCCTGGATTTTATTACCAGATTATATATATTGGGTGCATTGAAAGGGGTTTGGGTATTTTGGGGACGTTCAAGTACAAGCCCAAAGGAATGAAGATCTTGAAGAGTTGAGGGAGCTTGGTTCTGGTACGTTTGGGACAGTTTACCATGGAAAATGGAGTGGAACATATGTCGCCATCAAGAGAATAAAGAAGAGTTGCTTTGCAGCTCGATCAACAGAAGTTCTTGAAGGTGCTCAATGCGTGTACATATGAATGATTACTTACGCCCAGACTTTAAGGTTCATTTTGAAGTTGGTTGCGACTGTTATTACTACCAAGATGTAAGCATAAAATTTGTCACTGATCCAAAAGAGGTACGAAACTTTTTATAAGTAAGATTATGACATTTATTATGTTTATGGTTTACTCATAAATGTTTTGAATTTGGTGAAGAGGATGCTCTCAGTTCGTCCAAATGATCGCCCAACTACAGCAACTTTTCTTACCCTCCGAGATCTAAGTCCAAGTTCCTTCAACCCACATGTCGTCTCATGTTGTAGGGAATGTTGCAAATTATGATATAATTTACAAGAAGGCCAAAGTTGAACATACCTCAAGACATAATAATTAAACATCTGCTTCAATGTTTATATACATCTGCTTCAATGTTTATGCAACCAGTTTGAGCTTCCAATAAAGAAAGATGCAGGGAGTCTAGGAGCAACTGAAGTTACTTCTTTCCACACCTTAGATTCCGTTACATTGTCTTTCTGTTTATTCTTTATCTTGCTTTATGGTATAATTTGCAAGTAGTTATTCTGCAATTGTGGGTTTGTGACATTCTTCCACTTTTTATTGTGAGGTTGGAGCTCCAGCTCATCTGGGTCTGGTGGCTCCAGTGGATGTCGTTGTTCCTCTAGGTGAAAGAAAAACATATTAATACTACACTTGGTCAGAGCCAAACCTTCTTGAGTTGTTGGTCAAGCGATTCTTTCTTCAGGTTGTTTTTCTTACGTGGACATATATTCTACCTATCTACAATAACGTTAAATGATTTTTATTTAGTGAGTTTTTTTTTGCTGTCTCTACCCGTAAACTTGCAGCCCTAAGCCAAACAAAAGGCTGTGAAGGAAGGATTTAAATAAGTCGCTTCAAGGCTAACACTAAATCACTTGCTGCAAATGAAGTAGATGGAATTTTTAAGGTAATTATGCACTTTGAAAAATATTTTAGAAACATTTCTTCTTAATTTTTTTTCCATTCTAATCGTAAGGTCGCTCATTTATGACTTTGAGTCAGGGATTACATATTGCTTAAAAACTTGTGCCTTTCTCTTATCGATTACATATTGCTCAAGTTGTTTGCTTCTCCTGCAGTTGATCTATGAGCTTGATAACTGAGACATCCTTGGGGTTCATATATTTGGTATGCACGCTACATACCTCATCCATGAAGCATCGAATGCTATCCTTTCAATTTTTAATCAATCTTTCTTTTTGAAAATTTTAGCTCGTGCTTTCATCATCAGCGACTATTTATGGTCGGCCAAAGGACGTACCGTGCGATTAAGAGTTTCCATTATCTGCAGCCAACCCATATGGACAAACCGAGGTATCTGCAGCCAACCCATTATACAGCTGATGATCAAGGAGATATGCCATGATATATATGCCTTGATCAAATGTCATAGTTGAGTGAAAAGCTAAAACTATTTTATCTGAGCAGCAATTGCACCATGACACCATTGCACTCTGTTTCAAACAACTCTGCTATACATCTGAACTCGGTACCAAACACCGTTGCTGCAACACTAAACTCAATACCAAACAGCCCTTGCTGCAACACTAAATTCAGTACCAAATAGCCCTTGATGCAGCAGTAAGTCATCACTAAACTCAGTACATACACGCTTAAAATATATTGTTATTAAGATAAAAGTAGTTAACGACGAGGAGATAAGCTACGTAAATTGGTCGCCCCTCCTCACGCACTCAAAGACCTCATTCATCACCAGGTCTTTATCTAATTATTTTCATGAAACACATTTTAGTGCATATCATGATCCTGCATAGGGTGTGCCTACATACTCCAACCCATCCGATTCATCTCCTTATTTACTTCCCCCTTATATGCTGGAACCTCCCCAGGTATCTTAACGTGTAAATAAGTATCAACATTTTGTAGTATGTATCAAAGTATATATCTGGATTTGACAGTTTCTGTACTTGCCGATCAACATAAAGATGTTTGCTAAAAAGATGTGTAGTGACAACCACCTCATAAAAATGATATAACTCTTGACGAGAAATACCAGTATCTCGAAATTCTTGCAAACAGAACCACTGGAATTGAATTCCATTTTTAGTTGTTGATCATCTCAGTTTACACTGAAAGAAAATTTGGCTTAACTTAAATGCTTAATTGCTTAGTTTTTTAAAACTTTATGTTTGGATAGCTAATTTTTCATTTACTGATGTTTAATATTTATTGGCAGGGATCAGGTGATATATTACCAAAAGACACTCTTATTTGGAGATTGAGACCACTTAAATCCACTGCTTCTTATGCTAATTCTCATGTTGAAGCCATTACAGCTGAAATATTGACATTGGCCAGGTTCCTTCTTTCTTCACTTTGACAGTTTATACAACTGTTTATGTGTAAAACAAGGTGGCTATAAAATTTGAAGTATGCCGAGACTCATAATGTACGATAGTTGCTAAATATGTTAAGAATCTAATATGTTGTATGGTATATCTTTTAATCCATACAAGGGGTGCCATAGTTAAGTGTGAAGAAGACTTTAGACGGTGAAAACGTGACACTTAGTGAGTCTCAACAAGTACTACAGCTGAAACGTTAACATAGGTGATCAAATTCACAAATGTATTGAGTTTCTAATATGTCAATTGTGGAAAGCAATTTATAAGTGATCCCAAACAATCCTGAAATTGAGCGATTAGTCACCAGCACCAGACAGTTATGTAGTATCTTTAGATAAATGATTATTCAAAACTTATAATAAAATCAAATCTTCTTAATTGAAACACTCAAAACTTGTCATCTGCTGTATGAGAACAGAATTGTTGGATAAACATATTTAATTAGCGTACCCAAACACCCCTTAAGTATCAGATATATAATTGACTTGCTTTCATTTTTTTTAATAATTTCTGTAGACAGTCCGCTATTTGCTTCTTCTACTTTGGTTCGTGCTACATCTGTTTAATAACTGAACAATAAGTTAACAAGATTTCTACAACAAATCCTACTGATAAGCTAAGAGAGTCCGGTTTCATTTTAGCGATTATAGATGTTGAATGCATTAATAACTCTTTGCGAGACTCTTAAGCCATTTCATTTTTAGCTAAGTCTCTGATTTGGCCTGCTTGACCCGTCAATGATAAGACATGCCCCATATCAACCCAATCATAAGAAAATGGGTCGAAATAGTCACATATAATTCTTTATGATTCACTTTGCTGAAATTGTGACTTTAGGTTGCTAAAGAATATTGCAAGCAGCTCGGTGTTAATGCTAAGCTTGAAATCATGTGAAGGCATTTACTTCTTCTTGGGATCATATTTGAGCTCCAGGTAGAATCTTCTAATGGAAGCTAAGCTTCCTGTGCAAGGCCGTTAATTAATGTCTGTGACTGCTTTGGCTTTGTCCATGACCTCACTCACTACCTTTATACCGATAACATGTTGCGATATATCGAATGTTATGTTCAAAAGGTCAACCCAGAGAACGCGCCTTTAGTTGTTGGACAACTTCTAGATTATGGATACCCCGAGGATTTCATTTTATAAGGTCTGTTATTTGACTACCGTAGATTGATTATATCTGTCTGTATTTGACTACCATAGGACACATGAAAACTTCTATTATATTTAATGGGATAATGGTTGACAATTCTTTTTAGAAGGTCAATGCTTAGCTGCTTTTATTTTATTCACTAAAAGCTCCATGTTAACATTGTATTATTTAGTCTCTTTTTGATGGTTTGCATTGGGCTTTAAGATGATTAAAGTGCATTATTTAATGTTTGATTTATTAGTCTAAGTTTCTTTGGCTATTGTGCTACATTTGATAAAGTATTTGACATACCAATACAAGTCCATCAAATAAACAACTATACAACGTGTTGCAGAATAGCCAAATGGATTCCTTGCATTTCGAAAGAGGGATGCTACATCCACTCACAAATCCCACACAAAACATACACACGCTGAGTTGTTAGTCACTGATTAGTGGGATGAGATTAACGTGGACAATTTGGCGGTCATATGATTATCAATTGTTCTTTTTACATATTATGAATAACTTTGTAACTTTTAATCGTTCTACAATTGTTAACGTTTATTTATTTTCCATCGCCATATGTGGAGCGTGCTAATGCAATCCCCGAATGGCAAGGCCTACTTCCTAATTAATGACTTGCATATAATGATTTCTTATCTTAATCATTAATGAGTTAAACATGTATGAGAAATAAAATTAGCGTAAAAGGTTAAATATCACATTGGTCTATAATGGGATAAACGGGTTAGTGACTAGCATATAACAATTTCTTTCTAGGCACGTATTATTCTATTTACTAAATATCATTTGGAAACGGGGTCTAAGGCAAGCATATTATGGGATAATTAGCAACCTAATCTCTTTTCTTATTAGGCCATTGACTTTAGTTTATTTGAACTAAAAGCATACTTTATAATGGTGGACAATTTATTAAATTTTATTATTGGATTACCATTCATTTAACAAAATTGAATGAAATCAACGTTAATAAAAATAATTTTCCATTAACTGACACTATCAAAATTAAATTACAAGTCATGCCCGCCCATCGGGCGGGCTTCGACATCTAGTATATATATATATATATATATATATATATATATATATATATATATATATATATATATATATATATATATATATATATATATATATATATATTATGTGGCGTATTCTATGCAGTACCAATATTAGATGCAGTACTTTACAGTACCATTCTAGACCAATCAGAACCGTTGGATCACTTAATCTATGGATAAGATCACTTGTGCCTTTAATGTAATTAATTGAAAGATCAAGCCATTAATTAAAATGCTAAAAGGGTAATAAAGGAACTTCATATTATAACATTATATAACTGTCGATATGGTTAGGTCAATTAAAAAAATAAATTAATCCCTCATCTCTCCCGGATCTCATTCTCATGGCAGTTGACTATCCCACTTTCATAAAAATTCAAAATCAATGCCTCTATCTCAGATCTCTCTTTTGTTAATTTTTCAACAAATTGAATGAAAGAAAAAAAAAAATATGGATGCCGCTATCATGTAAGTTTCAATATCCGGTTTTTATTTTTGTATTGATTTTTCACGTTAATCTCGATAACAAACCATTGAAATCTAAAAAGAACATGAGAATGTGGGCTTTAAAAATTTCAAACGAAAAAGAACGGGTTGATCCACACCTTTTTTTATGTTGTAAAATGGAAAAAAGAAAATGATGCAATGACTCCCTTTTGTCTTCTTGCGGATGATTTTCTGGTGTGGCTTATGGTATGTGTGTATCATTTGTTTAATAAAATATAATCAAGCAATGACATGTTTGGAATGGTCTATTAATTTGTTCTATTATTTGAAAGTTGACAAAGGCCCCAATCTGTTCATTCTACAAAGTAACGAAGGCCTCACAGTATGTATTTTTTATTTATATTGTGTTGTTACTTCAGTTTTTGGCAAAAGATTAATAGCTTGATGCCTAGAGTCACATAAGTAATATTTGAACGATTGCAATTTGTTGCCTTTCCTGAACGTACGTATACTTCGGGTATGTTCTTTTAGTTGTTACGGTTTAAAATTGCATCAACTATTATTTATATGATTAAAATATTTAATTTTTATTTTTTGTTTCGAAACAAGTATTGTGCTTTTGGTGCTTTATAAATACACATTTGATTAATGTTTATGTGGCCACAGGAAACATACATGTTTTTGGAAGGCGTGCACCTATGTTCTAATAAATTTGATGAATTTGACGATAAAGTGAAGAGTGCACACATGTTTTTGAAAGGCGTGCACAACATGGACATGCAAACATACATGTTTTTGGAAGGCGTGCACATATGTTCTAATAAATTTGATAAGAAAGTCTCGCGTACACATACTTTTTTGAAAAGCATGCACATATGTTCTAAGGAATTTGATGAGAAAGTGAAGAGTGCACACATGATTTTAAATGGCGTCCACATTTATATTTAACAAGATACTTGTACATGTATTGTATTTTATTTGATACCGAGTTTTGTGTATACTATTTATGTTATTTTTTGTTATTTAATTTTTAGAGGTTGCATGTATATGTTTTTGTTTTTGGTTATAAATATCGAAGATCAAAGAATGTACATTAAAAACATATGTGCAATTACTATTTTAAGGAAAACAAGTTTGATGTCTAAATAATTGTACACACGAAACATATGTAAACTAGCAATATGAAAAAAAAAAAAAAAAAAAAAAAAAAAAAAAAAAAAAAAAACTATGCTATGCTTCTCATTTTTCTGAAAACATGTACACTAAAGAAAGGGAAAAAAAAATCCTAAAATTAAGGGAACTAAAAATGTTTTTTCAATTAAAAAAAAAAAAGTGAAAATGTGTTTGACAATTATACCCTTTGAATTAAATAAAAATATTTAATAGTACTAAATTCTTATTGGTCTAGATTGGTACTGTAAAATACTGCATCTAATATTGGTACTGCATATAACGCACCCCTATATATTATACTTTTATTTAATAAGAAAAACTAGATTAAACAAAGCTTAATAGCCTAATCAAAACATTATTATACACTTTGAGCTCCTAAAAAAAAGCTTAGCGGAACACCCATCTAATAAGTACCACATTTATGAGGAATGTCAGCCAGTGAAGAAAAAGTTTGATTCAATAGACAGGAAAATTGAGATCCGTAGCTTTTTAAAAAGAATCTTTGTCTAGTGAATCGAAACCCCATTCACGAGCTCGCATTCTTCACATGTATAAGCATGACTAATTTAGTTTGGGGGAAATTGTTGTTTGTGGTGTGGTTATGAATGAGGTGAGAGAGGGTTTATATAAGGGAATGGGTGTGAATGTGATTGGTGGAAATGGTGTGGCACGGATTGGTGACGTGGAAAGAATTTGTGGCTGTTGGATTGTGATCCGTGGGAGTTGGGTTTCGCCAATGGGAGAGTGACACGTGGAGAGGTGAAGTTAAAAGTGAGTTTTACAACCATCTGTTTAACCCAAAAGGTAACTTGACCAATTTCCCATATGAATATCTGCATTTGACATAAATGATTGCACCCTAACTGTTTGATAAAATGCCTTAATGAATGTGACAATGTAGTTGTTCTTCATAGTTTCATATACATTTATGATGTAGCTTAAGCATAACAAGAACATGTTAGAACTAATTACTTAAACTAGTGGCCTAGTGGTTAGGCATATCATAGAGGTCGGATATGGGTCACGGGATACTTCAGTTAGGCCACATACATCTTAGTTAAAGAGCCGCCCTTCCCATGTTATTAGATTGTTGAACTGATTACTTAGTATGGCTTATATGACCTGCTATTGGATTATGATGCAAGAAATATGGCAGCATTAGTTCAACATAAATTATGAGAATAGATGAGTGGCAGAGCATTAATTTGTAGCTTATTAAGCTAAACATATTATAAAAACCTTAGGGGTGTTTTTTATATCTTATTTTCGGGCTTATGAGCTTATTTTTCAGACACTTTTTTTTTCTCTCTCTCTCTCTTTATTTGCAGTTATAAGTCACAATAAGCTCATAAGTTGCCAAAAAAGCTTAAAAATGGGCTTATGAAAAGTTAAGCCGTACAAATTAAGCTCTCAAACCAAAAAAAAAAAAAAAAAAAAACTAAAACAAACACCCCATTAATATTCTTTTGCTATTTATTGCTTCAATACTTTATATTAAACCCTATAAACAAACAGAAACATACAGGAAATCGACATTGAAAGTAATAGCCCGAGCTAAACAGATCTCGTTTGTCTAATTCTACTAGAAGTATTAGCCTTGTACAAAGTATACAAGACCGCTGCAACAGTTAATGATCCTGCTCCAGCTGCCATTCCATAGAAAAAGGTCTGCCAATCATTCCCATCACTAGATGCGTCAGAACTTGGCAAAGATGATGGCACAGGTACAGCTGAAATAGTGCAAATTTGGTTCAATGGAGGTCCACACAAACCCTTGTTTCCTATATACGAATACTCGAAGCTCTGAAGTTGGGTGCTGGTTGGGATTCTGCCTTCCAATTGATTGTATGACAAATTCAAAGTAGAAAGGAAATTCAGGCTCGTGAATGAAGATGGGATGTTTCCAGTTAATTTGTTCCGTGACATATCTAATGATTCCAGCTGACTCAAATTACCCATAGATGGTGGGATAGAGCCTGTGAATTCATTATGTGATACATTGAGAAGATACAGGGCTTTGAGTTGGCCAATTGTTTCTGGTATTACACCTGAAAAACGGTTACTTGATATATCAATGGTTGTGAAAATTGTCAGGATTTTAACCAACTTAAACTCGAATCCTTTGACAGTGACTGTCACAGTATCTTGATAGTAAAAGCCTTGTGACACTATATAGCTGAGTTGCTTCGTACTACTTCTATTCTCAACAGTCATCATAGCTCTCCATTGACTGAAAAATTCTGGTGGGACCACACCATTAAAGTTATTGTGAGCTATGTCTAAAATATGAAGATTTGACCAGTTGTGTCGGCCTTCACCGCAATGAATGGATCCATGGAACCTGTTTGATCGGAGAACAAGAACATGCAAGTTGGTATTGTTGCCCAAAGAACATGGATAAGTGTCATTTATCCAGTTGTTCCCAAGGTTTAACACTTGTAGCCTTCTGCAATTGACAAGAGATTGCGGAATCTTCCCTTCCAAAGAGTTTCCATGCAGGTCTAGAGTGTTCAAGCTACAGGTTGCTGAAAATGTTCCCTCAATTTGACCTGTCAGACCATTGTTTGCCAAGTTCAGTACCCTGAGATCATTACCAAATTCAATCAAACATTGTGGTATCCTTCCGGTTAAACGATTGTTTGACAAATCAACAACCTTTAGAGACGCAGCGTTGCATATGGTTTTGGGGATTGTCCCTGTGAGTAAATTATTAGACACTGAAAAGAAAAAGAGAAAGTTGATGTCTCTCCAACTAATCTCAGAAAGTGACAAATTGAGAAGGTTATTCGAGTAGTCAATGTGATAAACCGTTATTGGTGGAACACGAATCACCCCACTGAGGCTATTGGAATGCAAGTCAAGGATCTCGAGATCAGGAAAAGTATAGGGCTCTTCGAGGCCAGTTAACTGGTTGTGAGAAAGGTTCATAAATGATAGCCATCCATTCCCAGCTCTCCAAATATAGCTTGGTATATTTCCTTCAATCTTGTTGTCTGAAAGATCAAGATTTATTAATCTTGATTGGTTTCGTAGATCAGGGAACTTTTGGAGATTGCACGAAGCCAAACCCAACGATTTTAACTGTGGAATGTGAGACATGATATAGCTGTTGCTGCTTGTTATGACTGAAAATTTGTTGAATGAAAGATCAAGGTCCGTTAGGTTGCTGAGACCCTGCAAATCTTTAGTTTCAATTACACCACTCAGGTTGTTTGATGAAAGTAACAGGCCACTAAGTTGTCTAAGTTCAAAAAATGACATGGGAATTTCACCTTTCAATTTGTTACTGCTTAAATCAAGCCAGTTCAATAATGGTGTGAACGAGTTTGAAAACTGTGGAAGCAGACCATCAAAATTGTTTTTGGAAAGATCTATCAGTTGCACATTTGGCAGAGAGACCAAAGATGAAGGTATGCTTCCATTGAAACCATTTCTTGAGAGGTCGATGTGAGTTAGATTCTTGCATAGTTTGAATGACGGGATTTTGCCAGTAAACTTGTTTGAAGACAAGTCTAGGTATGACAATTCAGTGAGGTTTTCCATGGATTTCGGTATTCCTCCGCTGAAATTACTCCATTGCAGCTCAATTCTTGATAAATTTTTTAGACTTCCAATAGATTCTGGCATCTCACCGTAAAAGTTTGTGTCGCTGATCACTAAACTCTGAAGAGCTCCGTTCATAGGAAACTTGGGTAAAGAGCCGTTAAGAGTTTTGTTTCTTGATAAATCAAGACTCTGCAACTTTTGCAACTGGAGGACATTTTTGGGAAATGTTCCAATCAAGTTACAAGAAGCAAGATTCAATATTGTCAGATTCCTGAAATTTGCAAAGAAATCCGGAACTGGAGCACTCAGATTGTTCCAAGCCAGACGAATTACCGAAAGTGATTGCAGCTTTTGAAGGGACTCATCTAAAGGGCCTGAAAGTTGACAATCTGACAAGCTTAAAACTTCCAAATTAGGCAAAGATGATGATAAACCATGGCACCAATCGAGTTCATGTGATGACATGTTCACATAATCCATATAAAGACCCCTTAGCCGTGTGAGGATGCGAACAAGTGTGGCTAAACTGAACAGCAGTTGACTTTGATCCAGTTGAAATACAATCTCCAGTTCAGTTCTGCACTTTCAATAAAACTGGTCTCTTGGAACCCAAATGTCACAAATTGTTGCAATTGGCTAGGTGTCACTTGCACACTGAAAGATTGAGGCTTTGTTAGCTAAGCCATTTCAAGAATCCTACCCACAGCTTTTGGTTTTTCCAAATCTGTAAGACATGCAGGATTACTATCATAAAAAGCACTTTTTCAAACTGAGTGACTTGTCAGTTTGATATTAGCTGCAGCAAAACTAAATCAAATTGTAGTATACACTTACTTACATACCTAAATTTGTCTATTACTTCCTTACATATGGAAAGAGAGTGTAACTTTGTATCATCTTACCAGGGAGGGAAATGCACCAATTGTCTGTATAAACAGCATCGGAAGAGGAATCTGCTCTACCTGAAAAGTGTTTGCTTAGCTTAAACCATTTTGACACATTACCTAACCCACCCATTTTACTACAGAGTGAAAGGTTGAACGTACCGGTTGATTTAAAACCTTTTCTAAAACTTGGGTAAATATTTGTCATTGCTGAAAGCAAGTATTGCATACTTATATGCAAAACGGACAAAGGCAAGGAAAGAAAAAAGTCTTTCTCATTATCAATGCCATGGATACCAATCAGCACTTCAGCTGGTTTAAGAATTGAACCACCCTGAGATTATTCATGTATAATAAGGTTTCCTAAGGGGCCCATATCAGTAGATGCGTATTTAGTTAGGAAAGATGAGCGGATAGGGACGGTTGGGTGGGGCAATGGGTCAAACAGGTTTAGTGTAAATGGGTTTCGTCCAAAATGGACTAGTTCAGGACATACCACACTTATAGCTAGTGTTAGGTCACCATTTAGTAAACACAAGTATAATGATAAGAGAAATGAGATGAGAATGAGAGGGATGATTATGAGAAATTTTAGAAAATGAAATGCAAGAGTTTCCTTAATGTTTTCAAATAACCAACCAAGTTTACAAATGCCTA
Source organism: Artemisia argyi (assembly GCA_030686995.1). Lineage (NCBI taxonomy): Eukaryota > Viridiplantae > Streptophyta > Magnoliopsida > Asterales > Asteraceae > Artemisia > Artemisia argyi. The sequence goes on along the minus strand of CM060682.1, from coordinate 16,508,470 downwards.
AGACTAGTATTTATAGGAAAAGAGCTAGGGAAACATTCCTACTCCTTCCCTTTACATGAAACGTATGGGCTTGAGGCCCATGGACCTCATTCTTAAGCCTAGTAAACTTAATACAAAATGTAAATGAAAGTAAATAATAACTAAGCAACCTAGCATTATTACAAATGACCGAGACTTCATAATATAGTAAGACTATGGTTCCAACAATCTCCCCCTAAGGGTCGGTCATTATGGTTGCTTGACGTCTTCGTCTTAATCTTTGACTTTCATAGCTTTAGACGTCTTCTGAAATGACTAGAATAATGATGAATATACTTTGCTCTTTGACTTTGTTCTTTGATGATGTTGTAGTGATTAGGTTACGAAGTAATCTGCCATTCGTCACTCCTGCGTCTGTGGTGGTTGTCCGCCATTCCAACATACTCATACATCTTTAGACTTTAGACTTTATCGTACAAGAAGTTCCTTTTCATGCATTGAGATCTTTGTCTTAAAACTTTGTAGATTCTGCTTATTGCTGTAGAATCTTTTTCTTAACTTTGTGTTGCAATGATCTTTGGGGGAGCTTTCTTTGACTTCAAGATGTATGTATGAGCATGTTGGAATCTACCATCATGGAGGTGAGGTACCTGCGAGTAAACAGTTAGCAATAAAACAACCGGTACTTACGGATAAGGAATTAGAGCTCGTCAACAGCATAGTGTGAAGACTCCTTCTAATCCTTATCCAGGCCGTTCCCATATTAGATACTCCCGAAGGAGCTTACGAGACCTACTAGGTAGCTCAATGACTGGGTGAGGCGCTGGGGATCACTCCACGACTGTAGACCGCAATGGAACCACCGCAAACACTAAGCGTAACCCTTGTGGAGTTACCGAAGTGACCTGCTGTCAGGGCTGTTAGATGTTGACCCTGGCAGGATTTCCGTTCATTCATTGAGAAATACCTAAGTAATCCTCTCATAAACGTTCTAGGCAGATTGCTAAGATCTGCGAAGGACTCGATAGTTTACAACTGATGCCCATTGATGTAGAACATCAGTCGTAGAAGTACTAAGTGTTCCTAAGAGATCTTTGATGTATCTCAAGGCTCTAGACTCTATAAGTGCACTCCTAGGTTTCCTATGCGGAGACTGGGGAGGTGTCTCCTGCTTCAATATCAACCGTCTCTAAGAGATAGGTCGATAGATTATGCGGGTTCCCCGTGAGAATGAAACAAGTCCTTTTAAGAGAACTTGAGTGGTTAAGAAGGTTTAGTGCATTGCGTCACTGGGTCCATGACGACTTAGTCTTCAATACCGGTGTTGTCTTTTGCAACAGCCAGTAGCATATGAATTGAACCCGGTGTCTGCCCTAAGGTTGAACATATGGAGGGCTATTTCTTTACACCCTTTTCTTTGCTTTTCTTTTTAATTCTTCAACTCCTTCTTTCCCTTTCATTCATTACTCCTTTTTTCGTATCATACCTAAGGACTTCTAATTCTAACTATGGGAGATGTCCTTGGGTAGATCCCTCCGGCTCTGGCAGATCATAGGACGGATATTCCTATCTTAATCACCTTATAACTTCAACAGTAGCCAGGAAACCTTTGATTGAAAATCTCTCAAAGTGTTTGTGATAATCAAATAATTTGGTTAACACTTTGAGAGTTTTGTGTACACTTTTGAAGGGCTCCCCCTGCACATGTGCTCATAAGTATTAAATAAATTTGCACATGCGGGAGGAGCAAGTACTTTTGAATTGATCCACTTTCCGTGAACAAGACCGATTCGAGACACGCTTACATCACTAGTTAGACTAGCTTGAAGTTATTACCCGGCCTGGTCAAGTCCACAAAAAGTTTCTCGAGACGGTACGTTTCTACTGAGACAAATCCTTTTCGAGACACGCTTACGTGGTTAGTTAAAGAGTTGCATTGTCAGCTTTTAGGTGACAACTAGCTCTAGTAACTAACTTGATGTTATTACCCGTCGAGGATATGTCCTTTCGATATTACTAACTTGTATTATCTCGTCAATTCGTGGGTTAATACTGAGTCTAGCTCGCTTATGATGCAACTTTTAAGCTTTGACTTCGTATATTTTAATCACTTTTACATTTTCTCCCCCTCAAAAATACCATACAAAATGGTGTTTTTGACAAACTTTGAGATTAAAATATGCCTTTTGAGTTTTACGGGGAGATTCACCACGAACATTTGATATTGAGCAAAGTATTTTGATATTGACAAGTGCTCCCCCTCAACAAGTGATTAGGTCTTATTGAGGTGAGATACTTGTCCTTTTGAGCAGAATTATGAAAAATCAGAAAAGTTTGATTAATTCTACTCAAAAGTAAGAAGCTTTCGCTCCTTATGTGAGGATTGAGGCACTGAAGCGTACCTCAGGGTCCTTTAAATACAAGCACGGGTTGTACACTGTAATGTGTGCACAAACCATAATGGAAAAATCATTCAATCAAAATGAACTAATCAAATGTACCAAGTTATTCTTCGTCTGGAAGTGGAGCATCAAAGTCAGTGAACTTGGGTTCAGGTCTTTCGAAGTTTCTGACAGGAAATGATGGTCTGACGCCGATGTAACTTTCCAGTCGTCTGATATGTTCCCGTCGAAATAACCTTTCCTCAAACTTTAAGACAAAATTCCTAACTTGTCTTCTGATGCTGGATTTCCATCTTGGTTGTTCCCCCTTAGCTATCTTCCGACGATCATCATTCAACCTTTTTACCAGCCCATCACGAACAGTTTTGAGGGTAACATCACAGAATTTATGCACTTCATCAAATCTCATGAAACTTTGAAGTTGTTTGCTGTTGATGTAGGTGAAACCAAAAGGGTCTTGGTTGAGAGTAAACTGTGACGTTTGATAGATCCCATCAAACGTGAATTGCGGCTTAGTCAAATTGATCTTCTGCTGATAACTTTCCACACCCAGTTGAAGATCTTCCACCCTTTCTTGAACTATCAGTCGTCGGATGTAGAGAAGTAGTGATGCCATAAAGTTGTACTGTACATCTCTGTCGAAACCCTGCATTCTTCCTTTAACCTTTTCGAGGTACATATCTTCGATGTCATTCAGATAAAGGTCTGGAAAGTCTGCTTCGAAGAACTTATACTTCTTTTCATCCTGACGTTTAACCACAATTTCACGCATGAATTTGTAGTTAAATCGTTGTGATTCGTGAATCTCCAAGATGGCGATGATCTTTGATTTATGCTTCACATCTTCCAAGGATTTCTCTCCCAATCTGCTAGTGTACCCGAGACGACGACGGTCTGGCCAGTGTTGAATACCATGTAGGGCATCTCTGTCGTAAGCTACGATGGAGTTGCTGAATACACGAGTTGTTTCTTCGATGGCAGGGATTTCGTATCTGGCGGCTGGTACGGAGATTGTGAGTGATGAAGCATAGTTCTTCTTGTTTTTCTCTTGGGTGAGTTTGATATTCTGAAGATCTTTGTTGAAGAAATAACTGTAGGGTAACTTGGGCTTATCTGGAAATCCTGTCAAAGGCAATGGTTTTGTCCAGTCGGTGAAGTAAGGTTTGTCATGGTTCTTTGAACTGAAATCGATATTCATCTCAGGATTTAGCCAGTCAAATTCGGCAGACATTGCACTGGCTATATTCTGAAAATGAAATTCGTATTCTACTTTGTTCCCAGATCTTTTCTTGAGAAAATCTTGTGCGTCCTTATTGATTCTTCTCAGCTCCGTCTTTGTAAGTTTGTTGATCTGAAGATCCTTCATGATAACTTGGGTAAACTGTAGAGTATTGCCCGGAAGGGGTTCTTCATCTTCAAGAGGAGGTTGTGCTTGAACCATGTCTGTCAACCAGTCATTAAGAGGAGTATCGTCATTGTCGAGCCATGTGTGACGACTTTTCTTCTTGGATTTCTTAGACTTAGATGGAGCATCTTTGTCTTTAGCTTTGGACGGTGACGATGGTCCAGCACGAGAATCATGAGTTGGTGGAGCACGGTAATCGGTGTCGAGTTGATCCTGGAAGTCATCAGTGTGTTCCATGAAAATTTCTTCATCTTCGGTTTGACCTTTACCAGTAGTAGAGGGTTGTTGTTGAGTTTCCGGAGGAGTGGAGTCCATTTGAGGCTGTAGAGAGGATGAGGGACCTGTTCCAGACTTGGATTTCTTGCCTTTGGAGTTTGGGTCAGGATCGTCATCTTTTCTTGTCCGTTTACGGGTTCCAGCAGCTTCTTTGCATGACTCTTTTGACATGTAAGTCACCATAGCATCATGTAGTGCCTTTTCTTCAGCTGTCTGTGTGGTTTTGGTGGCAATGTTGTCAAAGAGTTTGACAAGCATGTCATTGAAGGACATTTCTGGGACGGCTGGAGCCACAGTAGAAGGTTTAGCGGTGTGGAGCGTGAATGGTGTAGTAGACAACATTTTCCTTGTAACACTTCTTATTCTGTGGTCCAAGTTGTCATTGATAGGTTCAAGAAGGTTTGCTACTGTAGGAGTGATCATATCAACCATATTTTCAGTGAGAAAATCATGTGTTGCAGTTCTGATGAATCCTTCGTAGTCAGAGTTCAAGAACTTATCGATCAGCTGCTTTGACTCCTGGAATTCCTCAACTTTTTTGGTGAGATTGGTAACAATGTTGGTGAGTTTGTTCACTTGCTCCTGAAGATCAACTTGTTGTTTTGGTTCATTGATTGAATGTTGTTTAGATTCGGTCTCAGAAGGTGTGGGTGATGAATGCTCAGGTGATGATTCGGACGATGACTCGTTGTGAGAGTCTGAAGAAGATGCGGGAGGAGTCGGATCCTTTGGTGGAGAGTCTTGTGGAGGTGGAGGTTGTGCAGAGGATGTCTGTTGAGAAGATGACTGAAGAAATATGTTGGTGTCGAATGCGTTCTTCTCTTCGTTTTCCTTTCTACGACGTTCCTCTGCTTCCTCTGCTTCTCGTGCAAGAAACTCTGGAGTGATGAGATATTCTTGTTCCTGATCCGTAGCAATGTGTTCTTGTCCGCCAACATTCTCCTCTAAGTTAGCAGTCTCTGTCATGTGGACATCTTCAGCCTTATCAGTATCCTTAACGTTGTCATCAGGTTGTGGAGCTGATTCTGACGTTGTGGGAGGAACCATGCTGCTTGTAGCCCCTTCATGTTCTGACTGATCAATAGGTGGTGGTGTTGGAGGATGTGATAGAAGTCGGCTTTCAAGACTTGCTTTCCTTTGTTCTTTGAGTAGTCGCTTTTCTTCAGCTCTAGTGTCGACAACTATACTCTTGAGTTTTCGTTTATCGACCAACGATTCAACGATTGGTTCATCTTCATCATCATTCGGCTCATTGATAGTGACACCTTTTCTTCTCCTTGTCTCTTCTTCATATGTTTCAAGACTTTGTTGTACGGCAATCTCTGTAGCAGGAAATCCTTCATCAGGTGCTCTGTATCTCAGTTCATAGTCTGGTTCTTCTTCATCAGATTCCGTATCAAACTCGGATTCGGTGTCAGAAGGTAGAGGTGTTGGTTCATCACGAAGAGTGTATTCGGGAGTTACCTTCTTCTTTGGCTTGGTAGCAGGTTTGGGTTTGGATGTAGGTTTAGGTGCGGTAGTGGTCTTGGGTTTTGCCATTGAAGCAGACTTAGATCTTGTGTGAGGTGATCCAGTGGTGCTTGTTGTACTCCCAGACTTTGCACCTCCTTTGCTACGAGTCTTAATTGTTTCATCTTCCTGTACCCCTTTGTAAGCGTTGTCATACAGCTTGTAGTTCAGACTATTCTTGATTTTATCATTCAGTAGGTATTCTGGAAGCCTCATTCCCTTGATCTTTGTTGAGGAAGTGGTCGTTTTGATGAATGAGGTGGTGAAGTCGTCCTCGAAGAGGTGCTTCGGCTCATTAGGATCAGCCATCCTCTTAATGAATTCTGGAGAACTTTTGCAGAGATGTTCAATGATAAGCTTGGTGAATCTCGTGAATGGTATCATAGTCTTCACACGTTCAGTCTGAATACTGTGGACGATATCATTCATGATAGGAACTGCAAAGTCAATTGGTGTCAGAGTCACCATTCCCCAGAATGTTTGCAGGTGTTCAAGTCTTGGATGTTCATGACCACTTTTCCTTCCAGATATAGATCTTACCACCAACAGACAGAATGTTCTCCAAGGCTGAGGGATATACTTGACATTGAATTTGGAAAGCTTGACTAGAGGTACATCATCATCAACCTCATATCCTAATTCAATGAAGAAGTCAAGAAGTTCCAGGTCAGGTAGTATAGGAGCAAATTCATTGTCAGGTTGTGGCATGAGAAGAGCTGTTCGAAGAACATCATGATCCACAGAGTATTTTTGGCTATCCAAAGTAACAGTGAAAGACTCATCATCCAAGTTGGCCTGAGCAGTAAGCCAGAACTGATGAAGGTAGAACATCGGAACAGAGGTAGAACAGGTGAGCAGAGGTTTGCAAGGATGTGCCAGTAGGATATCTTTCACAATCATGCATGATTTCTCTGTGATATTCAACTTGTTGAAATCAACTCGGGGGTTGTTGTTGCCAATCGTGACATTGTAGTTCTCGGGAGTGATGTCATCCAAGGTGAGTAATGGAAGAGGTTGTTCTGCAACGTTCTCAGTGTGTTCAGCCATGTTTATCTGAAAAGTATCACCATAAACCAAACATCCAAATTTGTTATGTGTTAGCACAGTTTAGAGTTTGGATACAGATATCTACTTGAAACAATTAAGCACAAATGCGTCATTTTGTTATGAGTCAAATAATGCATATAGCAAATAAGCACAACATGACAAGTACAATTCACAACTACATCACATTACACAACAATAATGAATCACACCAATGATACATAGATATAACATGACAATGCCAAACAGGATTTCGAAAAAAAATATTTCATAGACCTTTTATCGAAAACTTGAGTAAAGAAACAGATTTCGAAAAAATGTTATAGTGAACTTTTATCGAGAAAGTGACTTTCTCAAAAAAAATATCACATAACTGACTTTTATCGAGATTTCTTAGTTTTTCGAAAGAATAGATGTTTTCGAGAAACTGATGAAATTTATCGAGAAAGTGACTTTTTCGATAAATATTCCTCAGAATTGACATTTATCGAAAAAATTAAGTTTTCGAGAAAAAACACTTTAAGTTTTGCGATAACACAACATTTCGAGAACCTGAAGATTTCGAAAAATATCGTACACAGAAAGATTTCGAAAAATGAAAATTTATCGAGAAAGTGATTTCTCGAAAAAAATTTCCTCAGAATTGATTTTTATCGAGATCCTTTATCGAGAAACCTTATTTTATCGAGAAACAATAATTTTCGATAAAACTTTCGAGAATCAGATGATTTCGAAAAGTTTTAGCTCAAAGAAGGATTTCGAAAAAACAAATTTCGAAAAAAATTGAGTAGATCAATTTTTATCGAGAACATAAGTTTCTCGATAATTTTTTGAAAGTTTTCGATATTTCACAGATTTCTCGAAAACATTCTTATACAAGAATCTAATCGAATTTTCATGAGATTACACGTACATATCCTTCACAAATAACTTATCCACTGATATTGGCCTGTCACCAAGAAAGATAAATGTAACTTAGGTAGAAACACAAAGATTTCGATATTAATCAAGAACATGTTTTTCGATAACTAAACAAATTTGAGCCTAAGGTGATTCAATGGTCCTACTGTATCTCAAACATAAGCAGTAAGCACATAGTGACAGTATAAGACACTTTTGGACTTAGATAGATGTAGACAATCAACTAACGAGGCATACATGGCTATCGAGAACATAGCATCCTTGGCGTATATCAACAAAGATAAATCAAACATGCATTAATAAGACCTTAGAGGCAAATCCCACCAATAACATCAAACAAATAAGCATAGAACCATATAAACCCATTTCGACCCAATCTTATGAATTCGAAAAACCAAGTAAACATGATGGAATGAGACAACAACTGATGAGAAAGTGTTAGAGACAAGCCAAGTAACTAAACCCCATCAAGAATTAAACCCACAACACGTTAATAGCAATTTTCGAAATCCTAACCCTAGTTCTCGACATCACGAATTCAAGAGATCTAACCATTGAAAAATCAATTAACCAAGATCCTATTAGTGTTATATCCTAGTGATGACTTTGGAACTTACAGATTGTTGATCAAGGTCTTGGATTTGTAGATTGAATGTGAGCCGTGGGTTAGAAAAAAGGTTTTAGGGGTTTAAGAGTTTTTGAAATCGGTGGGTTTTTGGTTGGTACGGTTTGTATGTTTATTTGTTTTTGAAATTTTAAAGTTTTGACACTTTAGGTCCCTTAACTTTTATATTAGCCAAACTAGTGTCCTAAAGTTTCTTGTAAACCATAAGTGCCATTGATATATGCATGAGATAACCTAACTTATGAAGATATAACACAAATGAGACAAAGTGATGTAACATAATTCGTCCACACATTCTGAAGAACCGTAACATACGAGAAATATGCAAGTATACCAATTAATTGGTAAAAGATTTAAGCGTGACTCCCCCTCAACACTTGTAAAGTACAAACAAGGTGTTGAATGGAAGCGATATACTTGCATTTTTTTTTTTTTTAATAAAAATAAAATGTGAAAAAAAATCTTTTTGGGTTTTGATAAGTTTATAGTAAAGAAAGAAAAAAATATTATACAGAGATAGAAGTGATGTTTGACGATCAGTTGTATTTTAAAAACTTTTCAAGATCCTCTGGTGTCAAACATCTCATACCAATTTGGTGAACTAGACTAGCAAACCTTGATGGTGCCAAGGATTTGGTAAGTAAGTCCGCCAATTGATACTCAGTTCCAACGAAATAAAGTTCAACTGTACCCCTTTCCACATGCTCTTTGATGAAATGATAACGGAGATCGATGTGTTTGGATTTGCAATGATGCACAGTGTTGCAGGAGATAGCAATTGCACTCTTTGAATCACAGTAGATAGGAATCTTGTTGAATAGTTAGCCATAGTCTTTAAGTTGTGATCTCATCCAGATGACTTGAGCACAACAAGCCGACATAGCTACGTATTCAGATTCTGTAGATGACAAAGACGTGCAGTCCTGCTTCTTAGATTGCCATGACACAAGTTTGTCTCCAAGAAACTGTAATCCACCAGATGTACTTTTGCGTGTGTCTAAACATCCTGCATGATCAGCATCTGAAAAAGCAATTAGTTCGATACCAGATTCCTAAGTTAATGGTTCCCTTTATGTATCGAATGATTCTTTTGACCTCATTGAGGTGTTTTTCAGTTGGTCTTGACTGATAACGTGAACACATGAAGACAGCAAAAACTATATCAGGTCTGCTAGCTGTGAGATATATGAGGGACCCAATCATACTACGGTATTTGGTGGGGTCAACGGGAGTCCCATGTAAATCAGCATCTAGCTTTGTGGTATAGCCCATTGGTGTATTATAAGTATCACAAGTCATCATTCCATGTTTCTTTAAAATTTCAAGAGCATATTTGGACTGATGTACAAAAATTCCACGGGGTGATTGATGAACTTGTAGTCCTAAAAAGAACGAAAGTTCACCCATCATGGACATTTCAAAATTATCTTTCATTAATTTTGCAAAATCATTAGAATAACTTCGTTTTGTTGAGGCAAAAATGATGTCATCGACATATATTTGAACAACAAGTAAGTCCTCCCCGTAGGTTTTTGTAAATAGTGTGGGATCCACCGATCCTTTAAAAAATTTATTGGCCAGTAAGAAAGTGGACAGTTTATCATACCACGCCCGTGGAGCTTGCTTGAGTCCGTAGAGAGCCTTTTTGAGTCGGTAGACGTGATTAGGACGCTCAGGATCAACGAAGCCTTCAGGTTGGCTGACATAAACTTCTTCACGGAGTTCTCCATTCAGAAATGCTATTTTCACATCCATTTGGTAAACTACCATATTCCTATGAGCAGCATAAGCCAAAAAGATCCGAACAGCTTCATGTCGTGCCACTGGAGCAAAGGATTCAGCAAAGTCTAGACCTTCAAGTTGAGAGTATCCTTTCGCTACCAGACGTGATTTGTTGCGGATGACTGTCCCTTCTGCGTCAAGCTTATTCTTCCAGATCCATTTTAACCCGATGACAAAGACTCCGTCAGGTCTTTCAACTAATTCCCAGACTTCTAATCTAATGAATTGCTGAAATTCCTCTTGCATAGATTCAATCCAGTTGTCATAAGTCATTGCTTCTTTGTTGTTCTTAGGTTCTTCATGACAAACTGTGAGTGCGTAGATGCAAGTTTCTCCATCTGTGTGAAGTCGTTGTCTTGTCATAACAGGTGCATCTGGATGGCCAATAATGTGAACAAGTGGATGGTCACGAGTCCATTTATGTGTTGAAGGGTGTAGTTGATATGTATCTCGCATGTTGGCAGGATCCAAGTTGCGTGTTGACGACTCAGCTATATCAGGAACTGTAGTAGCTGGTGCAAACGGATTAATGAACGCATCAGGATCATGCTCTGCGGATTGTGGAACTGATAGTAGTGGTGGATCTTCAGCTGAAAGGCGGGAAGTAGAACCAGTTTGTTCTTCTGTAGATGGTGATACAATTGGAGGACCGTCTCTCTCAACACTTGTAGAAGTTTGTTGAGGTGAGTCTGGTACTTGAATGTGATCAGGTTGAGCAGCGGAATTTGGTGAGACCTCAGTAGGACGGTATTCAATTGTGTCATCAAAAAGTGGAGCAAACAAGGTTTCTAATTCTTGGCGGTTAAGAGGCAAAGGTTCAGCTGAAGATGCCGGAGAGTTGAGACGGTTGAATTCGGGTCCTAAGCTGTGTTGCTCAGAAGCCATTTGAGTGAGTTCATCAAAATTGGCGTGAATTGTTTCTTGAATTTCTCTTGTTCGACAATTCCATATCCGAAAACCTTTGGAATTTTCACAATATCCAACGAACACACCGATGTCTGCCTTAGCTTTGAGTTTACCTAAATCATCACGATCATTTTTCAGATAGCAAAGTGCTCCAAATACATGAAAGTAATCGATGTTCGGTTTTCTTTTGTGAACAATTTGATATGGTGTTTTGCGATGGCGTTTTGTGATCATGCAACGGTTTTGAGTATAACATGCGGTTGAAACAGCTTCTGCCCATAAGTAATCTGGCAATTGAGCATTAATTAACATTGTTCTAGCAGCTTCCACTAACGTCCTGTTGCGTCTTTCAACCACACCATTCTGTTCTGGGCTTCTAGGAATAGATGTCTGATGTTCAATTCCCACTTTCTCATAATAAGACCGTAGTGTCTGATTCTTAAATTCAGTTCCATTGTCAGTTCTGACGATTCGTACTGTGTTGCGAAGCTGAACTTGAATTTTGGTGAGAAAGGTGATGATCATCGAAGAAGCTTGATCTTTACTTCGTAGAAAATAAACCCAAGTCCATCTGGAGAAGTCATCCACAATTACTAGTATGTAGCGTTTACCGTTGATACTTTGAACACGCATCGGTCCACACAAATCCATATGTAGTAGTTGTAAGACATGATTCGTACTTTGCTCAGGTTTAGACGGAAAATGAGCACGAGTACTTTTGCCTTGTTCATAGGCTGGACATAAGTGATCTTTGGTGAAACGGAATCTTGGAAATCCAACGACAAGTTTAAAACGAGCAAGGTCAGTCATGGTTCTGAAATTCAAGTGCGAAAGACGTTTGTGCCACAACCAAGATTTAGTCGATTCAGCTTTGGAGAGAAGACATATTGGAGATGTTGCGATCATATCTGACATTGAGATTGTATAAAGATTGGAGCCGCGTGAACCAGTCATTAGATCGTTGCCTTGTAAATCACGAACAAAGCAAGTTTTCACACGAAATGCAACTTCGAGATCCCCATCGCAGAATTGACCAACAGAGAAAAGGTTGTGTCCAAGGCCTTCCACGTAGTAGACACGACTAATTTCAATGTTCCCGCTGATATAGTCACCATATCCCATGATTAGAGCGTAATGATCATTCCCGAATCTGACAGTTCCAATAAACTTTGAGACAAAGTTGTGTAGCAGTTTGAGATTGCCTGTCATGTGTCGGGTGCATCCGCTATCAACAATCCAGAGAATGATCTGAACTACCTGCATCACAAGAAGAGGACACAGATGGAACAGAAGTAAGGGTGGAACCCAAAGATAGTGCGGGTTCCTGTTGGTTAGACACACATGTATTCAACAGTTTAGGAATCCATTTAAATTCTGGTTTGTATTGTAACCAACGTTGCCAATTCCAGGTAGTTTTTGCCTTCTTAATGTTAAATGCATTAGTCGTTGGCTCATTCCTAGATTTGTTCTTGGCACCTATGGGGGTAACTACAACATCATCAGAAACCGTAGAGGACGGCTTTCCTAAGTTAGACTTAGAGGCAATAGTGGGCCTAGAGGGAATGCGTGTCCTACGTTTCTTATGACGAGTGAGAATAGAGTTAGCTATACATTTTGTATGATCACCAGATGAGACGCTTTTACGACAAAACACACAAGATGCATTAATATTCAAAACATTTAACGGTTCATCATTTGTTACATTTGGATTTTGATTACAATTTGCCAGACTAGAATCTAAATCTGATGCAACATGATTTTTATTCAAATTCCTAAGTTGATCTTCTACTTCTTGAGCTTCTAGTTTTCCTCTCTTACGTTGCAAGATCCTATTCTTCTTTTTACTTTTTCGCTTGGGTCTGCTAACGCTATTAGTGGAGACTAGTCCTGTAGAAGTGGAGTTATCAACATTAGTTGTTTGAACAACGTTCCCTTTAGTTGTTTTGTCTAATTGATACAATCCTGGTGCTATCACCGTGGTGTCAACCATTTTACCTTTTTGAAATAGCTTAACTTTCTCTTTTAAATCAATGATGATGTGATTTCTGTCTTGAATTTCAGACTCAAGTAAACCATTGCAATATTTGATGTCATCACGGTTTTGTTGCCATTCGGCATTTTCAATTTTCAAGTCCGCAATTTCTTTCTCGTATTTGAGACACAAACTTTTGAGAGACTCATTGTTTTTGCAAAGCTGACAAGTGTTAGAAAAATTTTGACTTTGAAATTTCAATTCCTTTTTAAGACTCTGAGCTTGACACCATTCAAGCCTTTGTTTGAGTTGACAAATTTCTTTTGAAAACTGTTTTGTCACATCATCATTCTTTTTCTTCAGATTTTCATTCTCATTTTTAAGTGTCTCTAATTCCACGTTCAACAAATTGTTATCAACACAGAGATCATCTACAAGCATAGAAGTACCAGATTTAAAGAGATCATTCATGATAACAGACAAAATATCAGCACAGAGAACTTGTTCTAAGAGTCGATCAGCATCATTTTTGAAAACTTTAGTTTGTAGCTTTTGGACCAAAATCTCATTTTCAGCAGTATCAAAAACGTTTATCATATTTTTGACCTCCTTTTGAAGTTCCTGATCCCAACGTGTAGCACATAGACGGAGGTGTTGAACAATTGGTTTCATTTGTTTTTGAAAAATATCTCTCTTTTCTCGCTCGTAAGCGGATTGAAAAGTTTCAATTTTTATTTCTGAATTGCGTTCAATTGTTTCCTCCAAAATATCGATGTCTTCCATAAAGGTTTTGAAATAATTTAAGACACGACATTTTGGTAAACGTGTAAGTTCACCGGATGATGGTAAAGGACCATTTATTTGTGCTACAGGTGGGACAGGAGCCGCATTGTGAGATGAAACATATGACTCTTCGATAAACCATGATTTCTCAGGTAATTTCTTTTGAGTGACAAAAGATTTTGAAAGTGGAGGAGCTTTTGAATAGTCATATGGTGTCCAATATTGAACTTGACTCATTTTAGACCGACTCTCTTCTTCAAGTTCTTCTTCCTCCTCAGTATCAAAAACAACGGCACGCACAATCGTATTATCAAGAAGATAATCCATACTGTAAATTTTTGGAATTTCTTTGAATGCCGTGTGAAGAAACATTGAATTGTAATCACCAAGTGCATATCCTGTATTGGGTTTCGGTTTTAAAGTAAATTTCTGAATTGTTGTGACAGAGTTCCCGTGTTTGTAGACAACGTGACGAAATTCTTTGAGTTGGTTTTCAAGATCAACAATATCACCGAGTAAGTTATCTATGTACTTCCTTTTCCGGAGTTTATGTTCATGAAAATCCTTTTTACAATTTGACAATTCAGTTTCTGTTTTTGAAAGTTCAGTTTGAAGACATTCAACTTTTGTTTTCAATTCACGCTTCTCACTTTCAAGTTTCGAAATCAACTTTCCATGTGACTCAATTAAATCTTGCATTTTGCGTTGAAGATCTTGTTCTTTGTTGTAAGAATCTTGAAAAGCTTTTTCAAAACTTTTAGTGTGTTTAATCTTTTCTTCTTGATTAGAAAGCTGAATTTTATAACACTCAATGTCTCTTGCAAGTGCTGCATTAGTTTCTTTTAAAACTTTGTTTTTCTCGTTGCACTTTGCAATTAGCAATTGTTGAGCATTCAGTTGTTTAGATAACATTATGAGATCAGGGTCTGTATCAAATGATGGTTCATGTTGTTCTAACTGATCATATTTATCATTCTCAATAGGATCATCAAATGAAACAACTGTGTCATCATCAAATATGACAACTGTGCTTATTTGTTCATCTGTTTGAGAGGATGAAGATGATGTAGATGGAACAACTTGCGCCATATCTGATTCAGAAGCAGAGGGTGAAATAATATCATTTATAAAACATGCATTAAGGTCATGTACCTGAGACAAGCCGTCAGTGTCATACACTGGACCTGAATCATTGAGCTTAAGTTCCTGCATGTTGGCCATAAGCATCACAGCTGCATTAGCTTCTAGATCTTCCATGTCATCATCATTGTGTACATTTGCCATGAAGTTGTTGTCTTGTTCAGGGAAATGTCCATCCTTTTCATCTTGAAGAGCCATGAGTAATGCCTGCTTGTGAAACTTACTACCCCGAGTACGCGGTTTAGTACATGCAGTTGCAATATGACCCTGTTCATTGCAGTTATAGCACCACACTGCATTCCCTGAGTTGGAGTTTCTAGTTGCAACTGGTTCAGACCTTTGCTGAGAAGATCCTGAGTTGTTCCTGAACCCTCCATTGTTACTAAACCTCTGACCATTTCCATAGTTTCTTGATGAGCTTCCTGAACCAGATCGACCATAGCTACGATTCTGAATTTCCACTCTTCCATCATTAACAACAGCTTGATTCCTTGTGTTTGAAGACGAACGTTGACGGTTGTTTGTTTTGTTGGAGAATTTGCTGAAAGCACGAGCAATAAGAGCAAGTCCCTGATTCAACGTATTAAAGTCATCATCGTCATCATCATTGGAGTTGGAGTAGTACACAGCATCATTGTTGTTTGACGGAACAAGTTGAGTATGCATGATTGGACATTGGTGGTGGAGCATAGGGAGATTGAGCTACGAGAGCCAAAGAATTTGGTGTTGATGTTGGTGTGTATCCTCCTCGTAGGGCTCTATCTTTTTCCACTTCAGGTTCATGGTGTTTGAGAAAATCATACAACAAGCCATATGGAGCATCATGAAGATTCTTCGTTTGACGAACAAATGTCACATATTTATGCCAATCAGGGCCAAGACTACCCACAAATTTGGAGTTCACAGCGATCCTTGGTACAGTGATTTTGTGACGTTCCAGATCATTGACCACATTTGTGAAACGATGATAGTAGGATTCAAGTGACTCTCCAGGTTCAATTGTGATGTCAGTGTATTCCATGTAAAGCTTGGATTCCATGTCATCTTTGTTCAATTGAGTGCCTTCCATGAGGAGATGAACGTGTTCCCACATAGCTTTGGCTGTTTTCTGAGCATCGACACTGCGATAGATCGGATTAGGTATACCTTGAAGTATATAAGCCATTGCGTACTGATCAGCTTCACGATGTAGTTTCTGTTCTTTAGTAAATTGTGATTCCGGAAGAGGTCTATCACCAGGAGGACATGGAGGATCAGCATCTGGATCACCAGCTTCAAATCTTGTTGGCCACTCAAATGGTCCTTCAAGTATCACTTGTTTCAAGAATTGCCCATGAGGTTTCTTTAGTTCAAGAAATCGTAGGAATCGACTTGACCATTGCACATAATTACCAGGTGTTAGCATTGGAGGTGTCTCAAGTGATCCTGCCTCATGTCGGGATTGTTGAGTTGTAATAACTTCACACATTCTGTCAAACCAGTGAGGTTGTTTGGAGGAGAACTGAGTGTTTTGTTGTGGCACTTGATATGGTTGTTGTTGAGGAATGATCTGTTGTTGTTGCATCATTAGGTAATGATGTAGTGGATTGTATGTTTGTCTTTGAGAAGGTTGTTGATTCATTTGAGTCGGAAGGTAATGTTGTTGCTGATACTGCTGAGGTTGTTGTTGCTGAGGTGGATGTTGTTGAACATGAGGGAAGTAGTGATTAGGTGGTTGAGACATCTTAGAACACTTGTGTAGAAATGGATCTTGTAGAAAGTGTAGAATTAACCAATTATCGATAAACTTAGCACAACTTCAAATTGCGAAATATGAGATTTCGATAATATGTTTTGCGAAACTTGGTAGATTTTCGAGAAACACGGTTATCGAAGACTTTGTGAATATTATCGAGAAAAAGATTTCGAAACTTTTCAGTTTTATCGAGAAAATAAGATTTCGATACTTTTGCAAGTTATCGAAAAAATAGTATTTCGAAACTTGGCAGATTTTTCGAAAAACTTAAGATTTCGAAAACTTTAATAAATTTCTCGAAAAACTTTGTGATTTCGAAAAAAATGGAAGTTTTTCGAAAAATACACAAAATTTTGCGATAAAACCAGTTTTCGAAATTATACAATTTCGAAAACTTTCCCAAAAGTCGAAGTACTTAACTTTCTTATACAAGAAAGAAAATACCGAGTCCACACAAACGAAGTCTAGGTAGTGCACTTTGAGAAGATCGCGAAAATGGGAACTTGTAGGTTCTCGATATTTAGTAATTTTTGTTTTTCAAAGAAAGCAATCTTAAATTCGTTTTTCTTTCAAGATACTTGTACTTTTGTGTATAAAATGTGTAAATCTTAAGGAAAGTAGAAAACTTTAAGAAATTTTTCAAAAAATTGTTAAGATCTCGATAAAAGTACAAGGAAGCCAACTCGAATATTTTTGTAAAAGTTTGGAACTTTATGGTTTGTTTTGATTTTAAACACAAGTTTGTAAGCAAAGATGTGAGAAAAAACCAAGAAACAAACAAAAGTTTAAAATTTCACAAAAATTCGATAAGAAAAAAAACGAATTATTAAGATAGAAATCAATGAAAACAAGAACTACACCTTCCTCTAGCGAATGATACCACTTGTTAGGTCACCATTTAGTAAACACAAGTATAATGATAAGAGAAATGAGATGAGAATGAGAGTGGGATGATTATGAGAAATTTTAGAAAATGAAATGCAAGGGTTTCCTTAATGTTTTCAAATAACCAACCAAGTTTACAAATGCCTAAGACTTGTATTTATAGGAAAGGAGCTAGGGCAACATTCCTACTCCTTCCCTTTACATGAAACGTATGGGCTTGAGGCCCATGGACCTCATTCTTAAGCCTAGTAAACTTAATACAAAATGTAAATGAAAGTAAATAATAACTAAGCAACCTAGCATTATTACAAATGACCGAGACTTCATAATATAGTAAGACTATGGTTCCAACAGCTAGAACAGTAGAACTAGTGTCTGGACTAGTTCAGGACATACCAGATGTATCGCTAGAACTAGAGCTGAGCATGTGTCAAGCTTTTAAAAAACAATTCAATCTCAAACTCTATTCAAGCCATATTATACCATGTCAAACTAAGGCTAGCCACAGAGGGCCGGAAAAACTTCGGTCGACCTCAATATTTGACCAATATTGAATCGGTTATGCCCGTTGTGGGTGTAGGGGCAAACATCGGTCGAGTGAAAAAAAAAATCGGTCGAAATCCCGACCGACTTTACACACACACCTTTTTTCTTTCTTTCTTTCTTTCTATCGGTCTAGCCCTTTGGTCACCCAGTGTGGCAACTTGGTCGTGTCTAGTCATAAGAGAGAAAGTTGATGTGACAGAGATGACATGGGTCACCACTGTGCCCAACCTAAAAGACAAGTCAAAGTTTTATTTTAAACCCGCTCCATTTCAAAATAATTGTCCATTAAAGTGTCCACGCAATTTCAGAAGTGTGTAATAAGTACACTTTTTACTAGTTAAATGTCATTTACATCCCTACACTTGTAATTGTAAATCATAGCATAATTGAGTGTCTTTTATGGCAGATTAGGAAGCTTGGTACATAATCATGGATGCGGACATTTAATTTGGGACAATACAAAATAAAAACGTGACAAAGATGGTCAAATTTGGTGTACAATTAAATTCAAGTTCGAAACCAGCTTGTCTTATCAAAAGTAATTGTAATACATGCTTGGAGCTTTTAAATCTGTATCATGACAATCTCAAACACAGAGTTATGTATTAACTAAAAACAGCTGATTGTGTTTTCTTTGTGACGTTGTTGACTTGGTTTTGATAGGGGATTTGCTTTTCTAAAGAAATGATGTTATATAAGATATTAACTTTATCAACAAAAAAAAGATTCATAATTACAAAAATTAAATACAATTTTCAGTGTTGTCCAAACTTGACGAAGTTCATCTTCAGTTATTTCGGGATGCAGATTGCCAGCATACACTAGTGTACCTACCTAACCAGCACACACACTAGTGTACGAAGTTCATCTTCAGTTATTTCATGATACCAAGGGAGGTAAAGTAGTATATGAAGGCAATCCAAATGGTGTGGTGTGGATTGATGACATGGAAAGAATTTGGGCCATTGGATTAAAGTGGGGTGTGAGAGGTGTGTGTAATGGATGGTTGTGTTTGTGAGAGCATTAAATCTGCATTTTAAAGTTTGGGTAGTTTGTTGTTGTGACCAGTGTGAATTAACTTTGGCATACCAACCCGTAATATTTTTTAGTCCAGTGTTTAAAATATCAAATGCGTATCTTTGGGAAAGACCCGTTTTGTTATATGATGCACACATTCATTCTCGATAGGTGTGTCATATGCCAAAACGGGTGATTGAATACTTGAGAACTTAAGACAAAGTACTTTGTAGGTAGGGGTGAGCAAACGAACAAGATGGACCGAACCGACTGACAAAACCGACCAGACCGGACCGACCACATTCGGTCCGATCTCGGTCTAGGGTTTTCTATAATTTCAGTCTCGGTCCGGCCCGGCTTAAAAACTTGACATTTAGCCTATTTGGACCGAGACCGGACCGGACCAATGTAACAATTCGCAATTTCAGGTTAATTACTATTTCCGGAAAATTTACTATTCACTTTTACTATTCATGTTACTATTCATTTTTACTATTCATTTCTTTTTGAAATTTTCCCGAAAGTTGATTTTTATTTCATATTCTCGAGTGATAAATCATTTCCATGGCAAATTAAATGTTTGACATTCGTCAGATCATTTTCGTGAAAGTTATTAAGGAATTACACGTAACTATACGTTTTAGGGTAAAACGTCATTCAGAAATTCTACGCACAACGAAATTCGGTCGCGTTAATTTTCCCCGTATCAGAAAAATGTTTAACACACTCATGATTTATTTGAGAATAAATCATGACTGAGAAAAACATGACCAAAATAAACTTCGGCCGTGAAAAACTGGAATTTTCAGTTTTAAGCGTTTTTACTCAGCCGTAACCCTAGCCTATACCTGCACCGCATTTCTAAGATGATTTGAGCTTTCAACTTATTAAAATAAATCAACATATTTTCCCCCCCTCCATTGACTAAAAATCATTCCTTGGTTTTATAAGTCATTTCGTGATTTTTAGGCTTACGGTTTGATGTCTAAAAGACATTTAATACCAACCGACACTAGACTGAGCCCAGTCTAGACATTATAAATCATTTTAAATCATTTATATCATATTAGAAAAGTAACATTTTACTTTTCTCAATTTTACGCAATATTCGTACATTTTACGTATTACGCGTTTTAGACCCGTGTTTCCAGTTTTTAGCAGGGTTTACCACCCAAATGGAACCTACCACTCATTTTATATTTTATTATGGGACATATGGACATGTCTAACAATACTTTAAAGTTTCATAATTTTACGACACCCGGTTTTACGTTTTGAGGCCTAATCATTTACGGTTGGCATTTCCCGGAGTCAAAATTCATCTAATATCTTAGGATAATATCAAGACCAAGCCAACTCACCCCTTATCCTTGGTGAACCGCCATAAGGGGGGGAGTCATCCCTTGTGTGGCTTGATCCTAGGCAAGGTTGGCTTAGATGTGTTACATGTGTTATTTTTGCTAAAATATCCTAAGTCTTGTAACCTCCTCATAAGACTATAAAAGCCCCTCTTTCCCCCTTCCTTTGGCCGTCCATCACCAACACCACAACACTCTCTCCATAGTTTAATTTCCTTCAAAGTTCTAGCAAGGTTCAAGTGTTTCTTCAAGGTAGAAACCCTAGTTGATCTTAGGTTACCAAAACTCTTCCAAACCTTAACATACTTGGTGTTTTCTCTTGAGTTTAAATCCACTCAATACACCTCAACTTTCATTACATCTCTTTCAAGAATACCAAGGGTAGAAAGGTTGCATGAAGTGAAAAAGGGTTGAAGCAAGTCTATCAAAGTCCATTTCCTTACTTGTTACTCCTTTCTTTATTAGAAAGCCAAAAGTTGTAAGCCAAACCCTAACATGCTTCTTGTTAATTTATCATGTTCATATCATTTACATGTTATTCTTGCTATATTATGTCTTGTATAAATGTCCATGATGTATAAAGATGAGTAAAAGATGTTGTTATAAGGGATTGTTAAGATAAGTTACTAAAACAAGCAAACTAGTGACTTTCTTGGTAAGACCTGATCAAAATGGTAAAAATATGATATTGGATTATTACATATTACAGTAGAGGACTTAACAAGGAAACCGTAGTAATTTGAACCACCTAAAAAGAGTATACGAGTCAAAAGTTATGGCGATTTGAAGTTACCAAAGATTTCCGGCAAAACTGCCTAAAAAGCTTCTGTGACAGAACCTAAAACACGCAAAAAGAGGCCTTTCTGGTCCGTTTCATGAAAAAGTTAAAACACGAAAGTTGTCCGGAATCACGTTTTCCTTCAGGAATAAAGAGGCTCGAGCCTTGAAAACACTTTCTGAGTAAGATATTTCTCAATTTCTTAACAGCTATTTACATATATATAAGTCACTAGATTATGGTTATACTTTAAAAGGAACAAGAGGTCTTATGACCAATAATCAAGACCACCACCATGGCTAGAGCCAAGGTTGTGTCTCATGACCTTGAAACAAGGACTAAAGGTCATGGCTAGGCCATGACGAAATGACCATAACAACTTACATAGGCGTAAACATGAAATAATGAACTAGGCGATAACATGAACAAGCAATTTGGATCTACTTCACTTAAAAGGAAACCATGAGATTTTACCAAGAGAAAATGGTCATTCAAGACTTATGAAACTACCCCTAATAACAATCTTCATGTACTAATAAACTTTCCTAAGTTTATTCAAAATATCGGACATGTAACTTTTTGGATCAAAACTTATATCTATATATTTTATCAACTACTACAATAGTAGGGAGCCTCATGTGAGGAGTTCATTATGTAAGCCGTCGAGATGAGTTGTGGATTTACGAGTTAAAGTGTCCTGGCTCCTCGAACGCTTACTAACATGACTTCTGAAATATGTCAGCCCGAACGGTAGTAAACGATATACAAAACATACATGTTCATGAATCTTTTCTTTCAAAGACATACAATATACATCATACCACATCATGGACTAAATGCAAGATATATATATATAGGCACTCCGTTATATTCTTTACACAAATCCTAAGTCACAACATTCTATTATAGGTTGCTCGTAGAAACCTACACGATCAAACCATCACCTTCATTACTTGCTATCATACTTAAGGTGAGTTCATAGCCCCACTTTACATTACTTCAATGTTTTACAAACCCTTGGGGGGAATACATGCTACTTCTAAACCGAACACAATGCTTTGAAACTGTATGCTGCCTGATTGTTTTATTATTACTATGTACCTACCTTGCCAATCCTAGGCCCCTATCATGAACCATTTAATCACTAGTATTAGTGAGCGCGAGTATTGTGAATAGGCCTATTGGGATTGACGAATCCCATTTGTTTGAGCAGATTAGTTCAAACGAATGCACTATATTTGAACATTAAGTATGACGGCAAAGTACTTACCGGGGCAACAAAACCGCCGATTGATATTGGTACCCGTTAACGTCTTGGTTGCATGAGCTTAGTACATAATAATAACTGTTTTGTTTTCTAACATGAGTATGAGTCTAATTAACTCTTACTACCAACATATTGTGTTCAACCATTAAACAAACTCTATGAATATCACTCAACCTTTGTGTTGATCCTTTTAAGCATGTATTTCAGGTCCATGATAATCAAGAATGGAGTGGAAGGGCACGTACCGAAGGAAGGAGGCTATAAACTATTATGTCATTCATTAAAAACATCAAAGACTTTATATTGATGTATTTTGGAACATGGAACCTTTTTGGGACCTTACTATGTAAACTCTGATATATTTGAATAATATGAATGACAACTCTTTTTATTACGACTCGGTTAGAGATCGTTTTCTATTATTATGACTGTTGTGCCGTCGAGTAACACCCAAGTTGAATTCCGCTGCATCATGAATTGGGGGTGTTACAGATTGGTACCAGAGCCATGGTTATAGAGAAACGGGTCTAAGTGAGACCTAAACTATAACTACAATAACAAGCAAAAACATTTTTATAGCCTTCCGCTCTTCGTGCCTTCCATCCTCCAGAAGATTATGGACTTATTACACATGTTATGCTACATGAACATATTTGTATATTGTTATATGCACATTGCCCTAGTTTGAGCATTTTCCATAAACATTTGATTTATTTTGACATCGAAATACTAATTGTAGACATCATGTCCGCACCTCCATCTCCCGATCATCTTCCTGCTATGCCTGAGTATTTACCAATCCTTCCCGAACCTAATGATCTTTACTTTGAAGCAATTGATTACGACGATGAGGAAGAACCTTATGAGGATCTAGACAACGAAATAGATTCGGACGAAGATCCTGAAATGGATATGGACATAAACATCGATGATTACGAAGAGGATCCTGAAATGGATGTTGACATCGAAGGCATCGATGACATTGAGGAAGCGGAGGAACAAATAGTGGTGCCACATCTATCACCATTAACATCTCCACCTCCTGTTTCGCCAATTTCATCCGAATCTAACCGTACCACTCCAGCTCAAGTTCCGACTTCTACTCACCAAACCGGCGGAACATCTACTTCTACACATATGTTCGTTAACTCAGCTCAATACGAAATCTACTCTTTGAAACAAGCTCTCAACCTAACCCAACTCAAAGTTCAAAGTATGGCAAGTCAAATGCACGACTGTATATCCAAGGTAAATTCTGCTAGAATGGATGCCATGAATGCTCGAGACGACCTATATTGGTTTAAGCTTGACATGAGCTACGTGAAGAGTGACTCGACTCATGTTGGGGAAGTAGTCTTAAATCCTTTGACTGGCTTGGATAATGTCAAGGATAGACTCACTTTGGTTGAGAGGGCCCAAGAACAGGATGCGGTACAGATTCACAAACTACTTAACCGCCTAAATACCGCCGAAATCCGGTTAGATGTTGCAAACTTTGACAGGTATCAACTTAAGAATGATTTGTGTGGGATGCAAACTCAAATGAGTGCCATACAACAAAGGCTATACCAAAAGGATGTCAAAGAATACCGTCCGAATGAAAGTATAGATGTGTTAGCAACATGCGGAATTAATAATCCGTCCGGACTACGACAACCTCTCAACCGACGTTAGACTAGTGTTATAGTACTAGTTATCTTTAGTACAACGTTGTAATTACTAACTGAAAGTATCAGTTAGTAAGTTTTGAATGAACTTGTAATAAGTTCGATTTTGTAAACAACGTTATATAAATAAAACTCTTGTTTTATATACTATCATGTGTTATGTTTTTAAAGTTCCAACATTTATTATCCTATCATTCTTATCAAAAATTGTGCTCATCTCACAGCTCTCTAATTACAACATATCTTTTGAACAATAGAATCATGGCGCCAAAGAAAAAGACCCCACCAACGATGACGCAGGCTGCCATCCGCAAACTGGTAAAGGACAGTATCAATGCAGCACTTGTCACGGAACGAGCAGCCGTAGCTGCAGTAGCTGCCGAAGCCACCACAGCTGCTGGTGCTGCTGATGCTGCAGCAGCCGCCGATGCTGCAGCAGCTGCTGATGCTGCAGCAGCTGATGAAGCCGCCACTGCTGCGGAAGCTGCAATTGCTGCAGAAGCTGCAAGAATTGCCAGTCTTAACCTTGGAGGACCGAACTCAACTACCCCTCCGGTGACCAATGTTACTACAGTACCAAAGGGTTGCTCGTTCATTTCCTACTTGAAATGTGAACCCATCAAATTCAAGGGTACTGAAGGGGCTGTAGGATTGACCCGTTGGTTCGAAAAGGCGGAGTCAGTATTCTTAGTCAGTAAATGTACTGAGGGAGACAAAGTTCAGTATGCCACGAGTACTTTGTTGAATGAGGCGTTGTCCTGGTGGAACTCAATTGCTCAACCCATGGGCATTGAGAATGCCTACAAAATTACTTGGGCTAATTTGAAACAAATGATGATCAAGGAATACTGTCCACACAGTGAGATGCAAAAGTTGGAAGTTGAATTCTGGGATCATACGGTTAAGGGAAATGATATCATGACCTACAACCATAGATTCCAGGAATTGAGGATACTTCGTCCAATAATGGTTTCCACACAGGAAAAATTGTTGGAAAGGTATATCTGGGGACTTCCCTCAAGCATACAGGGGAATGTGACTTCGGCAAATCCAAAGGAACTTGATGAGGCTATGCGGATGTCCCGTAGCCTCATGGATCAAGTGGTACGTATGTCGGAAACCCGCAAGCAAAACAACCTCAACACCAACAACAGCAATGCCAACAACCCCAACAACTCCAACTACCGTAACAACAACAACAAGAACAACAACAGCAAACGACCATATGATGGTAACCGTGGGAATAACAACAACAACAACAACAACAACCAAACCCGAAACAACAACCATCACAATCAACAGAACAAGAGACAGGAAGCCGCGACGGCTTATGTTGCTGCACCAGCTGGTGGTAAGTACGTTGGTAATCTACCACAATGTACCAAGTGCAATTACCATCACGAAGGTCCTTGCCCGGCCAACTGCCACAAGTGCCAAAAGCCCGGACATCTTGCCAAGGATTGTAGAGGCAAGGGTATAGCTACTGGGGCTAACACACAGCCCATAGTTACCTGTTTTAGGTGTGGTGAAAGGGGACACTACAAGAACAACTGTCCTCAAAACCAAGGACCCCAAGGTGGAGGTGCTC
The DNA here is from genome assembly GCA_030686995.1 of Artemisia argyi. NCBI lineage: Eukaryota > Viridiplantae > Streptophyta > Magnoliopsida > Asterales > Asteraceae > Artemisia > Artemisia argyi. The sequence goes on along the minus strand of CM060682.1, from coordinate 16,482,885 downwards.
GTGGTAGGGCCTATGTCATGGGAAATGGAGAACCACACCAGGACCCGAACGTGGTTACCGGTACGTTCTTACTCAATAATATTCCTGTTAAAGTATTATTCGATTCTGGTGCTGATATGAGCTTTATATCTACTAGAATTGGGCCTTTACTTGATATTCCATCAATCACTTTAACCACTAGTTATAATATTGAGCTAGCTACCGGTGACTTAGTAAATACCAATACCGTAATCCCAAATTGTACCCTTAATCTCTTAGACCACCCCTTTGACATCAATCTTATGCCAATTGAACTTGGAAGTTTTGATGTAGTTATTGGCATGGATTGGTTGTCTAAACATCAAGCTAACATTATTTGTGGTGAAAGAGTTGTGCACATTCCATGTGACAATGAAACTTTGATCATTCGTGGTGATCAAAGTGGAACTCGAATAAACATCATCTCATGTATCAAAACCATGAAGTACATTGAGAAAGGATGTTATGCTTTCTTAGCCCACGTAACAGAAAAGAAAACCGATGAAAAATGTCTCGAAGATGTTCCTATTGCCCGTGAGTTTCCTGAAGTCTTTCCAGAAGACTTACCCGGACTACCACCAAATCGTCAAATAGAGTTCAGAATTGATTTAGTACCAGGAGCGGCGCCAGTTGCCCGCGCACCATACCGGCTAGCACCTTCAGAGATGCAAGAGCTATCAAATCAATTACAAGAACTTGCGGACAAGGGATTTATTCGACCCAGTTCCTCACCTTGGGGAGCTCCAGTTTTGTTCGTGAAAAAGAAAGATGGGTCATTACGAATGTGTATTGACTATCGTGAGCTAAACAAATTAACCATAAAGAACCGATACCCACTACCAAGAATTGATGACTTATTCGATCAATTGCAAGGTTCAACCTATTACTCAAAAATTGACCTACGATCAGGTTACCACCAAGTTAGAGTTCGTGATGAAGACATTCCAAAAACAGCCTTTAGGACACGATATGGTCACCATGAATTCCAAGTGATGCCATTTGGGTTAACAAATGCACCGGCAGTATTCATGGACCTCATGAATCGGGTGTGTAAACCATATTTGGACAAATTCGTGATCGTATTCATAGACGACATTCTCATATATTCCAAAAACGAAGAGGAACACAAAGAACACCTGAGAACAATTTTAGGACTACTCAAGGAAGAGAAATTGTATGCAAAGTTTTCCAAATGTGAATTTTGGATTCAATCAGTACAATTCCTTGGGCATGTGATTGACAAGACCGGTTTACATGTCGATCCCGCTAAAATTGAAGCTATCAAAAATTGGCCAACACCTACCACACCTACAGAAATTCGTCAATTTCTGGGTTTAGCCGGGTATTACCGAAGGTTTATTGAAGGATTTTCCTCAATAGCAAAGTCTTTGACTAAGCTAACTCAGAAAGACAAGAAATACATGTGGAATGAAGACGAAGAAAATGCTTTCCAAACCCTCAAACAGAAACTTTGTAGTGCTCCTATCCTAGCATTGCCCGATGGGATCGAAGATTTTGTAGTCTATTGTGATGCATCGCATCAAGGGTTAGGTTCCGTGTTGATGCAACGCGATAAGGTCATGGCTTATGCATCAAGACAACTCAAGGTTCATGAGGAAAATTACACCACTCATGACTTAGAGTTAGGAGCTGTGGTCTTTGCACTAAAAATCTGGAGGCACTATCTATACGGTACTAGATGTACTGTGTACACCGATCATAAAAGTCTACAACACATTTTGGACCAAAAAGAACTAAACATGAGACAACGTCGTTGGTTGGAATTACTAAGTGATTATGACTGCGACATTCGTTACCACCCAGGAAAAGCAAACGTAGTAGCCGACGCCCTAAGCCGAAAGGAACGGATTAAACCACTACGAGTCCGAGCCTTAGTTTTAACCATAAATTCAAACTTTCCTACTCAAATCCTTCACGCTCAAGCTGAGGCGGTGAAACAAGAAGACATCCAAAAGGAAAAGTTGGATGGCATGATACAGAAGAAATTCGAAACCCGTTCAGATGGAACTCTATGCTTCCAAGGTCGAAGTTGGTTACCACTTTATGGTGGCCTACGAGACTTGATCATGCATGAATCACACAAGTCTAAATACTCCATACATCCAGGATCTGATAAGATGTATCATGATCTTAAGTTACTTTATTGGTGGCCGAACATGAAAGCCGACATTGCAACATACGTTAGCAAATGTCTTACCTGCTCCAAAGTAAAAGCCGAACATCAAAAACCATCCGGTCCATTGCAACAACCAGAGATTCCTACTTGGAAATGGGAAAGAATTACTATGGATTTCATTACCAAGCTCCCAAAGACATCAAGCGGTTATGACTCCATTTGGGTCATAGTTGATCGCCTCACAAAATCCGCACACTTTATACCAATCAAAGAGACTTACAAAATGGAACAACTAACCCGACTGTACATCAAAGAAATAGTCTCAAGACATGGTGCACCAATATCCATCATATCTGACAGAGATGGTAGATTTCCTTCCAATTTCTGGCAGTCACTCCAAGACGCCTTTGGAACAAATCTAGACATGAGTACAGCGTATCATCCTCAGACCGATGGTCAGAGTGAACGAACCATCCAAACACTTGAAGACATGCTTCGAGCTTGTATAATAGATTTTGGAAAAGGATGGGATACTCATCTACCATTAGTCGAATTTTCCTACAACAACAGCTATCATACAAGTATTCAAGCAGCTCCATTTGAAGCACTTTATGGTCGAAAGTGTCGTTCACCTGCTTGTTGGGCTGAAGTGGGAGAAGTTCAACTCACTGGACCAGAACTCATCCGCGAAACAACAGATAAGATTGTACAAATCAGAAGTCGACTACAAGCCGCAAGAGATCGACAGAAAAGTTATGCCGACACACGACGCAGACCCCTAGAATTCCAAGTCGGAGATAGGGTTATGCTAAAAGTATCACCTTGGAAAGGTTTGATACGATTCGGTAAACGAGGAAAACTAAACCCAAGATACATCGGACCATTCAAAATCCTAGCCAGGGTTGGCCCTGTGGCGTACAGACTTGAGCTTCCATCAGAACTCAGTAGTGTACATCCCACTTTCCATGTATCCAACCTAAAGAAATGCTTGTCGGATGAATCACTCGTGATTCCACTCGATGAAATTCAACTCAATGACGATCTTCAATTTATTGAGGAACCCGTAGAAATCATGGACCGAGAGGTCAAACAACTCAAGCAAAGTCGTATTCCAATGTCAAAGTTCGTTGGAACTCACGACATGGTCCTGAATACACATGGGAACGAGAGGACCAGATCCGTAAGAAATACCCACATCTTTTTACCAACGAAGCTTCTACTCCTAACGCAAATTGATCTCCGGGACGGAGCTCTCGTATGGGGTGGAGACTGTAACAATTCGCAATTTCAGGTTAATTACTATTTCCGGAAAATTTACTATTCACTTTTACTATTCATGTTACTATTCATTTCTTTTTGAAATTTTCCCGAAAGTTGATTTTTATTTCATATTCTCGAGTGATAAATCATTTCCATGGCAAATTAAATGTTTGACATTCGTCAGATCATTTTCGTGAAAGTTATTAAGGAATTACACGTAACTATACGTTTTAGGGTAAAACGTCATTTAGAAATTCTACGCACAACGAAATTCGGCCGCGTTAATTTTCCCCGTATCAGAAAAATGTTTAACACACTCATGATTTATTTGAGAATAAATCATGACTGAGAAAAACATGACCAAAATAAACTTCGGCCGTGAAAAACTGGAATTTTCAGTTTTAAGCGTTTTTACTCAGCCGTAACCCTAGCCTATACCTGCACCGCATTTCTAAGATGATTTGAGCTTTCAACTTATTAAAATAAGTCAACATATTTTCTCCCCCTCCATTGACTAAAAATCATTCCTTGGTTTTATAAGTCATTTCGTGATTTTTAGGCTTACGGTTTGATGTCTAAAAGACATTTAATACCAACCGACACTAGACTGAGCCCAGTCTAGACATTATAAATCATTTATATCATATTAGAAAAGTAACATTTTACTTTTCTCAATTTTACGCAATATTCGTACATTTTACGTATTACGCGTTTTAGACCCGTGTTTCCAGTTTTTAGCAGGGTTTACCACCCAAATGGAACCTACCACTCATTTTATATTTTATTATGGGACATATGGACATGTCTAACAATACTTTAAAGTTTCATAATTTTACGACACCCGGTTTTACGTTTTGAGGCCTAATCATTTACGGTTGGCATTTCCCGGAGTCAAAATTCATCTAATATCTTAGGATAATATCAAGACCAAGCCAACTCACCCCTTATCCTTGGTGAACCACCATAAGGGGGGGGAGTCATCCCTTGTGTGGCTTGATCCTAGGCAAGGTTGGCTTAGATGTGTTACATGTGTTATTTTTGCTAAAATATCCTAAGTCTTGTAACCTCCTCATGAGACTATAAAAGCCCCTCTTTCCCCCTTCCTTTGGCCGTCCATCACTAACACCACAACACTCTCTCCATAGTTTAATTTCCTTCAAAGTTCTAGCAAGGTTCAAGTGTTTCTTCAAGGTAGAAACCCTAGTTGATCTTAGGTTACCAAAACTCTTCCAAACCTTAACATACTTGGTGTTTTCTCTTGAGTTTAAATCCACTCAATACACCTCAACTTTCATTACATCTCTTTCAAGAATACCAAGGGTAGAAAGGTTGCATGAAGTGAAAAAGGGTTGAAGCAAGTCTATCAAAGTCCATTTCCTTACTTGTTACTCCTTTCTTTATTAGAAAGCCAAAAGTTGTAAGCCAAACCCTAACATGCTTCTTGTTAATTTATCATGTTCATATCATTTACATGTTATTCTTGCTATATTATATCTTGTATAAATGTCCATGATGTATAAAGATGAGTAAAAGATGTTGTTATAATGGATTGTTAAGATAAGTTACTAAAACAAGCAAACTAGTAACTTTCTTGGTAAGACCTGATCAAAATGGTAAAAATATGATATTGGATTATTACATATTACAGTAGAGGACTTAACAAGGAAACCATAGCAATTTGAACCACCTAAAAAGAGTATACGAGTCAAAAGTTATGGCGATTTGAAGTTATCAAAGATTTCCGGCAAAACTGCCTAAAAAGCTTCTGTGACAGAACCTAAAACACGCAAAAAGAGGCCTTTCTGGTCCGTTTCATGAAAAAGTTAAAACACGAAAGTTGTCCAGAATCATGTTTTCCTTCTGGATCAAAGAGGCTCGAGCCTTGAAAACACTTTCTGAGTAAGATATTTCTCAATTTCTTAACAGCTATTTACATATATATAAGTCACTAGATTATGGTTATACTTTAAAAGGAACAAGAAGTCTTATGACCAATAATCAAGACCACCACCATGGCTAGAGCCAAGGTTGTGTCTCATGACCTTGAAACAAGGACTAAAGGTCATGGCTAGGCCATGACGAAATGACCATAACAACTTACATAGGCGTAAACATGAAATAATGAATTAGGCGATAACATGAACAAGCAATTTGGATCTACTTCACTTAAAAGGAAACCATGAGATTTTACCAAGAGAAAATGGTCATTCAAGACTTATGAAACTACCCCTAATAACAATCTTCATGTACTAACAAACTTTCCTAAGTTTATTCAAAATATCGGACATGTAACTTTTCGGATCAAAACTTATATCTATATATTTTATCAACTACTACAATAGTAGGGAGCCTCATGTGAGGAGTTCATTATGTAAGCCGTCGAGATGAGTTGTGGATTTACGAGTTAAAGTGTCCTGGCTCCTCAAACGCTTACTAACATGACTTCTGAAATATGTCAGCCCGAACGGTAGTAAACGATATACAAAACATACATGTTCATGAATCTTTTCTTTCAAAGACATACAATATACATCATACCACTTCATGGACTAAATGCAATATATATATATATATATATAGGCACTCCGTTATATTCTTTACACAAATCCTAAGTCGCAACATTCTATTATAGGTTGCTCGTAGAAACCTACACGATCAAACCATCACCTTCATTACTTGCTATCATACTTAAGGTGAGTTCATAGCCCCACTTTACATTACTTCAATGTTTTACAAACCCTTGGGGGGAATACATGTTATTTCTAAACCGAACACAATGCTTTGAAACTGTATGCTGCCTGATTGTTTTATTATTACTATGTACCTACCTTGTCAATCCTAGGCCCCTATCATGAACCATTTAATCACTAGTATTAGTGAGCGCGAGTATTGTGAATAGGCCTATTGGGATTGACGAATCCCATTTGTTTGAGCAGATTAGTTCAAACGAATGCACTATATTTGAACATTAAGTATGACGGCAAAGTACTTACCGGGGCAACAAAACCGCCGATTGATATTGGTACCCGTTAACGTCTTGGTTGCATGAGCTTAGTACATAATAATAACTGTTTTGTTTTCTAACATGAGTATGAGTCTAATTAACTCTTACTACCAACATATTGTGTTCAACCATTAAACAAACTCTATGAATATCACTCAACCTTTGTGTTGATCCTTTTAAGCATGTATTTCAGGTCCATGATAATCAAGAATGGAGTGGAAGGGCACGTACCGAAGGAAGGAGGCTATAAACTATTATGTCATTCATTAAAAACATCAAAGACTTTATATTGATGTATTTTGGAACATGGAACCTTTTTGGGACCTTACTATGTAAACTCTAATATATTTGAATAATATGAATGACAACTCTTTTTATTACGACTCGGTTAGAGATCGTTTTCTATTATTATGACTGTTGTGCCGTCGAGTAACACCCAAGTTGAATTCCGCTGCATCATGAATTGGGGGTGTTACAACCAACCACATTCGGTCCGGTCTCGGTCAAGGTTTTTTGCCGGATCCAGTCTCAGTCCGGTCCGGTTTTTCTCGGACCGGTCCGGTTTTGGACTGATGAGCAGCCTTATTTGTAGGCACGTCGCGCATACATGAAGAAGATGATACTAAAAGAGGCACACTAGTGTATGCCGGCAATCTGCACTCCAAAATAACTGAAGATGAACTTCATCAGGCCACATATGTTCATCTAATTTATGTCCTTTGGTATACAATTTATGTTCCTCAATTATTTTGGGATGCGATTGCCAGCATACACTAGTGGTACCTCCCTTGGTCTCATCTTCTTCAAAAAATTATATCAGCAAAATATTACATAATAAAAAAAATAGCTCATAGCTCTGAAATTGAAATTGAAATTAGGATATTGTTGTTTGTGAAGTGGTTATGAATGAGGGGAGAGAGGGTTTATATAAGGGATGGGGAAAGGGTGTGATTGGTGGAAATTGTGTGGTGCGGATTGCTGACATGGAAAGATTTTGGGGCATTGGATTAAAGTGGGATATAATGGATGGTTGGTATTGTAGCATTAAATCTTCATTTGACATCCACTTTCCAATTCCAACAATATTTTCTCCCGCCATCTAACATGTTTGGCGCCAACTTTTCCGGCCATAATTACACGCGCACATAGTATAAGGCTTACAGTTGCATCAATGAGGTTTTCGTTGATAATAACATTTCCTTAATATAACAAATTAATAATACCTCGTATACCTTTAGATTCATTTGCTTAGGTGTGCAACTTTATGACGATGGATGAGCATCAGGTAAAAAACCCAACCAAACCAAAAACCGATTTTGTTGAAAACATGAACCAAGAACCAAACAAAAATGATCAGTTCAATTCGGTTCGATTTATATTATTTAGGTGCGTTTTTCTCGGTCTTGATTCGAACCGAAACAAAAAATCATTAATATATAAAACCAAAACCAAAATCATTAATACATAGACTGACATTTACTAGTTCACTTCAAAGTTTGATGAAGTGACCATTGGCCTAGCTTTTAGTGATATAGGTGCCAGCTTAGAATTTATTGTAGTAGCTTGTTCTTCTTCACAACATTGTAGTAGTTAAAGTAAAGTTATAACAGTTATACAAACTTAGTTTATATAAGATCGTCACATCAAAATGTTTCAAGAAAATAATTAATATATTTCTAATGGATAGTTTATCTAAATTATCTTATCATACTTATGGGAAACCGGTTATTTCATGAGAATTATGACAAATCTGTGGTAAGAAACCCGAGTGTAGATTAAGTAGAAGCCCAGGCCGAAGTAGACAGCCATATTTGGCCCATACATAAGACCGGTCAAGACTTGGGACTGGTTGTTGGCAGCAAATGTACAGGTTTGTTTGTGTGTGAATTCAGAAAATTAACCAAATAATAGTACAGTTTTTTTTTTTTTTTTTTTTTTTTTTTTTTTTTTTTTTTTTTAGCTCAACTCATTTTGATCTACTGACATTATAGTAGCGGGAAGGAGGAGCACGCGTCAAGGGCACCAACACGCATGGTTGACCCATTACGCCCAAGCAAGCATCACGTGCGGTGGTGGATTTGGTGGCGGATCCATGAATTTAAAAAGGGTGTAGCGCAAAAAAAAAAAAAAAAAAAAAAAAAAAAAAAAAAAAAAAAAAAAAACCCCGAAACACTAACATGTATGAACTTAATGTACGATAATACTATTTATTGCCGTTTCAAGGTTTAAGCGCTTCATCACATCTTCGTTTTTCACATTTGCAAATGCTTCTTTTCTATACTACAGATTAAAGCATCATTTAAGTAATTATTACCCATTCGATTATGTAGATTTGTCTTTATAAACTTCATTGTGAAAAAACATTTTTCTATTGTTGCGGTGGACACAGGCAAAACCAAAACGAGCTTTAATATTTTATCGATCAAAGGAAAAAAAAATATGTTTTTATAGTCTCACCATCTCCTGAGCAAGCTCGATGATAGTATTCAACTTGATAAATCTCTCATATTGAATCACAGTGACACGATAGAAATCAATTTTTATGTTTGGTTTGCTATCTGTGAGTATGTGATGACAAAATATCGCGCATCAAAAAATAATAATAATAATAAATAAATAAATAGATAAACTCCAATAATCTAAAAATAACTTTAAAAGACAAAAATTTGTCATACGAAAGTAAAATAGTCGTCAATCGCCTAATTTTGCGTAAAAATTAGTGATCTTTAAAAAAAAAAAAAAAAAAAAAAAAAAAACTTGTACTTTTGTTAATTACATAAGGACAAGTCTCAAATTTTCATAGGGGTATATTGGTCTAGCTTGACCATTTTTGGAAAACTTGTTTCTTTTGCCTTATTGTGAATCAAACAAAAAAAATCTTAAGAGCATACGTTATGGTGATCATGAAGGTGAGTTATGAGATAACTTGCACTGCGTTAAGGGATGAGTTACCTTACCGTGACCTTGCGTTAAAGCCACGTTAAGGGTATAGCGCAGCGTTAAGGGGGAGGTTTTTGGTGAGTTATGGCATAACTCAGAAAGTTATTATACCACCCCCCAAGTTATCTTTTAAATCAGTTTATTTATTTATTTATTGTTAAAAAGAAGAAAAAAGTGAGGCATAAAATGTTGAGTTAAGGTGAGTTATGATACCGTGTGTTTTTTTTAGTTGAGGTGAAATTGTTAACGTGACGCTGACGTGACACTGAGTTAAAGGATAACTCTGAGTTATCATACCTTGTGTTCTAACCTTTTTAGTCATTTTCTCTTAATTAAACATAGAATTCCTAAAGTAAACACATTTTTCTAAGAGTGATGTTAATGACAACACTATTTTCACAAAAGCAACCCCGTCACGTCAGCACTACTTCAACTTTCTCTCTCCACAACTCCACCTCAACCACAATTAGCTAGTGGTGACCACAAAAGCAACCCCATAACTCCCACATTTACTCCCCAACCTTCAAAAATCACAAAGCAACCCCACAATTGTTTTGGTTGCATCACCAACCGAGTTTTGAAAAAAATCATTAAGTGACGCGTTGCATTGAGGAGAGCTAGAGGAGAGGAGCGTTACTTTTGATGTTGCTGATGAAAACCAACCCTGATTAACATTAGTCTAATATAATTCATTCCAAATTATCTTTTAAAAATGCCTAAACATGTGCCCACAAGAAAAAAAGTTTGAAGAAATTTCGTGTGAAAAAAGAAGATGACGTGAAATATGAATTAAATATTATACGAGTATTTGTATTTATTTCCAAATATGAATGGTAAATGTAAATTTTAAAGCGCGAAACGTATATTTACTTGATCTACCCTTGGGCTTCTTATCAGTAGCGATTTGTCATAGTTATGAATTAACCAGTTTCCCATAATTAACTTATGGGTTTTTTTAACTTGTGCCCTAGGGGCACAAGTTAAACACACCAAAAGTACATCAAAAATACGCAGGGACCCACATAAAAGTACATCCGACTGTACTTTTATGTGGATTTATGTGTACTTTTTCATGGGCCCTTATGTACTTTTGGTGTGCTTAACTTATGCCCCTAGGGTACAAGTTAGAAAAACCCTTAACTTATAAAACTCAGATAAAGCATATCATAAAGGGTGTGTTTGTTTTTTTAAAATAAAGTCTTACTAGCCCCTCTTACTCTTACCAGTAAGAGGTGGGCAGGCGTTTTTTTTTTCTTTTTTTTTTTTTTTTTTTTTTTTTTTTTTTTTTTTTTTGAGTCAGACCCAGTTAGACATATAACATCTTATTAAGTAAGAGGTAGGAGACTTGTCTTACTGTCTCTTATTCGATAAGAGATTGAAGACTCGTGTTAATATAATATATTTGATGTTTTATTAACTATGTTATATTTATAATAAAAAGTCTTGTTTATACTTACATAAGTTACTTATTATCGTATTGCATTGTTTTAATAAATAAATTACAGAAACGAACACTTAAAATCATTGGGACAATTATACAAAAAACAAACAACATTATTTCGTTCAGATTTAGACTTTGTAGCCCCTTCTTACTGGTAAGATTCATCGGTTCAAATCCGGTTGGTCGGACTTTTTTACAATTTGTTTTTTATACTTTTTTATAATAAGAAAAACTATACTAAACAAATACATAGTGAAATATCTTATAGAAATAGCTTAATAAAAACATTATACCTCTAATAAATACCGGTAAGTGGTAACATTTGTGAAGAATGTGAGCTCGTTAACAAGGTTTTGATTCGATATACAAAAAGGCTTAGCTCGCAACTCTATAAAGAGATTTTTTATCTACCGAATCAAAACCCCGTTCACGAGCTTACATTCTTCACATGTATAAGTATGACTAATGTAGTTTGGGGGAAATTGTTGTTTGTGGTGTGGTTATGAATGAGGAGACATGGTTTATATAGGGGATAAGGAATGTGTGATTGGTGGAAATGTTGTGGTGCGGATTGCTGATGTGGAAAGAGTTCGTGACCGTTGGATTGTGATCCGTGGGAGTTGGGGGTTCGCCAATGGGAGAATGACATGTGAAGAGGTAATCCAAAACTTGACCAATTTCTTAAATTGAAATGAAATAAGGTAGTTGTAAATAGTGATTGCACCCAAGGTGTTTGATGAAATACTTAAATAAATGTAACAATGCAGTTGTTTTTCGGAGTTTGTATTCATTTCTGATGTAGCTGAAGCATAACAAGTATATGTTATAACTAATTACTTAAACTAGTGGTCAGAAGGATATTTCGGTGAGGCTATGTACATAGATCCTTTTCTTTAGTATGTTCATAACAATCAAAGCACATGTCATCTTTTGAGGTGCCTATAACTTTATAGTTGTGCATGTATGATTTTGTCTAAGTAAAGCTATGTCTTATGCAAGCTAGCTTATAGTTGCAAAATCTTTTTTGAACAGCTTGCACTCAGTTTTTGTGATATATATACGTAAATATTACTACGGCAATACCATAAAAAAAAAAAAAAAAAAAAAAAAAAAAAAAAAAAAAAAAAAAAACCTTTATAGTTGTGCACTTCACAAGAGGCACCATCCCAAGACACAACACCATAAATATTACTACGGCATTCACTCAAAAAGAGTGCGCGGGTCACAAGACTCACAGAAGCTGACAAAGCTTGGGCTCTTTTAATAGAAGTTGCATACATATATAAGAAAAGGTAGAAGGCCACATACATGAAAATGACTTTTACTATCATACCCTTAAAATCTTTAATATTTAAAAAAAAATATATGATTGGTATAAAGTTGGGTATAAAAATAAAGTCCCCTTATTTAATAAAACTGGCTCAGTTCGGTTTTTGGACAAAACCAAAACAAAACCGCATTTTTCGGATTTTGAAAAAGTTAAAACCGAACCATCGATTTTTAGTTTCAAGCAGTTATTTTCGTTCGGTTTATTTACATTTTCGGCTTGTTTTCGATTTTTCTGCTCACTCCTATTGCCAATTAGAAAAAATCTACCTACTTTCTAGAAGACGTTTCCTTCATTTTCTAAATTATTACTTGTATCAAATGGGCACATTTATTATGGGCTATTGGGCCTGATGGACTTCTAATTAATATACACTTGGGCTTCTTACAATATATTTGGAACCGACCATAGCTCAATTGGTCATTCGAATCCAGTTGGTCGGACTTTTTACATTTTTTTTTCCAATACTTTTATGTAACTTTCAGAAATTGATATTTCCTTTTTATACTCCTTTTAGATTTATTTATTTATTTTTTATTTTTTTTTCATACGCTCCTAAAGATAAGATTACTGACACCTTTAATAAGCTGGATAGCTTAATCAAAACATTATTATACACTTTGAGCTCCTCAAAAAAACTTAGCGGAACACCCATCTAATAAGTACTAGTAACATTTGTGAAGAATGTAAGCACATGAACGTGGATTTGATTCTTTGTCTACTGAATCAAATCCCCGTTCACGAGCTCACATTCTTCACATGTTATTTGGGGCATTGGGTGTGATTGGTGGAAATGGTGTGGTGCGGATTGCTGACGTGGAAAGAGTTTGTGGCCGTTGGATTGCGATCCGTGGGAGTTGGTTTTGGCCAATGGGAGAGTGACATGTGGAGAGGTGAAGTTAAAACTGAGTTTTACAACAACCATCTCTTTAATTGTTTCTTAAATTGATTGAAATTCAGTTGTGAATAGTGACTGCACCCAAAGTGTTTGATAAAATGCCTTAATGAATGTAACAATGAAGTTGTTCTTCGTAGTTCATATTCATCTCTGATGTAGCTGAAGCATAATAGTAACATTCTGAACTGATTGCTTAAACTAGTGGTCTAGTGGTACGCATCTTACTCAAAGACTCGCCCTCTTCAAGTAACAGGGTAAACGCTATCCGTTTACCATAACAGGAACATGTTGAACTGATTACTTAAAGTCTTAAACTGTTGGATTATGGTGATGTTTCAAGAAATATGGTAGCATTAGTTTAATATAAATTATGAGAATAGATGAGAGGCAGAGCATTAGTGTGAAGCTTATTAAGCTAACTTATTATAAAAACCTTAGAGGGTGTTTTTTATAGCTTGTTTTCGGGCTTATGAGCTTATTTTTCATGACACTTTTCTGTTGCCTTTTTGCAATTATAAGTCATAATAAGCTCATAAGTTGCCAAAAAAGCGTACAAAATGGGCTTGTGAAAAGTTAGACTGTACAACAAAAATAAGCTAAAATAAACACCCCGTTTATATTCTTTTGCTATTTATTGCTTGTGAAAAGTTACCCAAAAAAGCGTACAAAATGGACTTTACATTATGACTCTCTAAACAAATTGAAACAAACATACAGGAAATCGACATTGAAAGTATTAGCCTGAGCTAAACAGATCTCGTTTGTCTAGTTGTACTACAAGTATTAGCCTTGTATAGAGTATACAAGACCGCTGCAACAGCTAATGATCCTGCTCCAGCTCCCATTCCGTAGAAAAAGGTCTGCCAATCATTCCCATCACCAGATGTAACAGAAATTGGCGAAGATGATGGAACGGGTACATCTGAACTAGTGCAAATTTGGTTCAATGGAGGTCCACACAAACCCTTGTTTCCTATATAGGAATACTTCTCGAAGCTCTGAAGTTGGGTGCTGACTGGGATTCTGCCTTCCAACTGATTGTATGACAAATTTAATGTAGAAAGAAAATTAAGGCTCGTGAATGAAGATGGGATGTTTCCAGTTAATTTGTTCCGTGACATATCTAAAGATTCTAGCTGATTCAAATTACCCATAGATTGAGGGATCGAGCCTGTGAACTCATTATGTGACCCATTGAAAAAAATCAGTGCTTTGAGTTGACCAATTGTTTCTGGTATCACCCCTGAAAAACGATTACTTGAGATATCAATGGATGTGAAGATTGTCAAGATTTTGACTAGCTCAAACTCATTTCCTTTGACTGTGACTGCAACCTTATCTTGATAGTAGAAATCATTAATCAGTAACACCTTAAAGCTGAGTTGCTTTGTACTTGTTTTATTCTCAACAGTCATCATAGCTCTCCATTGACTGTAAAATTCTGGTGGGACCACGCCATTAAAGTTATTGTGAGCTATGTCTAAAATACGAAGATTTGACCAGTTGTGTCGGCCTTCACCGCAATGAACAGATCCATGGAACCTGTTTGATCGGAGAACAAGAACATGCAAGTTGGTATTGTTGCCCAAAGAACATGGATAAGTGTCATTTATCATGTTGTTCCCAAGGTTTAACACTTGTAGCATTGTGCAGTTGACAAGAGATTGCGGAATCTTCCCTTCCAAAGAGTTTCCATGCAGGTCTAGAGTGTTCAAGCTACAGGTTGTTAGAAATGTTCCCTCGATTTGACCAGTCAGACCATTGTTTGCCAAGTTCAGTACCCCGAGATCTTTACCTACCCCGAGATCATTACCCAATTCAATCAAACACCGTGGTATCCTTCCGGTTAAATGATTGTTTGACAAATCAAGAACCTCTAGGTAAGTAGCATTGCATATGGTGTCAGGGATCGTCCCAGTAAGCAAATTGTTAGAAACCGAGAAGAAATTGCATATGGTGAGGTTTCTCCCAATGCTTTTTGAGAGTGACGAGTTGAAAGAATTGTCTGAATAGTCGATGAAGGTAGCGCTTTGTGGCAGTATCGGAATCGCCCCACTAAGACGATTGGAATGTAAGTCGAGTACATCAACAATATAAGGAAAATTGTAGGGCTCTTGGAGGGAAGTTAGGTTGTTATGAGAAAGGTTGAGATGCAACGTCCCAACTTTCCATATCCAATTTGGTATTTCTCCTTGAAGTCTGTTGTCAGAAAGATCAAGACTTATCAATTGTGAGAAGTTTTGTAGCTCAGGGAACCTTTCGAGATTGCACGAAGCCAGATGCAACAAGCGTAACTTTGGAAGGTGAGACATGAGAGAGCTGTTGCTGCTAGTTATAATTGAAAACTTGTTAAATGAAAGATCAAGGTCTGTTAGGTTGCTAAGACCCTGAAAATCTTTAGATTCAATTACACCACTCAGGTTGTTTGATGAAAGTAAGAGGCCACTAAGTTGTCCAAGTTCAAAAAATGACCTGGGAATTTCACCTTGCAATTTGGTACTGCTCAAATCAAGCCATTCCAATAATGGTATGGACGAGTTTGAAAACTGTGGAAGCAGACCATCAAAATTGTTGTTGGAAAGATCTATGTGTTTTACATTTGGCAGAGAGAACAAAGATGAAGGTATGCTTCCATTGAAACCATTTCTTGAGAGGTCGATAAGAGTTAGATTCTTGCATAGTTTGAATGACGGGATTTCGCCAATAAACTTGTTTGAAGACAGGTCTAGGTATGACAATTGAGTGAGGTTTTCCATGGATTTTGGTATTCCTCCGCTGAAATTACTCCATTGCAGCTCAATTCTTGATAAATTCTTTAGACTTCCAATAGATTCTGGCATCTCACCGTAAAAGTTTGTTACGCTGATCACTAAACTCTGAATAGCTCCGTTCATAGGAAACTTGGGTAAATAGCCATTAAGATTTCTGTTTCTTGATAAATCAAGACTCTGCAACTTTTGCAACTGGAGGACATTTTTGGGAAATGTTCCAATCAAGTTACAAGAAGCAAGATTCAATATTGTCAAATTCTTGAAATTTGCAAAGAAATCTGGAACTGGAGCATTCAGATCGTTAAAGTTCAGACACAGTACCGAAAGTGATTGCAGCTTTTGAAGGGACTTATCTAAAGGGCCTAAAAGTTGACAATTTGACAAGCTTAAAACTTCCAAATTAGGCAAAGATGATGATAAACCCTGGCACCAATCGAGTTTATGTGATGACATGTTCACATTATCCATATAAAGACCCCTTAGCTGGGTGAGGTTGTGAACAAGTGTGGCTACACTTGGGTTCTCGAGTATCAGTGAGCCAATTCCGTAAGGTGAGGAGAGATCAAGAACTTTCAGCTTTGTCAGCTGTGACAGTTCTTCCGGAATCTGGCCTGAAAACATCGAATTCGACAAGTTTAAATACAACAAACTTGCAAGACTTCCAAATCTTGTAGGAATCTTGGTGAGATTGAAGTTATTTTCAACAAGATTCAGGCTTTCAAGATTTTTTAGACCAAAAAGAACACTGGAATCATTGATTCCACCCGATATCGTTTCGTTGCTCAAGTCTAAACCGATAACCTGACCATCGATGCTGCATGTAACACCTCCCCACGAGCAGCAATCTGTGGCATTTGGCTTCCAAGACACTAGCTTTGTTGAAAGTGAAGAATTGAACTGCAGTTCGTTCTTCAACTGGTTCAAAATTGTTTGGTGGTTTATTTGACAATGGCCGGAAACCAAAATTGTATCAACCCCAAACAAGATCAGGTAAAATGGTAACAAGAATATCTGAAAGCAGACTTGGGATTTCATTAAGAACTAGGATTTTAGGCACAGGTGATGGCTTATGAACCGTCGAGCCTATGAAATTAAAACCTTAGCAACTTTTTGGGATGGCTTGGTTTATAGTATTTGTGTAATCTGCTAAATTATGGTCTCATGATAAGCATTATATACAAACAATTCTATTATATTTTATTTTATTCAGATTTGTTTCATAGTCAACCTAAATTTAATTCAACCTTGGGCTCTTATGAATATTCTAGTCAAGTATTCAAAATTTGACAAACTATTGAGTTTGACGGTTACTTTAGATTCTGTTGGAAGGGACAATGGTTACCTTAATAGTCTCAAATTTACTGTGCAACTAACTTCTTGCAGTAAAAAAACAGTTAATGACTACTAACATTGTTAGTTTATATTGTGCTTAACAAAATATTCATTCACGTTGAAATACTTCCGACTCTGAGAATATTTACTCCATTCTTTTCATGGAAGTTACAACTTTGTATTAATATTAGTATTGCTTATTATCATCATTATAAATGAATTGATTTACTTTATAATGATTTACAGGATTTATTTTTATTGAAAGATGTTTGATATTCAACATACGTCGCAGATGAAGTGCACTGTATTGATCGCCTAGCTTCTCATTGATGAGTTCAACGATCGGATAAAAGGGTTCAAGAAGTAGCTTATTAAAGACAGTCAATCCAAACGGACCTACTTTGAACTGTACCAGAATTACGCGTTTCGACCCATTACCCAACCCGTCTAACCAACTGAATTTTCCACTTTCAGTACAAAACGTAAAGTCACCTGACCATACTCGGGATCTACAGAAACAACTGCAACTGAACCCATTATATTGGTGTATTAATTAAGAGCTACGCCCGAGTTGATGATATTTGCAGGTGCGAGGGACTATGAATTTGACTGTTTTATCTACGGAAACAAAGACAGGTAAAAATACTTTTTTTTTTGTAGGTAATATGACAATTTAATTTGGGTTAATTACTTGAAAATGTATTATACTTGCCACTTTTTATTATTGTGTATAACTTTAATTTTTCTTATTGTGTGTAACTTTAATTTTGATTATTGTGTGTATTTTGTGATCATGTTACTCTTACTTTTTTCATATTTTGAAGAGTAAAATGGTCATTTTATATGGCTGTCACAAAAGGCACACAATAATTGAAATTTGAAAGTTCGGTACACATAATAAGAAAAAAATAAATTCAATGCACACAATAACAAAAAGTGGCAACTATGATACATTTTCAAGTAATTAACCCATTTAATTTTCGTGAACTAAATGATTTTTTCTCAACAAATTTACTGCCAGTAAGTTTTACTAACAACAAAAAAGGTGAACAGAAAATTGATATAATAACGTAGAACGGTAAATAAGAGGGAGTTTGGCTAAGTTCTTCTGAAGAGGTTAATAGCTTTTCGTATTTTGGAGAAGCTTATTTGCAAGGCTAATAAGCTGTAATAACTAGTCAAGGCACTTGGGTACCACTTTAAAGTAAATGGTCAAGTCAATAGCTAGCATTATCATGGATTCATGCACATGAAATTAGCATTTAGTTAGCTTCCTTGCAATTTCTTTCTTTGCTAATTGCCCACACAAGACTTCTGTCAAAACAAGATTTGGCAAACAACTAGTCAAGGCACGTGAAACACTTCCGTCAAATTGATTGATAGTACTTGAATGAAGCCAAAACAGAACCCACTGAATTAGATGTTGTCGCTTAGCGAGCCAATCAACCTACTTCTAGTGTCTCATGAAAATGATAGTCTATATTTTACATGTCAAGCTAATAACTCTGTAATAACCTACAATTCGAGCTGATTAGCTGGAATAAACTCATTGTGGCTTAAGAAGTCAAAAAGCTTTATATTTTAGTATCATTACATTGTGCCAAAACAAAAGTTCTGATTAAAAGAAATGAGGGGATCCAAAACGTTATCTCACCAGAAATGCCACGCATACTTCTACCACCAACTGCACAATACATGCTGCATCTCTTCAATAACTTGCAAAAGAATGCAAAACGGCATCTTGATACAAGTAATAAAACAATTACAGGAAAAAAATCATAATACAAATGTTAAAGTGGTATATTCTTTGCATGTAGCTGACGGCTCAGCTCTGTAAAGAGATTCTTTGTCCGTCAAAAGAGAATGACCACCTCAACATTTAACAATTGGAATCATGAAGGCTTTATTTTTTTATTTTTTTTTATTTTTTTTTAATTATTATTATTATCATCTTTGTGTGTGGGCTTAGAAAAAGTATGTTCGCATTTTCTAAAAACACGTATGCACTAAATCAATTTTAAAACATGCATGCCGAAAAAAAAGAAGCAAAAAATAAGAAATAATAATAATAATAATAATAATAATAATAATAATTCCGAAAATTAAGGGGTTTTATAGAGTGGGATTTATTTACAAATAATATAAAATTGCCTTTTACAATTATACCATTTTAGATTAAATAAAAATCTTTAATATTTAAAAAAAATATATATATATATATATATATGATTGGTTTAAGTGGTTCATGCAGTTCTCGCACTTAAATTGGTTATGAAAATAAAGTCCCTCTATATAATAAAACTAGCTCGGTTCGGTTTTTGGACGAAACCAAAACCAAACCGTATTTTTCAATTTTTGAAAAAGTAAAAACCAACCATCGACTTTTAGTTTCAAGCGGTTATTTTCGTTCGGTTTATTTCCATTTTCGGTTTGGTTTCGGTTTTTCTGCTCCTCCTGGTGCCAATTATCAAAAATCTACCTACTTTCCCTTGATAGAAGACGTTTCCTTCATTTTCTAAGGGTCCGCTTGGTTCAAAGTGAGGAAAGGGAAAGGGAAAAGGAATGCAAAGAAATGAGTGAGTTGAGTTTTCAATACCTTACCCTCAATTTACTTTATAATGGTTGATTACCCACTACGGGGTAATCAATACCTTTGCACTCCCTAACCAAGCACCATATATTAAGTGATGTGGGCCCTTTCAAATATCTTGCACATTACCGAGCACCCCCTAAATTATTACTTGTATTATCAAATGCCCACATTTATTATGGGCTTTTGGGCCTAATGGACTTGTAATTAATATAAACTTGGGCTTCTTACAATATATTTGGAACCGACCATAGCTCAATTGGAATTGGTCATTCGAATCTAGTTGGTCGGACTTTTTACATTTTTTTTAATACTTTTATGTAGCTTTTAGAAATTGATATTTCTTTTTATACTCCTTTTACAATTTTTTTATTTATTTATTTAATATTATTATTTTTTAATACGCTCACCGACACCTTTAATAAGCTGGATAGCTTAATCAAAACATTATTATACGCTTTAAGCTCCTCAAAAAAGCTTAGCGGAACACCCATCTGATAAGTACCACATTTGTGAAGAATGTGTGCCAATGAAGAAGAAGTTCGATTCGGTAGACAAAAAATTTAGTTTTGGGGGAATTGTTGTTTGTGATGTGGTTGTGAATGAGGTGAGAGAGGGTTTATATAAGGGATGGGGAATGGTGTGATTGGTGGAAATGGTGTGGTGTGGATTGCTGACACGGAAAGAATTTGGGCCGTTGGATTGTGATCCGTGGGATGTTGGGTTTGGCCAATGGGAGAGTGACATGTGGAGAGGTGAAGTTAAAAGTGAGTTTTACAACCATCTGTTTAACCCAAAAGGTAACTTGATCAATTTCCCATATGAAAATCTGCATTTGACATAAATGACTGCACCCTAAGTGTTTGATAAAATGCCTTAATGAATATGACAACGTAGTTGTTCTTCGTACTTCATATACATTTATGACTTAGCTGAAGCATAACAAGAACATGTCAGAACTAATTATAAAAGTAACATGTTGCACGGATTACTATAAGTCTTAAACTATTGGACCTAAAAACAGAGTTTTTAGTATGGCTTATATGATGTTTCAAGAACATTAGTTGTGAAAGCTTATTCAGCTAATAGATCATAAGACCTTTCACAAGTGTTTTTTTTAGCTTAGTTTCGGACTTATGAGCTTATTTGTTCGGCTCATATTTCATAGACACCTTTTTTTTTCTTTTTTTTTTTTTGTTTGTCTATTATGCAGTCTTAAGTCATATCAAGCTCATAAGTTAAAAAAAGTGTAAAAGGAGCTTATGGAAAGTATGCCAAACGAATTAAGCTCGTGTGCCCGAAATTAAGCTAAAACAAACACCCCGTTAATATTCTTTTGCTATTAATTGCTTCAAGACTTTACATTATGACTCTGTAAACAAACCGAAAAATACTGGAAATCGACATTGAGAGTATTAGCCCGAGCTAAACAGATCTCGTTTGTCTAGTTGTACTACAAGTATTAGCCTTGTATAGAGTATACAAGACCGCTGCAACAGCTAATGATCCTGCTCCAGCTCCCATTCCGTAGAAAAAGGTCTGCCAATCATTCCCATCACCAGATGTAACAGAAATTGGCGAAGATGATGGAACGGGTACATCTGAACTAGTGCAAATTTGGTTCAATGGAGGTCCACACAAACCCTTGTTTCCTATATAGGAATACTTCTCGAAGCTCTGAAGTTGGGTGCTGACTGGGATTCTGCCTTCCAACTGATTGTATGACAAATTTAATGTAGAAAGAAAATTAAGGCTTGTGAATGAAGATGGGATGTTTCCAGTTAATTTGTTCCGTGACATATCTAAAGATTCTAGCTGATTCAAATTACCCATAGATTGAGGGATCGACCCATTGAAAAAAATCAGTGCTTTGAGTTGACCAATTGTTTCTGGTATCACCCCTGAAAAACGATTACTTGAGATATCAATGGATGTGAAGATTGTCAAGATTTTGACTAGCTCAAACTCATTTCCTTTGACTGTGACTGTAACTGTATCTTGATAGTAGAAAGCATTGATCTGTAACACCTTAAAGCTGAGTTGCTTTGTACTTGTTTTATTCTCAACAGTCATCATAGCTCTCCATTGACTGTAAAATTCTGGTGGGACCACGCCATTAAAGTTATTGTGAGCTATGTCTAAAATACGAAGATTTGACCAGTTGTGTCGGCCTTCACCGCAATGAACAGATCCATGGAACCTGTTTGATCGGAGAACAAGAACATGCAAGTTGGTATTGTTGCCCAAAGAACATGGATAAGTGTCATTTATCATGTTGTTCCCAAGGTTTAACACGTGTAGCATTCTGCAGTTGACAAGGGATCGTGGGATCTCCCCTGCCACATAATTTCCATGCAGGTCTAGAGTATTCAATCCGCAGGTGCTTGGAAACATTCCTTCGATCTGATCCGTGAGACGGTTGTTTGCCAAATTTAGTACCCCGAGACTGCCACCAGATTCTATCAAACACTTTGGTATTCTTCCAGTCAAATGATTTTTTGATAAATCAAGAACCCTTAGGTAGGTAGCATTGCATATGGTGTCGGGGATCGTCCCAGTAAGCAAATTGTTAGAAACCGAGAAGAAATAGGCAACGCTGAGGTTTCTCCCAATGCTTTCTGAGATTGACGAGTTGAAAGAATTGTCTGAATAGTCAATGATGGTAGCGCTTTGTGGCAGTATCGGAATCGCCCCACTAAGACGATTGGAATGCAAGTCGAGTACATTAACAAAATAAGGAAAATTGTAGGGCTCTTGGAGGGAAGTTAGGTTGTTATGAGAAAGGTTCATATAGGAAAGACTTCCATTACCAACTTCCCAAACCCAATTTGGTATTTCTCCTTGAATTTTGTTGTCTGAAAGATCAAGAGCTATTAAATTTGAGAGGTTTCGTAGATCAGGGAACCTTTCGAGATTGCACGAAGCCAAATACAGCCAGCTTAACTTTGGAAGATCAAAACTTGTTAAATGAAAGATCAAGAGTCGTTAGGTTGCTGAGACCCTGAAAATCTTTAGTTTCAATTACACCACTCAGGTTGTTTGATGAAAGTAAGAGGACATTAAGTTGTCCAAGTTCAAAAAATGACCTGGGAATTTCACCTTTCAATTTGTTACTGCTTAAATCAAGCCAATTCAATAATGGTATGGACGATTTTGAAAACTGTGGAAGCAGACCATCAAAATTGTTGTTGGAAAGATCTATCAATTGCACATTTGGCAGAGAGAACAAAGATGAAGGTATGCTTCCATTGAAACTATTGAATGCTAAATTAACCAAAACAAGATTATTAAGATCTTGAAAGTGATCAAAAGGAATCATACCCGATAAACCATTTCTTGAGAGGTCGATGTGAGTTAGATTCTTGCATAGTTTGAATGACGGGATTTTGCCAATAAACTTGTTTGAAGACAAGTCTAGGTATGACAACTGAGTGAGGTTTTCCATGGATTTCGGTATTCCTCCACTGAAATTGGTCATATACAGCTCTATCCAATATAAATTCTTTAGATTTCCAATAGATTCTGGTATCTCACCGTAAAAGTTTGTTCTGCTGATCACTAAACTCTGAAGAGCTCTGTTCATAGGAAACTCGGGTAAAGAGCCGTTAAGATTTCTGTTTACTGATAAATCAAGACTATGCAACTTTTGCAACTGGAGGACATTTTTGGGAAATGTTCCAATCAAGTTACAAGCAACAAGATTCAATATTGTCAAATTCTTGAAATTTGCAAAGAAATCTGGAACTGGAGCATTCAGATCGTTTAAGTTCAGACGCAGTACGGAAAGTGATTGCAGCTTCTGAAGGGACTCATCTAAAGGGCCTAAAAGTTGACAATTTGACAAGCTTAAAACTTCCAAATTAGGCAAAGATGATGATAAACCCTGGCACCAATTGAGTTTATGTGATGACATGTTCACATAATCCATATAAAGACCCCTTAGCCGTGTGAGGTTGCGAACAAGTGTGGCTAAACTTGGGTTCTCGAGTTTCAGTGGGCGAAATTCAAAAGAGAAAGATGAAGAGAGATCAAGAACTTTTAGCCTTGTCAGCTGTGACAGTTCTTCCGGAATCTGGCCTGTAAACATCGAATTCGACAAGTTTAAATACAACAAACTTGCAAGACTTCCAAATCTTGTAGGAATCTTGGTGAAATTGAAGTTATTTTCAGCAAGATTCAGGCTTTCAAGATTTTTTAGACCAAAAAGAACACTGGAATCATTGATTCCACCCGATATCGTTTCGTTGCTCAAGTCTAAACCGATAACCTGACCATCGATGCTGCATGTAACACCTCCCCACGAGCAGCAATCTGTGGCATTTGGCTTCCAAGACACTAGCTTTGTTGAAAGTGAAGAATTGAACTGCAGTTCGTTCTTCAACTGGATCAAAATTGTTTGGTGGTTTATTTGACATTGGCCGGAAACCATAATTGTATCAACCCCAAACAAGATCAGGTAAAAGGGTAACAAGAATATCTGAAAGCAGAGTTGGGATTTCATTATGAACTAGGATTTTAGGCACAGGTGATGGCTTATGAACCGTCGAGCCTATGAAATTAAAACCTTAGCAACTTTTTGGGATGGCTTGGTTTATAGTATTTGTGTAATCTGCTAAATTATGGTCTCATGATAAGCATTATATACAAACAATTCTATTATATTTTATTTTATTCAGATTTGTTTCAAAGAGTCGATCTAAATTTAATTCTCAACCTTGGACTCTTTCACAACTTTTGAAGGGACAACAGTTACCGTAATAGTCTCAAATTTATTGTGCAACTAACTTCTTGCAGTATAAAAACAGTTAATGACTACTAACATTGTTAGTTTATCTAGTATGCTTAACAAAATAAACCTTAAAGTTGAAATACTTCTGAATCTGAGAATATTTTTGCACAGGTTTCGAGCCAACCCAATTGTGTTGCATAATATGTTTGTAGTGAACTATGTTTCTGTGTTTGTGTGTGACAAATTTAGTGCAATTCAAATGAAACAGTAAATGGGACAAAGGATATAAAAGTAAGGTTTTATTGATATTGAATATTATATAGATTACAGACACCATAATACATATTTATATGACAGTTATTTCTAACCATTGTGTCCCTTGACACATTACTGACATAACTACCTTAACTAATAATAACTACCATAACTGTTAAATACTAACTGCTAAATGGGTGTTTGGGTTAACTGTTTTTGACCCATTGCAGTATCACAATTCGACCCATAACTTATTTAAACTAAGTACATACTAAATACATATAACTTTGACATCTAATGAGATTAAGTAGTCAACAAATATTTACTCCATTCGTCTCATGAAAGTATAAACGAATTGATTTACTTTACAATGATTTACAGGAATTATTTTTATTGAAAGATGTTTGATATTAAAATTGATGAGTTCAATGATCGGATAAAAGGGTTCAAGAGGGGCTATGAATTTGACTGTTTTTATCTACGGAAACAAACACATTGCAGGTAATATGACAATTTAATTTTTGTGAACTTAATGATTTTTTCTCAACAAATTTACTGCCAGTAATTTACTAACAACAAAAAAGGTGAAGAGAAAATTGATAAAATAATGGTAGAACGGTAAATAAGAGGGAGTTTGGCTAAGTTTTCCGAGGAGGTTAATAGCTTTTCGTATTTTGGATAAGCTTACATGCAAGGCTAATAAGCTTTAATAACTAGTCAAGGCACTTGGGTACCACATAATTTAAGTAAATGGTCAACTCAATAGCTAGCATTATCATGCACATTCAACGAGCATTTATTATTTTGGAAAAGCTTATTTGCAAGGCTAATAAGCTGTAATAACTAGTCTAAGACACTTGGGTACCACTTTAAAGTAAATGGTCTAGTCAATAGCTAACATTATCATGCACATTCAACTAGGATTTACTATTATTTTGGAAAAGCTTATTTGCAAGGCTAATAAGCTGGGTACTGTTTGTGTACATGACCGGACGGTACTATAGGGACCGGACACATCTTACCGGACGGACAGGTAAGAGACGGACGGTGATTCAGCGACACGTGTCCCCCATAGCTGACACTACCTGTCAGGGACATGCTACCCCTACATGTCAGAAACAGTTACCTACTAGTACTACACACAGTACCTTAACAGTAAGAAAGGTACAAGTCCAGAGTAGTATAAATACTTCTCATTTACTCTTATATTTGACAGCATTTTTACTGCACTTACACACATATACTTTCATTAATACCCCATACTTACTCTCACGCCTGAGCTGGGTCCTGGGACAAACCCCAGGGCGAGGCTAACGCGTTCTTTCATTGTGTTTCCAGATCCGAAGGACTCTCAGGACTCTCGGCTAGGAGATCACAACAAATTACTCAAACAAATTGGCGCCATCCGTGGGACCCGGGTTCAATCTACCAGGGTCGCACTATGTCGGGTCCGAACCCCGAAACCTCAGGTGGTAACGATGATACCTCCTCGGAATTGAAAGAACAGATTGAGGGACACCTGTCCGCCCTCAAGGCTCTAATGGAAGATTACAACCGAAGAGAAAAGGTCACACCCATCCGGTTAGATTTCATCGAAGACAGTAATAGAGATGGGGCGCGAAAGGATAGAACGTCCGGGGGAATCGCAACGGGGGCAAAGGTGTCGGACGACGATTTGGGAAAACCTTTCAAAGAAATAGCTAACTCTCCGTTATCCCGAAGGCTTTTAGAATTCTCGGCTCCGGAACATAGAATGCCGTCCCACATCAAGCTCTATGACGGTTCGACGGACCCGGAGGATCACCTAACTAGATTTTCCGGGGCTGCAATGCAGGGATGCTGGCCCATGCCGGTATGGTGCCGTATGTTTCAACAAACACTGGATGGAAGCGCGCGCGGCTGGTATGACAAACTCCCCTTCGGAAGTATTGACGAGTGGGCGGACCTCCGTCATCAGTTCACAACCCGTTTTGCTCTCCGCAAGAAATGCCTCAGGGACCCCACAGAAATAACCAGGATCGTCAGGAAGGCCAACGAATCTCTACCAGAATTCAAGGAAAGGTGGACTACGGAAACCGGATTCATTCAAGGGGTGCCAGAAATAATGCGAATATCTTCTTTCATGGATGCATGCAAGAACCCCGAGTTGGCAAAACGCTTTGCTGACCGAGTACCTAAGACAGTGGAGGAAATGATGAACCGGGTGGATGATTTCGTGAGATCAGAGAAGGCCTTCGTTAGTACTGAGTTGCCTCGAGGAGAAAGAATGGAGTCCTCGAGAAGGCCTCCCGTCGGTAACTTTAGACGGGAGGAAAGACAGTACCGGGGACCGTACGGGGAAGATAAGAGACCGTACGAGAGTAAAAATAGTATCACCGGACGTGATCGGTACGCTCCCTACAAGCCTAGAGAACGACCTCCATTGCTCCCTCCTCGGAACGATTATCGCGTGCGCCAAGACAACTACCCTACCAAGCTCTCATTAAACTCCCTCACCAAACTGCCGCGAGAAATCCTAGCGACCGAACGTCAGTTACAACTCCCTGTCCCTAGACCCCTCGGTCGACCACCCAGGCGGGAGGATCAGGATAAGTACTGTGACTATCACATGGGCAACGGACATCACACAAATGACTGCATTCAACTCAAGAAACAACTAGAAACGGCCCTAGAATCCGGAAAACTCAATCATCTGGTCAAGGACGTCCGACAGAAAGGCAATGGACAACGGGACGACGAACCGCGAAGGGATAGGATTATCAACATGGTCCGAACACGTACGAACGATAGGAAGAGAAAGAACAGGGAGCTGTTGGAGGAATGGATGAATGTCCCCTTGACATTCCCTCCCATATCGACCGACGACGTGTCGGAAGAACCAATCATCATCGAGGCAACGATAGAAGGGTATCTCGTTCGAAGAGTATTCGTGGACGAAGGGGCGTCCGTCGAAATTATGTTCGAACACTGCTTCAATCAGTTACACCCTTCCATCAAGTCGAAATTAAGGCCCACTCGAACGGACCTGCTAGGGTTCGCAGGTAGCGTAACCAAGCCGTTGGGAAAACTGGAACTCGATGTAGAGTTCGGTAATGGGAAATTATCCCGGAAGGCCACCATGAAGTTCACTGTCATTCGTGCCCCTTCCCCTTACAATGTTATCCTCGGCCGGAGTGGACTCAAGACACTCCGAGCAGTCCCTTCGACCATCCATTCAATGATGAAATTCCCTACACCGGGAGGCATCGCTACGCTGACCACTAGATTTGCCTCAGTCTTAGAATGTCGAAAGATTGAGGAAAACCAGGCAGAGAAAGAGGAGGATATGGTCGAACAAGAGACCGGGGAAACAGAGGAAGTAATGATCCATCCGGCATACCCGGATCAACTCGTCACCATAGGAGGTAAGTTGACTAAAAATTGCAAAACCCAGCTGAGGGAATTACTCGCCGACAATCTAGATGTGTTTGCATGGGAACCAAGTGATATGACGGGAGTACCACGGAGAACAATAGAGCACCATTTAAACATCAACACATCAGTTGAACCGGTATGCCAGAAACGAAGGGTATTCGCCCCCGACAGAAGCCAAGCCGTGCTTAAAGAGGTGGAAGAATGGACTCGAGCCGGAATTGTTCGCCCGGTTAAATATCCCACGTGGATATCTAACCCCGTGTTAGTGAAAAAGAGCGACGGCACTTGGAGGATGTGTGTCGACTTCAAAAATGTCAACTCGGCGTGTCCTAAGGACTACTACCCCCTTCCAAACATTGACTGGAAGATTGAATCCGTGATGGGGTACAGATATAAATGTTTCCTGGACGCATACAAGGGCTACCACCAAGTACAAATGTCCAGGGAAGACGAAGAGAAGACAGCCTTCTACACGGATCAAGGGACCTATTGTTATACCAAGATGCCTTTCGGCCTCAAGAATGCCGGTGCCACATATCAGCGATTGGTCGACACAGCGTTTCAATCGCAATTGGGAAGAAACCTGGAGGCCTATGTTGATGACATGGTCATCAAAAGCAAGGAAGAAAGGGGAATGCTAGCAGACATCGCCGAAACGTTCGACAATCTAAGAAGGATCAATATGAAACTAAACCCTCGAAAATGCTCGTTCGGAATGGAAGAGGGAAAGTTCCTGGGATATTTGGTCACCTCCGAAGGGATCCGGGCAAACCCTAAGAAGTCGAAGGCCATCTTGGACATGCAATCGCCCCGGACGCTGAAAGAAATGCAAAGCCTCAGTGGCAAGTTGGCGGCATTAAATCGTTTCCTCTCCCGATCAGCCGAACGATCTTTACCCTTCTTCGAAACGTTGAAAAATGTAACCAAGGAGAATAAGAATGAGTATAGGTGGACGGAGGCAGCGGAAGACGCCTTCCAGAAAATGAAAAAACTCATCGTAGATCTCCCGTCTCTCACTACACCGGTCGCCAAGGAAACTTTATATGTATACATCGCAGCCTCCGATGAAGCCGTTAGCACCGTGCTAGTGACGGAGAGACAGGAAAAGCAAAGGCCGGTCCATTATGTCAGCAGAACACTGAACGAAGCAGAGAGGAATTATGCCCCGTTGGAAAAACTGGTGCTATCTTTGATACATGCATCCAGAAGATTACGCAGGTACTTTGAAGCTCACCCAATCAGAGTCATAACCGATCAGCCTATTAAACAAGTACTCGCTAAGGCACAAGCGTCCGGAAAGCTCGCCAAATATTCGGTGGAGCTGGGTGCATACAACATCGACTACATTCCGCGGAGTGCCGTGAAAGGACAGATCCTCGCCGACTTCTTATCCGAAGCACCCATTGGAAACAGCTCTCCTTCATATTTCCAGCAACCGGCGAAGAGACTAAGCAAAGACGAAACGGGCAGGTGGACGTTATTTACAGACGGGGCCTCAAACCAAAAGGGGGCCGGTGCCGGACTGGTACTGATCAGTCCCACAAAGACGGAGTACACCTATGCGCTCCGTCTGGACTTCGAAGGCACCACCAACAATGAGGCGGAATACGAAGCTCTATTGGCCGGATTAAGGATAGCAACGGATATGGGTGTACGGGATGTCCGGGTATACGTTGATTCGAAATTGGTGGCTAATCAAATAAATGGTGACTATGTGGCCGTCAATACCAATATGGTCAAGTACCTGGCCAAGACGAAGGAGCTAACATCCGGCTTTAATAGATTTTCCATAAGTAACATTCCTCGGGCAAGAAACCAGAAAGCAGATGTGCTAAGTAAGCTGGCAACGGTAGCATTTGATCACCTCACAAAAGAGGTTTTGGTGGAAGTGTTAACAGAGAGATCCATAGAGAAGAAGGAGGTGAACACAGTGGTAGAAGAAGAAGGAGATAACTGGATGACCCCAATCGTTAAATGCTTGACCGAAGGCATCTGGCCGGAGGACAAAAACGAAGCACGGTTGCTTAGAATGAAAATAAGCCAGTACGTAATGGAAGGAGGAGTCCTGTTCAGAAGATCATACTTGGTACCCATGCTGAGATGTGTAGGTCCTTTACAAGCCAATTATGTAATCAGAGAAATACACATGGGATCGTGCGGAATGCACTCAGAACCTCGAATGGTTGTAGCAAAGGCCATGAGGCAGGGATACTACTGGCCGTCCATGCACCGGGACGCTAGAGATGAAATCCGGAAGTGCGACTCATGCCAGATTCACTCCAGGGTTCCCAGACTCCCGAAAACACCGATGACTTCCATAATGGCACCATGGCCCTTTTACCAGTGGGGAATGGACATTCTGGGCCCATTGCCTCAGTCGGCGGGAAGGGCTAAATACGTGATAGTAGCTATCGACTACTTCACTAAGTGGATCGAAGCCAAACCGCTAGTTCGGATAACAGGGAAGGAGGTCAAAAAGTTCACATGGGAAAACATTGTGTGTAGATTTGGTCTTCCAAGGATAATAGTCACCGACAACGGTACGCAATTCGTGAACGACCCGTTCAAAAGGTGGTGCGAACAACTACACATACAACAGATCAACACGGCGGTGGCTCACGCACAGGCAAATGGGTTAGTGGAAGCCGCTAACAAAAGCTTAATGAATGGTATCAAGACAAGGCTGGGCAGAGAAAAGGCCGGTTGGGTAGACGAGTTGCCCAACGTCCTGTGGGCTCACCGAACGACCCTCAAGATGAGTAATGGAGAAACACCGTTCAGCCTAACGTATGGCAGTGAGGCAGTCATACCCGCGGAAATAGGGATGCCG
This sequence comes from Artemisia argyi, assembly GCA_030686995.1. NCBI lineage: Eukaryota > Viridiplantae > Streptophyta > Magnoliopsida > Asterales > Asteraceae > Artemisia > Artemisia argyi. Next base: position 16,451,939 of record CM060682.1, on the reverse strand, counting down.
ACGCATCGGACGTTAATGGTAAGAGAAGGGATGAACGATGAAGAGGTCCGTTTGAATTTGGACCTGTTGCAAGAAAGGAGAGAGGAGGCCGCAGTCCGAGAAGCCAAGTATAAAAACAAGATTGAAAAATACTATAACAAGCGAGTGCGCCCAGTAACCTTTCGTCCCGGAGAGTATGTTTATCGCAGAAACGAGGCTAGTCGCACTGAGGACCAAGGCAAACTAGGCCCAAAGTGGGAAGGACCCTACAGGGTGACTGAAGCATACCAGAATGGATCCTATAAGTTATACACGATGGACGATCAGGAAGTTCCCCGGAAGTGGCATGCTGTCAACCTCCGGAAGTGTTATTTATAGCTTGTATTCTGTTTTGAATTCCAAATGTAACTCGTGATGAAACTACGTTACTAATGAAACTGACAACCTCGCCCCAGACTGGGGAAGGTAATTTTCCGTTACTAAAATGCAGGAACCTATATAAACCCAACGGTATCAAACCTAAGGGTCACGTCTACAACCCAACGGTGCCAAGTCACCTAAGGGTAACAACTACAAACCTAACGGTATCAAACCTAAGGGTCACGTTTACAACCCAACGGTGCCAAGTCACCTAAGGGTAACAACTACAACCCCAACGGTATCAAACCTAAGGGTCACGTTTACAACCCAACGGTGCCAAGTCACCTAAGGGTAACAACTACAAACCCAACGGTATCAAACCTAAGGGTCACGACTGCGACCCTACGGTACCAAACCTAGGGGTTCGTCATATAACCCAACGGTAACAAAACCTAAGGGATAACTACTGCGACCCTACGGTACCAAACCTAGGGGTTCGTCATATAACCCAACGGTAACAAAACCTAAGGGATAACTACTGCGACCCTACGGTACGAAACCTAGGGGTTCGTCATATAACCCAACGGTAACAAAACCTAAGGGATAACTACTGCGACCCTACGGTACCAAACCTAGGGGTTCGTCATATAACCCAATGGTATCAAACCTAAGGGTCACGACTGCGACCCTACGGTACCAAACCTAGGGGTTCGTCATATAACCCAACGGTAACAAAACCTAAGGGATAACTACTGCGACCCTACGGTACCAAACCTAGGGGTTCGTCATATAACCCAACGGCAACAAACCTGGGAGTTCGTCCCGTAATCCTACGGCGCCAAGACGCCTAAGGAATAATATCATTCATTCAGAAAATCTGACTAGCTACATAAGTACACACGAAGATCATAACAGCAAAGTGTATACAAAAAAAATATATAATAATGCAAAATCACGACACATCTGAACGGATGAATCATCAGCAAAATATATAAACGCATCCCAAAAAGGAGGATCATCAGAATGAACAAGCACGAAAGTAAATTGTCAAGTCACAAATCAAATATTACAGACCAAACGGAATAACGAAATAATCTAACGATCCTGTTCTTGATCATCATTCACCACCCCGGAACTGCCAACACCGGGAGTAACTCCAGTTCCTTCCGGAAAGATGTTCATAAGATCAGCCAACGGAAGACGATGAGAAGCAACTATCTTTTCCACAAAAGGGAACTGCTTGGAAAACATGCCATCATAGGCAGTCCGGAAGTTTAGTGCTCCTTGCATATCAAAACCAGAGGAGGAATTAACAATCTCTTCAATCTGTTCGGCCTTCCGACCGACCTTGATCCCTTGCAACCAGCCAGCATCTATGGCTGCATTAAAGACATCTCCCCAGGCCATCTGATATTCATCGCTCTCTTGAAGCCTCTTGATGACCAACGGAACCAGCTTCCGGACATAATTGTACCTCAGTATCTCCGCTTGGCTTGACTCCACAGTCAGTCTCTCCATCGTTTGACTCAGCTCGGCGGCCTTTGTTTCGGCCGTCTCGAGAGCAGTTGTCTTCACGCCCAAAACATTCTCCAGAGCTCGCATCTTACCGTCCTGCTCACCGATCTTAGCCAACAGACCATCCCTTTCCGACTCAACGGCAGATAACTGGTTCGACAACCCCTCCTCTCGACTAGCACAATTCTGGTGCTGCTGCTGAAGTTCCTGGTTGGCTTTGGTCAGAACCTCAACCGAACGACGTTGCTCAGAAAGCTCAGACTCAAGCTCTTTGATCCGATCGGCCGAGCTACCACAACCCTCATGAGCCTGATAAAGTTGGGCGTAGTGGTAGCTCGTCCTCTCGAAACGCTGAAGAACATCTGCTTGAGCCAAGCTCCCGCGTGCTAACTCAAACCAGGCACGCTGGGTGGCTTGGTGATCAGTCAAGGAGCCCTGCTCCGATCGAACTGAAGGAGGAGCCAGATGCACCATCAAGTCTCTGCAAACCTCTGCATCATTCATACTGGCCCCAGCGGTCAGTTTCCATCCGGGAATATAGGGTGCTGAAGACTCACCCCGCTCTGTACACAAAGGACTTACGTCAAAAAAAAAAAAAAAAAAAAAAAAAAAAAAAAAAAAAAAAAAAAAAAAAAAGAGAAAAAAAGGTTCAGAATATACCTCCATGGGCAAAAGCTGAAACATTTGGGCCTCCCAAATCTTCGTCCGGATCAAACAAAAAGCCAAGACCATCTCCTTCAGGATGATTGCCCGCAGTTTCCGGGGCAATATTTTCCGAACCGCCCACCAGGATGGTGGTTTCGGTGTCCCCAGCCTCCCCGCCTACCGGAATCTCCACATTCCCAACGTTCTCTCCATCCTGAACATCCTGAACATCTTCAACATCCGCCTGAGGTTCCACATTTTCTTCATTGACCCCCTCGGAATCCGGATGACTCATGTTAATGGGAGAAGGGGATCGAGTTCGATCACCTTCAGAAGAACCCTCATCCTCCGATACAACAACGCTGGAGGGATGGACCCTGTTGTGTGGTCGATGAGACGGGTCAACAGACGGACGCTTCTTGCTCACGTCTCGAGACTGAGCAGCTTGCTTTTTTCTCTCCTTCGCTGCCCGAGCATCTATTACCCGCTGGTTGGGTCTCTCAACAACCCTTTGGAGTCCTGATTTAGCAGGAAGAGGCTCATCGGGACCTAGCGGCTCAGTCACGTGCATCTCGAGGGCCTCCCCATCGGCCAAGGCTGGCCCCTTACCGACGCGAGAAATGGAAGTGTTTGGGAACCTAAGAAAGCGAGACATCGGCACAACTGCACAAAAGAACAATATAAGTAACAAAGCACAAAAGAGAACAATACAAGACGCTAGGTTGACAACAAAGAGAGTTACCGTTCCCCTCCCCGTCCTTAAAAACCGGTCGATGACCGGGGTACTTCCAAAGCCTGGACAAACCGGCCTCGAAGAGTAATGCAGGATGAAGGGCCTGTATGTCAACAACAGCGGCCGTCAAAGCCTCCACATGCTCTAGCTGATAACCCCCCGCCGGTGGCAGCTCAGAAACACTAGAATCCGGATGTCTCCAGGGCATGGCTTGAGGAATCGCCCTTCGGTCGATAAGGAAAAATCTGTCCTTCCAATGCTTCATACTCGAACAGGTTTCGTTGAAAATCCTCGCCGGACCATTCCTGCTGGTACGACGAGCAAAAGAGAACCAATGCCCTTGCTTTTGTAACATATAAAAATGGCGGAACAAAGTCACATACGGAGTAAAATTCAAACTCCTGCAGTACACCTCAAACAAGATGACCTTCGTCAAACCGATCGGAACCAGCTGGGATATATGCACTCGGAAACTATGAAGAACTTGAAGAAGGAAGGTCGAAAATGGAACCCTAATACCCGAAAACTCCAGATATGCTTCATAGATCCCGATAGAATTCCTCGGTAAACGGTCCATGGTCAGGCCGGAAGGTGGTAAACGGGGATGTAAATCCTCAGGAATTCCGTATACCCTAGCGGCCTCCCTCACATCTCCCTCTGACATAACGGATGTATATATGTGCATGTCGAATTTCGGAACAACGTCTACGGCGCCGGAGGACGACGCAACGTTAGCCGTCCTCCCGGACGCAGATGCAACATTTTCTTGCGAACCGGAGGCCATAACTCAAAGAACGGAGGGATGAGGCAACTCTCTTACAAAGGAAAAGAAGGGAAGAGTCGGAGAAACGCACCTGATAAGAAGACGAAGAGACCGGAATGCAAGTGTGGGAAGAAAAGTAAAACAGTAAAAGAAAAAAATGAGGGGCGCAAGCATTATATAGGAAGAGTTTACAGAACAGTAAAACGTCACGTCATATCAGATCCACACGTGGGCTAACCTGTGCCATCCATGCCACTACCGTTGTACACGTGTCCACATCTCACGACTCCCGGTACAAACGCGACTTACCTCAAGTAATGGGCCTGGGCCCATGAAACAATGAGCCAGCGATAAAACCACTCGGCCCGGATAGAACAAAGATAATGCGAGAACAACGGGGGCCCAATTGTCCGGACAAACGAAATATCATATTACAACTCAAGGCTGTAACACGATACTGGGGGGGGGACATGTTTGTGTACATGACCGGACGGTACTATAGGGACCGGACACATCTTACCGGACGGACAGGTAAGAGACGGACGGTGATTCAGCGACACGTGTCCCCCATAGCTGACACTACCTGTCAGGGACATGCTACCCCTACATGTCAGAAACAGTTACCTACTAGTACTACACACAGTACCTTAACAGTAAGAAAGGTACAAGTCCAGAGTAGTATAAATACTTCTCATTTACTCTTATATTTGACAGCATTTTTACTGCACTTACACACATATACTTTCATTAATACCCCATACTTACTCTCACGCCTGAGCTGGGTCCTGGGACAAACCCCAGGGCGAGGCTAACGCGTTCTTTCATTGTGTTTCCAGATCCGAAGGACTCTCAGGACTCTCGGCTAGGAGATCACAACAAATTACTCAAACAGGTACCCACAAACAACAATTTCCCCCAAACTACATTTTAAATTTTAATACCCAGTCATACTTATACATGTGAGAATGTGAGCATGTAAACGGGTTTTGCTCATGCGCTCACATTCTTCATAAATGTGGTACTTATCAGATGGGTGCTTTTTGAGGAGTTAAAGCGTATAATATTTTGATTAAGCTTGTGTTAGTAATATTATCTTTAGGAGCGTATACAGTTTCAAAATAATAATACCAATTTCTAAAAGTTATTTCACTTTGTATTATTTTAGTCTAGTTTTTCTTATTACATAAAAGTAGGGTCAAGTATAATAGATCACATATCTGACCGGATCGAGAAACCGAATCCGACAAAACATATTTTGGTTTGGTCCTCAGTTTTACGCAAAACCGGCTACTATGCTTTGTTGGACTGGACTAACTTGAACATTTTGGTGCGGGTCTAGTCTTGGTCGGTTCAATATGGTTTTCGGACGGTGATCGACCCTTCATGAAAGTATGAAAATACACAAGTAGTCAAGTACAGTTTTGTTTTAGGGATGAGAGAACGAGTTTTGTTTCTTAATTCTGATAGATGTTATTGTATGCATACAAACTGATATATACCAAAAGGAAAAAAAAAAAAAAAAAAAAAAAAAAATTGAAAAAATTTCCGACCAACCGGATTCGAACCGGTGACCTAGGTATCTACAGTCCCCCGCTCTACCAACTGAGCTATGGTCGGTTTTGTACTATTTGTAACAGTAATTTTATAAATAGTGATAAAAAGCCCAAGTATAAAATAAGTAGAAGTCCATCAGGCCCGGCCCATTTTGTCGCATAGCCAAGACCCGGTCCAGACTTGGGCCTTTTTGTCAGCAGTAAATATACTCGTTCGTGTATGAAATATCTAAATGTTAAAATGATAAAATATTAAAAATCATATAAAATTGAATTAGGTGTATTACAGCTGTTCCATGAAATATTTGGTGAAAACGTGAATGCCGAGAATAGATCTAGTGAGCATTACATCCGGTCTTATGTTATAATTCAAACTAAGATGATGACATACAAGCTCAATTTCGCTAGTTTGCCGTTAAAAAAAAAATGTATTGCTAGTTCAAGGCCGTCTCGTTAGTCTTGGTGGCCTTGTGCCAAATAAAAAATGAGACTCTTGAACACAATAACTAAAATATATGTTGAAAGTCATAAAAATGTTGGAAATTTTTTAAAATGCATAAAAATAATGGTATATGAAAATATTATATAACCATGTGTGAAACGCCCATAGAAATTTATTTTATTTTGTTATTTTTTTGGGGGCACACACCTGTAAGCAAAAATAGCATACAACTATAGGTCATCTCACAGAGCATACGGTTGTATGCACATATACCATACGACCGTATGATCACTACACAACACTTTACACATTTTTTGGAAAACCATTCATTTATACTTCAAACCCATTGCCGTAAAACATGAAAACCTGTAAATACATTTCATAAACACTAAAAAGCATTTTTGAGTAAAAAGTTCACATACATATCGCGCAAAAAAAAAATTCTTATTTTCTTAGGGTGCGTTTAGTTGGAGAAAAAAAAATTCTTATTTTCTATCTCTAGATTTGTAAAATTTGGAAGAGAAATTTATATTCACAAAACACTTGAAAATATAGAAAACGCGTTTAGTTGATATATGTATTTTTTACAAAGGGAAACAAAGAAAACAACTAAAACTTAAAAGTAAATGGTCGAAGTCAATAGTTAGCATTATCATGCATATTCAACTAGCATTTAGATAGCTTCCTTGCAATTTCTTTCTTTGCACATAACTCAATAGCTATCATTATCATGCACATTCAAAACAAGATTTAGCAAACAACTGGTCAAAACAAGATTTGGCAAACAACTAGTCAAGGCACGTGAAACACTACCGTCAAATTGATTGATAGTACTTGAATGAAGCCCAAACAAGACCCACTGGTTTCAATGCCGTCGCTTAGCCAGCCAATAAACCTACTTCTAATGTCTCATGAAAATGATAGTCCATATTTTACATGTCAAAACTTATTACATAGCAATTTGCATTATAATTTGAATAAAGTTTGGTTTTTATAGGCTCTTAGATTCATAAATCATAGCATTATCTGTTTGTTAAAAAACTAGTTCCCAATGAGAATCCGACTCTGCTTTCAAGTACTCTTGATACCCTTTTGCCTAATTTTGTTTGGGGTTAATACGAGGTTGGTTTCGGGTCAATGCCAAATCGAACAGTAGTTGATTTTGATCCAGTTGAAATACAATCTCCAGTTCAGTTCTGCATTTTCAACAAAACTTGTCTCTTGGAACCACAATGTCACAAATTGTTGCAATTGGCTAGGTGTCACTTGCAGCAAGTTATCGCTCTAGATTTAAGCAACAAAGTGATATTAGGTTGAATCAATAATTCAAGTTCTCTTTTCCGTTTAAAGAATCGTGAAAGTCTGAATCTTACTGAAAATTACTTTAATTTCATACAGATTCCTTCAAGATTTTGATGTGGCCATAAAGGGGTTTATCCTGATGTTGATACTTATGGGACTGTGGTTAACGGGTTGGGGAGGGTGTGTGAGGTGTTGGATGAGATGTGTTATAATGTTTTGATTGATGGGTGGTTTTAGAAAGCCGAGGTTGGTATACAAGGTGAGGTTTGGGAGAGCTTGGTGGTGTCGCGTGAGGTTTATCCGAATGTTGGGAGTTATAATGTGATGATTAGCAGTTTGTGTAAGTGCGGGAAGGTCAAGGAGAGTTTGGAGGTGTGGGAGAGGATGAGGAGGAATGAACAAGAGATGAATTTGTTTACGTATAGTAGTGTTATAAACGTTTTAGGTGAGTCGAGTAATGTTGAAGGTTTTATGATGGTTTTTAACGAAATGATTGGAAAGAAAGTGTGTCCGCATGTTGCTTAATGGTTGTTTTCGCGGTGGGATGGTTAACGAATGTTTTTAGTTGTGGCAGCTTATGGAGAAGGATGATTGTAGGAATGTTATTACTTTCCGGCATTGTTGTTTGGCAAGCATTAATGAGGGTAAATTGGTCATTTATTTCGAGGAGGGATGATATTCGCCAATAGTATCAGCAATGGATAATTAGTGCCAAATTTGACAAACCATAAAGATAATTTTTGCAGTTTACTCTATATAATTAGTTAGTAGTAACTTTTATGACATTCCATTTTTAGTAAGTGTCACAACTCGTAATTTCCGGTCATTTTCCAAACCTCGACAATTTACTATTCACAAGTTACTATTCATCATTTACTATTCATCGATCACTATTCATCATTTTTGAGGTCAATTTGACATTCTGAGAAGCGTTCAGAAATTTTACTATTCACTTGACACTATTCATTTCCGGAAGAAATATCACTATTCACGTGCATTACTCATTTCATCGTAAACATAGTTTACGGGTATTCAAAATTCTCGTAACCGTATTGGTATTATCATTTGGGACATTTCGTACAGACTAGAAATAGTCTGCATATCCTCATTACGGCACTTGCATACTATTCCACTCGTAGGATAATTAAATTAATACTTTTGGTATAATTAACTTTTACGTATAATTATTTCTATCTAAACGTTAGCAAACGATCAATAATGTGACTAACACGTCCGACACTCCCGACTATGATTCCAATATATTTTTATATTCATTTTTATAATATAAAAATTATAATATTAATTTACCCGGTATTTTGGAGATTTATTTTAATTATTAACGTAAGTTTACAAAAATTACGACGGTTTTCGTAGAAATTAAACAACAATTATCTAAACACTCAATAATTATACCCGACCTATTTTTATAATTTTTACAACTTTATTTTATCCCGGTTAACTCCGTTAAAATTTATTTTTAGTTAACCCGGTACCCGGTACACCTTAAAACTATAAATAAACACAAGATTATACAAAAAGTCTACAAAAGTCTTACACACTCAATCCCACCCCCCTCCTTTTGCCGCCCCCCCCCCCCCCCCCCCCCCTTTTTGTTGCCCATGCCAATCACTTACATAATATACTTACTCACTCCAACCTCATTAAAACCTTATACTAACTCCATATAATAATTTAAATCCTAATAATACATAACAACAATACTAGATTTTTTTCTCATTCTCAACTAGTAAAATTTTCACTTCCTTCTCTCTTTTTCTCTCTTGAACTCACGGCAACAACAAGAAGGAGGAGCAAGATCAAAATTTTTCTCAAAGATCTAGTGTTATTCTAGTTTAGTTAAGTTATTCTTACAAGGTTTTGAAATACAAACTTAAGGATACTAAGGTTTTATCATCTAATCACACCACCTTTCAAAGTAAGTTACCAAGTTAATTTTCATGTTTTCATCAAATATTTACTTATATCTTATAGCTTTCATGCTTTGATCCATGCACAAAATAGTTATACCACTATATTTTTACGAACTTTTGGAACATACAAGCCCTAGAAATGATTTTTGGTTAGATCCTTGTTAGATCTACTTGGTTATAATGTTTAGGAACCCATGACACCCTAAGAAGGTGTATGGTAGGATTAGACTAGTTTTGTGGTGATTGAAAGTGGTTTGATTGAAGTTAGAACTAGTTTGGAGACTTGAAAATGGTTTTTGAAACTACATATTGACCTACTGTTCCTATTTTTATTTCTTGGGAAAATCAGTTGATGGTGGGTAAATTTTGACCAAAGATTTAGAAAATACTTTCAAAAACGAAACTTTAGGCGAAAGAACGGATTAAAACGAGTTTATAACGAAGGAGCTATGATTTTTGTAAATTTAACGACGAAAACTATTTTTCTAAAAACTGCATGCTGTTTGGCAGTTTTCGACGGGTAAATAGAGGCATTAAACGTAACCTAGAGGAGCCGAGTTATCGAAAATATATTACTACATACTAAAACGAATCCGTGAATATAAAGAACGAGGAAAATGAGCCTAAAACGACCAAGTTATACGCGTTTTAAGATCACCAAAACTATATATATATATATATATATATATTTGGTCACAAATAAAAATAATAACTTACGCAATAAATGGTATATTTTCTAGAAATGTTACTAAGGACTATATTCTTAACAAATGAATACGTATGACCCAAAAGAATATTTATTACGACTTAACGACGTTATTTTAAGGTTTTCGATACGAGGAATATAACGCTAGCATTTTCATACGAGATAATACGACAAGTTATATACTTCTATATTTGGACTTATTTTTCCTAAGTATGGAAACTATTTTACTATGACAATAACGAGTATTTCCAAGTCACGAGTGGTATAGGTATCATGTGCATGTGCATTCATTACATTACGGCTTGATCTAAATTAGATCACGATTATTCATTTAGGTTGCGGCTAGTGTTCGCGCCTCATTATCCCGATTACTTTACCATCGTTGTGCCATCTTTGTACTATCACTCCAGGTGAGTTCTCATAGCCCCGTTTTTAGTACTTATTTGATTTTAAATCCCACGGGGGAGAATACATTGCACAATTATTTTTGTACATGCCCAAGTATTAAATTCCATACATTGCTTAAGTTGTTAGTACTATCACTTCAAGTCCCCTTTATTATCATGGACCGTTAATTATATTGCCAAGCGAGAGTGAGTGGATAGATCTATCGAGGGTGACTCCTCCATTCGTGTTTGGGTTGCTCCATAAGGAAAACGAATGCATTTCATGTCTGAATATTTAGAGTGCCTGATAAACACTCCTTTGGGGCCAATTTTAGTACGTCTAGCTTCGGGGCCATGAGCTTAAGAGACAATGTATTTCTATTTCTGACATCTTAGTACTTTACTTTATACTTGTGGCTATTGTACTTACGATTTAACTTATAAACCTATGATTATTCACCAACTTTATGTTGACCGTTTTCGCAATGTATTTCTCAGGTTAATAAGGTAGCTCATGTGCATACATTTGGACCTTCATGGAGTCGCGGAGTCGACGCGTCTCACTATATTTTCTGCACTTATGAAACGTTTGATCTTGTTGAACTCATTTTATCTAAATTGGCAACATCTTTTGGGACCTACGTTTTGTAAACTCTGAATGTTTTAATGATCAAACGATGTATTTTTCCAAACGACACTTTAGGTCGTTCAATATGACTGTAACTGTGGTGCTATGACAGTCACCCCCAGGTATTCCATTCCGCTGCCATACAGGTAAGTTGGGGGTGTGACAGATTGGCATCAGAGCTAAGGTTATAGCGAACTAGGATGTATCATGGACCCTAGACTATAACCACAACATCATAGCATCTCATCATTTCATCATAGGTGCATATTCATTATACATGTTGTTTCATGCACATACTGTGCGAGTTATTTATACCCATACTCATATATATATATGATTATATTGACCTGGTTCACAAGTGACATGTCTTCAGATACTCACCCTATTATCCTTTTATCGGATTCCGACATTGAAGATGCCTTGTCATCTTCCACTACCATTATACCACCAGTTGCACGTATACCGTCATTAGCACCATTGAATTGTTAAAGGAATAAGGTTCTCCTATCATTCAGCCTATACATAGAATGCCGTTTGGTAGTGTATTCAGACTTAAATTTAATGGACTTATTAGGATGCTCATTGCAAGGGAGATAGCATGTTTTCTTTCCTTCACTAGTAGGAGGCTTACTACTCAGGTACTACCACCACCGTCAGTTACTTATTTCACGATTGGTCGTCCCATAGTGCGTACTTCAACTTTACCCCTTAGATGTCGCGAGATTGTGCGAAAGAGGGTGGTATTCCATTTACTATTATCATCATTATCTCCTAACCCATCACTAGGATTTCATCGTCACCAATGTTATTCTCATCCTTTAGAATACCACCATTGTCATTTCCCTTTTCCATTTCCACTTGCCACGAATTAGATAACACCTTGTGGATAATACCAAGATTACGGACTCAACAGGAACATCCGCAGATTCCTCAGGATTAGTTTGGAACCTACACTATCTAGGACTTGATCGATGCACAACTACAGATACCACTTCAGGACTATCTCGACCTTATGATGCCGTAAACCTGATTTCACTTAGAGGGACTACAGGAAATCTTTAAACTAGACTTATATCCTTGCTAGCTTTTACTATTGTCCTAGCCACGGGAGGTGTGGCATAGTTCAAAGAAACTTGTAGTATTTTGATTGTTGTACAAACGGAATCACCAAGTATTGACTCTACTATAGGGGAATGGTTGTGCTATCTATGATATTGGTCCATATAGACCGAAACCTTCATGTATTATATTCATGTGTTATGAATATGATGATTTTTATTACCTATAGATTCTCATGGACTCTTATGATTTGATGGAGATAGATTTAAGCAAACAACTCCAAGCATGACGCAAGCTACTGTTGGACAATCCATTGCCAGGAACGTAACTACCGCCCTCACCAAGGAACTTACTCACGTGGAATTTATGGGTTGTAAATCCCTCCTCCTTTAGTGGAAATATAGACACAAAGGAATTTCTCAAATGGTTCGAAGAATTAGAAACAATCTTTCAGTGTGGCGACTGCCGTAAGGGAGACAAAGTTAAGTTCGCCACTTGCACTTTTCGGGAGCATGCCCAGAAATGGTGGACTAAGCATGTTCAGGTAGTAGGAGTTGATGCTGCTTACTCACACTCTTGGGAGAAACTAAAAAGGATGATGAGTTTGAAGTTCTGTGTGAAAAGCGAATTGCAAGCAATCGAACAGGAAACACTAAACCTTACCATGGTAGGAGATGATGTTCTCAAGTATACTGCTTATTTTTATGATTTTGCTCGACTAGGCTCTGCAATGGATGAACCGGAAAGCAAGAAACTTGAAAGGTACATCGGAGGAATTTCTCCTGAAATTCGTATGTTGGTCAACTCATGGGAACCTAATACCATGCCTACAACTATCGGAATGGCGATCGAAGCAAAGAAACATATAGCCCGCACCAAGAAATCATGAAACAATAGTGACAATAAAAGGAAGTGGAATAACAACCGAGGTGAGAATGCCACACAGGGACCATGCAAGAGACAGGGAGTTGCTAAACCCTATGCTGCAGGTCTAAATGAAAGGAATGATTACCTGGGTATTTTACCTAAGTGTGAAGGGTGTCAACATCATCATAACCCAGGTCGTTGCCCGGAACCATGTGGAAACTGTAAGAAGATTACCCACAAAACCAGGGATTGCAGGTTTCCAATTGTGGGTGATAATCAGAAACCATCAATAACATGTTTTGGTTGTGGTGTAGTGGGACACTTCAGGAGTGAATGCCCAGAGTTGGGAAGCCAGAATTGGAAGAAGAAGTTTATGTTTTAAAACCATAGTTTGAGCCCTCTAGGGTTGTACTTTTCTTTTGGTACTTTCCATAAGTACGTTGGTGTAACCTAGTAGTATTAAGCACTTTCCTATCTAATGTAATGACTATCTTTTGTTACCTCTGTGATAACCGTAGCCTTCGTTTATTCCATTTCTTATTGCAATTGTGTAAGTATGTCTGCTACTAGCGTACAGAAGAATCAGGCCAGATCTCCACCACTTGTATAAGTATTTATGACTGTAACTTTCTTTTATTTGCCGTATCCGCGTACTAATTACATCATCTTCATTTCGTAGGGACCATGCTGCAGATGGTGATGCGACTGTTGCTGATCATGCCACATCGCCTAAGACTGCTGATGTAGAGGAGCATCTGAAGGCGACGATGCAGATGTCTGCGCAGGAGTTGGTGGAGGAGTTGGCTGGTGTTGCTGCGCGCCAGGCTGAGTTGGTCACTCAGCTAAAGGCGCGAACTGTTGTTGAGGGAGGTAGCCTCGCTCAGAGGGATGAGCAGATTGCGCAGCTCAAAGCGCAGTAGGCTGAGGCTCGGGCGGAGGTGTTGGCTGCCGATGAGCGCGCCAAGAAGGATTATGGTGATGTTTAAGAAATATGCATTTTTAGTATGGCTTATCAGCATGGATTATGGTGATGTTTAAGAAATATGGCAGAGCATTAATTTAATACGGTATAAATTATGCGAATAGGTGAGAGGAAGAACATTAGTTGTGAAAGCTAATTGAGCTAATAGATCATAAGACCCTTCAGTAGTGTTTTTTTAGCTTATTTTCGGACTTATGAGCTTATTTGTTCGGCTCATATTTCATAGACCTTTTTTTTCTTTTTCTTTTTTTTCTTTTTTTTTTTTTTGTCTATTATGCACTCTTAAGTCATATTAAGCTCATAAGTAATGAAAAGGCTGTAACAATGAGCCTATGGAAAATATGCCAAACGAATTAAGCTAAAACAAACACCCAATTAATATTCTTTTGCTATTTATTGCTTCAAGACTTAACATTATGACTCTAAACAAACTGAAACATACAGGAAATCAACATTAAAACTATTTGCCCGAGCTAAACAGGTCTTGTTTGTCTAGTTGTACTATAAGTATTAGCCTTGTATATATAGAGTATACAAGACCGCTACAACAGTTAGTGATCCTGCTCCAGCTCCCATTCCATAGAAAAAGGTCTGCCAATCATTCCCATCACCAGATGTATCAGAATTTGGCGAAGACGATGGCACAGGTACAACTGAACTAGTGCAAATTTGGTTCAATGGAAAACCACATAATCTCTTGTTCCCTAAATATGATGCCTCCGAAAATGTCTGAAACTGGGAGCCTGTTGGGATTTTTCCTTCCAATTGATTGTATGACAAATTCAAAGCAGAAAGGAAAGAAAGGCTGGTGAGCACAGATGGGATTTCTCCGGTTATTCTGTTTGATGACATGTCCAATGCTTCTAACTGACTCAAAGTTTCAATAGATGGTGGGATCGAGCCCGTGAACTGATTATGTGATACATTGAGAAGATGCAGAGCTTTGAGTTGGCCAATTGTTTCTGGTATTATGCCTGAAAAACGGTTACTTGATATATCAATGGTTGTGAAGAGTGTCAGGATTTTGACTAACTCCAACTCCAATCCTTTGACAGTGACTGTCACGGAATCTTGATAGTACAGGTCATTAAGCAGCAACACCATAAAGCTGAGTTGCTTCGTACTAGTTCTATTCTCAACGGTCATCATAGCTCTCCATCGACTGAAAAATTCTGATGGGACCACACCATTAAAGCCATTGTGAGCTATGTCTAAAATACGAAGATTTGACCAGCTGTGTTGACCTTCACTGCAATGAACGGATCCATGGAACCTGTTTGATCGGAGAACAAGAACACGCAAGTTGGTATTGTTGCCCAAAGAACATGGATAAGTGTCATTTATCTTGTTGTTCCCAAGGTTTAACACTTGTAGCATTCTGCAGTTGACTAAAGATTCTGGAATCTTCCCTTCTAAAGAGTTTCCATGAAGGTCTAGAGTGTTCAAGCCACAGGTTGTTGGAAATGTTCCCTCGATTTGACCAGTCAGACCATTGTTTGCCAAATTCAGTACCCCGAGATCTTTACCTACCCCGAGATCATTACCCAATTCAATCAAACACCGTGGTATCCTTCCGGTTAAATGATTGTTTGACAAATCAAGAACCCCTAGGTAAGTAGCATTGCATATACTGTCAGGGATCCTCCCAGTGAGCAAATTGTTAGCAACCGAGAAGAAATAGGCAAAAGTGAGGTTTCTCCCTATGCTTTCCGGGAATGTCGAGTTGAAAAGATTGTCTGAATAGTCGATGAAGGTAATGATTTGTGGTGGTATCGGAATCTCCCCACTAAGACGATTGGAATGCAAGTCGAGTACACTAAAATCAGGAAAATTGTAGGGCTCTTGGAGGGAAGTTAGGTTATTATGAGAAAGGTTCAGATACGACATTCCATCATATCCATTCCCAACTTCCCATATCCAATTTGGTATTTCTCCTTGAAGTCTGTTGTCAGAAAGATCAAGCCTTATCAATTGTGAGAAGTTTTGTAGATCAGGGAACCTTTCGAGATTGCACGAAGCCATTTTCAATGAGTGTAAATTTGGAAGGTGAGACACGAGAGAGCTGTTGCTGCTTGTTATAATTGAAAACTTGTTAAATGAAAGATCAAGAGATGTTAGGTTGCTCTGAAAATCTTTGGTTTCAATTACACCACTCAGGTTGTTAGATGAAAGTAAGAGAATATTAAGAAATCCATGTTTCAAAAAAGACCTGGGAATTTCTCCTTCTAGTTTGTTACTGCTCAAATCAAGAGTATTCAACAAGGATTCGGATGCCGTAGAAATGTGAGGAATTAGACCATCAAAATTGTTGTTGGAAAGCTGTATTTGTTGCAATTGTTGCAGTGAGAACAAAGATGAAGGTATATTTCCATTGAAACCATTGAATCTTAGATCAACTGAAACAAGATTGTGAAGATCTTGGAAATAGGGAGAGGGGATCATACCGGATAAACTGTTGGACGAGAGGTCAATATACGCAAGATTCTTGCACAGTTGAAATGATGGAATTTGACCAGTCAACCTGTTTGATGACAAGTCAATGTACCATAGGTGAGTGAGTTTTTCCATGGATTTCGGTATTCTTCCACTGAAATTACTCTTGTGCAGCTCAATTCTTGATAAATTCTTTAGATTTCCAATAGATTCTGGTATCTCGCCGTAAAAGTTTGTTCCGCTGATCACTAAACTTTGAAGAGCTCTGTTCACAGGAAACTCAGGTAAAGAGCCGTTAAGATTTGTGTTCATTGATAAATCAAGACTCTGCAACTTTTGCAACTGGAGGACATTTTTGGGAAATGTTCTAGTTAAATTACAAGCAGCAAGATTCAATATTGTCAGATTCTTGAAATTTGCAAAGAAATCCGGAAGTGGAGCACTCAGATCGTTCCAAGTCAGACGAATTACCGAAAGTGATTGCAGCTTTTGAAGGGACTCATCTAAAGGGCCTAAAAGTTGACAATGTGACAAGCTTAAAACTTCCAAATTAGGCAAAGATGATGATAAACCCTGGCACCAATCAAGTTTATTTGATGACATGTTCACATTGTCCATATAAAGACCCCTTAGCCGTGTGAGGTTGCGAACAAGTGTGGCTAAACTTGGATTCTGGAGTTTCAGTGAGCGAATTCCGTAGGAGAAATATGAAGAGAGATCAAGAACTTCCAGCTTTGTCATCTGTGAGAGTTCTCCAGGAATTTGACCAGAAAACCCTGAATTCGACAAGTTCAAATCCAACAAACTTGCAAAACCTCCAAATCTTGAAGGAATCTTTGTGAAATTGAAGTTATTTTCAGCAAGATTCAGGCTTTTAAGATTTTTTAGACTAAAAAGAACACTTGAATCATTGATTCCACCTGATATCGTTTCGTTGCTTAAGTCTAGACCCATAACCTCACCCTTGATGCTGCAAGTGACACCTCCCCACGAGCAGCAATCTGTGGCATTTGGCTTCCAAGACACTAGCTTTGTTGAAAGTGAAGAATCGAACTGGAGTTGGTTCTTCAACTGGATCAAAATCTTTTGGTGGTTTATTTGACATTGGCCGGAAACCAAAATTGTATCAACCCCAAACAAGATCAGGTAAAAAGGTAACCAGAATATCTGAAAGCAGAGTTGGGTTTTCATTATGAACCAAAATTTAGACACAAGTGATGCTTATTAACACTCGAGCCTATGAAATTTGAAACCTTTATGAACTTTTAGTGCAGAAACAGAAACACTTGTCTCCCTTTCTAGAAATGGCTTTAGTTTATATTTGCTAAATCTTTTTAATAATGATCTCGTGATAAGCATTTTATTCAAACAATTATGTTAGATTATATTTTATTTCTATTTGTTTCAAAGAGTAATTCAGTAATTCTAAATTTGATTGAACCTTGGACTTGGTCTTTTGAATTTACTAATCAAGTATTCACAATTAGACAAACTATTGACTTTGTCGTTTACTTTAAATTCTGTTGAAGGGACAATGATTACCTTAATAGCCTCAAAATTATTGTGCAACTAACATCTTGTAGTAAAAATAAAAAACAGTTACGGACTTCTTACATTGTTAGTTTATATTGTATACCAAACAAAATAATCATGCACTGTGAATAACTTCCGAGTCAGAATATTTACTCCTTTCGTTTCATGAAAGTTGCAACTTCGTTTTAACAATAATATTGCTTATCATCGTTATAAACGAATTGATTTGTTTTTATTGGACGGTGTTTGATATTCAATATACATCGCAGATGAAGTGCACCATGTTGATTGCCTAGCTTCTCACTGATAAGTTCAACGATTGGATAAAATGGTTCAAGAGGTAGCTTAAAAGGACGGTCAACCCAAACGGACGTGCTTTGAGCTGTAACCAGAATTACGTGTTTCGACCCATTACCCAACCCGTCTAACCAACTGAATTTTTCACTTTCAGTACAAGACGGAAGTCACCTGACCATACTCGGGATCTACCGAAACAACTGCAAGTGAACCCATTATATTGGTGTATTAATTAAGAGCAACACCCGGGTTGATTTTTGCAGGTGCTATGGCAATGAACTTGACTAGTTTATCTACAGAAACAAATACAGGTAAAATACTTTTGTTTTGTTTTGTTTTTCTTTGTTGAAAATAAAGAATTGACTAGGAGTTCGTTCTGAAACTGGCGGTTTTTCTTTAATGGATCAAAATCAACTGTTGGTTTGCTTGACATTTTTCCAAAACCAGTATTGTATTGATCCCAAACAAAATCACGTAAACGGGTATCAAGAAATTCTTAAAGAAATTCGCTAAATTTTGTAAACATGCTCTAGTAACAAGTATTTTACTATGATGTTTACATAAATTCATATTCTATCTATATTTATGTTTTATATGGAGTAATGTAAACTTCCTAGTTGATACTTAGTAGTTATTCAACTTTGGAGGCTTGGCTTACTAGCTGAATGGTTCATCATAATAATACAAAATATTGACGTTGACGTTTACTTGAATTTCAAGTCTGCTGAAGTGACAATTAACGTAGAATTTAATGATAGACTTTGATGTGACAATCAACTAAAAGATTTGACCAGGTCAATGTGATTGTTTTGACTGAGGCTGTGGTGATAAATAATTTACTGCCAGGTATAGATTTCCTATCAGGGGAAAAAAGGGTTTCAAATGTAATTTGGTGGAAATGGTTTGGTGCGGATTGCTGACGTAGAAAGATTTTGTAACCGTTGGATTGTGATCCGTGGGAGTTGGGTTTGGCCAATGGGAGAGTGACACGATGATGTTGATTTTCATCGATGATGGTATCTTTAACTCTTTCTTAACTTGAATGAAATGCAGTTTTGAAATAGTGATTGCACCCAACGTGTTTGATGAAATGTCTAAATGAATGTAACAATGTAGTTGCTCTTTGTAATATGTATTCAATTCTGATTTAGCTGAAGCATAACAAGAACCTGTTACAACTAATTACTTAAACTAGTGGCCTAGTGGTTAGGCAGGTGTTAGGTTCAAACCTCACTAGGTAGTAGGTACTAATGTCCGGGGTTGCCAGGGAAGGGGTCGGATATGGTCACGGGATACTTCGGTTAGGCCACATACATCTTAGTTAAAGAGCCGCCCTTCCCATGTTATTAGATTGTTGATGTTTACGAAATATGGCAGCATTAGTTCAACATAAATTATGAGAATAAGTTACAATAAGATCCCAACAATATTTCTCTCCCAATTCTCTCTCACAATTCTCTCCCAACCCTTTTTTTCCCAACAATATTTCTGCCATTAAAATCCTCTTAAAACCTTCAATTAACCTACAATTCATTCCTAAATTTCAATTTTAAACCGTGGAATTCAATCAGCTTACTGTATTACATCGTTCTTTTAGGTTTAATTTTGATTTTTCATTGTTTTTTATAAACCCCTAATTTTCTCGCCTTTCTTCATATTATCTGAAAAAAAAAAAAAAAAAAAAAAAATCAATATTGAAGCTGTAGGTTTAAAGTTCATTGATCATGTATTGATTAGTGAATTCGTTATTGATAGTGTTGCTAGTTAATTTGTTCTAATCAACTGATTCATTGGAAATGACGAATAAAAAACGGTTGAAAAGACAAGTGAAACTCCCTAAGAAGTTTGATAATCATGTGGTAGATAGTATGAGTCAAAAACGGGATGAATTGAATGATGATGAGATCGAAAGTCAAATTAGGGCAGATTTGGGAATTGAGAATATGCAGTTTGGGGAAAATGTGAATAAGAATAATGAGGGGGTGTTTAGGAATGAGTATAACTCTGTTGATACTCCTACTACTCCTTCAGGTGGTTCAGATATGAATGGTAACAAGGAGGTGGCTGTGGATAGTCCTAGCATTCCATTGGTTGGTACTCAAGGCAGTTGCTCTGGTAATAATAACAAAGGGATGTTGAATGATATGGATAAGGTTGATAACTGCTCTGAAAAGCCCACTGTAAGTTCTTCTGTGAATTGTTCAAAGGATGCTAATGTACCTACTATGTTGGATATTGGAAAAGATGTGAATACTGTGACTAGTTCAGGTGCTGATAAGAATGCTAATAAGTCTTATGCTAATGTGGTTAATAATAACATTGATAAGGATGATAACAAGCTTGAGTTTAAGCCAACTCTGTTAAATGAAGATGGGACTGAATTTGTGATTTTTGATGAACAAATGGTGAATCAGGGAAGTTTAAAATGGAATTCTACTATCTGTGGTTATTTTGTGGGGTGTAGGATGACTATTAATGAGCTTAATTACCATTTAATAAGAATGTGGAGCAAGTATGGCTTATCTGATGTTAAGATGAATGCTAATGGTGAAGTATGGCTTATCTGATGTTAAGATGAATGCTAACGGTGAGTGTTTTTTTAAGTTCAAAAAAGAAGAAGGTATGCATGAAGTACTTAGGCTGGGCCCTTGGATTGTGAACAACAGGCCTCTTTTTGTACAAAAATGGGATCCAGTTGTGGGTATGGAAAAGAAGGAGATGAAGAAAATACCTATTTGGGCAAAATTAACTAATGTCCCTCTAGAAGCTTGGAGTAAGGAAGGAATTAGTGCACTTGCTAGTAGCCTTGGTACTCCACTTATTATGGATAACATGACCACTCAGATGTGTAAAACTGGTATAGGTAAGGTGGAATATGCAAGAGTTCTGGTAGAGTTTGATGTGAATAAGGGCTTCAAGGATAAAATACATATTCAATATAGATCAAAGGAGAATGTGGTTAAAGGTACTAAAACTGTGAATGTTGAATATATGTGGAAACCTAATATATGTAGTCATTGTGCTGTATTTGGACATACTACTAAAGCTTGTGGTAAAAGGCCTAGGACTGAGAATGAAATTGATGAGGAGAAAAGGAAGAATGAGAAGAAACAAGTTAATGAGAATGAGTTCAAAGAAGTTAATTACAACAGGAGAGGGGGAAAAGAGACTGTAGATGGTGAATATAGAAATCAAGAAGGTTTGCAAATTAACAGGGGAAGGATTGTTAATATTTGGAAAAAGAAAACTGTAAGTAACAAAAATTCAGGTAATGCAGGGTCAAATAATGCAGGTCCAAGCAAAAAAGCTGAAGTAAATGTGAATCAAAATGGACAGTTGAATAATCAGAAAAAATGGACTCTACAGAAGGAAAAGTTTAATGTCATGAAACAAACTGCAAATAAGTATGCTGTGTTGAGTGAGGATGAACCTGAAAATGGAAATGATGGTAATATGCAGACTGAGAACAGTGAAGATGTTATTAATGAGGGGAATAATACTAACCAAGGATGGGTTGCAGATGATATTAGGGGTGGTGATGCCTCTATTTTGAATTGACATGCTATTTCTTTATCTTTTAATGGATTTTAAGATTGCAGCTTGGAACATCAGAAGTATGAATCAGTTAAAGAAGAAGAATGAAGTAATTCAGTTAATAAGGGAAGAGCAATTGAATGTGTGTGCAGTCATTGAAACTCATGTGAAACAAAAGAAGTTAGATGAGACAGCTAATAAGGTGTTTGGAAAATGGAGCTGGTGCTCTAATAGTGCTTATAGTCAAAATAGTTGTAGAATTTTTATTGGCTGGAATCATGATGTTGTGAATCTCATGGTTATAAGTATGACTAGACAAACCATTTTATGTTTCATTGAAAGTATCAATTCTAACATTAAATGTTTCTGCAGCTTCATTTATGCTGCTAATGATGGAAGTGAAAGAAGACAATTGTGGAAGGATCTAAGAGCTGTACAATATGTTTTAAATAATAATCCTTGGATGCTTATTGGTGATTTTAATGTCACTTTGAAGACTGAGGAGCACTCTGCAGGCAGTTCTTTTATGACAAGTGATATGCAAGATTTTATGGATTGTGTGAATGATGTTGAGATTGAAGATATTTGCAGTTCTGGCCTGTTTTACACTTGGTTAAAGTCTCCTTTAAAGCCCACTCAGAGTATCATGAAGAAGATTGACAGAATTATGGTGAATGAAGATTTTATGAAGGCTTTTGGTGCTGCTTATGGCAAATTTCTTCCATTTGTGACATCTGATCATTGTTCTGCAGTTCTTACTATTCCTAATAGCATCCCTAAGAAGTCAAAGGCTTTCAGATTTGCTAATTTCATTACAGATAAACCTGAGTTTATTCCTCTTGTCATTGAAGGGTGGAATAAGGAGGTGTTTGGCTGCAATATGTTCAAAGTAGTTAAAAGGTTGAAAGCTCTTAAGAAGCCTTTAAAAGGTCTGAATTGGAAGAATGGTGATTTGTTTGAGAGAGTTATCAAGCTTAGAGATGAGTTAAAGCAAGTTCAAAGATTAATGGTTTCTAATCCCCATTGTAACCAGATTAAGAAAAGAGAAGCTGAATGTTTGAACAAGTATATGGAAGCAGTTGCTGATGAAGAGAAATTCCTTTTTCAAAAGGCTAAAATTGAATGGCTTCAAAATGGGGATAAAAATAGTAAATTTTTTCATAAAGTCATTCAAAGTAGGAAGCAAGGGAATAGAATTCTAAGTGTTACTGATGCTGATGGAAATTATGTTGAGGGGAGTTTGGTTGCTAATAAATTTGTTGATCACTTCAAGAATTTCTTGAGCACTGTTGATAATGTGGATCCTATTCTTGATAGTGAAAATCTTTTTGTTAACAGATTATCTGAGCCTGAATCTATATCAATGATTGCAGAGGTATCTTCTACTGAGATCAAGAATGCCATGTTTGAAATGAAAGATGAAAAGGCTCCAGGACCAGATGGTTTTACAGCTGCATTCTTTAAGAAAGCATGGAGTATTGTGGGGAGTGATGTATGCGATGCTGTAAAAGATTTTTTCAACAATGGAAAACTGCTTGGTGAGATAAACTCAACTGTAATTTCTCTTATTCCTAAAACCAAACACCCTACAAAAGTAACAGACTATAGACCTATCGCATGTTGTAATGTTATTTACAAATGCATTAGTAAAATCCTCACAAATAGAATCAAGGGATCTCTTAATAAGCTGATTAATCAGAATCAAAGTGCATTTGTGCCTGGGAGATTAATTCAGGACAATATTCTTCTCACTCAAGAACTGTTGAAGGGTTATAATTGTAAAAATGGAGCTAAGAGATGTGTCTTAAAAGTGGATATAGCAAAGGCTTATGACACAGTAAGCTAGAACTTTTTGAGAAGTGTTCTTCAACAATTTGGCTTTCATGATAAAATAGTAAAGTGGGTGATGACTTGTGTTACAACTGCAAGCTTTTCTATCAATGTCAATGGTGAAAGACATGGGTTTTTCAAAAGTGGCAGGGGTCTTAGGCAGGGTGATCCTATCTCACCCTACCTTTTTACTTTAATCATGGAAGTTTTTTCATTAATGATGGCAAGGAAGATTAATCAGAGTCATGGCTTCAAGTACCATAAAGGATGTAAAGAGATTCAACTTACTCATCTTTCTTTTGCTGATGATCTTCTTATATTAAGTCATGGAGATTACGCCTCAGTTAAAATCATCAGGGATGTTTTAAACGAATTTAGTGCTACTTCTGGTTTAAAGCCAAATATTGGGAAAAGTACAATTTTCTTTGGGTGTGTGGATGCAGGGGAGAGACAAAGAATTCTTGATATTCTTCCTTTTAGCATTGGGAAATTACCTGTGAAATACCTTGGGATTCCTCTGTTAGCAAAAAACATTGGTATAAATGACTGCAAAGTCTTGGTTGATAAAGTGAAAAATAAGATCAATGACTGGAAGAATAAGACATTGTCTTATGCTGGCAAACTGCAATTGCTTGCATCTGTTCTCACAGCAATACAGACTTATTGGGCAGCTGTTCTTAAAATTCCTAAAACTGTTGTGAAAGAGATTAATAGCCTTCTCAAGAGTTTTCTATGGAGTCAAGGAAAATGCAGTAGAGGAAAAGCTAAAGTAGCTTGGTCTGTAGTATGTTGTTCTAAAAAGGAAGGTGGGCTTGGATTGAAAAGTTTAGAGCTATGGAATGAGGTTCTTCTTATTAAACATATTTGGAAGATTATGACAAATGCAGATAGTCTTTGGGTGAAATGGGTCAATAGAGTGAAGCTTAAAGACAAAAGTTTTTGGGATGTGAATGTAGAGAATCAAGATAGTGGTACTTGGAAGGCTTTGTTGGAATTAAGAAGTAAGGTCAGACCTTTCATTATTCATACTATTGGTAATGGTGAGAAGACTTTGATGTTGTATGACTATTGGAACACAACAGGTCCACTATCTACCTTTATTTCTAACAAATGTATCTATGATGCAAGATTATGTGTTAATGCTTCTGTTGCTGATATGATTGAGGACAACAACTGGTGCTGGCCTGATGATTGGTGCAATAAGTTTCCTTTTTTGAGTCTAATTCAAGTCCCTACTTTACAAGCAAACAGTGTTGACACAATTAAATGGAGAACAAAAACTGGACAATTGGTTAATTTTTCTACGCAAAAAGCATGGTGTGATTTAAAAATGGATTTGCCAGTTGTTAAGTGGTATAAAGCAGTATGGTTCGCTCAGTGTAATCCAAGATGGGCTTTCACTCTTTGGATGGCTATTAAAAGAAAACTGCTCACACAGGATAGAATGATGAAGTGGAATAAAGATATTCTCTTATGTCCTTTATGCAAGATCACTAATGACTCACACAATCACTTGTTTTTCCAGTGTGAGTACTCAATTGAAGTTTGGAAGGATTTGAACAAGGAAATCAAGATTAATCATATTCCTAATGCTTGGGATCAAATTGTTCTAATGATGGAAGACATGGCTTGTTCTAATTCTATTGGGAGTATTATTAATAGACTCATTATTGCAGCAACTGTTTACTATGTTTGGAAAGAAAGAAATGAAAGAATTTCTCACAAGATGCAAAACCTGTTGAGGTAATTGTTATGAACATAAAGGAACAGTTAAGACTTCAACTTATGAGCATTAAGGTGAGGAAAACTGTGAATACTATGAAAGCTGAAAAGGTATGGAACATACAGTTTCATAAATAAGGAAGTTGTATCAGATGAAAGGTATTGGCAGTGGTAAAGTTTGGTCTCAGAATTAAGTCTTGGTTATGCAAGCTGTGGTATTGGTCTCTCCCTTTGGTTTTCCTGATATCTTAGTGAGCTAGATTCTCTGATTTCTTGTTGTATATGGGTAGTTTTGGAGCTGGTTTGATTGTCTGCTAGCTTTGTTCTGCCTTAAAGGGGTGTTTGGATCACTGGATAACAGAGGCAAAAAGTCTAAAATTTTCTACTGTTTTATTGATACAAGCCATTACAATTGTGAGATACCTTGTAACTTGGAGTCCTAACTGTGTGACTGTACCTAATATAGCTCCATAGTATTTCTCTAGTTTGGCCTTGGGAGGGAACTAGGAAGCTATGATAGGCTAGTTAGGAGGTCTATCTCAGTATGGATGTTTGATGAGTGCTTATTCACTCATCCTTTTTAGACTTTATTTCAGACCAAAAGCACCAAATACTAACCAAAAATGCCAAGAGATTGCATGTTTTTGTATTTGTGTATGTGCAGGTACGGATATGAGAAAAATGGACAAAAACACAGCAAAACCGACAAAAACGAGCACGAGAATGGAAAGTGTCAAAAGCCGGAGCCGGGGAAGTCAAATGGTCAAAGTCCAAGCTTAAAAAGTCAAAGTCAACCTCAGAGATTCGTCAAAGTTACATATTTGATCCCTGGTCAAAGTTTGAAGAATTGGCGATTTTAGTCCCTGCAATTTCTGGAAATTACATAAATGGCCCCTCAAAGATAATTTGAAGAAAAATCATCAAGTGGTCCTTCATGAATCTAAGAATGGCAACAAATACCCTTGGGAAGTACTTTGGATAAATTACAGAAATGGTCCCTGATTTTTAGATTGGTACACTTTTGGTCCTTGAATAATTTACTAATCCTAAACTACACTACACAACCGGATCCACAACTATTCCTAGCCCAGTTCAACTCAACACCAGCCCATACCACAACTAAAGCCCATCTCCTTTATTTGTTTTTACCCGGTCCAGTTATACACCCCAGTCAAATAAACTCGGTCAACGCACACAATAAATAAACTAAACAAAAAATCCCACTTTTACCCGCCCAACTCTTTTCCCCCAATTTCCCCCACAACCCAGATTTTCACTATTACATGAACCCTAGTTTTACCCCCCTCCAAATTACCCCTTGTCAGTTATAATTACCCAATGATTATTGCTTCTAGAACCTGACAAGAGAAGGATACGTGGTCCAATAGCCGCACACACGCAGGATAGGTCATGTCACCCACGCAATCCAAGGGTTGATAATGATTGGAATCATCTGGATTTAATCAAACGGCTAAGGAGGGCTCAGAGAAAGCACATATCACCTGGATCGATGACCTGGCATTTCATCCTCAGAGGCTATATATACTCACCCCCTCACATCATTTAGGGCTGTTAGCTTAGGAGTAGGATTAGGTCCAATTTAGTTGTAGTTTAATATTTTCAGCTGTAGCTTATTGTATTTCTATTTCAAGCTTTGTACTCTAATTTCATTTTTTAATATAATTCAAGTTTTCCATTAATTCCTTTGCAATTTTATTTTCCAATTTATAGTTGCTTTAAATTTATTCTCAGATTTCATTAAGCTTATTTTAGTTTAAAATAATAGTTTGTGTTTGGTTCCAAACTTCCAATTCTGTTTCAAAAACTGTTTTGTCACTTGTGGTCAACAGCTTATTGATCAATAAGCTTCAGCTTATTAAGGAGAATAGACAGCCAATAGGAGCTTTTGGCCTGGCATAGAGACAGGCTGTGAGGGAATCACCTCTCTGTTTAGCTGAGAGGTGGATAGTAAGTCTTGTTCGCATCCTTTCTAGCTTAAACTTTTCTAGCATAAATCTGTTCTATGGTAACTGTTTCATTTAGTTCTTAGTATTTAGTTATTACTTATTTTTGTTATGTCATCATTATTAGTTTGGATTGTTTAGTATTTTGTTTGTGGTTTCATCTCTATTTTACTATCTGTCTTTTATTTTGAGTTGCATTGCTGTGGTATTTTGAGATCCGTGTGTCGGTGTTTCTGATTCATATTAGCTTGTTGATTCATATTCTGAGTTTGATTGGTGTTTAGATTCATTGGATGCTAAGTAATGCTGTTTTAGAGTTTATATTAGGCTTAGGTTTAAATACTGCCTAATTAGTTTACAAGTTCATTCCTACGGTTCATTCATAGTATAGATTGCATTATTGTATTACTGTGGTTTTTTGTGACATCTTAAGTGATCAACTGGCGTTAAATACAGTTAGGTAAGTTAGGTTTATCATTAGTTTAGGCATTTGAGTTCCACATCTGTTAGTCATAATGTATACTGCTCAGATTAGGGGTGTTTGGATTTAGTAGTCTGGCTGAATTAATCTGTGTTTCAGAAGTTGGTAAGGGTTTAGATTAGTCACTTTGGTCACAGTAAGTCTTGGTTAAATATAATTGAGTAGGTTGTTTCAACGAAAGTCAAGTTTACCTTCATTGTTCTTCCCTGCCCATACATTTGAGGATCTGATTTTGCATGTTAGTTGGTTAACTGTATTACAAGTCTGCTGATTAGGATTTATTGCTTAGCCATGTTTATTATACATCTAGGGAAAATTATGAATCATAAAAATTGAATTCAGTCAAACTGTTGGTGCGTTTAAATAGTTAAAACATACAGCCTGCATGCTCAACACCAGCTGATCTAGGGTACTTCTTCAGTTCCATTTAGGTTTCAAATTTGGTTCTAATTGGTTTTTTAGATTCTCAGTAAGTCAGTAGATGTTTTGCCTTCTTTAGGTTTGATTTTATAGCTTATTTGAGCATTGAAACTTAAGCTGCTAATAGGGTGTTTGAGCTGAGTAGCTGAGCCTGCTATTGTATTTTTCAATTCATAAGCTGAGCTTTTTCATTCTTTTCAGTTCATTTCACTGTTTGGGACCTCAGCTTATTCTGTTTTAGCTTTCTGCTTATTCTCATTATTAAGCTTATTTGAACTGTTGTGCTCATTGCTCTTTCATAAATGGCTTATTCATAACTGTTTGCTCATTGCCTGTGTTTCTGAGTACTTCTTAGTTTAAAATTTGTTCATTTAAGCTTTTTAGAGTTCAAAAATACATTGGTAAAAGTCTTGAGTCAATTTGGTCAAAGTGCTTATCAAATAAGCACTCCCAATAAGCAGTTTCAAACTTTTAAGCACTTTTCCAGCTTATTTTCTTTTCAAATTTTTTTCTTAAGTTCATTTTATTATTTTAGATTTTCTGTAATTTTTTTAAATTTTTCCGAGTCCATTTGCTATTTTTTCTATTTTATTTTCATTTTTAATCATTTTTATATACTTTTTAATTACCAAAAATTCCAAAAAAATCTGAAAAACTCCAGAAAAATCCAAAAAAAAAATATTAGAAAATTATTTTCATTTATTTTAGAATTCTAGAAATTTATTTTGTATTTTTCTCATTTAATTTGAATTTCTTTTGAATTTTTAATTAGATTTAATACTTTTTAATTTCCAAAAATTACATAAAAAAGCCAAAAAAATTAGTTTTTAATTTTAAAATTTCTTTTTAGTTATTTTATAATTTTAAAAATTTAATTTTTATTTTTCTCACTTTATTTTCATTTTCTTTTAATTTTTAATTAGTTAAATTAGTTTTTAATTCGTAATAAATACATAAAAAGTCAAAAAAATATTTTTCTTTTTCTCAAAATTTTCTTTTATCATTTTTGATTTTTAGAAATTATTTTCAAGTCCGTAGGAGTCGCGTAGCTTAAAAGTCGCGTTTTATTTTGCGCGTTGACGTTTATTTCACGTTTTAGTTTACGGTTTTCGATTCTACGTTACGTTTTTGGTTTGTTTAGTTGAATTACGTGCTTAATTGATTATTTGTGCTTCATTTACTATTTCATTAGTGTAATCTCATTAAAACCACTTTTTACCACTTTCACGACACGTTTCACGAATCGGGAATTCGAAATTCCATTCACACCTTCGCACGGACTACGACCTCGGGTTATCCGTATTTCTTTGCGGATCTCTTGAGCTTATATCTATACTATAATATTGATATTGTGTTTTTCAAACAATCAATTTTTGGCGCCACTGCCGGGGAAGGTTGAAGTGAATTTTTCGTTTTCGTTTTTCGAAATTGTGTTTTGAAAACCTTCCTTGTATATATTTTCTAAAAAAACCAAAAAAAAATTGAAAAATCAAAAACACTTTTCCTAAAGTGTTTTCAAAAATACCAAAAAAATAATAAAGTTACAGCCTCGTTCCGATCGAAAGAAAGGGCGTTGTAAACCAAATAAGTCTCTCAATATAACAACGCGTGAAATTAGTTGCTAATCGAATTACTTTAATTCTACGACCGAATAAGCGGAAAATACGGATAGCTTTGACATTAAATTGCAAGCTGAAGAGAGATCCATTCTTCTCTCCCGTTCCGTCGCGAGTAGGTTTAAAGGAAACGGTTTACGATTAACGTAACGTTAGAAAAAGAAAAAAATAAAAGTTTAAGTTTTTGAATTTTGCTTTATAAAAACAAAAATACAAAAAGATTTTCCTTTTCAAATTTGATTTTCCTTTTATTTTTTAAAAATTTGAGTTTTTGTGGTGTATGAACACCCGATCATCTTCTAAACGTCTTATTTCTCCATTATCGAACCCCGAGAGTTTGATACGTCACACACACAAAGTTCGTTTCCCTAACATCACGGAAATGGAACAAAACAACCACAACAATCAACACCCTCCGGTGGGTGTTGTTCAAAATGCACCAGCTCCCGATCTCCGAACGATGGAGGAGCTGTGTCAACCGACAATGCACGGTAGAGGCGGTCCGATTGCCCCTCTCAATATTGAGGCTACGGATTTTGGACTTAAGCACCATATGATTCAACAAGTCCAGAATTCGTGCCAATTTCACGGTTTACCGGGTGACGATGCTAACAAGCATCTCGACAAATTTTTAACCGTCACCCAAAGTATGAAACAACATGAGGTCTCCGATGACGCCCTTCGTCTTTCTCTCTTCCCCTATTCTTTGACGCATCATGCTACCGCTTGGTTTGATCGTCTTCCCAAGAACTCGATTCATACCTTCGAAGAGATGGTATCGAAGTTCTTGGCGAAATATTTTCCACCATCGATGGTGACGAAACTTCGAAACGATATTAGCAATTTCCGTCAGCTTCCCGACGAATCTTTATTCGAAGCTTGGGAACGTTATAAGCTTGCTATTGATCGGTGTCCAAACCATAACATGCTTCTTGTTACGATAATTGATACGTTTTACAATGGTTTGACTTTGCGACATCGGGACACGATCAATGCAGCTGCGGGTGGAACTTTTATGAAACGACGTCCTGAAGATTGCTACGAACTTATTGAGAACATGACTGCTCATTACAATTATTGGGATTCCTCTGCCGAGAGGAATGAGTCAAGAACAAACGTTGCTCACAATTCTTCTACGTCTAATTCTGAAATAGCCGCAATTACTAAGAAACTCGATGATTTGTCGACTGCTGTTTTACGAATGCACCAAACGTCTCAGAATCAAAATCAAGTAAAAAACCATCAAGTTAACATGATCAACAATGTTTGTGAGACTTGTGGTGGTCCTCATTCGTATTTTGAGTGCCCAGCCACCGGTGGCTACACTCACGAGAATGTGTATGCTACTTCGGGAACCTACAACATGGGCGGTAACGGATACCAACCACAGGGTGACCGAAATCTTCTTAGCTACCGTTCGAACCATTATGTTGGACCACCCGGTTTTAATCAACCGTCTCAAGTTAATCAAGTCAATCAAGTTAATCAAAATGTGCAAAACCGAAATCATCAATTCAATCACAATGTTAATCAAAATCGGATGAACAACGGTTTTCAGAATCAAAACAATGGTTTTCAAAATCAAAATCGGGGAAATTATAATCAAGGCCCGAATCAAGGGAATTTTCATGGAAATTTTCAAAATGTTAATCATGGGAATTATAATCATGGAAATCAGAATTTTCAGAATCAAGGTTTCAATAACAACAATCGGGGTCAAAATTTTCAAAGTCCAGTTGTAAATCAGTCTTCTTCAGATGAATTACTTAAGCAGTTTATGAAAAGTCAAGAGGAAATGAATAAAATGTTAATCAATCAAATGGCCGAATTGAAGAAGTCTTTAAATGATCGACCCTCGGGCTCGGGTACTCTTCCAAGCAACACGATCGCAAACCCGAGGGGCGATGCTAAGGCGATCACGACTAGGAGTGGTATTGTTATCGATGGACCAAAGGTTCCGACTACCCCTTCTTCTTCTTCGTCTCCCAAGGTAGTCGTCTGTGAAACCGAGGCGACAACGGATACGGGAATTCCTAGTAATAATGGAAGGACCGAGAACATCCAACCTCCGGTGGTCCCAACGTCTAAAGGAAAAGATAAAGTTGTTAATGAAACTGAAAGTCCCGTGAAAGTTAATTTGCCTTATCCGTCACGCTTAAACGAACAAACGCACCGTGAGAGAGATAAAATTCAGATGGAAAAGTTTTACCAAGTTTTTCAAGAGCTACATTTTGACATAACTCTCGCGGATGCTATACTTTTAATGCCTAAATTTGCTTCAATGCTAAAAGGTCTTTTGAATAATAAGGAGAAATTATTTGAAAAATCTCGCACCCAGAAGAATGAGAATTGTTCGGCAGTTATCCTCAAAAAGCTTCCCGAAAAGCTTGAAGACCCCGGTCGATTTCTCATTCCGTGTAATTTTCCTGGGATGGTTCAATGCTTCGCCTTGGCCGATCTTGGCGCTAGCATTAACCTAATGCCGTTATCAATTTGGAAGAAGTTGTCTTTACCCAATTTAACTCCGACTTGTATGACCCTCGAGCTAGCCGACCGATCTACTTCCCGCCCGATGGGAATAGCCGAGGATGTCTTTGTTAATGTGGGAAAATTCCATTTCCCTGCCGATTTTGTCGTTGTTGATTTTGATGCTGATCCGCGGGTACCTCTCATTCTCGGAAGAGGTTTCCTAAGGACTGGCCGTGCTTTGATTGATGTTTTCGATGAAGAAATTACCTTACGCGTTGGTACCAAAGCCGTAACTTTTAACTTGGAACAAACCGCGAGGTACTCCTCCGAGTTTGACAAATATTCCGTTAACCGAATCGACGTTATCGATGAAGTTACGGAGGAGTACGCTCAAGAGTTACTTGGTTTTACCGAACATGCTTCGAGTGGCAATCCCACTCATTCTTCTGAACCGATAATTTCCGATCCTTCCCCTTCCCTTACTCCGTTTGAGGGAAGTGATTTCATTTTGGAAGAGATCGAGGCCTTTCTTGCTAATGATTCGATTTCACCGGAAATTGATCATTCCGATTGTGACCCGGAGGGGGATGTACTTTTGATTGAGAAATTGTTAAATGAAGATCCCAACCCGTCCCTCCCTCCGCTTGATCTTAAAATGGCCGACGTTAAAGAAGTTAAGCCGTCTACTGAGAATCCTCCGGAGCCCGAGCTCAAGGATTTACCTCCTCATCTCGAATACGCATTTTTGGAAGG
The DNA here is from genome assembly GCA_030686995.1 of Artemisia argyi. NCBI lineage: Eukaryota > Viridiplantae > Streptophyta > Magnoliopsida > Asterales > Asteraceae > Artemisia > Artemisia argyi. The sequence goes on along the minus strand of CM060682.1, from coordinate 16,419,036 downwards.
AACCGACAAACTTCCCGTCATAATTTCTAAGGATCTTAAAGATGAGGAGAAGAAACGTCTCTTAGATGTGCTCAGGAAGCATAAGAGTGCCATCGCTTGGCAAATTTCTGATATTAAGGGTATCGACCCTCGTTTTTGCACGCATAAGATATTACTTGAAGACAATTTCAAACCGTCCGTTCAGCAACAACGACGGGTTAACCCGAAAATTCATGAGGTTATCAAAAAGGAAGTTATCAAACTCCTCGATGCCGGAATGATTTATCCAATCTCGGATAGCTCTTGGGTTAGCCCGGTCCACTGCGTACCGAAGAAAGGTGGAATGACCGTCGTTACAAATGAAGATAATGAATTGATTCCGACACGTCTTGTTACCGGATGGAGAGTTTGTATTGATTATCGTAAATTGAATGATGCGACTCGTAAGGACCATTTCCCACTTCCATTTATGGATCAAATGCTAGAACGCCTAGCGGGAAATGAGTTCTATTGTTTTCTTGATGGATTTTCCGGCTATTTTCAAATACCTATTGACCCTCCGGACCAGGAAAAGACAACCTTTACTTGCCCTTATGGAACGTTTGCCTATCGTCGTATGCCTTTTGGCTTATGCAATGCTCCAGGCACGTTCCAAAGGTGTATGATGTCGATATTCTCGGATATGATCGAGAAAACCATGGAAGTTTTCATGGATGATTTCTCGGTTTATGGAGATTCTTTTACTTCGTGCCTCTCCCATTTAGAAAATATGCTGAAACGGTGTGAAGACACCAACTTGGTTCTAAATTGGGAAAAATGCCATTTCATGGTTAAAGAGGGCATTGTCCTCGGCCACAAGATTTCGAAATCTGGGATTGAGGTCGATAGAGCTAAAGTCGACGTTATTGCAAAATTACCTCATCCCACGACCGTTAAAGGAATTAGAAGTTTTTTAGGTCATGCCGGCTTTTACCGACATTTCATTCAAGACTTTTCTAAGATAGCCCGGCCTCTGACACACTTGCTAGAAAAAGATGCTCCGTTTATCTTCTCAAATGAATGCATCGAAGCATTTAATGTTCTTAAAAAGAAGTTAACGGAGGCTCCCGTCTTAATTGCCCCCGACTGGGACTTGCCCTTCGAGCTAATGTGTGATGCTAGCGATTATGCCATTGGTGCAGTCCTGGGGCAACGCAAGTCTAAGCATTTTCAGCCGATACACTATGCCAGTAAAACAATGACCGACGCTCAATACCATTATACGACTACTGAGAAAGAAATGTTAGCCGTCATTTACGCTTTTGAAAAGTTTCGATCTTACTTGCTTTTGAAGAAATGCATAGTGTACACGGATCATTCGGCTCTTAAGTACCTTATGGCAAAGCAAGACGCTAAGCCACGCTTGATGCGGTGGGTTCTCCTCCTTCAAGAATTCAAAGTTGAAATTCGAGATAAAAAGGGAGCTGAGAACCTTGCTGCTGATCACCTATCACGTTTAGAAAATCCCCACCAAAGTGTTTTCGAGAACAAGGAGATTAACGAAGCTTTTCCTCTCGAGACACTTGGGAGTTTATCACATAGTGATTCTAGTACCCCATGGTTCGCCGACTTTGCGAATTACCATGCGGGGAATTTTATCCGGAAAGGGATGTCGTTCCAGCAGAAGAAAAAATTCTTCAAAGATGTTAAGCATTATTTCTGGGACGATCCCTATTTGTTTAAGATTTGTGCGGATCAAGTGATCCGGCGGTGCGTTCACGGCAAGGAAGCCGCTGACATTCTTATGGCATGCCACAATGGACCCACGGGGGGACATCATGGTGCCAACTTCACTGCTAAAAAAGTTTTTGATTCCGGCTTCTACTGGCCGACGATTTACCGGGATGCTCATGAGTTGGTTAAATCATGTGATTCTTGCCAGCGTCAAGGAAAAATTACTCAGAAGGACGAGATGCCTCAAAATGCCATCCAAGTCTGTGAAATTTTTGACGTCTGGGGTATCGATTTCATGGGTCCATTCCCGTCTTCTCGTGGTAACAAATATATACTCTTGGCCGTCGACTACTTGTCTAAATGGGTCGAAGCGAAGGCGCTACCCACCAATGACGCCCGAGTCGTAGTGAAATTTCTTAAAAGTCTCTTCGCCCGATTTGGTACACCTCGTGCTATCATAAGCGATCGTGGGACCCATTTCTGTAACGACCAATTCGCTAAAGTTATGCTCAAATATGGTGTCACACATCGTCTTTCTACGGCATATCATCCACAGACGAGTGGTCAAGTTGAGGTCTCCAATCGCAGCTTGAAACGTATTTTAGAAAGGACCGTAGGTGAACATCGTGCTTCATGGGCCGATAAGTTAGATGATGCACTTTGGGCCTTCCGTACAGCTTACAAAACACCCATTGGGTGCACCCCTTACAAGCTGGTTTACGGGAAGGCCTGCCATTTGCCCTTTGAACTTGAGCACAAGGCCTACTGGGCCTTGAAACATGCTAATTTTGACCTTCAAACCGCGGGTGATCACCGAAAAGTTCAATTGAATGAATTAGTCGAGCTTCGTGATCAGGCCTATGAGAATTCTTTGATCTACAAAGAGAAGACAAAGAGGATTCACGATGCTAAAATTAAAGATCGCGTCTTCAATGTTGGTGACCGAGTCCTTCTTTTCAATTCTCGATTAAAGATTTTCTCGGGAAAGTTAAAAACCCGTTGGTCTGGACCATTCACCATTACCCAAGTATTTCCTTATGGGACCGTTGAACTTGCTCAACCTAATGGTCCCAATTTTAAGGTGAATGGTCATCGTGTTAAACATTACTTTGGAGGGGACATACCACCCATGGTTGTCCCGGATCTCCAGACTTTCCCCAAGGACGATTAAATTCGGGGATCGAGTCAAGCTCATGTGACTCGGTGAACAAAAACAAGCGCTTCGTGGGAGGCACCCCATGCTTATCCATTTTTCATTTTCTCTATTTTTCTATTAACGTGACGTGAGGGGGGCGACCCTTTCCAAACTTGTGTTTTGTGGTTGTTGTTGTTTATGTCCAGGAATTTCCCCGAAGTTTGAGGACTCTCGTGCTCGTGGTTTGTAGTTCTCTCCACTCGAGTCTCATCCTTCGCTGCTCTTTCGGAAATTCACCATATCCAAAATCTTATCGACTAACGTTTATCTTTTGGCATACTTAATAAACGGCCTTAGATTTTACGTAGGATTACCCGTCCCTTAAAACATTGAGGACAATGTTTCACTTTAGTCTGGGGAGGGGGGGTGAATCTTCGATTCGATTTGACCTGTACCATCGTCTGAGCTGTTAACTTACGCAACTCCGTTTTCCACCAAAAATTTTAATTTTTGTCACCTCTTTATATAATATATATATATATATATATATATATATATATATATATATATATATATATATATATATATATATATTTATATATGATATGAATAATAAGTTTTGACACCTTGTTTTGACTTTCCTACCGGCGAGAGTAGAAATAAATGTTCCGACTTGACCGAGCGTGTTGAGCCCTAGCTTGTTTCCCTTAACCAAAATAATCAAAAGATTATGGCTAAGCATCCGCGGATCTCATTATTTGGGATTTTAAATTTGCGGAGATCGAGGAATGATAGAGTTTATTTAGAAGTTTCGTGCTATACACGGATCGCATTACTGGGATTTAAAAAACCCACGAGAGGTACTTGTGGCCTCCTTGTTTCCACCAGCTTGCACACCAATATATAAAATAGATGTCTAGGATTAATTAAGGGTATACGGTTTGGGCAATACTTAGTTTTTTCTCGTTCCCAACAAAATCTCTGCATATGGGGGTTTGGTACACATTGAGGTACTGCCAGTGTTACGGTGAAATAGACTATTGCATCTTGCCGGTTCGCAGCCGATGTTGTGATCTTAGTAAAGGCCGTAGGACTCGGGGTTTGGCATATAGTTATGAATATCGATAATAATAGTCCAAAGCCAAAATAAAAAGGCAGAGGAATCCAAAGCTATAAAAAAGCAGCGGATAGAAATCCAAAGTCATAATAAAGCTCTTACATCTTGGCGGCTCATAAACCGTTGACTGTAAAAGAATAAAGGACTAAGGACAAAAGTATTATTAAAGTGCTTATGATTATGCAAAAATGCCAAGCTTCGACTCCGGGGGTTTCCCTAATAAAAAGCTTCCGTTTCGGGTATCAAACATGGTATGTCTCGGTCGTAAATAAAAAGGGAGCCTCCACAAATCGTGTTAAATCAGAGACCTTCATGTGGACCCGATTTCTGTATGCAGGGATTTTCGAGGGAAAGTTTGGAAACTACTTAGCGTTCAAATTTTGTGCTCTTATCGGACTAACAAATATCGAAACGAGAAAATATGAAGCAATTCATTTCTCACAAATTAAAATCTTTAGATACAACTAAGGACCTGGGGACAAGAGGTAATACACAAGTAACTTTTGTGGGCAGTGTTAGCATCTAACTTCTGATAAACAATGATTTCGATTTTACGCTTAGTTTGGGAGCTTGTGAAAAATCAAGGATGACGATTTTTATCCGTATGGTCTCTTCTCTGTGAGAAGTGTTTCTACTCGTAGACCCTGAAAGTTATCAACAGATAAGAATTGATAATGAAAGTCAAAGCAAACCGTCACTTATATAAAAATGAAAAAGTACAAAAATAGTAGTTGTAGTTGTTATTTATGAAAATCGGAAAACGGAGCGTTTTTGAGAATAAATGATTTTACTATCTCTCTTGAACATCATTGCTACTTTACAACGTCAGTAAAGAGAGGTTTTAAAATTATTTATCTCTTAAGCGTGAGGTGATGACATTGCGTGAGGGCACGGCAATACCTTAGTCTGGGGGATTTTGATGAGTGCTTATTCACTCATCCTTTTTAGACTTTATTTCAGACCAAAAGCACCAAATACTAACCAAAAATGCCAAGAGATTGCATGTTTTTGTATTTGTGTATGTGCAGGTACGGATATGAGAAAAATGGACAAAAACACAGCAAAACCGACAAAAACGAGCACGAGAATGGAAAGTGTCAAAAGCCGGAGCCGGGGAAGTCAAATGGTCAAAGTCCAAGCTTAAAAAGTCAAAGTCAACCTCAGAGATTCGTCAAAGTTACATATTTGATCCCTGGTCAAAGTTTGAAGAATTGGCGATTTTAGTCCCTGCAATTTCTAGAAATTACATAAATGGCCCCTCAAAGATAATTTGAAGAAAAATCATCAAGTGGTCCTTCATGAATCTAAGAATGGCAACAAATACCCTTGGGAAGTACTTTGGATAAATTACAGAAATGGTCCCTGATTTTTAGATTGGTACACTTTTGGTCCTTGAATAATTTACTAATCCTAAACTACACTACACAACCGGATCCACAACTATTCCTAGCCCAGTTCAACTCAACACCAGCCCATACCACAACTAAAGCCCATCTCCTTTATTTGTTTTTACCCGGTCCAGTTATACACCCCAGTCAAATAAACTCGGTCAACGCACACAATAAATAAACTAAACAAAAAATCCCACTTTTACCCGCCCAACTCTTTTCCCCCAATTTCCCCCACAACCCAGATTTTCACTATTACATGAACCCTAGTTTTACCCCCCTCCAAATTACCCCTTGTCAGTTATAATTACCCAATGATTATTGCTTCTAGAACCTGACAAGAGAAGGATACGTGGTCCAATAGCCGCACACACGCAGGATAGGTCATGTCACCCACGCAATCCAAGGGTTGATAATGATTGGAATCATCTGGATTTAATCAAACGGCTAAGGAGGGCTCAGAGAAAGCACATATCACCTGGATCGATGACCTGGCATTTCATCCTCAGAGGCTATATATACTCACCCCCTCACATCATTTAGGGCTGTTAGCTTAGGAGTAGGATTAGGTCCAATTTAGTTGTAGTTTAATATTTTCAGCTGTAGCTTATTGTATTTCTATTTCAAGCTTTGTACTCTAATTTCATTTTTTAATATAATTCAAGTTTTCCATTAATTCCTTTGCAATTTTATTTTCCAATTTATAGTTGCTTTAAATTTATTCTCAGATTTCATTAAGCTTATTTTAGTTTAAAATAATAGTTTGTGTTTAGTTCCAAACTTCCAATTCTGTTTCAAAAACTGTTTTGTCACTTGTGGTCAACAGCTTATTGATCAATAAGCTTCAGCTTATTAAGGAGAATAGACAGCCAATAGGAGCTTTTGGCCTGGCATAGAGACAGGCTGTGAGGGAATCACCTCTCTGTTTAGCTGAGAGGTGGATAGTAAGTCTTGTTCGCATCCTTTCTAGCTTAAACTTTTCTAGCATAAATCTGTTCTATGGTAACTGTTTCATTTAGTTCTTAGTATTTAGTTATTACTTATTTTTGTTATGTCATCATTATTAGTTTGGATTGTTTAGTATTTTGTTTGTGGTTTCATCTCTATTTTACTATCTGTCTTTTATTTTGAGTTGCATTGCTGTGGTATTTTGAGATCCGTGTGTCGGTGTTTCTGATTCATATTAGCTTGTTGATTCATATTCTGAGTTTGATTGGTGTTTAGATTCATTGGATGCTAAGTAATGCTGTTTTAGAGTTTATATTAGGCTTAGGTTTAAATACTGCCTAATTAGTTTACAAGTTCATTCCTACGGTTCATTCATAGTATAGATTGCATTATTGTATTACTGTGGTTTTTTGTGACATCTTAAGTGATCAACTGGCGTTAAATACAGTTAGGTAAGTTAGGTTTATCATTAGTTTAGGCATTTGAGTTCCACATCTGTTAGTCATAATGTATACTGCTCAGATTAGGGGTGTTTGGATTTAGTAGTCTGGCTGAATTAATCTGTGTTTCAGAAGTTGGTAAGGGTTTAGATTAGTCACTTTGGTCACAGTAAGTCTTGGTTAAATATAATTGAGTAGGTTGTTTCAACGAAAGTCAAGTTTACCTTCATTGTTCTTCCCTGCCCATACATTTGAGGATCTGATTTTGCATGTTAGTTGGTTAACTGTATTACAAGTCTGCTGATTAGGATTTATTGCTTAGCCATGTTTATTATACATCTAGGGAAAATTATGAATCATAAAAATTGAATTCAGTCAAACTGTTGGTGCGTTTAAATAGTTAAAACATACAGCCTGCATGCTCAACACCAGCTGATCTAGGGTACTTCTTCAGTTCCATTTAGGTTTCAAATTTGGTTCTAATTGGTTTTTTAGATTCTCAGTAAGTCAGTAGATGTTTTGCCTTCTTTAGGTTTGATTTTATAGCTTATTTGAGCATTGAAACTTAAGCTGCTAATAGGGTGTTTGAGCTGAGTAGCTGAGCCTGCTATTGTATTTTTCAATTCATAAGCTGAGCTTTTTCATTCTTTTCAATTCATTTCACTGTTTGGGACCTCAGCTTATTCTGTTTTAGCTTTCTGCTTATTCTCATTATTAAGCTTATTTGAACTGTTGTGCTCATTGCTCTTTCATAAATGGCTTATTCATAACTGTTTGCTCATTGCCTGTGTTTCTGAGTACTTCTTAGTTTAAAATTTGTTCATTTAAGCTTTTTAGAGTTCAAAAATACATTGGTAAAAGTCTTGAGTCAATTTGGTCAAAGTGCTTATCAAATAAGCACTCCCAATAAGCAGTTTCAAACTTTTAAGCACTTTTCCAGGTTATTTTCTTTTCAAATTTTTTTCTTAAGTTCATTTTATTATTTTAGATTTTCTGTAATTTTTTTAAATTTTTCCGAGTCCATTTGCTATTTTTTCTATTTTATTTTCATTTTTAATCATTTTTATATACTTTTTAATTACCAAAAATTCCAAAAAAAATCTGAAAAACTCCAGAAAAATCCAAAAAAAAAATATTAGAAAATTATTTTCATTTATTTTAGAATTCTAGAAATTTATTTTGTATTTTTCTCATTTAATTTGAATTTCTTTTGAATTTTTAATTAGATTTAATACTTTTTAATTTCCAAAAATTACATAAAAAAGCCAAAAAAATTAGTTTTTAATTTTAAAATTTCTTTTTAGTTATTTTATAATTTTAAAAATTTAATTTTTATTTTTCTCACTTTATTTTCATTTTCTTTTAATTTTTAATTAGTTAAATTAGTTTTTAATTAGTAATAAATACATAAAAAGTCAAAAAAATATTTTTCTTTTTCTCAAAATTTTCTTTTATCATTTTTGATTTTTAGAAATTATTTCAAGTCCGTAGGAGTCGCGTAGCTTAAAAGTCGCGTTTTATTTTGCGCGTTGACGTTTATTTCACGTTTTAATTTACGGTTTTCGATTCTACGTTACGTTTTTGGTTTGTTTAGTTGAATTACGTGCTTAATTGATTATTTGTGCTTCATTTACTATTTCATTAGTGTAATCTCATTAAAACCACTTTTTACCACTTTCACGACACGTTTCACGAATCGGGAATTCGAAATTCCATTCACACCTTCGCACGGACTACGACCTCGGGTTATCCGTATTTCTTTGCGGATCTCTTGAGCTTATATCTATACTATAATATTGATATTGTGTTTTTCAAACAATCAATGTACCATAAAGTAGGGTCTCCTCTTGTGAAGGGTAAATGGCTTGGGTGGATGGTGTATGATAGATGGAATAGAGAGGAATGAAAGATGATCCTTCTTGGTCCATCCAATACATCATCATAGGAGGAATGGTCGGTCTTCCCTCAAGGTGTGTGTTCCTAATTGACTGAAGCCATTCTTAGAGATGGAAATGTAAGTCAATTGGCAGAGCCCTTGATTGGATGGGTAATGGGTGCCTAGTGATGCCACCCTCCATTCTACTTAGTCTACTGTGGTGGCAGGTTGAGTGGATTTGTGGAATGGAGTGGTGGAAATGTAGCTAGATGGTAGGTGCATTTATTAAGGTGAATGTTTGTTTTGAATTGAGTGATTCTGAAGATAAAGATCCTGTGGTTTTTCTTGGTCTTCTGGTTTTGGATGTCATCAGATTTTAGCATCATTAGATATGTTCTTAGCTTCATCAGACATCGGATGTCTTAGAATAGATAGTTCTTTGTATTTTGTTGATGTATCTGATTTGGGAAATGCCCAATATCAGCTTTATGGTTATTTTCATGATGTAAATTTTGGTTAAGTAATATATAATTCACCTTTGCACCAAAAAAAAAATAAATTATGAGAATAGATGAGTGGCAGAGCATTAATTTGTAGCTTATTAAGCTAAACATATTATAAAAACCTTAGAGGGTGTTTTTTATATCTTATTTTCGGGCTTATGAGCTTATTTTTCATAGACACTTTTTTCCCACTTATTTGCAATTATAAGTCACAATAAGCTCATAAGTTGCCAAAAAAGCTTAAAAATGGGCTTATAAAAAGTTAAGCCGTACAAATTAAGCTTTCAAACCAAAAAAAAAATAAAAAAATAAAAAAAAAATAAAAAAATAAAAAAAAAGCTAAAACAAACACTCCATTAATATTCTTTTGCTATTTATTGCTTCAATACTTTACATTAACTCTATAAACAAACTGAAACATACAGGAAATCGACATTGAAACTAATAGCCCGAGCTAAACAGATCTTGTTTGTCTAGTTGTACTACAAGTATATTAGCCTTGTATAGAGTATACAAGACCGCTGCAACAGTTAATGATCCTGCTCCAGCTCCCATTCCATAGAAAAAGGTCTGCCAATCATTCCCATCACTAGATGCGTCAGAACTTGGCAAAGATGATGGCACAGGTACAGCTGAACTAATGCAAATTTGCTTCAATGCGAAACCACATAATCTTTTGTTTCCTAAATAGAAATTTGCGTCAAATGTATTAAATTAATTGGTTGCCTGCTGGGATCCTTCCTTCAAGTTGATTGTATGAAAAATTAATGACCGAAAGAAATCGAATTGAGCTGCAAAGGAGTAATTTCAGTTTCTGCGGAGTAATACAGAAATCCTCAAGTTGATTGTATGAAAAATTACTTGTTTCCAATAGATTATGAAATTTGAAACCTTAGCAGCTTTTAGTGCAGAAACGGAAACACTTATCTCCCTTTCTAGAAATGGCTCTATAATTATTACTTGTTTTCTAATCGTTTACTAAACAAAAAAGGTGAAATGTTTTTTCCATGTGCATGCACTATCATACTTTTGGATTGCAACAGGAATTTCATGCACTATGACATTTGAATTTCAGAAATTTTAAATATGACAATTTAACAACAAATTTACTGCCAGTAAAGTTTTTTTTTTTTTTTTTTTTTTTTTTTTTTTCTTTTTCTTTTTTTTTTTGGCTTAGTCTTATATATTATTACTTGTTTCCTAATCATTTACTAACAACAAAAAAGATGAACAGAAAATTGATATAATAAAGTATAGCGGCAAATTAGAGGGAGTTTGGCTAAGTTTTTCTAAAGAGGTTAATAGCTTTTCTTATTTTGGAGAAGCTTATTTGCAAGGCTAATAAGCTGTAATAATTTGTCAAGACGACGAAGCTAGGATTCTTCACTCGGGTGGGCCAATACAAAAATAGAAGTTCAAGAAAATAAATACATTAATCGTGAAACCTTATTACTGACATGTTGTAATATAAGAGTATAAGGGTGGTGGGAGTACCTGCGGGGAAGCACGGTGAGGGGTGGAACCCCGTACGGGAACACCGCCGCCTCTCGGTGTACCCCGCACGGGGAGGTGTTTTGGGTGACCACAAACCGCACGGGAAGGCAAAAAATTTGAACGTTGGAAGCAAAATGTGACCGTTTGGGAGGACTGTTGGGGGTGCTAACGTTTTTTTTTTTTTTTTTTAAATTGTATATAAAGTAGCAGCGAGGGATGGTAGTGACACAGTAGCAGCGAGGGAGGGAAGAAGAAAAGAAAACACAGTAGCAGCGAGGGAGGGAAGAAGAAAAGAAAACAAGGTGGTGTGTCATGGAGGTGTTTGGGTTTTGTGGTGATGGTAGTGACACAGTAGCAGCTAGGGAAGATGAAAAGAAAACAAAATGGTTTTGGTTTTAAAAAGAATTTAAAAAAGAAAAAGAAAAAAAAAAGTGAGTGAAGGGTGAGTGAAGTGGCGCCTCCAAAAAAGAAGTGAGCGAAGGGTGAGTGATGAAAAAAGTGAAGAATGATGTGGTGCAAGGGGATTGGTTGAGAGTGAGTGAAGGAAATGGGAGTGAGTGGTGTACTCCTGCTACCCTAATAACCATTGATTTTTATAAATTATGCTTCTTAGTCAATATAACTTGTTCATAATGTTAAGAATTATTGAACTATAACTTTTTTATACACAACAAGTCAAAAATAGTGATATAATGTTATACAATTTTACATACGTGAAACCAATTAACATATCCATTATTAAAGAAAGAATTTTGTTAACCCAACCCTATAGGTTTTGGTTAAGCCTTAACATTCTTGTAAAAAGAGCATTTAGTGAACTCATTACTTCCAAATTTATATATAGTTAATGATTATAATCATAAAAGGTGATGTTGAACATGAAATGTTTGATGATAATTAATTGTTGATTTTTTAATTAAAGCAAGCTTAACCAAAGGCGGAGCCACATGGTGTGTAGTGGGGGAGATGCCCTCGACAAAGCTCTCGCATAGGCATAGATTATGTAAGAAAAAATATCAAATTTGTAGAAAAAAAGTTGAATGCCCTCAGCAAAACTATCTAAGTGCCCTCTACACTTTTGAGGACAAACAATGAAAGAGTTAAAATGAGATGAAGTGTTTTCCACAGTTTTATAGATCGGAAAAAATGAAGAATGGAGCCACAGGGAGTGGTGGAAATTGGGATGTTGAGGATGGGGAAGTGGGATACCCAACAGTTTGTAAATAATATATTAAATTAATTAATAAAATATACATATTACTCGTAATAACCAACATTAAACTCTATGCCTGAGTGTAACATATTATTGACAGTATGATGGTAAACAACGTATATAGCTAAGAGATTGTATTTTTTTTAATAATTACAACAACCAGTGTCCGGTCTTTCACGGAAGAAGCAAGCACATTCACACTCGATATCACTTCATTCGTGAGTGTTAGCATTAAAAAATATGTATTTAGAAGTGATGGTCATTCTCATACATGTAACTTTGTAATGTGTCGTAGATTACAAATAGAATAGTCAATGGGCTTATGGTTTGGACTAATCTAATAGGTTATAAGTTATGTATTACAACTAGTCCATACTAAATGTAAAAGTCCAATCCATGACCAAGCCCATCCAAGCCCATTAGGGTGTTACATCTCTTACTATATAAACACCTCAAATGAGTCATTTGAGGTGTGTGCTTGTGTGTGTATTGTGTGTGTTTTTAATAAAAGTTCTCTTCATCTTATTACTCTTTTTCTCTCATATTAACGCCACACATATTGCATCAAGTCACCATCTTTCCTTCATCTAGTTCTTGTATTGGTATTAAAGTTGATATATCTAAGGTCCTACAAGTGGTATCAATCGCCTAACAATGATTTAGGAGTGTTTTTTATCAAGTTTTTTGTTAAAAAGTTACACTTTTCATTCATTTTGTGTACTTTTTCTTCAAAAAGTTTTGATCTTTAAGTGTTTCTAGTGTTAAAGTTGTTGTTTTTATTGAAGTTTTAGTGATTCTAAGTGTTTTGGGAAAGATTTGATCATTAGAAACAAGTGAAAAAGGAGTTTTTGGGTGAAAAAATCGTATTTTTGAAGTTTTCTGGTCATCCTACGCGTAAGTTGGGTGAATAGTACGATTTCACAGCTGTCTACAGTACTTTCTACGCGTAAGTTGTGGTCAAAACCCTTTTCTTACGCGTAACTCCGGTCAAAACCCTGTTTTTACGCGTTAGTTGGAGATCCTACGCTTAAGTTCCTACGCATAAGTTCTACGCGTAAGATTCTACGCGTAAGTTTTTCTACGCATAAGTTTTTCTACGCATAAGTTTTCTTCAACGATCAGAGATTACTCAGTACTTCCCTGACTTGGATAAGTTTGTGGAATACTTCGACACGGGATATCTTTCAAGCTTGGATAAGTTTGAGAGATCAAATTGGTTGAAAAAACCTTACGCGTAACATTCTTACGCATAAACTCTAAGTTTACGCGTAAAATCAAAGTCTACGCATAAACAATATTGTTTACGCATAACTTAGATCTTACGCATAACTCAAAGGTTACGCATAACATTTTACGCGTAAGATTATTCAAGGTTTACGCGTAAAATCAAGCTTTACGCGTAAGATTTTGACTTTTTGACAACCAAACTTCAAACGGCCATAACTTTTGAACCGTAACTCCGTTTTCGACGAATCAGCTGTCAAAACGACCGCGAGACCGAGAAGAAGGACACGTTGAATTAATTTATTTATTCAACCCAAGTTTCGAGGCCTAAAAACGCTCCAGGAAGAAGTTATTGAGGTTTTAAGGTTCCAGATCAAATTTTTCACCATAAAAACTTGCATCAACTTACACTAAACACAACTCCTACTTCGTTGAAACGATCCGAGAATCAACTTTATCCATCTACACTTCATCAATGGCTACTCAGCAAGATATTCATGCAGCCGGTGCGGAAAACCGACCTCCGATGCTCGAAAAAGGTGGATATCTCCCATGGACAAGCCGCATGCTTCGTTACATCAAAACAAAGCCTGATGGTAAATTAATGATCAACTCCATTACAAATGGTCCATTCAAGCCACGACAAGTTCAAATTGAAGGTAATCCAAATGCAACACCTCCTACTCAACCATTCGTGCGTGAACAAACAGAAGCAGATTACACAGAGGAAGACAAGAAGCAGATTGCCGCTGATGATATGGCAATGCATTTAATCCAACTTGGATTACCACGGGAGATCTTTGCTGCGGTCGACAGCTGTGAAACTGCTTATGCTATGTGGGAACGTGTTAGGAGGATATATCATGGAACAGAGATTGGACAACAGGATGTTGAGAACAAACTTCTTACTGAATGGGAGAATTTCACATCCACTAAAGGTGAACAGATTGAATCTTACTACACAAGGTTTTGCACTCTGATGAATGAGTTAATCAGAAACAAGTTGACACCTCGAACAATTGCAACAAACATCAAATTCATCAATAACCTTCCAGAAGAATGGGGTCGTTATGTTACAATTGTGAATCAAACAAAGGATTTACATAAGGTGAATTATGATCAACTCTATGATTTTCTGAAACAAAACCAAGCTGAGGCTAATGAAGTAAGGAAAGAAAGATTGGCTAAGAATCATGATCCTCTTGCATTAATTGCTACTACACCAACACCGCTACCAGTGAACACACAACAATCATCATCATCTTCCACTCACAACTACATGCAACCATCATACATTCAACAACCAACACCGGTCTACCAACAACAGTTCTACCCACAGCAACAACAACACGTTGTTCCACAACAACAATACCAACAATTCCCAGAACCAGAATTCACTGAAAATGATGAAGCTACTGCTGCATTAACCCAAGCATTTGCTTTTCTGACAAAGGCATTCCATGGACGCTATTCTACACCAACTAACAACAACCAAAGGATTTCATCAAACACTCGAAACAAGCAGATTGCTCAACCGAGTTTCAATATGGGCAACGGAGGCCAAATGGTTGGAGTTTATGGGAATCAGCAAGGATATGCTACTGGAATTAATATGGGGAATCAGAATATGCTAAATGCAGGGAATCAGAATGCAGGAAATCAGTATGGTCAGTATGCAGGGAATCAGTTGGGTCAGTTTGTTGGAAATCAGAGGGGTCAGAATGTTGGTAATCAGGCAATGGGTAATCAGAATAGAAATGTTGCAGCTCCAGTAGTTGGGAATTTGGGAAATGGGAATCAGGGTAATCCGGTTAAGTGTTTCAACTGCCAGGGTGTAGGTCATTTGGCAAGGAACTGTCCTACTAAGCCGAACAAGAAAGATCTAGCATACTTGCAGAAAGCAGTGATGTTGGCACAAAAGGCAGAGGCAGGATTCCAATTGAACGCAGAGGAGAATGATTTTATGGCTCTTATGGATGACATGGAAGATAGAGAGGATATCGATGCGAACTGCATATTCATGGCGAATCTTCAGGAAGCTAAGTATGACACAGATTCTGACACACTTCCTGTTTATGACACCAATGCACCATCTGAGGTATCCAATTTCAACACATGTCACAATAATGATATATTTGATATGTCTCCTCATGAGGAACAGCATTCTGAGAAGCTAGCACCCACTTATGATACATACCTGGACACGCCAAGTAGTAGCAATACTCCTTCAGCAACTCCAGATGTGAATCATAATGGAGGCTTCGTTTCACAGCATGCTGAGAATGATGAGGAAACACGTGCTTTATTTGAATCATTATTGAATAATTGTCGGATTGAAATTGAGAATGTGAAAAAGGTCAATCGCGATGTTAAGGCCGCGAATGTTAAATTGACCACTGAGCTTGAGAGTTACAAGGAAAACGTTAAAGTTTTTGAATTTCATAACAAAAGATTGTCTGAATTAGAAACTGGTTATCAAAATTCCGTTTCAAGGGAAAAACAATTGCAACTCAAGTTTGATACACTTGATGTTAATTCTTTCAAAAAGATAAAATCTTTAAACGCGGAAATTTCTGATTTACAAAACCAACTTTCTAAACAAAAATCAGCTTATACCAATCTTGAAAAAGAAAGGGACGAGCTGAAAAAGGACTTTGCAAAGAAAGAAGACAAACTTTTGGCCGAAATTGTAGAGTCAGAACACATGATTGCTCATTTAGAAGAATTGGTGGTTAAGTCGGGTCAGTCAAGTCAAACAATGAAAATGATTTCAAATCAAACTAATCCGATTTACCATACGAAACATAAAGTGGCTCTTGGAAACAACACCCCTTGTAATCTCAAGAAAGCTCAGCAAGAACAGAATGTTTTGTATAATGGTAATATGATTTACACCAAACATGATCCTCCCGTCGTTCGGGATTCTGTGCAAACGAATCAACATGTCGAAGAGAGCATTACTAAAATGAAACAAAAGGATTTGAAACCCATTGATTACAATAAATTGAACAAACTTTCGGGAATTACTTTTGTTCCACAAAAAGAACCATCTGTGTTTTCCATAAAACGACCATTCTCAAAAATGTTTTCTAAGAAAGTAATTGTTTCCAAATCTCTTTCAAAAATGGAACAAATTTCTTCTAACAACACTTTTAATACAAGTGAGGCTAGAGAAATTTTGGATGACGTTAAAAAGAGAATTCAAGAACTTCAAAATATTGTTGCTTCTAAAACTACAATCAATATTAACAACTGGCATTCCAGTTTTCATATTGAGCAGAAAAAAGTTTTTGAAAACGAAATTACTATCCCACTGAATAACATCAGTGCGAGGGTAATCCATTTTGAACAAGCTTTCTTAAAAGAAACAACCAACTTTGTCAAGGACCACAAATCCCTGGTAAACGAAGCTAATGATACTCGTGAAAACATGAATGTTTTGGAAAACCTAAATGATTCTCTCTTCGAAGCTGTTATGACCACTGACATTATGTCCATCATTTTACAAACATATTCTGTTCAAGACGATGAACGACTAAGAGCTGAGACCTCCGCAATTGTTTCAAAATATGAAAATGCTCTTATAAAGCTTGAAAAAGAAAATGTGTCATATTTTAAACAACTTGATCGGAAAAAGGAAGAATGCAAGTATGACAAATTGTCGTATGAGCGTGCCTTAAAGAACATGAAAGAGGAAAATAATCTTTTGAGGACTCAGCTTGAAAGTCAAAAAGGAAAGGGTGAGGAAACTAAGTTTGCAAAACCATTGACTTCGGAGAAACCAAATGTTTCAAACACGGTTCAAAAACCAAAAATGTCAATTTCACGGTTTGCTCCAAAAGTCAATGAGAAAAAGGATTTGACAAAACCAGTCACTCCAACACCCTTGCCCAAGAAAAGTGAAAATGTTAAGATTGTTGATAAAGGAAAAGCGGTTGTCGAAACACCAAAAGTGATAGCACCTGGCCTTTTTAGGATTAGTCCCACTAATGCGTCTGCCTCCACTTCTAAGACAAATGCGTGCAAAAAGGATAATTCTAAAGAGTCTAGTGATGCTAAAAAGGACAACAATATAAATCCTAATGTGTGTGCCTTACCTTCTACAGGATTAGAATACACCTCTAGGAGCAGCAGACTAACGCCTAGGAGCAATACAAGGAACAATAGAGTCTCGCCTGTTTCTACGAGTAGTAGCAAGAATAAAGTTGAAGAAGTAGAAGAACAACCTAGGAATTTATCGCTTTGTAATAAGAAACATGATTCATCTGAATGTAATGTCGAAAGTACTGGTTCTAATGCATGTAATGACTCTGTTTGTTTAATATGCAAGAAATGTTTAATTAATGATGTTCATGATGAATGTGTTTCTAAGAATGTGAATGTTTCGCCTAAACAGAAGTATGTTCCAAAGGGAACTAGTGCCAGATCTAGATCTATAGAAAGATTAGTTTCACGCTTTAGGTCTACCACTAGTAGTCGAATGCCTAGGAACTACCTTAAGTTTTGTATGTGGATACCAACAGGTAGAGAGTTCACTCTTCAGAATGGCAAATTAGAAGTAACTCAAGCTAAACAAGTAGCAACTGTCTATGAGTGTGATTCTGATTTTACTCCTAACCCCACGGAACCAAATTCACAACGGTTTCCAAATACAAACTCTTCTGTTCTTGGCAGGTTATCGAAATATGTCTTTGGATCGTCGACTCGGGTTGCTCCAAGCACATGACCGGGAATTTAAAGTTGCTGATCAATTTCATCTGGAAATTCATGGGAACTGTACGCTTTGGAAATGATCATGTAGCAGCTATTCAGGGTTATGGAGATCTTCGGTTTGAGAATTTTTTAATCACTCGAGTTTACTACGTCGAAGGGTTGGGACACAACTTGTTTTCAGTCGGGCAGTTTTGTGATGCAGATTTAGAAGTTGCATTCAGAAGAAACACGGTTTTTATTAGAAATTTGGTTGGTGATGATCTCTTAACTGGTAATCGTGGTACAAACTTGTATGCTATCGACATCAACCAAATGGCTTCTACATCACCAATTTGTCTTATGACAAGGGCAACCGAAACTAAGTCCTGGCTGTGGCATAGACGTTTATCCCATCTCAATTTCGACACCATCAACAAGTTAGCCAAAGACAACATCGTCACCGGACTTCCTAAGTTCAAATACACCAAGGAACACTTATGTCCATCATGCGAACAAGGAAAAAGTAAAAGAGCATCATATAAACCCAAAACCGTACCTAGTTCGGAAGCAAGTTTACATATGTTGCACATGGACTTATGTGGCCCAATGAGAGTTGAAAGCATTAATGGGAAGAAGTATATTCTTGTTATTGTTGATGATTATTCAAGATACACTTGGGTAAAGTTTTTGAGATCAAAAGACGAAGCACCAGGCATCATCATCACCTTTCTGAAGCGTATTCAAGTTCTACTTCAAGCTCCAGTAAGGATTATAAGAACAGATAATGGCACAGAATTCACAAATCAGGAGTTAAGAACTTACCTCGAAGATGTTGGAATTACACATCAAACATCAGTTGTTAGAACTCCACAGCAGAATGGGGTAGTTGAAAGAAGAAACCGAACTCTTGTCGAAGCTGCTCGCACAATGCTGATTTTTTCTAGTGCACCACTATTCTTATGGGCTGATGCTGTAGCCACTGCTTGTTTCACTCAAAACCGATCCCTAGTACATCCAAGATTCAATAAAACCCCATATGAGCTTGTGAATAACCGGAAACCTGACATCTCTTACCTTCACGTGTTTGGCGCTTTGTGCTATCCGACGAACGACAGAGAAGATCTAGGAAAGTTGAAAGCTAAGGGTGATATTGGAATCTTCATTGGATATTCCGAAAACTCGAGGGCATTCAGGGTGTATAATAGAAGAACAAAAAGGATTATGGAGACGATGAATGTGAAGTTTGACGAGATTTCACAAATGGCTTCTGAGAGATACGCTCTAGAACCCGCGCTTAATCCGATGGCTTCTAATCAAAACGGATTAGGACCCGCACCAAACCAGCAGACTTCTGGACACATCAGTTCAGGACTCGTACCTCAAGGAGCTCAGTCAACAAACACGGATAAACCTTCAGAACAAGAACTGGAAAATTTCTTCGAGTTAATGTTTGATGAATATTATGGTGGAACTTCGACAAATGCATCTCCACAACAGTCCGCTGCACCCGTTCAAAACCATCAACCACCACCACCACCACAGGATGCATCTACTACAATCGAAGCTGAAGCACCAACTACCTCAACATCATCTACATCTACTCAAGCCACTCCAGTACTTGAAACTGATCTACCAAGAGTTGATGAGCAAAATCAAAACACAAATTTTCAAGAAGAACCAACAAATAATTCAAACAATGATGCGTTAGAAGAAGAAGAAATATTTGAAAACCCGTTTGCAACAGAATCTGCTGAATCTTCTTCAAGGTTACAAGAACCATCTAACACACATTTGTTACACCCAAGGTACCCTTCTACGTTTCAATGGACAAAAGACCATCCAATAGAACATATTATTGGTGAACCTTCAAAGCCAGTTCAGACAAGGAGACAACTTGCCACCGATCTCGAATTATGCATTTACGTTTGTTCAATCAGCCTCAAAGAACCAAAGAACATTCGGGAAGCAATGGCAGAAAACCCTTGGATTGAAGCGATGCAGGAGGAATTTCTTCAATACCTGTTACATGATAGTTGGGAACTTGTTGAACGACCACTTGATAAACGTGTTCTTGATCTCAAGTGGTTGTGGAAGAACAAACTGGATGAGGAAATGACTGTTATTCGCAACAAAGCTCGTCTCGTGGCTAAAGGTTATCCACAAGAAGAAGGGATAGATTTCGAGGAATCATTCGCGCCTGTAGCTAGACTTGAAGCAGTCCGGATTTTCTTAGCCTATGCAGCTCACAAAAACATCACAGTCTATCAGATGGACATTAAGACAGCTTTCTTGAATGGAACTCTGAAAGAAGAAGTGTATGTGAGTCAGCCAGAAGGATTCATCGACAAAGATCATCCAGACTACGTCTACAAGCTTAAGAAAGCTATTTATGGTTTAAAACAAGCTCCAAGAGCGTGGTATGACGAACTATCATCTTTCTTGCTCAAAAACAATTTCACAAAAGGAACGGTTGATGATACCTTGTTTATCAAAATATTCGAAGATGACATTTTGATCGTTCAAATTTACGTGGACGACATTATTTTTGGATCAACCAATCCTAACCATTCAAAACATTTTGAAAATCTCATGAAAAGTAAATTTGAAATGTCCATGATGGGGGAACTAAAATTCTTTCTTGGTTTACAAATACATCAATCCCCTCGTGGTATTTTTATCAATCAAGCTAAATATACAATCGAGATTTTGAAAAAACATGGAATGGAAAATTGTGATTCTGTTGGTACACCAATGGTCACTTCACCAAAAATAGGTGCTGATTTGTTTGGGAAACCTATCGATCCGAAGAAATATCGGAGCATGATCGGTTCTCTCATGTATCTAACCGCTAGTCGACCAGATATTCAATTTGCTGTATGTTTGTTAGCACGGTTTCAGGCAAAGCCTACCGAACTGCACCTCAAAGAGGTTAAACGGATCTTTCGGTACCTACGAAGCACCATTAATATGGGACTTTGGTATCCGAAGGATTCGGAGTTTAATCTAACAGCATTTTCAGATGCAGACCATGCTGGTGATCAAGTTACAGCAAAGAGTACATCAGGTGGAGCACAATTTTTGGGTGAAAAGCTTGTAAGCTGGTCGTCAAAGAAACAGGATTGTACTGCACTTTCAACCGCCGAAGCCGAGTATGTGTCTCTATCTGCGTGTTGTGCCCAAGTTCTTTGGATGCGGACACAGCTCACAGATTATGGCTTTACTTTTGACAGAATACCTATGTATTGTGACTCAAAAAGTGCCATAGCCATCTCGTGCAATCCCGTACATCACTCTAAGACGAAGCATATCAAAGTCCGCTACCATTTCATCAAAGAACATGTGGAAGAGGGTACTGTTGAATTATTTTTCGTTAAGACTGATTATCAACTCGCCGATCTATTTACTAAAGCCCTTCCAAAAGAAAGGTTTGACTATTTAGTTCGACGAATTGGCATGCGAAGTCTAACTCCTGAGGAGCTAGAACGTCTTCTCGAATCTTCTTGAAAAAGCTTTCAAAATCGCTTCGCTGTAAATATTTTTGAGAAAAAAACAAAATACAAAATTTGAAAAACCAACAAAAACAAAATACAAAAATATAAAACTTTCAAAAAATACAAAAACAATATAAAATCAAAAAATCCAAAAATATTCTTCTCACGACATGTCTCTCGTATAAATCAATATTCTGTACGTTTCTAGAAATGTCATTCAACAATGATACGGATATGTACAGATGCTTGAGCGGGAGTTCTTTAAAATGTTTTTCTAAAACATGTCGTTTCTCAAAAATTTCTTCACAATGGCTTTCGTATACTTCAGTACGAAACCCGGACCCTAACGATGACTTCTGATTATTTTCAAATCAAGGACTCGTACGTTCAATGACGAACTCTTTTTCAAAAAAGTTCGAGTCTAAACAAACGAAAAAGATTTCAAGTATAAACTCGTTTTCAAACAAAATTCTTGAGCACCTTTTCAAGATTGTTCAAAAGATTTCTCAAAATCTCTCAAAATTAGTGCTCAAGATAACTCCCTCAAAACCCTTAAGTAATTTTAAAATGTGCTATCTTTAAGGGGGAGTACGAACACAAAATGTTCCAAATTCATGCAAAATCTGTCTTTCTCTCCAAAAAGCTTTTTCTCAATCAGTTGATATCAAAAATATCACGTGAGGGGGAGAAAACATGATTAAAATGTGATCAAAGATATTTAAAGCTTGTGACTGAATCTCAAAAGAGCTAGACTCAGAATGTACCAATGAATTGACGAAGCTTAAAATGTCAGTAATCGAAAGGACTTGTCCTGGACAGGTAATAATTTCAAGCTAGTCTAACTAGTGATGTAAGCGTGTCTCGAATAGGACTTGTCTGAGTAGAATGTACCGTATCGAGATACTTTCTTTGGACTTGACCAGGACGGGTAATAATTTCAAGCTAGTCTAACTAGTGATGTAAGTGTGTCTCGAATCGGTCATGTTCACTGAAAGTGGATCAATTCAAAAAGTGCAAACTCCTCCCGCATGTGCAAATTTCTTAAAAATTACATGAGCACATGTGAAGGGGGAGTCCTTCAAAAGATATGCAAAACTCTCGAAGTGTCAACAATGTGTTTTATTATCATAAACACTTTGAGAGATTTTTTCACAAAAAGGTTTTTTGGCATGTGATCAATTATAGGATAGTCATGGTGTTATAAGGTGACTAAGGTTAGGAAAAACCGTCCTATGATCCGCCAGAGCCGGAGGGATCTACCCAAGGACAATTCCAATAGATTAGAATTAGAAGTCCTTAGGTATGATTGAAAAAAAGGAGAAAATGAGAAAGGAGAAAGAAGGGGTTGAAGAATTAAAAAGAAAAGTTATGATAAAGGGTGAAAAGAAATAGCCCTCCAAATGTTCAACCTTAGGGCAGACACCGGGTTCAACTCATATGCTACTGGTTGTTACTAAGGTGACACCGGTATTGAAGACAAAGACGTCATGGACCCAGTGACGCACTGCACTAAACCTTCTTAACCACTCAAGTTCTCTTAAAAGAGCTTGTTTCATTCTCACAGGGAACCGGTGTAATCTATCGACCTGTCTCTTAGAGATGGTTGATATTGAAGCAGGAGACCTCTCCCTAATCTCCGCATAGGAAACCAAATGTGCACTTATCGAGTCTAGAGCCCCGAGATTCATCAAAAGATCTCATAGGAACACATGATATTTCTACACTGGTTGTTCATCATTAAGGACGCCAGATGTAAACTTTAGAGTCCTACGCAGATCTTAGCAATCTGCCAGAACATTTATGAGAGGATTCACATTTGTGATTCTCAATGATTGAATGGAAATTCCTGCCAGGGTCAACATCAAACAGCCCTGACAGCAGGTCACTTCGGTAATTCTTTATGGGTTACGCTTAGTGTTCGCGGTGGTTTCAAACGGTCTACAGTCGTGGAGTGATCCCCAGCGACTCACCCAGTCATTGAGCTACTAAGTAGGTCTTGTAAGCTCTCTCGAGAGTATCTGACATGGGAACGGCCTTGGTAAGGGTTAGAAGGAGTCTTCACACTATGCTGTTGACGATCTCTAATTCTTATCTGTAAGTACCGGTTGTTTTATTGTTAACTGTTTTTATGCAGGGACACTTCATCTCCATGGCGACAAATTCCACATGCTCATACATGCATCTCGAAGTCAAAAGAAAGTTCTCACAAAGATCAAAGCAAAGAAAGGTTCAAAGAAAGATTCTACGCAATGTGAAAGAATCTACAGAAGTAAAGTGACAAAGATCTATGTGAAAGAACGGGAGCTACAAATGCATGAATCACAAAGACTGAAGATGTATGAGCATGTTGGAATGGCAAACAACCACCACAGACACAGAAGTGACGAAAGGCAGACAACTCCACATCACAAAGGAACAAAGAACGATGAAAAATCAGTTATCAAAGATCACAAAGCATGAAGGAACAAAGACTAAAGACTATTCTACAACGACACACAAAGTTAAAGACAAAGAACACGGAAGACCCACTCACGTGGAGCATCATTCGAATGACCACCCCTTAGGGGGAGATTGTTAGCATTAAAAAATATGTATTTAGAAGTGATGGTCATTCTCATACATGTAACTTTGTAATGTGTCGTAGATTACAAATAGAATAGTCAATGGGCTTATGGTTTGGACTAATCTAATAGGTTATAAGTTATGTATTACAACTAGTCCATACTAAATGTAAAAGTCCAATCCATGACCAAGCCCATCCAAGCCCATTAGGGTGTTACATCTCTTACTATATAAACACCTCAAATGAGTCATTTGAGGTGTGTGCTTGTGTGTGTATTGTGTGTGTTTTTAATAAAAGTTCTCTTCATCTTATTACTCTTTTTCTCTCATATTAACGCCACACATATTGCATCAAGTCACCATCTTTCCTTCATCTAGTTCTTGTATTGGTATTAAAGTTGATATATCTAAGGTCCTACAGTGAGTGTGTGGAGAACGAGCAGGTAATAGTAGAGCATGTATCAGGTGAAGAACAAAGAGCAGATCCGTTAACGAAGGCCTTGGCGCGTATAAGGTTCAAGGAAATGAGATCGTTACTTGGAGTGCAAGAATTTCCCTCTTCGACTCAGAAATTCAGGGGGTGATTGTTGATGAATTCCTGTGTGAAGTCTGATTGTGGCTGAAAGCGTGGATCAGGTTTCTGGAATCACAGTTGGAGTGCTAGTCCAACTCATCCAAAGTTTATCATAACGTGAAGTAATCCTTGTTGATTTAGGTTAGGTTTAATACAATCCTAGTTATAGTCTAATACGTATAGGTTAGTCTATATATACCGTGAAGGGTAGGGATTCTCATTGTATCAATTGAAGTTTTTGAGTTAGATTTCTTCAATAAAGTATTTGCGTGTTACCTGGCAACTTAGATCTTTCTGTCAAACATACTTCCTGTGTTCCTGTGTGTCGTGTGTTTCATATAGCAGGTGTTGTGCAACTCTCTGATAACCACAGTGTGTTTCCGTAGATAGCATTAATTTCGAACAACATGATATCAAACTTAGCAAGCAACAAAAATGTTTGTAGACGCGAAAAAATATGTTACAATATCTTTTTTCATCGCGGCAACGTGCATATTTCAAAACCTTGTAATATTTTCATAGTTTTTTTTTTTTTTTTTTTTTTTTTTTTTTTTTTTTTTTTAATATAAATACTTTTTCTAATTGCAAACTTTTATTTTTTGGTTAATTTCTAGTTTATTATATTTTGTTGTTGAAACTTTTTTCGTTCTCAGCTTTTGTGAAGAAAAAAAAAATTGTTCCCCTCATGTCTAGTTTTTCTAGCTCCGCCACTGCTCGTAACGTTATAATTAGCAAAACCTTTAAAGATAAAGGATGTAGATGAATAATTAGCAATACTTAAGTACTTAACTGCTTAAATCTTTTTGGGTGGGCCTTGGCCAACCCAAGGTATAAGTTGGCTCCTCTGTCTGTCAAGGCACTTAGGTACCACTTTAAAGTAAATGGTCAAGTCAATAGCTAGCATTATCATGCACATGCAACTAGTATTTAGTTAGCTTCCTTGCAATTTCTGTCTTTGCTATTTGTCCACACAATAAAATGTTCACTTGAAACATGTCCTTTAAAATGTACCGAGTAGACATTTCTTTTGATCATCAAATTCCTTGGTAGTGCTTGAATTTAGTCAACTCAAGACCCACTGATTTTAGAAGTCGTCAATTAGTGACCCAATGAACCTACTTCTAACATCCCATGAAAATCATAGTCTATTTTCTACACGTCAAAACTTATAACATACCAATTTGCGTTATAAATTTGATAAAGTTTTGTTTTAATAGACTCTTAGATTCATAAGTCATAGCATTATCTGTTTGTTCAAAAACTAGTTCCTAGTGAGAAGCCTGTTAACCTTGGATTGTGATAAGACCATTAGTTGTCATTAGTGGATAACCACAAAATAATTAGTTGTACATTTATGTTGATTAGCTTGATTAGTGGGGTTACCCAATATAGGTCATGTAATATTCCTATATAAACCTTCTCATTTGTCTGATATGAATCATGGAATTATAGGTGGCAAAATAGGCGGGCCGGGCGGCCGCAGGTCAAACGAGCTAAGCGAGCACGGGTCAAACGGGCGCATGTTATATAAATCATTTTAGAAAATACTCAAAACGACGAAATAAATTCATCAAACTTAACACCTCATTTATATTTAAAAAATTAAATATATATTATATCTATAAGTTTTTCTTTAAAAATAATTATAATATTATCAAATTGAGAGAAAATATGTGCCCATTTAACTTTTAAATAGGCAATATATGCCCATTAAAAAAAATGTGCCCAAATCTTTTAAAAGTTTGCCCATTTAATTTTTTTTTTTTTTTTTTTTTTTTTTTTTTTTTTTTTTTTTTTTTTTAACAAATTGCCACCTCTTTTAAAAAAAATGTGCCCAAATCTTTTAAAAGTTTGCCCACTTAGGTTTTTTTTTTTTTTTTTTTTTTTTTTTTTTTTTTGTGCACAAATTGCCACCTCTACACGAAATCAATAAAAGCATTCTCATATCATTCAATACTCTTACAAAGCCGGCTCTGCTTTCAAGTACTCTTGATACCGTTTTGCCTAATTTTGTTTAGGGTTAATATGAGGTTGGTTTTGGGTCAATGCCAAATTGAACAGCACTTGATTTTGTTGGTGTCATTTTTGTTAACCTTAGGGACTAGTTTTGCAAGAAAATAGTTTGAGGGACTATAGGGGCATTTTTTGGAAAATCACAAGGACGACCGTGTAGTTTACTCTTTAGAAAATGAATTCAAGAGTGACTTTTATAACAATATGCATGTTTTGTTAACCTTCAAATATCGTATCTTTAACTGTTCTTAAATTGAATGAAATGCCTTAATGAATATAACAATGTAGTTGTTCTTCGTAGTTCGTACTCATCTCTGATGTAGCTGAAGCATAACATGCAAGAACATGTTAGAACTAAACTGATTACTTAAATTAGTGGCCTAGTGGTTAGACATATGATGTACTAACAAACGGTCTCACGTTTAAACCTCACTAGGTACGCATCTTCAAGGTTTCCGGGGAAGGGGTCGGAAATGGTCACTAGATACTCCGGTTAGGTCACGTACATCTTAGTCAAAGATTTGCTCTCTCCGGGTAACAAGTAAAGGTAAAACCTTATCTGTTTACCATAATAGTAATTAACATGGTGAAGTGATACTTTAAGTCTTAAACTATTGGACTTAAGAACCAGAGTTTTTAGTATGGCTTATATATATGATCTGCTATTGGATTATGGTGATGTTTCAAGAATTATGGCAGCATTAGTTTAACATAAAATTTTGAAAATAGATGAGAGGAAGAACATTAGTTGTGAAAGCTAATTGAGCAAATAGATCATAAGACCCTTCATGAGTGTTTTTTTAGCTTATTTTCGGACTTATGAGCTTTATTTGTTCGGCTCATATTTCATAGACACATTTTTTGTCTATTATGCAGTCTTAAGTCATATTTAGCTCATAAGTAATGAAAAAGCTGTAACAATGAGCCTATGGAAAATATGCCAAACGAATTAAGCTAAAACAAAGACCCAATTAATATTCTTTTGCTATATATTGCTTCAAGACCTTACATTATGACTCTGTAAACAAATTTGAAACATACAGGAAATCGACATGGACAGTAATAGCCTGGGCTAAACAGATCTCGTTTGTCTAGTTGTGCTAGAAGTATTAGCCTTGTATAGAGTATACAAGACCGCTGCAACAGTTAATGATCCTGCTCCAACTCCCATTCCGTAGAAAAAGGTCTGCCAATCATTCCCATAACCAGATGTATCAGAATTTGGCGAAGATGATGGCACGGGTACAACTGAACTAGTGCAAATTTGGTTCAATGGAAAACCACATAATCTCTTGTTCCCTAAATATGATGCCTCCGAAAATGTCTGAAACTGGGAGCCTGTTGGGATTTTTCCTTCCAATTATTTGTATGACAAATTCAAAGCAGAAAGGAACGAAAGGCTAGTGAGCACAGATGGGATTTCTCCGGTTATTCTGTTAGACGACATGTCCAATTCTTCTAACTGACTCAAAGTTCCAATAGATGGTGGGATATACCCTGTAAACTCATTATGTGATACGTTGAGAAGATGCAGGGCTTTGAGTTGGCCAATTGTTTCTGGTATTACACCTGAAAAACTGTTACTTGATATATCAATGGTTGTGAAGAGTGTCAGGATTTTGACTAACTCCAACTCCAATCCTTTGACAGTGACTGTCACAGAATCTTGATAGTACCACTCATTAGCTTGTAACACCATAAAGCTGAGTTGCTTCGTACTAGTTCTATTCTCAACAGTCATCATAGCTCCCCATTGACTGAAAAGTTCTGGTGGGACCACTCCATTAAAGTTATTGTGAGCTATGTCTAAAATACGAAGATTTGACCAGTTGTGTCTGCCTTCACCACAATGAACGGATCCATGGAACCTGTTTGATCGGAGAACAAGAACATGCAAGTTGGTATTATTGCCCAAAGAACATGGATAAGTGTCATTTATCATGTTGTTCCCAAGGTTTAACACTTGCAGCATTCTGCAATTGACAAGAGATTGCGGAATCTTCCCTTCCAAAGAGTTTCCATGCAGGTCTAGAGTGTTCAAGCTACAGGTTGTTGGAAATGTTCCATCGATTTGACCAGTCAGACCATTGTTTGCCAAGTTCAGTACCCCGAGATCATTACCAAATTCAATCAAATACCGTGGTATCCTTCCGGTTAAATGATTGTTTGACAAATCAAGAACCTCTAGGACAGTAGCATTGCATATACTGTCAGGGATCCTCCCACTGAGCAAATTGTTAGCAACCGAGAAGAAATAGGCAGAAGTGAGGTTTTCCCCTGTGCTTTCCGGGAATGGCGAGTTGAAAAGATTGTCTGAATAGTCGATGAAGGTAGCGCTTTGTGGCAGTATGGGAATCGCCCCACTAAGACAATTGGAATGCAAGTCGAGTACATTAACAAAATAAGGAAAATTGTAGGGCTCTTGGAGGGAAGTTAGGTTGTTATAAGAAAGGTTCAGATGCGACAGTCCATAATATCCATTCCCAACTTCCCATATCCAATTTGGTATTTCTCCTTGAATTTTGTTGTCTGAAAGATCAAGAATAACCAATCTTGATTGGTTTCGTAGATCAGGGAACCTTTCGAGATTGCACGAAGCCAGATACAAGAAGCGTAACTTTGGAAGGCGAGACACGATAGAGCTGTTGCTGCTTGTTATAATTGAAAACTTGTTAAATGAAAGATCAAGAGTCTTTAGGTTGCTGAGACCCTGAAAATCTTTAGTTTCAATTACACCACTCAGGTTGTTTGATGAAAGTGACAGGAATTCAAGTTGTCCAAGTTCAAAAAATGACCTGGGAATTTCACCTTTCAATTTGTTACTGCTTAAATCAAGCCATTCCAATAATGGTATAGACGAGTTTGAAAACTGTGGAAGCATACCATCAAAATTGTTGTTGGAAAGATCTATCTGTTGCAGATTTGGCAGAGAGACCAAAGATGACGGGATTTCGCCAATAAACTTGTTTGAAGACAAGTCTAGGTATGACAATTGAGTGAGGTTTTCCATGGATTTCGGCATTCCTCCGCTGAAATTACTCCATTGCAGCTCAATTCTTG
Source organism: Artemisia argyi (assembly GCA_030686995.1). NCBI lineage: Eukaryota > Viridiplantae > Streptophyta > Magnoliopsida > Asterales > Asteraceae > Artemisia > Artemisia argyi. Next base: position 16,389,614 of record CM060682.1, on the reverse strand, counting down.
ATAAATTTTTTAGACTTCCAATAGATTCTGGCATCTCACCGTAAAAGTTTGTGTCGCTGATCACTAAACTCTGAAGAGCTCCGTTCATAGGAAACTCGGGTAAAGAGCCGTTAAGTTTTCTGTTTCTTGATAAATCAAGACTCTGCAACTTTTGCAACTGGAGGACATTTTTCGGAAATGTTCCAATCAAGTTACAAGAAGCAAGATTCAATATTGTCAGATTCTTGAAATTTGCAAAGAAATCCGGAACTGGAGCACTCAGATCGTTCCAATCCAGACGAATTACCGAAAGTGATTGCAGCTTCTGAAGGGACTCATCTAAAGGGCCTAAAAGTTGACAATTTGACAAGCTTAAAACTTCCAAATTAGGCAAAGATGATGATAAACCCTGGCACCAATCGAGTTTATTTGATGACATGTTCACACTATCCATATAAAGACCCCTTATCCGTGTGAGGTTGCGAACAAGTGTGGCTAAACTTGGGTCCTCGAGTTTCAGTCCGTAGGAGACAAATGAAGATAGATCAAGAACTTCCAGCCTTGTCAGCTGTGAGAGTTCTTCAGGAATTTGACCAGAAAACCACGAATACGACAAGTTCAAATCCAATAAACTTGCAAAACCTCCAAATCTTGAAGGAATCTGTGTTAATTGGAAGAAATTTGCAGCAAGATTCAAACTTTGAAGATTAGTTAGATTGAAAAGAACACTAGAATTATCAATACCACCCACTATTGTTTCGTTGCTCAAGTCTAGACCAATAACCTGACCACTACTGCTGCAAGTAACACCTCCCCAGGTGCAACAATCTGTTGTGACATTAGTATTCCAAGAAACCAATTTTGTTGAGAGTGCAGAGTCAAAGTGGAGACTATTCTTCAGCTGGATCAAAACTGATCGCTGGTCGTGTCAACACTGACCAGAAACATCTAACAAAAACAGGAAAAAGGGTATGAAGAAAATGTAAAAACAGAGATGGGTTCTCATTGGAGTAAGAGGGAGTTTGGCTAAGTTTTTCTGAAGAGGTTAATAGCTTTTCGTATTTTGGAGAAGCTTATTTGCACGGCTAATAAGCTGTAATAACTAGTCAAGCACTTGGGTACCACATAATTTGAAGTAAATGGTCAAGTCAATAGCTAGCATTATCATGCACATTCAACTAGCATTTTGTTAGCTTCCTTGCAATTTCTTTGCTATTTGTCCACACAATAAAATGTTTACGTGAAGCCAATCAAGACCCACTGATTTAGATGTTGTTGTTGCTTAGCAAGCCAATGAACCTACTTCTAATATCTCATGAAAATGATAGTCTATATTTTACATGTCAAAAATTATTACATAGCAATTTGCATTATAAATTTGATCAGGTTTTGTTTTTACAGGCTCTTAGATTCATGAATCTTAGCATTATATATTTGTTAAAGAAAACTAGTTCCCAATAAGAAGCCGACTCTGATTTCAAGTACTTGATACCCTTTTGCCTAATTTTGTTTGGGGTTAATATGAAGTTGGTTTCAAGTCAATGCCAAATCGAACAACAGTTGACTTTGATCCAGTTGAAATACAATCTCCAGCTCAGTTCTGCACTTGCAATAATGGTCTCTTGGAACCAAGATGTCACAAATTGTTGCAGTTGGCTAGGTGTCACTTGCAGCACTTTCAATAAAACTTATGCAATTATCAAAAGGGCACACCTGAAGTGTTAGAATATGGACATTATTTTAGTAGTCGTGTGTTAGGATCGAACTTGAGATCACGGGATTGCACACAATACGTATGAAGAGAAAAAGTAATAATTATTTATAAATGTTATAATTAATTATTAAACACAAAATAAATAATAATAATTAGTATTATTGATTAATGACTAATTATTTATTAAACGAAGATTAGGAAAGTAATACTAGACAAAACATGGAAACAAGAGAAGGTTCCGGAATACCCTTGTGGGTTCCAAAACCGATCGGCCCAAGAGGTTCCCACCTCCTTTGTGCCTTGAGCTCCAAGTTTTGTGTAGTATATAAGCAAACCCAAGATGTAGTTTTTTCTCATAACTTGTACACACACATCTTGGTGTTTTCTTCTCTCCTTCTTTTCTTGTTCGATCCATAAAACAAAACCCTAAGGGTTTTCGATTTTCATAGATCTAAAAAAGGTTTTGTGTTTATTACTTGCATAAACTTTTTCTTGAATTAGTACGTGTGTACAAGAACGTGAATCAAACACACTATTGTTTGATTCTTGGATTGAATTACAAAAAGGTAAGGGGTAATTCTTATAATCCTTATAAACCCTAATTAGGGTTCATTGGTTCCGGAAGATTGCATTGATTCTTGTTCGGGCTAGAATCACTACGGTATGTTTACTATTTAAATTAATGATTAATTAATTACATGTTATTTGATCTATTATAATTGCTTCCGCTTATGCTCACTTTGATGTACTTGGTTTATTTATATGAAAGTCATGATATAATAATTCCAACATGAAGTAGCACACCGAAAGATTGAGGCTTTGTTAGCTAACCCATATCAAGAATCATACCCACAGCTTTTGTTTTTTCCAAATCTGTTAGACATACAGATTACCATCATAAAAAGCTCCAGTTGATTTAAAATGTTGAACGTACCGGTTGATTTAAAACCTTTTCTAAAACTTGTTGGATAAATATTTGTCATTGCTGAAAGCAAGTACTGCATACTTATATGCAAAACGGACAAAGGCAAGGAAAGAAAAAAGTCTTTCTCATTATCAATGCCATGGATACCAATCAGCACTTCAGCTGGTTTAAGAATTGAACCACCCTGAGATTATTCGTGTATAATAAGGTTTCCAAAGGGGCCCATATCAGTAGATGGGTATTTAGTTAGGAAAGATGAGCGGATAGGGCCAGTTGGGTGGGGCAATGGGTCAAACAGGTTTAGTGTAAACGGGTTTCGTCCAAAATTGACCAGTTCAGGACATACCAGACGTATAACTAGAACAGTAGAACTAGTGTCTGGACTAGTTCAGGACATACCAGATGTATCGCTAGAACTAGAGCTGAGCATGTGTCAAGCTTTTAAAAAACAATTCAATCTCAAACTCTATTCAAGCCATATTATACCATGTCAAACTAAGGCTAGCAGAGGGCCGGAAAAACTTCGGTCGACCTCAATATTTGACCGATATTGAATCGGTTATGCCCGTTGTGGGTGTAGGGGCAAACATCGGTCGAGTGAAAAAAAAAAAAAAAAAAAAAAAAAAAAAAAAAATCGGTCGAAATCCCGACCGACTTTACACACACACTTTTTTTTTTTTTTCTTTCTTTCTATCGGTCTAGCCCTTTGGTCACCCAGTGTGGCAACTTGGTCGTGTCTAGTCATAAGAGAGAAAGCTGATGTGACAGAGATGACATGGGTCACCACTGTGCCCAGCCTGAAAGACAAGTCAAAGTTTTATTTTAAACCCGCTCCATTTCAAAATAATTGTCCATTAAAGTGTCCACGCAATTTCAGAAGTGTGTAATAAGTACACTTTTTACTAGTTAAATGTCATTTACATCCCTACACTTGTAATGATAAATCATAGCATAATTGAGTGTCTTTTATGGCAGATTAGGAAGCTTGGTACATAATCATGGATGCGGACATTTAATTTGGGACAATGCAAAATAAAAACGTGACAAAGATGGTCAAATTTGGTGTACAATTAAATTCAAGTTCGAAACCAGCTTGTTTTATCAAAAGTAATTGTAATACATGCTTGGAGCTTTTAAATCTGTATCATGACAATCTCAAACACAGAGTTATGTATTAACTAAAAACAGCTGATTGTGTTTTCTTTGTGACGTTGTTGACTTGGTTTTGATAGGGGATTTGCTTTTCTAAAGAAATGATGTTACATAAGATATTCACTTTATCAACAAAAAAAAAGATTCATAATTACAAAAATTAAATACAATTTTCAGTGTTATCCAAACTTGACGAAGTTCATCTTCAGTTATTTCGGGATGCAGATTGCCAACATACACTAGTGTACCTACCTAGCCAGCACACACACTAGTGTACGAAGTTCATCTTCAGTTATTTCATGATACCAAGGGAGGTAAAGTAGTATATGAAGGCAATCCAAATGGTGTGGTGTGGATTGATGACATGGAAAGAATTTGGGCCATTGGATTAAAGTAGGGTGTGAGAAGTGTGTGTAATGGATGGTTGTGTTTGTGATAGCATTAAATCTGCATTTTAAAGTTTGGGTAGTTTGTGTGAATTAACTTTGGCATACCAACCCGTAATATTTTTGAGTCCAGTGTTTAAAATATCAAATGCCTATCTTTGGTAAAGACCCGTTTTGTTATATGATGCACACATTCATTCTCGATAGGTGTGTCGTATGCCAAAACGGGTGATTGAATACTTGAGAACTTAAGACAAAGTACTTTGTAGGTAGGGGTGAGCAAACGAACAAGATGGACCGAACCGACCGACAAAACCGACCGGACCGGAGCGACCACATTCGGTCCAATCTTGGTCTAGGGTCAGGGGCGGAGCCAGAAATTTTTTGTCGAGGGGGCACAATTTTATAAATTTTAGAAACTAGACTATAAATTGGTACATAAGGGGGGCAAATTATGAAAAAAGCAAAATATTTTTGAAAATTTACACTACATTTTTTTTTGCTAGGGGGGCACCTGCCCCTTGTGCCCCCCTTGTATCTCCGCCCATGTCTAGGGTTTTCTATAATTTTGGTCTCAGTCCGGTCCGGCTTAAAAACTTGACATTTAGCCTATTTGGACCGAGACCGGACCGGACCAACCACATTCGGTCGGTCCGGTCTCGGTCAAGGTTTTTTGCCGGATTCAGTCTCAGTCCTGTCCGGTTTTTCTCGGACCGGTCCGGTTTTGGACTGATGAGCAGCCTTATTTGTAGGCGCGTCGCGTATACATGAAGAAGATGATACTAAAAGAGGCACACTAGTGTATGCCGGCAATCTGCACTCCAAAATAACTGAAGATGAACTTCATCAGGCCACATATGTTCATCTAATTTATGTCCTTTGGTATACAATTTATGTTCCTCAATTATTTTGGGATGCGATTGCCAGCATACACTAGTGGTACCTCCCTTGGTCTCATCTTCTTCAAAAAATTATATCAGCAAAATATTACATAATAAAAAAAAATAGCTTATAGCTCTGAAATTGAAATTGAAATTAGGATATTGTTGTTTGTGAAGTGGTTATGAATGAGGGGAGAGAGGGTTTATATAAGGGATGGGGAATGGGTGTGATTGGTGGAAATTGTGTGGTGTGGATTGCTGACGTGGAAAGATTTTGGGGCATTGGATTAAAGTAGGATATAATGGATGGTTGGTATTGTAGCATTAAATCTTCATTTGACATCCACTTTCCAATTCCAACAATATTTTCTCCCGCCATCTAACATGTTTGGCGCCAACTTTTCCGGCCATAATTACACGCGCACATAGTATAAGGCTTACAGTTGCATCAATGAGGTTTTCGTTGATAATAACATTTCCTTAATATAACAAATTAATAATACCTCGTATACCTTTAGATTCATTTGCTTAGGTGTGCAGCTTTATGACGATGGATGAGCATCAGGTAAAAAACCCAACCAAACCAAAAAACGATTTTGTTGAAAACATGAACCAAGAACCAAACAAAAATGATCAGTTCAATTCGGTTCGATTTATATTATTTAGGTGTGTTTTTCTCGGTCTTGATTCGAACCGAAACAAAAAATCATTAATATATAAAACCAAAACCAAAATCATTAATACATAGACTGACATTTACTAGTTCACTTCAAAGTTTGTTGAAGTGACCATTGGCCTAGCTTTTAGTGATATAGGTGCCAGCTTAAAATTTATTGTAGTAGCTTGTTCTTCTTCACAACATTGTAGTAGTTAAAAAAAGTAAAGTTATAACAGTTATACAAACTTAGTTTATATAAGATCGTCACATCAAAATGTTTCAAGAAAATAATTAATATATTTCTAATGGATAGTTTATCTAAATTATCTTATCATACTTCTGGGAAACCGGTTATTTCATGAGAATTATGACAAATCTGTGGTAAGAAGCCCGAATGTAGATTAAGTAGAAGCCCAGGCCCAAGTAGACAGCCATATTTGGCCCATACATAAGACCGGTCAAGACTTGGGACTGGTTGTTGGCAGCAAATGTACAGGTTTGTGTGTGAATTCAGAAAATTAACCAAATAATAGTACCTTTTTTTTTTTTTTTTTTTTTGGCTCAGCTCATTTTGATCTACTGACATTATAGTAGCGGGAAGGAGGAGCACGCGTCAAGGGCACCAACACGCATGGTTGACCCATTACGCCCAAGCGACCATCACGTGCGGTGGTGGATTTGGTGGCGGATCCATGAATTTAAAAAGGGTGTAGCGCAAAAAAAAAAAAAAAAAAAAAAAAAAAAAAAAAAAAAAAACCCCGAAACACTAACATGTATGAACTTAATGTACGATAATACTATTTATTGCCGTTTCAAGGTTTAAGCGCTTCATCACATCTTCGTTTTTCACATTTGCAAATGCTTCTTTTCTATACTACAGATTAAAGCATCATTTAAGTAATTATTACCCATTCGATTATGTAGATTTGTCTATATAAACTTCATTGTGAAAAGACATTTTTCTATTGTTGCGGTGGACACGGGCAAAACCAAAACGAGCTTTAATATTTTATCGATCAAAGGAAAAAAAATATGTTTTTATAGTCTCACCATCTCCTTAGCAAGCTCGATGATAGTATTCAACTTGATAAATCTCTCATCTTGAATCACAGTGACACGATAGAAATCAATTTTTATGTTTGGTTTGCTATCTGTGAGTATGTGATGACAAAATATCGCGCATAATAATAATAATAATAATAATAATAATAATAATAATAATAATAATAATAATAATAAATAAATAAACTCCAATAATCTAAAAATGACCTTAAAAGACAAAAATTTGTCATGCGAAAGTAAAATAGTCGTCAATCGCGTAATTTTGCGTAAAAATTAGTGATCTTTCTTTAAAAATTAAAAAAAAAAAAAAATGTACTTTTGTTAATTAAATAAGGACAAGTCTCAAATTTTCATGGGGGTCTATTGGTCTAGCTTGACCATTTTTGGAAAACTTGTTTCTTTTACCTTATTGTGAATCAAACAAAAAAAATCTTAAGAGCATACGGTATGGTGATCATGGAGGTGAGTTATGGAATAACTTGCACTGCGTTAAGGGATGAGTTACCTTATCGTGACCTTGCGTTAAAGCCACGTTAAGGGTATAGCGCAGCGTTAAGGGGGGAGGTTTTTGGTGAGTTATGGCATAACTCAGAAAGTTATTATACCACCCCAAGTTATCTTTTAAATCAGTTTATTTATTTATTTATATATTGTTAAAAAGAAGAAAAAAGTGAGGTATAAAATGTTGAGTTAAGGTGAGTTATGATATCGTGTGTTTTTTTTAGTTAAGGTGAAATTGTTAAAGCTGATGTGACGCTGACGTGACACTGAGTTAAAGGATAACTCTGAGTTATCATACCTTGTGTTCTAACCTTTTTAGTCATTTTCTCTTAATTAAACATAGAATGCCTAAAGTAAACACATTTTTCTAAGAGTGATGTTAATGACAACACTATTTCCACAAAAGCAACCCCGTCACGTCAACACTACTTCAACTTTCTCTCTCCACAACTCCACCTCAACCACAATTAGCTAGTGGTGACCACAAAAGCAACCCCATAACTCCCACATTTACTCCCCAACCTTCAAAAAACACAAAGCAACCCCACAATTGTTTTGGTTGCATCACCAACCGAGTTTTGAAAAAAATCGTTAAGTGACGCGTTGCATTGAGGAGAGCTAGAGGAGAGGAGCGTTACTTTTGATATTGCTGATGAAAACCAACGCCGATTAACATTAGTCTAATATAATTCATTCCAAATTATCTTTTAAAAAGTGCCTAAACATGTGCCCACAAGAAAAAAAGTTTGAAGAAATTTCGTGTGAAAAAAGAAGACGACGTGAAATATGAATTAAATATTATACGAGTATTTGTATTCTCTATATATACTAATTACGTTTACACCGACCAACTTCAGGATTAAGAAATAGTTTCTCTTTGTGCCTTATAATGGGCTTATTTTGATCTGTTGGTACTCACTTCAGTTGGGCTGTTGACTTTGCATTTTCTTCTTTTTTTTTTGTCCAAGCACGTTGTTAGCTAATTAATAAACGAAATAAGCAGTTACTTTCTAATAATATTAGTAAAAAAATAAGAAAACTTACAAAACACACCCTGAACTTTTAATATTTATGACTTTTTTATATAACAAACTTTATTTGCCAAATATCTAATAGATATATACCGGTTTCTTGAATAAAAAAAATACTGGCAAAAATGTCTTTCGATGACGAACAAAACAAGCCAATATTGATATACTTTTGATGTACGTACGGTTTTATAAAAAATGTTGAAGTTTAATATATATAGTTTTTAAATAAAAGAACTTATAAAATGCACTCTTAACCAATCAAATAACTTTAAAAGTTATCCTAAATTTTTTGAAAACTATAAAGGTCAAAATTAGCCCCGCCGTAACACACTGATACCCGACACAACATTTATTCCAATAAGGACGTCGTACAACAACTACAAATATAGTTTGACACAACATTTATTCCAAATAAATACAATACGTGTCGGCAAAAAACATACCACGATCTCACAACGAGAATCCCCGCTCAAACATTGTTCGTAAATGATTATTGCAAAAAATTTCTAAAAATTCCCGCTGCAACGCAGCGGGCGCCTTCCCACTTGTTTATTTCCAAATATGAATGGTAAATGTAAAATTTAAAGCGCGAAACGTATATTTACTTGATCTACCCTTGGGCTACTTGATCTACCCTTGGGCTTCTTATCAGTTGCGATTTGTCATAGTTATGAATTAACCAGTTTCCTATAATTAACTTATGGGTTTTTCTAACTGGTGTCCTAGGGCTTAAGGGCATAAGTTAAGCACACCAAAAGTACATGAAAAGTACGTAGGGACCCAAATAAAAGTACATCCGACTGTACTTTTATGTGGATCTCTGTGTACTTTTTCGTGGGCCCTTATGTACTTTTGGTGTGCTTAACTTATGCCCCTAGAGCACAAGTTAGAAAAACCATTAACTTATAACTCAGATAAAGCATATCATAAAGGGTGTGTTTGTTTTTTTAAAATAAAGTCTTACTAGCCCCTCTTACTCTTACCAGTAAGAGGTGGGCAGACGTTTTTTTTTTTTTTTTTTAGTCAGACCCAGTTAGACATATAACATCTTATTAAGTAAGAGGTAGGGGACTCGTCTTACTGTCTCTTATTCGATAAGAGATTGAAGACTCGTGTTAATATAATATATTTGATGTTTTATTAACTATGTTATATTTATAATAAAAAGTCTTGTTTATACTTACATAAGTTACTTATTATCGTATTGCATTGTTTTAATAAATAAATTACAGAAACGAGCACTTAAAATCATTGGGACAATTATACAAAAAACAAACAACATTATTTCGTTCAGATTTAGACTTTGTAGACTCTTCTTACTGGTAAGATTCATCGGTTCAAATCCGGTTGGTCGGACTTTTTTACAATTTGTTTTTTATACTTTTTTATAATAAGAAAAACTATACTAAACAAATACATAGTGAAATATCTTATAGAAATAGCTTAATAAAAACATTATACCTCTAATAAGTACCTGTAAGTGGTAACATTTATGAAGAATGTGAGCTCTTTAACAAGGTTTTGATTCGATATACAAAAAGGCTTAGCTCGCAACTCTATAAATAGATTTTTTATCTACCGAATCAAAACCCCGTTCACGAGCTCACATTCTTCACATGTATAAGTATGACTAATGTAGTTTGGGGGAAATTGTTGTTTGTGGTGTGGTTATGAATGAGGAGACAGGGTTTATATAGGGGATAGGGAATGTGTGATTGGTCGAATTGTTGTGGTGTGGATTGTTGACGTGGAAAGAGTTCGTGACCGTTGGATTGTGATCCGTGGGAGTTGGGGGTTCGCCAATGGGAGAGTGACATGTGAAGAGGTAATCCAAAACTTGACCAATTTCTTAAATTGAAATGAAATAATGTAGTTGTAAATAGTGATTGCATCCAAGGTGTTTGATGAAAAATGCTTAAATAAATGTAACAATGCAGTTGTTTTTCAGAGTTTGTATTCATTTCTGATGTAGCTGAAGCATAACAAGTATATGTTATAACTAATTACTTAAACTAGTGGTCAGAAGGATATTTCGGTGAGGCTATGTACATAGATCCTTTTCTTTAGTATGTTCATAACAATCAAAGAACATGTCATCCTTTGAGGTGCCTATAACTTTATAGTTGTGCATGTATGATTTTGTCTAAGTAAAGCTATGTCTTATGCAAGCTAGCTTATAGTTGCAAAATCTTTTTGAACAGCTTGCACTCAGTTTTTGTGATATATATACGTAAATATTACTACGGCAATACCATAAAAAAAAAAAAAAAAAAAAAAAAAAAAAACCTTTATAGTTGTGCACTTCACAAGAGGCACCATCCCAAGACACAACACCATAAATATTACTACGGCATTCACTCAAAAAGAGTGCGCGGGTCACAAGACTCACAGAAGCTGACAAAGCTTGGGCTCTTTTAATAGAAGTTGCATACATATATAAGAAAAGGTAGAAGGCCACATATATGAAAATGACTTTTACTATCATACCCTTAAAATCTTTAATATTTAAAAAAAAATATATGATTGGTATAAAGTTGGGTATAAAAATAAAGTCCCCTTATTTAATAAAACTGGCTCAGTTCGGTTTTTGGACAAAACCAAAACCAAATCGCATTTTTCGGTTTTTGAAAAAGTAAAAACTGAACCATCGACTTTTAGTTTCAACCGGTTATTTTCGTTCGGTTTATTTCCATTTTCGGTTTAGTTTCGGCTTTTCTGCTCACTCCTTTCATTATCAAAAATCTACCTACTTTCCCTTGATAGAAGACGTTTCCTTCATTTTCTAAATTATTACTTGTATCAAATGGCCACATTTATTATGGGCTATTGGGCCTGATGGACTTGTAATTAATACTATATCCCGCTTGGGCAGATTGGGTATTGTTTTGAAAGTTATACGAGAGTAAATAGAAGAACATAGCGTGGTTACAAGTTTATCGAAATGTCTAGTGCTAAGAACATAGCTCAATTGGTCATTCGAATCCAGTTGGTCGGACTTTTTATATTTATTTATTTATTTATTTATTTTAATACTTTTATGTAACTTTTAGAAATTGATATTTCTTTTTATACTCCTTTTACGATATATATATTTTTTTTTAATATGCTCCTAAAGATAAGATTACTGACACCTTTAATAAGCTGGATACTGGATAGCTTAATCAAAACACTATAAATTTAAGCTCCTCAAAAAAGCTTAGCAGAACACCCATCTGATCTGATAAATACCACATTGTAGTTTGGGGAATTGGGGGAAATGGTTGTTTGTGGGAATGAGAGGGGAGAGAGGGTTTATATAGGTGAGGGGGAAGGGGTGTGATTGGTGGGAAATGTTATGGTGTGGATTGTGATCCGTGGGAGTTGGGTTTGGTGATTGGGAGAGTGACATGTGGAGAAGTGAAGTTAAAACTGAGTTTTACAACCATCTCTTTAACTGTTTCTTAAATTGATTGAAATTCAGTTGTGAATAGTGACTGCAACCCAAAGTGTTTGATAAAATGCCTTAATGAATGTAACTATGTAGTTGTTCTTCGTACTTCATATACATTTATGATGTAGCTGAAGCATAATAGTAACATGCTTAACTGATTGCTTAAACTAGTGGCCTAGTGGTACGCATCTTACTCAAAGACTCGCCCTCTTCAAGTAACAGGGTAAACGCAATCCGTTTACCATAACAGGAACATGTTGAACTGATTACTTAAAGTCTTAAACTGTTGGACGGAATAACTGAGTTTTTAGTATGGCTTATATGACCTGCTATTGGATTATGGTGATGTTTCAAGAAATATGGAATAGCATTAGTTTAACATAAATTATGAGAATAGATGAGAGGCAGAGCATTAATGTGAAGCTTATTAAGCTAACTTATTATAGATGTACCTTAGAGGGTGTTTTTTATAGCTTCTTTTCGGGCATATGAGCTTATTTTATTTGGCTTATTTTTCATGACACTTTTCTGTTGCCTTTTTGCAATTATAAGTCATAATAAGCTCATAAGTTGCCAAAAACACGTACAAAATGGGCTTGTGAAAAGTTAGACCGTACAACAAAAATAAGCTAAAACAAACACCCCGTTTATATTCTTTTGCCAATATTGCTTGTGAAAAATTACCCAAAAAAGCGTACAAATTGGACTTTACTTTATGACTCTCTAAACAAATTGAAATGAACATACAGGAAATCGACATTAAAAGTATTAGCCTGAGCTAAACAGATCTCGTTTGTCTAATTATACTAGAAGTATTAGCCTTGTACAAAGTATACAAGACCGCTGCAACAGTTAATGATCCTACTCCAGCTGCCATTCCGTAGAAAAAGGTCTGCCAATCATTCCCATCACTAGATGCGTCAGAACTTGGCAAAGATGATGGCACAGGTACAGCTGAAATAGTGCAAATTTGGTTCAATGGAGGTCCACACAAACCCTTGTTTCCTATATACGAATACTCGAAGCTCTGAAGTTGGGTGCTGGTTGGGATTCTGCCTTCCAATTGATTGTATGACAAATTCAAAGTAGAAAGGAAATTCAGGCTCGTGAATGAAGATGGGATGTTTCCAGTTAATCTGTTCCGTGACATATCTAATGATTCCAGCTGACTCAAATTACCCATAGATTGAGGGATCGAGCCTGTGAACTCATTATGTGACACGTTGAAAAGATACAGTGCTTTGAGTTGACCAATTATTTCTGGTATCACCCCTGAAAAACGATTACTTGAGATATCAATGGATGTGAAGAGTGTCAAGATTTTGACCAGCTCCAACTCAAATCCTTTGACTGTGACTGTAACTGTATCCTGATAGTATAAATCACTGAGCTGGAACACCTTAAAGCTGAGTTGCTTTGTACTAGTTCTATTCTCAATGGTGATCATAGCTCTCCATTGACTGAAAAATTCTGGTGGGACCACACCATTAAAGCCATTGTGAGCTATGTCTAAAATACGAAGATTTGACCAGTTGTGTCGGCCTTCACCGCAATAAACAGATCCATGGAACCTGTTTGATCGGAGAACAAGAACATGCAAGTTGGTATTGTTGCCCAAAGAACATGGATAAGTGTCGTTTATCTTGTTGTTCCCGAGGTTTAACACTTGTAGCATTCTGCAATTGACAATAGATTGTGGAATCTTCCCTTCCAAAGAGTTTCCATGCAGGTCTAGAGTGTTCAAGCTACAGGTTGTTGGAAATGTTCCCTCGATTTGACCAGTCAGACCATTGTTTGCCAAGTTCAGTACCCCGAGATCTTTACTCAATTCAATCAAACACCTTGGTATCCTTCCGGTTAAATGATTGTTTGACAAATCAAGAACCTCTAGGACAGTAGCATTGCATATACTATCAGGGATCCTCCCAGTGAGCAAATTGTTAGCAACCGAGAAGAAATAGGCAGAAGTGAGGTTTTTCCCTATGCTTTCCAGGAATGTCGAGTTGAAAAGATTGTCTGAATAGTCGATGAAGGTAGTGATTTGTGGTGGTATCGGAATCGCCCCACTAAGACGATTGGAATGCAAGTCGAGTATATTAAAATCAGGAAAATTGTAGGGCTCTTGAAGGGAAGTTAGGTTGTTATGAGAAAGGTTCAGATATCCATTCCCAGCTTCCCAACTTCCCATCACTTCCCATATCCAATTTGGTATTTCTCCTTGAATTTTGTTGTCTGAAAGATCAAGAATTATCAAATTTGAGTGGTTTCGTAGATTAGGGAACTTCTGAAGATTGCACGAAGCCATTTTCAATGAGTGTAAATTTGGAAGGTGAGACACGAGAGAGCTGTTGCTGCTTGTTATAATTGAAAACTTGTTAAATGAAAGATCAAGAGTCGTTAGGTTGCTGAGACCCTGAAAATCTTTAGTCTCGATTACACCACTCAGGTTGTTTGATGAAAGTAACAGGACATTAAGTTGTCCAAGTTCAAAAAATGACCTGGGTATTTCACCTTTCAATTTGTTACTGCTTAAATCAAGCAATTCCAATGATGGTATGGACGAGTTTGAAAACCGTGGAAGCAGACCATCAAAATTGTTGTTGGAAAGATGTATCTGTTGCACATTTGGCAGAGAGAACAAAGATGAAGGTATGCTTCCATTGAAACTATTGAATCCTAAATCAACCCAAATAAGATTATTAAGATCTTGAAAGTGATTAAAAGGAATCATACTCGATAAACCATTTCTTGAGAGGTCGATGTGAGTTAGATTCTTGCATAGTTTGAAAGACGGGATTTCGCCAATAAACTTGTTTGAAGACAAGTCTAGGTATGACAACTGGGTGAGGTTTTCCATGGATTTTGGAATTCCTCCACTGAAATTGGTCGCATGCAGCTCTATCCGATATAAATTCTTTAGATTTCCAATAGATTGTGGTATCTCCCCTGAAAATTTTGTGTTGCTGAGAACTAAACTTTGAAGCGATCCATTTATAGGAAAATCAGGTAAAGAACCGTAAAGATTCGTGTTTAACGATAAATCAAGAATCTGTAAACTTTCCAGCTGGAGGACCTTTTTGGGAAATGTTCCAGTTAAGTTACAAGATGCAAGATTCATAATTATCAGATTCTTAAAATTTGCAAAAAAGTTGGGAACCGGAGCACTTAGCTTGTTTATAGCCAAGCGAATTATTGAAAGTGACTGCAATTTCTCAAGGGAGTTGTCTATTGGGCCTGAAAGTTGACAATTTGACAAGCTTAAAACTTCCAAATTAGGCAAAGATGATGATAAACCCTGGCACCAATCGACTTTAACTGATGACATGTTCACACTATCCATATAAAGACCCCTTAGCCGTGTGAGGTTGCGTACAAGTGTGGCTAAACTTGGGTTCTCGAGTTTCAGTGAGCGAATTCCATAGGGGAATAGTGAAGAGACATCAAGAACTTCCAGCCTTGTCAGTTGTGACAGTTCTTCTGGAATCTGGCCTGAAAACATCGAATTCGACAAGTTTAAGTACAACAAACTTGCAAAACTTCCAAATCTTGTAGGAATGTTTGTGAAATTGAAGTTATTTTCAGCAAGATTCAGGCTTTCAAGATTCTTTAGACCGAAAAGAACACTGGAATCATTCATTCCACCCGATATCGTTTCGTTGCTCAAGTCTAAACCGATAACCTGACCATCGATGCTGCATGTAACACCTCCCCATGAACAGCAATCTGTGGCATTTGGCTTCCAAGACACTAGCTTTGTTGAAAATGAAGAATCGAACTGGAGTTCGTTCTTCAATTGGATCAAAATCGTTTGGTGGTTTATTTGACAATAGCCGGAAACCAAAATTGTGTCAACCCCAAACAAGATCAGGTAAAAGGGTAACAAGAATATCTGAAACCAGAGTTGGGATTTCATTATGAACTAGGATTTTAGGCACAGGTGATGCTTATGAACCGTCAAACCTATGAAATGAAAACCTTAGCAACTTTTAAAAATGGCTTGGTTTATATTTCTTAAATCTGTTAAATTATGATCTCATGATAAGCAATATATCCAAACAATTCTATTAGATTAAATTTTATTCAGATTTGTTTCATAGTCAACCTAAATTTAATTCAACCTTGGGCTCTTATGAATATTCTAGTCAAGTATTCAAAATTTGACAAACTATTGAGTTTGACGGTTACTTTAGATTCTGTTGGAAGGGACAATGGTTACCTTAATAGTCTCAAATTTACTGTGCAACTAACTTCTTGCAGTAAAAAAACAGTTAATGACTACTAACATTGTTAGTTTATATTGTGCTTAACAAAATATTCATTCACGTTGAAATACTTCCGACTATGAGAATATTTACTCCATTCTTTTCATGGAAGTTACAACTTTGTATTAATATTAGTATTGCTTATTATAATCATTATAAATGAATTGATTTACTTTATAATGATTTACAGGATTTATTTTTATTGAAAGATGTTTGATATTCAACATACGTCGCAGATGAAGTGCACTGTATTGATCGCCTAGCTTCTCATTGATGAGTTCAACGATCGGATAAAAGGGTTCAAGAAGTAGCTTATTAAAGACAGTCAACCCAAACAGACCTACTTTGAACTGTACCAGAATTACGCGTTTCGACCCATTACCCAACCCGTTTAACCAACTGAATTTTCCACTTTCAGTACAAAACGAAAGTCACCTGACCATACTCAGGATCTACAGAAACAACTGCAAGTGAACCCATTATATTGGTGTATTAGTTAAGAACAACACCGGGTTGACTGTTTTATCTACAGAAACAAATACAGGTAAAAACTTTTGTTTTGTTTTGGTTTTCTTTGTTGAAAATAAAGAATCGACTAGGAGTTCGTTCTGAAACTGGCGTTTTTTCTTGAATGGATCAAAATCAACTGTTGGTTTGCTTGACATTTTCCCAAAACCAGTATTGTAATGATCCCAAACAAAATCACGTAAACGGGTATCAAGAAATTCTTAAAGAAATTCGCTAAATTTTGTAAATATGCTCTAGTAACAAGTATTTTTTACTATGACGTTTACATAAATTCATTTTATATCAATATTTATGTTTTATATGGAGTAATTCAACTTTGGAGGCTTGGCTTACTAGCTGAATGGTTCATCATAATAATACAAAATATTGACGTTGACGTTTACTTTCAAGTCTGCTGAAGTGACAATTAGCCTAGAATTTAATGATAGGCTTTGATGTCACGTCAATGAGTTTCATAATTTTTGTTTACAGGAATAGTTTTTTTGTGAAAGATGATTGAACATTCAACGTGCATTAGGTGTGATTTCAAGGGTTGGAAATTACAGTTCAAGATGATTAGGAGTGACGTGCATTTGATACTACTTACTGGAGTTACTGAAGATGGGTCAACCCAGACTGACAAGTATAATACCAAAATTACTTGTTTCGACCCGTTACCCAACCCGTCTGGCAAACTGATTTTTTTACTTTCCAAACTATACTCCAACAGAAGTGGCTTCATCCTACGTGCTCGGGATCTACTAAACTAACAGCAAGTAAACACAGAACATTCGTCTGCTGATTAAGAGCTAGATCCGGGTTGATCTTTTCATGGACTCTTGGATTGCAATAGCATTTCATACTTTTCCTTATGTGACAAAAAAAAGAGTGGTATTTTGTATTATCCTTCACATTTAGTTTTAGTGAACTAAATGTAGTGTCTTTTTTTTTTTTTTCATTATTATTATTATTTATTTTATTTATTTTTATTTTTTTTTGTAATAAGTTGATTATCAGCAAGCTTTTTGACGAGATCTTGTCATATATAGTTATAACAGTTATGTTTTCTTTTTTACTCTACTCATCATACTAACAACAAAAAGGTGAGCAGAAATTTGACTGAAATAATATTGAGGTAAATAGCAGTGTTTGGCTAAACTTATATCAATAGGTAATATAGGTTAATAGCTAATTGTATTCTGAAAGAAAAAAAAAAAAAAAAAAAAAAAAAAAAAAAAAAAAAAAAAAAAAAGGCAACATAGCCCATATTGGGCAAGCTTATTTGAAAGGCTTATGAGCTTTGATAGCTAGTTGGGTACCCACTTTAAAGTAGATGGTCAAGTCAATAACTAGCATTATCAATTTATCATGCACAAACTAGTATTTAGTTTGCTTCGTTACATTTCTTTCTTTCTTTCCAACGATTGACACATTTTTTTTACTTGGAACATTTTCATAAAAGTCCAACAAATACGTGAAATTTTAACACGTGTAGGAGATAATTAATATTTGATTACCAGAGTCCAGAAATATAGGTGTAATGTCCTTAGCTAGAACAATCGTATGGTTACTTTTATGAGAAATGTTTCAGGTTTGCTATCCCACATGGATCAAAGAACCCATATACTCCTTACTTATATACTCTCCTGTGTAGGGATTGTCAAATTAGTACTACTATCGTATTATTAAGGTATCAACTTTGATATGCAATACTAGCATATTTGAAGTTTATACCTTGATAATTTGTACATGTCTCTAATTTTTTATCACTTAATTTTTCTCATTTAAAAGGCTCTAATTTTTTATCACTTAATTTTTCTCATTTAAAAGGTTTGTGAGTATGTATTTTAAGAGTTTTTCTCATTTTAAATGTTTATGAGCATGTATTTAAGAGGGCCCCAGATATGATAACATGGTAACATCGAAAAAATATCGTCATCTCAGCGCCACATCAGCTTTAACATTTTTACATTAACACACAAAAATCACCCCTTATGATAACATCATATTAACACCATCTTTTAGACTCATACCTATCTAGACACGTACTTCCAAGTGACATATCTAAACGAATACTCATCTAGATCCATACCCATTTAAGACCCAAGACCCAACTCGACCGGACCCAATCATTTTACCACCTCTACTTGAAACATTTTCTTAAAAGTCAAAAAAATATGTGAAATTTTAACACGTGTAGGAGATAATTAATATTTAATTACCAGAAATGTAGATGTAATGTCTTTAACTAGAACAATCGTATGGTTACTTTTATGAGAAATGTTTCAAGTTTGCTATCACACATGGATCAAAGAACCCATATACTCCTTACTTATATACTCTCATGTGTAGGGATTGTCAAATTAGTACTACTATATGCAATACTAGCATATATGAACTTTATACCTTGATAATTTGTCGTATCTCTAATTTTTTATCACTTAGGCTAGTGACAGTCGTGACCTATATTGCATCATCTTTCCAGTTGCCAACTCAGTTTTCTCTCTCCTCAACCCATATTCACCTCTCTCGTCACAGTGGTGACCCATATTGAAAGTGGGATTTATTTCAACACATGGTACAAACTTTGTGTGCATAAAATCGGTCATATTAGCAACCGATATTTCTCCTTTTGTGCCGGCGACCGACTTCACAAACAAACCCCACAGTGGAGGCAACCGATCTCCATATGGGTTGATCAATGTTCTCGAATGATAAAATCCGATGCACTGTCAGTAGCCTTAATTTTTCTCATTTTAAAGGTTTGTGAGCATGTATTTAAGAGTTTTTCTCATTTTAAATGTTTATGAGCATGTATTTAAGAGGCCTAGGTATGATAACATGGTACCACCGAAAAAGTATCGTCATTTCAGCGCCACCTCAGCTTTAACATTTCAATATTAACACACAAAAATCACCCCTTATCATAACACCACATTAACACCACTTTTTAAGACCATTTTTTTTCTTTTCCATTTATTTAAAAAAATTATTTTCAATTATCAAATTAAAATACAAAATAACATTTTTTTAAGTTATATTTAGCAAACTTTTTTTTCCCTGCAAGCTCAAAGCCTTAAATGAAAACAATAAAGAACCACAGGGACTAAACTACAAATTTCATTTTCTTCCTTTTGTTACCCAGACACACGATTTACACGCACACACATAAAAATCAAAAATAAAAAATAAAAAAGAAAAAAGAAAAAGAAAGACGTTGTAACTTACGTTGGTGGCTTAACTTGGGCCGCAACGCCGTTGGAATTTTGTGGCCGCCGGTATCATAACGTCGGATAACACAGCGTCATGTCGGCATAATGCTGAAGCTTGTGTTATCATACCTTGTGCTCTAAGAGCATTTTTTTTCTCAATTTTAAGGGTTTATGAGTATGTATTGTAAAGTGTATATCCTTAAGACCTTAACGTAATAAGTGTTCTAGTTGTATGTTAGTAGCATGATCAAAATTTCCCATTTTCAAGTTTTATGAGAATAGTAGTGTTTTAAAAAAATAATAAATAAATAAATATGTGTAGTTGGTGGATAAAAAGTTCATGAATAAAAAAAAATGTATTTTTGGTTTTTGTGGTTTGGTTAAATTACATATTTGGTCCCTATTCTTTCAAAATGCAACAAACATCCTTATTTTGAACTTTTGCTTGCATATTCAGTCCTTGACCAAAGTTGAATAACTAGAATACCCTTTGTATTCATCCCCTTTAAATATTTATATGAATTTTTATTTTCTTTAAATTTAACCCACATTTGTAAAAGAGCAAATTCTCTAAATGTCCCAGTAGCTCAAAGCATATACTTTTTCTAGAAAAAAAATGACTTTTATAAATACCTCAAGCGACATGAGCGACTTTTCCCACATTTTTCAAATGTTGACGAGTATCTCATGCAAGTATTATAAATTGACAAATATTCCCTTAAGCCACTTTCTTTAATTGAAGAATTTCATCTATATCTTTGCAAAACTTCTAAATTACATAAATATCCTTCTAAAAAATAAAATTATGTCAATGTCCTTTCAAAACTTAATAATACTCGTGTATATCCAAATTATAAAGTAAATGTAGATAAATAATTTTACTCCCCCCGTCTCATAATTATTGTCCACTGTTGACTTTTTAAGTCTTTAGTTTTGAACTTTGACCTTAAATATTTTTATTTGTGTTATATATTACTTGATGAGAAATATATGAATTGATTGAGTTTTAAATGTATTTTTCATCGGTATATTTTTTATCAAATATTATCTAAGGTCAAATTTGTAAAATTAAGACTTCAAAAGTCAATACTTGACAATAATTATGAGACGGAGGTAGTAATAGTTTAAGTATTATTTATTCCCTTTTTTACCCTTTGATCTTGATTAAAAAAAATGAAAATATATTCAAAATAAACTTCATCTCATCTTCATTGAATACCCCCTCTTTCAACACTTTTAACTCCAAAACTGTTATTGTTGATTGAGTACTCTTAATTTAATTAGGTTTAATTAAGATTCAGAAAATGTCATTACCAATTATCATTCTCAATTTAATTGGGTTTGACTGTGATTTAATCTCCATCATAGGTATTAATGAAGCTTTACCCATTGAATAAGAAGTGTTCTTAAATTCGATTCCAAATGGCAAATAGAGTGAATCAAACAGTTTGAAAGAGATATTGATCTGTATAAAGTATCCATGAATATATAGTCATGAATCATTATGGTCGAGACATTTTTTTAAGTTAATAATTGAAAATCATTACAGTCGAATATGCCGCTTTGAAAGCTGCCTCCTGCAAAGTGACAAAACACGAAAAAGCATGCATTGAAAATCAACACATGTTTATTCCTTTCGCGTTTGATACATTTGGTTTCCTTGCACCTGAGGCAGTGGAACTACTCAACAGAGTCCAACGAGTTATGAACAGTAATGTTATGACACATAGATCCACAAATATAGTTTTCAAAAGAGTTAGCTTTGCAATCCAAAAAGGGATAGCGGCGCAGCTTGTTGCCCGTTTGCCTTCAACCACTATGTAAATTCTATATAGCGAATGCTATTGTAATATAGTGAAATAGGATCAATTTTCATTTTATTTATTTCTAATATACAATTATAATTTTAAAATTGATAATTGACATTATAGGAATCATGTTCAAAGTAGTTCATATTTTATCCATTTTTTTGAATTAACCATCTTGTTTTGCTTTTTCAAGTCTGGTAATTCTTCATTGATGTAATTAGAATTGAAGGGTAAAAGGGTAATATACTTTTATATTAGATATTTAGATATTTGATGTCTATATTATAAGAGAATGTCTAACCAATGCCCTTAAAGGCATATTTTTTAATTTACAGTAGGCAAAGAAAATGTTATTGTACTAGCATGCAGGGACGGAGCCAGAAAGAAATATGACCGGGTGCACAAATTTTTTTTAACCGTAATATAATAGAGTTAAAAAGTGGATTAAAACAAAGATTTCATTAAAACGATAAATAAATGAACATATTACCTTCTAATTAGTGATTCTACGATCTCCCATATCAAAAAGACACTTACGTGCACCCTCATTTTTAATATTAATAAGTTCTTCTTTCTCTATGGCACAAGTTAAAGCACCGTTAAAATAATCATCACTCATCCGATTACGCAAATCAGTTTTAATGAGTTTTATTTTAGAAAAACATCTTTCAACCGTAGCAGTAGCAATAGGCGAGACTAAAACCAATTTCATTTAAGCACTACTTTTCATATATCTTTTATATAATAAATGAATTACATCATTTCAGAGTTTTTTTTGACAAAGTTAAATCTTTCATCCAATAATTTACAAAATATGAATTGATATTAATACATAATGAAAATCTCATGCATACTTATTAGTTGTACTTATATTACAATTTTCACGGGTAATTCTTATATCTTCATATGATAAACAAAAATTTTAAAATAAATTTGATTTATGTGTAAACCCATATGATCAAAGAACCTTTGACCCAATAACAATATAAGGAGACACGCTCAAGAATCCAATACAAGGTTGATGCCCGATTATATTTACGATTTCTACTAACTATTTTCTTATTTTCGCACATGTTGATGCTCTAACTTTTTAAAATATACATAAGATTTTCTATTTTTAAACGATAATACTATATAATTAAATTTTTCTAGAAAAATCCCGTGCGTGCATGGGTATTATAACTAGTATTAATACGACAACAATAAAAATGTCCTATGACAACACAATTGGGGTACTGTTTATATTCTAATATATTGTTGACTATCACTTAAACTTGTTATGCCTATTTGTCTTAATAGAAATTGCATAGTTATTCACTTATTCTTATTGCCCTAAGCCCTTATTGATGATGATAGACTATACGGAACCAACAAATTAGTCAAGATTTCATACAACCAATCAAAACATGAAAACTTTAAAAGACACAATAAACAAATGAAAGATATATGTTACGACTTACGAACCTGTTTCATCTTTGAGATGTTGGTTCTATTTTGGATTTTGTAAATTGTTAGGATGATGAATAAACTTGTTTCATTAAAAAACCTATTTCATGGGCTTTTGTACTTTAATTTATTAAACTTGTTTCATCTTTGGGTTTTTACAAAATTTTATATTTATTTTTTATTTGTAAGTATACGAACTAAATAATACTAGAGACACATTTTAATGCACCGGGTGCATTTAAGATACATTTAGGAAAAATCGATATTTTTTCAAAAATTAACACTATATCGAAAAAGTCCATGGGGTGCACGTGCACCCGCAGGCACCCCCTTGACTCCATCCCTGCTAGCATGAGACACTTGTCAACGTTTAAAAAGTGAGAGGCAAATCGCCTGAAGCATTTAGAGAAATCACCTTTTTTTTCTTTCTAGAAACAATACACACTTTGAACTACTGTGGCATTTAGAGAATTGGTTCTTTATAAAAACAACACAAACCATATTGATGTTATTATTTTACTACCAGAATTATGCTAAAGTGACTTCATTGGAATCATTTATCATCGTTAAATTTATCATCTTTGTCAACAACTCTATCAAGAACCAACAAAACTGTTATCTTTTTTTTAACAAAACAAAACTATTATCCAAAACTCCAAAAACACAAACACAAGTCCGGATCTCCAAATCAAAATGTCATAAATTCAAAAAAAAAAAAAAAAAAAAAAAATGGTGTAACATATACTCATACATCATGACTGTCATAAATATAAACAAAAACAAACATTCTAACTTGCAAATTATCATTTCCCCCAATTTCCAATTCTCCTAAATAACCATTTTATTGTAAGAGGTAATTCTATATTTATCCAACTTAAACATAACAATGACTTATTTATCAAAAACATACTTTAACTGCATTGTACATCATGCATTCAAAAATTATATTTTGGGTATATATGACATTTTCATCTTTAGATTAGGTAGATATGAAATTATCCCAAGTCAAAACTCAATTACAACCCAAATAAAATGGTACGTCTCAAAACTGAGGTTTGGCTTAAGGTACTTTGGGAGGGTGTTTTAGGGTGCGTGCGTGAGAGATAAGTGAAAAGGGAAAAGAAAAATGAGTTGCACCGGGTGCTCTAACAGTTTTAAATGCGTTATAGATAGTATAGATATGGATATTGATATTTATAAAGATTTAAGTTTACTTTGACTATATTTTTTTATATTTAGAGCACCAGGTGTGGTAACACAGCACTTGGCATTATTCCAATGTGACAGATGCGTTACTGGCGTTACCACACCGGAGTATGCAAGAAACCAATGGCGTTGGTACACCAACTTGCATTGGTTTGCATTTTTTATTTTATTTTTTGATTAAGATGGTGATATACTGATATTGAGGGTAAAAAATGAAGGAAATGGTACTCTGCGTGTGTTTGCAGCCAAACAAAGAAACTTGTAAACTTATTTTGTAATACACCGTAAAAATCCCAGGTCATTTATTAATGCTAATTATCGACACTATTTTAAACTAAGCCATTTTTGCGGGCTAATTTGAAATTTTTATATGAGACACTGTTTGTTTTAACACCCGATTGTTTTGATCTCCGCTTGTTGACACCCAATTATGTTTTGTCACCCGATATCACCCGATTGTCACTCTTGGATGTCACCCAACGAGGTTAAACACCGGTAACTCCCACTTGCGACCTAACACTCTATTCTGGACACCGAAATATTATTAATATATATAATGATATGTGTATATATTAATTAGTACAATTTATTAATACTATAAATATATATATGAGTATATATATGTGTAAGGCGACACCGTTTATACATTTTTGGTTTTCATGAACCGACACCAACACCGAAATTAATTTCACAATTTTAATCACCGATACACTGTTATACTTTTGGGCCGGACGTCACCCTTAGCCCAATGCCATTTCTTCTTTTGCCCTACTGATGGGCCGAACACAACCATAAGCCCACATGTTCCTTTTTCTTTTTCCTTGATTCGTTGGGCCAAGATTTCCACAAGCCCATTTGATATGTTTGTGATGTTTTCTTCTTCTGCGTGATATGTCACCCGAAACAGAAACCAACTTCCTTGCCATCCAAATATTTACACACATTTCTTTTTACCATGTTCTCTACTCACACTACACAAACAAGTAAGCTTCCATTGACATTGTAACATGCGACAAGGAGCACCCTTTTTGAAGCCGTCAAACCCACGGTCCATAGCATTATACACCAAGAGATTTATTACACAAAGGTTTGAGTGTCTCATGGTTCCCCAACAAGTTTACCACATGAGGTCTAAACCTTAATTGTTTATTACCTACACACCTAAGCTAAACTTAAATTAATCAAGGTAAACCAAAGTTGCTTCCCTATTAACATATCCGATTTGACAACTCCTTGGAAACTAGACAACTATGTCGAACTTGATATGACCTCTTGAGGAGTGTTGTGTCTTTAGGAACCACGAACCACCCATGAACACCCTATATAAACCTCATTAAATGCTAGTCTTCACACACTCTCAAATCTCACCAAACATCCAAACCACAAACACTCTAGTGCTTCATTTGTGTTGCTGTCGAGGAGGACCAAGGAGAAACAAGCTAAGGCTTTGGGTTGAACGAGTTGGGTAACTAAGTTTTGGAACAAGGTCACTTCACGAGGAGTGTATCACTTTGGTTTGTTCTCGTTGCTCGAACACACGACCTCATCACCACCAATTTTTGGTGTTGTAAGTGTTATTCACCCTTTTCATTTCGTATGTTAATCTCATGCATATCACGAATATACATACACGCGACACACACATTTTTTTTACTCACAATGCACTCATAGTGTTGTGTTATGAAACGCCTCGACACCCCCAGAAATGACCTCACCATTTAATTTTTATACGTACGACCCATCTATATTTTTCGACCACCCATATCTACGACTCACCCACAATCGAACTAACCCAACATGCAAAACTCACTCGACCTTATAGCACGATAACGAGACCTAAACTAAACCTTAGTCGAACCTAATTTATTTTACAAACTAAATAAAGATTGGGCCTAAAATGGGTTAACGAGCCCATGTATATTTTTCAAAAGATTTCGGTTTGGAAACTTAAGAAAAAGACAAGATATATAAGACTTTAGAAACTGAATTTGAATAAGTTTATAAGTTGTAAAAGTCACTTTTAATTGTACCAAAAGTTTGGCTTTCGAAAACTTCATCAAGGACTATTTTTGCAAAATTATCACGTTAAGGGACTAAACTTGTCAAAACTACAAACTTGCGAACTGAAATTAACTAAACCGAATTCTTGTAGAAATCAAGGGTAGAAGTTGTCATTTGGCCAAAGTTAAGGGAATAAAGTGTAAAAAGTACAAAAGGACCAAATTATAATTATTTTTAACCAACGGGGTAAAAAGTGTAATTTTGTAAAGTTAAGGGTTAAATTGTGACAAGGTATTTTATAAGTAATTATTTCATATAATTTGAATTTTTATAAATACATATATATTTTTCTTTAACTTTAAAATATATATATATATATAACTTTATTAAAAATATTTAATCATAAATATTTTTAAATAATATTATTTCTTACAACGAGTTAATATTTATTAAACACCGGTTCGTAACAACGATACAAATAACTACGTGAAGTTATTTTGAAATATATTAAGACACCCGAACGGATATCACCATACACGAGACATATCACATGTCATTTACAACACGAATCTAAAACACCGATTACAATGTATTATTTAGGTCGCAAGTCGGAGGAACTTTATTGCTAGTCATAGCAATACACCATCACTTTTGAGCACCGTTGTGATTACGCACCTTTCAGGTGAGTTCATGGTCCCACATTTTAATTGTTTTTAAACCCCGTGGGGAGATACATGCTATAAATCGAACACAAGTATTTTTCTGTATGTTGTTATCACCTGATATTGCCTAAGTTGACACCTGTGCTACAAGTCCCTCATATCACGAACCTTAATCACTTGCGAGTGAGCGCGAATATAGTTGATAGATCTATTGGAATGGCAGCCCGCCTCTGTCAAGGTGATTACTTGGCAGGAGGTGTGCTATATTCGAGGTATTATGGAAATTTGGCACATTTCCTGTCACCGAGGGCCCCTTGTCATTTACATTCGTTGTGGTGTAGATGATTGTTATTATCTTTATGATATGTCAAATCAATGTTAAGGCTTGCGTTTCGTGAGGCTTAGGAGCAATATTACACCCGTTTAGTTAAGACCTGTCTATCTTGGCTTGTTTATTTCAAATGCTTGACTTGTGTTCACACTATTACTATTTAAACTACTATGGATTCACTCAACCTTTGTGTTGACTTTTTAAGCATGTTTATCTCAGGAAATTAGCAAGCATGGCGGCACGGAGCTGGCAAAGGGCACAGGACCTCCCTTTGATTTCAATAATTATATCATTCTTTACAAACTCATCACTCTTTTTGCTAAACAATTAACATTTTAGAAAAATGTTTGTAACTCTGAATATTTGAGTTTTCATGGAATGATATTGACTATCTTTTGAATTGTTTTCTATGAGTATGACTGTGTACTAAACTGTAATGACTCCGATTAGACTTCCGCTGCTTATCAATTTTCGGGGTGTTACAGATTGGCATCAGAGCCATGGTTATAGAGAACCAAATGATTTTTCAAAACATTGGACTATAACCTCACCGGATTTTTAAAACAAACTATTTATCACCAAAGTGCCCTCCGTGCAGCGCTTGCCAACGTCATGTTTTAAGGTTTGATTTTTAGCACCCATTGCATTTAGCTCACTATGACATCATGATCACTGTGCATGTAGCATTATGTAGACTAAATGACTTATAGTACTGCTATTTTTGGGATATTACAGTACCATGTCGCCCCCGGTTATTATTTTGTCCGACAGTGACGACGTCGTACCAGCATCATCCACTCACCCTACTATTGACTTATCTGATTATGACACCCATGACACCCGAGACACCCATGATTTTGACCATGACACCCAACCTATATCACCTGCTATACCATCTCCTGTTCCATCTGGAGACCCCTCTGCTGACACTGAGCTCTTTGAGGAGGGTGAGGTTGCTTCTACACCCATTGATTCTTTTGCTATTCAGCCTCTCTTTCGTCCTGTCTGTGGACCTATGACACAGGGACAGTACCTTTATGATCAGTACCTGACATCTCAGCAGTTTCTTGCGGCTGATGATCGTCCTACACCACCTGCTAGTCACCATACCGTTTCAGATGCTGATGACGAGTCTTCTGACTCCGATACTTCTGACACTGCTGCTTCTATCCCACCATCATCCACGCCTGCACCGATCCGTCGGCGCAAGAGAGTGAGGATTCTTGAGCCCTATGAGCCTGAGCCTTTCGGTGAGTTGTTTCGATATCATGAGGGAGACTATACCCGCAAATGCACGGCTCGGAAACGAGTCTGTATGTTGCCTGTTTCTACTGTTACACCATCTGTACCTACACCTGTACCTACACCTGTATCATCACCCATATCTCTACTACCACCTGTTTCTATGCCAGATCTGACACCTGTGGCATCACCAGCACCCCCACCATCACCTGTATCACCCCCACCTGAGCCACATCCGTACATGTTGCCTACTTACACCGTACCCCACACCTCTGAGGTTTTGCCACCCATGCCACCACCTACAGTTTCCTACTCTCAGACTACGACTGTACCAATACCATCACCTGCTACATCACCTGTACCATCACTTGCTCCCACCGAGACACCCACCTCACCTGGCATTCATAGATTGGTTGATGCTCGTCGATGGTCGTTTTTGTTAGACTACATTCGTAGATGGAGATTGGTTGAGGGATCGCCTAGGGCTGCTGAGCTTGGAGATGGCTCTTCAGCGGTGTTACCGGTCACTGGGGAGCCGATGCACCATACTATCCCTCTTTTGGCTGCTAGGTTAGTGAGACATAAGGATCGTCTTGATGAGCTGTTGAGCGTTATTGAGGATATATCCTTGGAGAGGATAGAGTGTATGCAGGAGGAAGTCACGAACCTCGTGTTTCATAGGACAGCTTTAGAGATGGTATTTGAGATGATGAGGACAGAGATCGAGGAGGCACAGGCTATCATCACCAAGTTTGGTCATCGGCTAGATGTTCAGAGGCACGAGATTGATGATTTGAGGGTGATTGCGGCCATCACACAGGAGATGATGGAGCATCAGGCACAGGAGTTAGCTGCATCTAGTTCTACCGTCCACACACTTTCAGCCACTATTGAGGAGATTCAGGCCCGTGAGAGATCCAGGGATATGGAGATGTTAGGGATGATCAGGATCATCAGAGAGCTGGAGAGGAGATCAGGAGGCGCACCTGGACCTTCATAGATCTATGACATGTCATTACTTACAGAGACATCTTAACTTGCCGCCTGTGGCATTAATAATTGTTGTATCTTATTGTTTTGTAACAATGAATTCAAAAATTATTAAAACTTTATGTTGGTTACGATTGTAACGTATTGATATTGATTTATGATGTTCTAGTTGTTTGATCTTTTATGCTCCCATATTGAGATTCATTATAATTTCCATGTGTGTTGTTACATGTCGTGATGTTTATTTATGAATGATATGGTTTATGTATGTATTTATGGTGTGGTTGTGATATGTACTTTGTGATGATCTCGACTATTATGAGTTTGGCTACATTATTTCTCTTGTTATTGATGTTTGGGATTTGTACTTATGCACTTGCGATTTTATAGAGTTATGGCCCCAAGGAAAACCACTACTGCTACCTCGTCACCCGCTATGACCCAGGCTGCTATAAGAAAGTTGGTTGCCGACAGTGTTGCTGCAGCTTTAGAAGAGCAGGCTGCTTGATGCGTGGGAATCGCACCTTGCTTTACCTCTCGAGGGATCTCGCGAGGCTTACAACCCCCACCAGGCAGTGTACCTGATCGTTGTAGTATAGTATAGTGACAAGTACCGGGGGATTGATCGTTCAGCTTAGGAATAGTGTCGCTAGGATTAGAAAGCCTAATTAATAGTTCTAGAGATGAAAGATGATTATTTTTGTGTTTTTATATTTTATGAAAGCAAGTAAAATCTCGGGTTTTGAAGGAGTGGGCAGAATTAGTTGCTATTCAACTAACCCAAAACTATATTATAACTAAATTAAACTAATGAAAATGAAATTAAACTAATATTAAACTAAGGTTGTGAGCAGTATTTGGAGAAATTGTGTTTACTTAGACTTCATTACTCCCTAGATATCTTTTACATGTCAATTACTTGTTACACTTGTATGGATGACGGATTGTATTCCTTAATACCATTCGTGGGGTGGCATACATAACTCCCCAACTCTATGAGCTCTTATCTCCTCCTACACCATGACCCATCACAACTATAGGGATTGTAAACAGTGGCTCATGCATTAAATGCAACCAATAAAGACCTAGTACGCCTCGGTTCATTTTCTTAAGACGTTCAAGCATGTTACCATTTGGAGATCTGCCAGTTTTCTTAAGCCTAACATATAATATCATTCATCCAAGAACAAGAATAGACAAGTAATCAACACATAATCAACATCTAGGTTTCATTAGATCTAAGCAAACACAAAAGAAATCTAGCCTAGCATAGTAGAATTAAGATAAGAACAAAAGATAAACAACCAACACATAGACATATTGATTGAATTAAAAGTATACTTATCTCAATTACAATGCAAGGTCTCAAGGGTTTGGAACCCTTGAAAAACCTGTAAAAGAGGCACCAAAATCGTCTTTAGGGTTTCACCAAAACTTCTCTTTTTTTATGAAAAAAACTAGAAAACTATATATAGGAAAATCGTCCTGACGGCGTCAAGAGTAAAATCTGACGCCGTCACCTCGCCGCCATAAACTTCCTCGGACGCCCTAGATCCACTTGTGACGGCCTAAGTGACGCCGTCACCACCTACGGTAAATTATTCTTGGCCACTTTGACGCCGTCACCTCTCCATCTGACGCCGTCACCAGCTACGGTAAAATATTCATCTTGTCTGACGCCGTCAAGACACAAGTCTTGACGCCGTCACCTTGTGTTTCTAGCTTGGATCTTCGGTACTTTGTCGTTTTCTTCACTTTATGCTCCAAAAACGTCCAAAATAGCCTCTTTTCCAGAATTTACTCTCCAAACACCTAAAATCACAAAAGGAACGATTTAGGGCAATATTTGATCAAATAAAGTCGGATTCGGGCTTAAATGACCCCCTAAAAACGGATCATTTTTCGCCTCATCACTGCTGCAATGGCACGAACTAGTAGCAATAACCGAGCCACTGCTGAGAGCGAGTCCACTGCAACTCGGAAGTGCACTTATAAGGATTTCATAGCTTGTAAACCATCTCACTTCAAAGGGACTGAAGGAGTGACAGAGCTCGCTCGATGGTTTGAGTGAACTGAAACTGTGTTTGTGAGGAGCGGTTGTGCCGCTGAAAGCCGAGTCTCGTTTGCTACTGGAACATTGTTGGAAGACGCGTTGTCTTGGTGGAATGCAACTGCTCAGAAGATAGGTGTGGAAGAGGCCTATCAGATTATCTGGGTTGATTTTAAGGAAAAGATGTTGAAGAAGTTCTGCCCTAGAGGCGAGATCAAGAAGTTAGAAGATGAGTTTCACACGTTGGTTGTGAAAGGAAATGATCTCAGGTCTTATGATAGGAGATTTCAGGAGCTTGCCACACTTTACCCTTCAAAGGTTCCTGATTTGGAAAAGTTGTTGGAAAGGTACATTGAGGGATTACCCAGGAGCATTGAGGGAAACGTCACCTCGTCTAAGCCTCAATCTTTGGATGAAGCAATGTCTATTGCCCAAAGACTGCTAGACCGGGAGATTAAGCGTAACTCTGCTCAGGGGAACAACGATCACAAAAGGAAGTTTGATGATCGAAGGACAAACAGCAACAACAACAACAACAACAACAACAACAACAACAACAACAACAACAACAACAACAACAACCACCCCAACCGTAACTACCACCATGACAGGAACACCCACCACAACCAACAGAACCGACGACAGGAAGCTATCAGGGCTTATGTCGCCGCACCAGTTAAGGATGCTAGGTATGCTGGACCTATTCCATTCTGTGACAAGTGTAAGATGCATCACAATGGACCCTGCTATGCTAATTGCAGGAAGTGTTCAAGGGTTGGACATAAGACACAAGATTGCAAGGCTACAAGAGCCAACTTGCAACCCGTGGCTGTGGTATGCCATGCTTGTGGAGAGAAAGGACACTACAGGCGTTAGTGCTCTAACAAGGACAACAATGCACGTGGGAGAGCATACGTGCTGGGAGATGGAAATGTCCAACAAGATCCGAACGTAGTCACGAGTACGTTCTTTCTAAACAACCGCCTCGTTAAAGTTTTATTTGATTCTGGAGCCGATCAAAGTTTCGTATCTATTTCCCTTGCACCCCTGCTTATTATTACACCCACCCAACTAGACACCACATATGAGATTGAACGAGCTGATGGAAAGCTAGTGAGCACTAACACTATACTCCAAGGTTGCACCCTACGACTACTAGACACCCCATTTGCCATTGACCTTATGCCTATTAGACTTGGTAGTTTCGACGTCGTTATAGGAATGGATTGGTTATCCGAGAACCGCGCTAAGATCATTTGTGACGAAAAGGTCGTTCACATTCCACTGAATAACGAAACCTTGATTGTTCGCGGAGAGCGAAGTAAGACACGTCTGAGCATCATTTCTTGCGTCAAGGTTGTGAAGTACATCGAACGAGGATGTCAAGTCTTTTTAGCTCAAGTCACCGAGAAGAAGTCGGAAGAGAAGCGACTCGAGGATGTGCCAGTAGTCAGGAACTTTCCAGAAGTTTTCCCTGAGGACTTGCCTGGTCTTCCGCCGACTCGCCAAGTAGAATTCAAATTGACTTGATGCCAGGAGCAGCACCCGTAGCACGAGTACCCTATAGGCTAGCACCGTCGGAAATGAAGGAGTTATCTGGACAATTGGAGGAATTGTCGGATAAAGGATTTATTCGCCCTAGTTCATCACCATGGGGAGCCCCGGTGTTGTTTGTAAAGAAGAAGGATGGAACCTTCAGGATGTGTATCGATTATCGTGAGTTGAACAAACTTACGGTTAAGAATCGATATCCGCTGCCAAGGATTGACGATTTGTTTGATCAACTGCAAGGGTCGAGTGTCTACTCGAAGATTGATTTGAGATCGGGTTATCACCAACTGAGAGTTAGGGAAGAAGACATCCCTAAGACGGCTTTCAGGACAAGATATGGTCACTACGAATTCCAAGTAATGCCATTCGGTCTAACAAATGCACCCGCTGTATTTATGGACTTAATGAACCGAGTGTGCAAACCCTATTTGGATAAGTTTGTGATTGTATTCATCGATGATATCCTTATTTATTCACGTAGTAAGGAGGAGTACGCGGAACACTTGAAGGCTATACTAACACTGCTCAGGGAAGAGAAATTATACGCCAAATTTTCCAAGTGTGATTTTTGGATTGAGAAGGTACAATTTCTTGGGCATGTTATTGATATCAAGGGTATTCATGTTGATCCCGCCAAGATCGAAGCTGTTAAAAATTAGGCGTCACCTACGAGTCCTACCGAGATACGCCAATTTTTAGGTCTTGCCGGTTATTATCGGAGATTTATTGAAGGTTTTTCAAGGATTGCTAAACCTTTGACTGAGTTAACACAGAAGAAGAAGACGTTTGAATGGGGAGAGGAACAAGAATCGGCATTTCAGTTTTTGAAGCAGAAGCTTTGTGAAGCACCGATATTAGCACTACCCGAAGGAAGTGAGGACTTCGCGGTATATTGTGACGCATCAATCCAAGGTTTGGGTGCCGTATTGATGCAAAGACTTAAAGTAATCGCTTACGCTTCTAGACAACTTAAACCCCACGAGGAGAACTACACTACTCATGATTTAGAATTAGGAGCGGTGGTATTCGCTCTGAAGATCTGGAGACACTACCTATATGGAACCAAGTGTACGGTTTTCACCGATCACAAGAGTCTTCAGCACATTTTAGATCAAAAAGAGTTGAACATGAGGCAACGTCGATGGCTAGAGTTGCTAAGTGACTATGATTGTGAGATCCGTTATCACCCAGGGAAGGCAAACGTTGTAGCAGATGCCTTGAGTCGAAAGGAACGACTTAGACCCCTCAGAGTTAGGTCATTGGGTATGACCATTAGGTCACCGCTTCCGTCTCAAATTCTTGAAGTTCAAACCGAGGCCCTTAAGGAAGAGAATAAACCGCACGAGAAGATTTACGGCATGCCAGAAAGCACGAATGGATTTGTCAAGAAACCAGATGGAAGGCTGTGTTTCAAGGACAGAAGTTGGATTCCATTGTATGGAGGAATACAAGATCTCATCATGCACGAGTCTCATAAGTCTAAATATTCCATTCATCCTGGTTCGGACAAGATGTATCAAGATCTAAAGAAGTTGTATTGGTGGCCAAACATGAAAGCGGACATTGCAGAGTATGTCGGTAAGTGTTTGACCTGCTCAAGAGTAAAGGCTGAACATCAAAAACCATCCGGTCTTTTGATTCAACCCGAGCTACCAATGTGGAAATGGGAAAGGATTACAATGGATTTCATTACGAAATTACCCAAGACAGCAAGTGGGTTGGACACTATTTAGGTTATTGTCGATCGTCTCACGAAGTCAGCGCACTTCTTACCGATCAAAGAGACTGATGATATGGATGTTCTCGCACGTTTGTACCTTAAGGAGATCGTTTCCCGGCATGGTGTGCCGATTTCTATTATCTCCGACCGAGACAGCCGTTTCACGTCTAACTTTTGGTGATCTTTACAGAAAGCCTTGGGAACTAAGTTAGATATGAGTACAGCTTACCATCCACAGACTGATGGTCAAAGTGAAAGGACTATACAAACCCTAGAGGACATTCTTAGGGCGTGTGTGATTGATTTTGGAAAAGGCTGGGATAAACACCTACCCTTAGCAGAATTTTCATATAACAACAGTTATCACGCTAGCATTAAGGCTGCACCATTTGAAGCACTTTATGGTAGAAAGTGCAGATCACCAGTTTGTTGGGCTGAGATTGGAGATGTACAACTCTCAGGTCCCGAGTTGATTCTTGAAACCACTGAGAAAATAGTGAAGATTAGGCAACGATTACAAGCCGCTAGGGATCGACAAAAGAGTTATGCCGATGTGCGAAGGAAACCAATAGAGTTTCAAGTTGGAGACAAGGTCATGCTTAAGGTATCACCTTGGAAAGGAATGATTAGGTTTGGAAAACGTGGGAAGCTAAACCCAAGATACGTTGGACCCTTCGAAATCATTGAAAGGATCGGTCCCGTGGCATACAAACTTGAACTACCTGAGGAACTCAGTAGAGTGCACAACACCTTCCACGTGTCAAATTTGAAAAAGTGTTTATCGGATGAAACACTTGTGATTCTGTTGAAAGAGATCAGAATCGATGATAAGTTGAACTTTATTGAGGAACCCGTTGAGATTATAGATAGGGAGGTCAAACGACTTAAGCATAGTCGCATTCCCATTGTTAAGGTCAGATGGAACTCTAAGAGAGGACCCGAGTACACATGGGAGCGCGAGGATCAAATGTGTGCCAAATACCCACAACTATTTGATGAGACAACCCCGAGCACCGATTCAACTTTGGATTCCGGGACGAATCCAATCTAACGGGTGGGTACTGTAATACACCGTAAAAATCCCAGGTCATTTATTAATGCTAATTATCGACACTATTTTAAACTAAGCCATTTTTGCGGGCTAATTTGAAATTTTTATATGAGACACTGTTTGTTTTAACACCCGATTGTTTTAATCACCGTTTGTTGACACCCAATTATGTTTAGTCACCCGATATCACCCGATTGTCACTCTTGGATGTCACCCAACGAGGTTAAACACCGGTAACTCCCACTTGCGACCTGACACTCTATTCTGGACACCGAAATATTATTAATATATATAATGATATGTGTATATATTAATTAGTACAATTTATTAATACTATATATATATATATATATATATATATATATATATATATATATATATATATATATATATATATGTATATATATATATATATATATATATATATATATATATATATATATATATATATATATATATATGAGTATATATATGTGTAAGGCGACACCGTTTATACATTTTTGGTTTTCATGAACCGACACCAACACCGAAATTAATTTCACAATTTTAATCACCGATACACCGTTATACTTTTGGGCCGGACGTCACCCTTAGCCCAATGCCATTTCTTCTTTTGCCCTACTGATGGGCCGAACACAACCATAAGCCCACATGTTCCTTTTTCTTTTTCCTTGATTCGTTGGGCCAAGATTTCCACAAGCCCATTTGATATGTTTGTGATGTTTTCTTCTTCTGCGTGATATGTCACCCGAAACAGAAACCAACTTCCTTGCCATCCAAATATTTACACACGTTTCTTTTTACCATGTTCTCTACTCACACTACACAAACAAGTAAGCTTCCATTGACATTGTAACATGCGACAAGGAGCACCCTTTTTGAAGCCGTCAAACCCACGGTCCATAGCATTATACACCAAGAGATTTATTACACAAAGGTTCGAGTGTCCCATGGTTCCCCAACGAGTTTACCACATGAGGTCTAAACCTTAATTGTTTATTACCTACACACCTAAGCTAAACTTAAATTAATCAAGGTAAACCAAAGTTGCTTCCCAATTAACATATCCGATTTGACAACTCCTTGGAAACTAGACAACAATGTCGAACTTGACATGACCTCTTGAGGTGTGTTGTGTATTTAGGAACCACGAACCACCCATGAACACCCTATATAAACCTCATTAAGTCTTCACACACTCTCAAATCTCACCAAACATCCAAACCACAAACACTCTAGTGCTTCATTTGTGTTGCTGTCGAGGAGGACCAAGGAGAAACAAGCTAAGGCTTTGGGTTGAACGAGTTGGGTAACTAAGTTTTGGAACAAGGTCACTTCACGAGGAGGGTATCACTTTGGTTTGTTCTCGTTGCTCGAACACACGACCTCATCACCACCAATTTTTGGTGTTGTAAGTGTTATTCACCCTTTTCATTTCGTATGTTAATCTCATGCATATCACGAATATACATACACGCGACACACACATTTTTTTTCTCACAATGCACTCATAGTGTTGTGTTATGAAACGCCTCGACACCTCCCAGAAATGACCTCACCATTTAATTTTTATACGTACGACCCATCTATATTTTTTGACCACCCATATCTACGACTCACCCACAATCGAACTAACCCAACATGCAAAACTCACTCGACCTTATAGCACGATAATGAGACCTAAACTAAACCTTAGTCGAACCTATTTTATTTTACAAACTAAATAAAGATTGGGCCTAAAATGGGTTAACGAGCCCATGTATATTTTTCAAAAGATTTCGGTTTGGAAACTTAAGAAAAAGATGAGATATATAAGACTTTAGAAACTGAATTTGAATAAGTTTATAAGTTGTAAAAGTCACTTTTAATTGTACCAAAAGTTTGGCTTTCGAAAACTTCATCAAGGACTATTTTTGCAAAATTATCACGTTAAAGGACTAAACTTGTCAAAACTACAAACTTGCGAACTGAAATTAACTAAACCGAATTCTTGTTGAAATCAAGGGTAGAAGTTGTCATTTGGCCAAAGTTAAGGGAATAAAGTGTAAAAAGTACAAAAGGACCAAATTATAATTATTTTTAACCAACGGGGTAAAAAGTGTACTTTTGTAAAGTTAAGGGTTAAATTGTGACAAGGTATTTTATAAGTAATTATTTCATATAATTTGAATTTTTATAAATACATATATATTTTAAGGTATTTTATAAGTAATTATTTCATATAATTTGAATTTTTATAAATACATATATATTTTTCTTTAACTTTAAAATATATATATATATATATAACTTTATTAAAAATATTTAATCATAAATATTTTTAAATAATATTATTTCTTACAACGAGTTAATATTTATCAAACACCGGTTCGTAACAACGATACAAATAACTACGTGAAGTTATTTTGGAATATATTAAGACACCCGAACGGATATCACCGTACACGAGACATATCACATGTCATTTACAACACAAATCTAAAACACCGATTACAATGTATTATTTAAGTCGCAAGTCGGAGGAACTTCATTGCTAGTCATAGCAATACACCATCACTTTTGAGCATCGTTGTGATTACGCACCTTTCATGTGAGTTCATGGTCCCACATTTTAATTGTTTTTAAACCCCGTGGGGAGATACATGCTATAAATCGAACACAAGTATTTATATATATATATATATATATATATATATATATATGTGTGTGTGTGTGTGTGTGTGTGTGTATATATATATATATATATATATATATATATATATATTCAATTTTAGGAAATTGTAAGTTACATATATCGTCTCTATGGTTTGCTTAAAAATGCAATTGTCGTCACTAAAATTTTTACTTTGCATAAATAGTCCCTAACATTGCAAAAAAAATAACACCAATCATCCCTAGAAAGACTACTGGTGTTATTCTTTTCAAAGTCGGGGGACTACTAATGATATGATTTTTTAAGTCGAAGGATTGCTGGTGTTATTCTTTTTCAAAGTTAGGGATTGTTGGTCTCATTTTTTTTAACCTTAGGGACTATATGTGCAAGAAAATAGTTTCAGGGATTTTTGGGCAAACCACAAGGAGAAATGAAGTCAAGAGTGAGTTTTATTTTATAGACTCAGTAGTCAGTACCCTCCTTTATTCCTGATTACGTCATGTTGCATTATGTGATGCAGTTGTGAAATGCCTTAATAAATGTAAGAATGTATTCATATTTAGCTGAAGCATAACAAGAACATGTTAGAACTAATTACTTAAATAGTGGATTAGTGGCCTTAGGTTCAAACCTCACTATATATACATTGAAAATGGTCACAATCACAAGGATACTTTGGTGAGGCTGTGTACATCTTAGTCAAAGGCTAGCCCTCCTTAGGTAATTCGGAAAACCTTATCCATTTACCATAACAGTAACAAAATAAACAACGAATAACAAAGTTAACCACATGTAGGCAGCTTGTTTTGTTGATTTTTGGGGGGG
The DNA here is from genome assembly GCA_030686995.1 of Artemisia argyi. NCBI lineage: Eukaryota > Viridiplantae > Streptophyta > Magnoliopsida > Asterales > Asteraceae > Artemisia > Artemisia argyi. The sequence goes on along the minus strand of CM060682.1, from coordinate 16,350,378 downwards.
GGGGGGGGGGGTTGGGTAAGCTCCCCAATTCAAGGCATTATGCGTATTAGCTTATTTCTTCCTCAAAATGATATAAGCCTCTCAACACATAAGCATAGTACTTTGGACAATGGACCAACAAAAAATATATCTATATTTTTTTACATAATTATTATGTTCATTCTGGTTAGGCCAAATTAAACAATGCAACACGACAGAGATAGGAAATGATATCTAACGTTAAATTATTTATCAGCTTTGAGCTTATTAGCTTATTTAGTGGGCTTATGAGCTTATTAGCTTATATATGTCAAATAAGCCTAAATCAAATGTTTGGCTAAGCTTATATAAGAGAGTTTTGATAACCATAAAAAATTGTAGCTTTTTTTAGAAGAGTTGGACTTACACAACATGTTTTATTACAAGTTACAATTTTATCCTCATCTATATCAAATCTAACATTAATATTTTCCAACCCATGTCCATTTTGGTCATTTAACAACCTAAACTAAATCAAATATATTTAACAACCTAGAGGTAGGATCAAATGATAGAATGTGTGAGACAGGTAGTGTAGGTTGTAAAAATTGCAGTTCAAAAAAAAATTACGTTATGTTCTCAACTTTTGTTTTGAAAAGGAAAGTAAATAAAATAAAACAGAGTGAAGGAAAGTAAAGAAAAGTAAAAAAAGTTATAAAAGAAGGTGGGTCATTCACTTTCACCCAACCAATAATAGAGTAAAAGATTTTTAACCAAAAATACAAACACTTTACTCCTTTCCCCTCCACCCCACTTTCTTTACCTCAATAAAGAAAATAACATAGTGTTAAGTTTATCGGCTTACTAACTATAAGCTAATACAAACACTTAACATGGGCTTATGAGCTTATGTTACACAAACACCCTCAAAAGGTCAAGGTGACTGTTTTGATTTCATACTCCTCATTCAAAAACTCCTAGTTAATCACAAGCATGCAAAAGAGACCTTTATGTTGTAGGAGTTCAAGATGGTGAAAGATTAGTGTATGAGGTGAGCACACACCTAAACGGCCAAATAAATAGCTTCACGGTCTTGTCACCCACAACATAGAGGTCACATTTGCAAAAGAAACACTTTCACCGTTAGTGAATTTGGAGGAAATTGTTGTTTGTGGTGAGGTTGTGAATGAGGGGAGAGAGGGTTTATATAGGGGAAGGGGAATGGTGTGATTGGTGGAAATTGTGTGGTGTGGATTGCTGACGTGGAAAGGATTTGTGGCCGTTGGATTGCGATCCGTGGGAGTTGGGTTTCGCCAATGGGAGAGTGACACGTGGAGAGGTGAAGTTAAAACTATTAAATATTATTTTCTCTCTCATATTTATTTTTATATTTATTTTTAATACTAGTAATAATATTTTTTATTACAAAAATATTATATAAAATAATTAATACTATTAAATATTATTTTCTCTCTCATACCTTAAATTCAAATCAAAATCATAATTATAATCTACAACTTTACATTCAAATTTAAATTCAAAGTCTAATCTAAACCCATCAGCTTATTAACTATAAGCTGATACAAACACTCAACGTGGGCTTATGAGCTTATGTTATCTAAGTATTAAGCCGCTTATATAACATAAGTATAAGCCCAACTCGTAAGATTTCATACTCCTCATTCAAAAACTCCTAGTTAATCACAAGCATGCAAAAGAGACCTTTATGTCGTAGGTGTACAAGATCTTGAAAGATTAGTGTATGAGGTGAGCACACACCTAAACGGCCAAATAAATAGCTTCACGGTCTTGTCACCCACAACATAGAGGTCACATTTGCAAAAGAAACACTTTCACCGTTAGTGAATTTGGAGGAAATTGTTGTTTGTGGTGAGGTTGTGAATGAGGGGAGAGAGGGTTTATATAGGGGAAGGGGAATGGTGTGATTGGTGGAAATGGTGTGGTGTGGATTGCTGACGTGGAAAGAATTTGTGGCCGTTGGATTGTGATCCGTGGGATGTTGGGTTTCGCCAATGGGAGAGGGACATGTGGAGAGGTGAAGTTAAATGTTGGGTTTTACAACCATCTGTAATAACCCCAAAAGGTAACTTGACCAATGTCCCATATGAAAATCTGCATTTGACATAAATGATTGCACCCTAAGTGTTTGATAAAATGCCTTAATGAATGTAACAATGTAGCTTAAGCATAACAAGAACATGTTAGAACTAATTACTTAAACATGTTAGAACTAATTACTTAAACTAGTGGCCTAGTGGTTAGGCATATCATAGAGGTGTTAGGTTCAAACCTCACTAGTTACTAACGTTCGGGGTTGCCAGGGAAGGGATCGGATATGGTCATGGGATACTTTGGTTACGTCACGTGCATCTTAGTTAAAAAGCCGCCCTTCCCATGTTATTAGATTGTTGAACTGATTACTTAGTATGGCTTATATGACCTGCTATTGGATTATGGTGATGTTTAAGAAATATGGCAGCATTAGTTCAACATAAATTATGAGAATAGATGAGTGGCAGAGCATTAATTTGTAGCTTATTAAGCTTAACATATTATAAGTCACAATAGAGGGTGTTTTTTATATCTTATTTTCGGGCTTATGAGCTTATTTTTCAAAGACACTTTTCCCCCCCTTTATTTGCAGTCATAAGTCACAATAAGCTCATAAGTCGCCAAAAAAGCTTAAAAATGGGCTTATGAAAAGTTAAGCCATACAAATTAAGCTCTCAAACCAAAAAAAAATAAGCTAAAACAAACACCCCATTAATATTCTTTTGCTATTTATTGCTTCAATACTTAACCTTATGACTATATAAATTAACCCGAGCTAAACAGATCTCGTTTGTCTAGTTGTACTAGAAGTATTAGCCTTGTATAAAGTATACAAGACCGCTGCCACAGTTAATGATCCTGCTCCAGCTCCCATTCCGTAGAAAAAGGTCTGCCAATCATTCCCATCACTAGATGTATCAGAATTTGGCAAAGATGATGGCTCGGGTACACCTGAACTAGTGCAAATTTGGTTCAATGGGAAACCGCATAATCTCTTGTTCCCTAAATAGGATGTCTCAGAAAACGTCTGAAATTGGGAGCCTGTTGGGATTTTTCCTTCCAATTGATTGTATGACAAATTCAAAACAGAAAGGAAGGGAAGGCTAGTGAGCACAGATGGGATTTCTCCGGTTATTTTGTTTGAGGACATGTCTAATGATTCTAAGTGACTCAAATGTCCGATGGATGGTGGGATAGAGCCTGTGAACTCATTATGTGATAGGTTGAGAAGATACAGGGCTTTGAGTTGGCCAATTGTTTCTGGTATTACGCCTGAAAAACGGTTACTTGACATATCAATGTTTGTGAAGAGTGTCAGGATTTTGACTAACTTCAACTCGAATCCTTTGAGAGTGACTGTGACGGAATCTTGATAGTACAGGTCACTAAGCTGCATCACCATAAAGCTGAGGTGGTTCTTACTTGAGGGATCTCCATGATCATCAGTCATCATAGAACCCCATTGCCTGAAAAAGTCTGGTGGGACAACACCACTAAAGTTATTGTGAGCTATGTCGAGAATCTGAAGCTTTGAGATGCTATTCTTTTGGTTTTTATCACAATGCACGGATTTTTGGAACATGTTGGATCGCAAAACAAGGACACGTAAGTTAGTATTGCTACCCAAAAAACAAGGATAAGTGTCGTTTATCTTGTTGTTTCCGAGGTTTAACACTTCTAGCATTGTGCAGTTGACAAGGGATCGTGGGATCTCCCCTGCCAAAGAATTTCCATGCAGATCTAGAGTGTTCAAGCGACAGCTGCTTGAAAATGTTCCCTTTATTTGACCACCGAGACGATTGTTTCCCAAATTTAGTACCCCAAGACTGCCACGAACCTCAAGCAAATCACTTCCCCATTTCTGTACATGGAGATTGCCACTTAATTCAATCAAACACTGTGGTATCGTTCCATTTAAACGATTGTTTGACAAATCAAGGACCTCAAGGTAGGTGGCAGTTCCTTCGCTGAACACAAGAGAATAAAGAGGAATTTTTATCATTTCAATTGCATAAGGTGTCAGGGATCGTCCCAGTTAGCAAATTGTTAGAAACCGATAAGAAATAGGCGAAGGTGAGGTTTCTCCCAATGCTTTCTGAGAGTGACGAGTTGAAAAGATTGTCTGAATAGTCAATGAAGGTAGCGCTTTGTGGCGGTGTTGGAATTGCCCCAATAAGGCGATTGGAATGCAAGTCGAGTACACTAAAATCCTCAAAAAAGTAGGGCTCTTCCTAGCCAGTTAACTGGTTACGAGAAAGGTTCATAAAGGAAAGACTTCCATTACCAACTTCTCATATCCATTTTGGTATTTCTCCTTCAATTTTGTTGTCTGAAAGATCAAGAGTTATCAATCTTGTTTGGTTTCTTAGGTTCGGAAACTTCTTAAGATTGCAAGATGCCAGTTTTAATGAATGAAGACGTGACACAAAAGTGAGGTTATCACTCGTCAAAATTGAAAATTTATTGAATGAAAGATCAAGAGTTGTTATGTTGCTCAATCGATCGTGAAAATCTATGGTTCCACTCAGGTTATTTGATGATAATAACAGGATACTAAGTTTTCTAAGTTCAAAGAATGATCTTGGGATTCCTCCTTGCAATCTATTACTACTCAAATCGACAGTGTCTATTGAAGATGATAATGGATCAGAAAAGTTGGAAAGAGTCCCATCAAAATCATTATTGGAAAGTTGTATTTTTTGGAGTTGTTGCAGAGAAAACAAAGATGAAGGTATACTTCCGTTGAAACGATTGAATCTTAGATCAACCAAAACAAGATTATTAAGATCTTGAAAGTGATCAAAAGGAATCATACCCGATAAACCGTTTCTTGAGAGGTCGATGTGGTTAAGATTCTTGCAAAGCCGAAATGAGGGGATTTTCCCGATAAACATATTCGATGACAAGTCCACATAGGAGAGTTGAGTGAGTCTTTTCATGGACTCTGGTATGGGTCCTGCGAAATTGTTCTGCTGCAGTTCTATCCAGGATAACTTATCAAGATTTCCGATAGATTCTGGTATCCCTCCAGAAAAGTTTGTTCTGCTGATCACTAAACTCTGAAGAGCTGTGTTCATCGAAAACTCGGGTAAAGAGCCGTTAAGATTTGTGTTTACTGATAAATCAAGAATCTGCAACTTTTGCAACTGAATGACATTTTTGGGAAATGTTCCAATTAAGTTACAAGCAACAAGATTCAATATTGTCAGATTCTTGAAATTTGTAAAGAAATCTGGAACTGGAGCATTCAGATCGTTTAAGTTCAGACGCAGTACCGAAAGTGATTGCAGCTTCTGCAGGGACTCATTTAAAGGGCCTAAAAGCTGACAATTTGACAGGCTTAAAACTTCCAAATTAGGCAAAGATGATAGACCCTTGCACCAATCGAGGTTATGTGATGACATGTCCACACTATCCATATAAAGACCCCTTATCTGTGTGAGGTTGCGAACAAGTGTGGCTAAACTTGGGTTCTCGAGTTTCAGTAAGCGAATTCCGAAGAAGAAAAATGAAGAGAGATCAAGAACTTTTAGCCTTGTCAGCTGTGACAGTTCTTCTGGAATCTGACCAGAAAACTTCGAATTCGACAAGTTTAAATACAACAAACTTGCAAAACTCCCAAATCTTGTAGGAATCTTTGTGAAATTGAAGTTATTTGCAGCAAGATTCAGGCTTTCCAGATTCTTTAGACCGAAAAGAACACTGGAATCATTCATTCCACCCGATATCGTTTCATTGCTCAAGTCTAAACCGATAACCTGACCATCGATGCTGCACGTAACACCTCCCCATGAACAGCAATCTGTGGCATTTGGCTTCCAAGACACTAGCTTTGTTGAAAGTGAAGAATCGAACTGGAGTTCGTTCTTCAACTGGATCAAAATCGTTTGGTGGTTTATTTGACATTGGCCAGAAACCAAAATTGTATCAACCCCAAACAAGATCAGGTAAAAGGGTAACAAGAATATCTGAAAGCAGAGTTGGGATTTCATTATGAACTAGGATTTTAGGCACAGGTGATGCTTATGAACCGTCGAACCTATGAAATTAAAACCTTAGCAACTTTTAGAAATGGCTTGGTTTATATTTGCTAAATCTGCTTAATTATGATCTCATGATAAGCATTATATTCAAACAATTCTATTTAATTATATTTGTTTCATAAGTCAACTTAAATGTAAGTCAACCTTGGGCTTGGTCTTTCAGATTTACTAGTTAAGTATTCACATTTAGACAAACTATTGACTTTGACGTTTACTTTAAATTTAAGTCAACCTTGGGCTTGGTTACCTTAAATTTATTGTGCAACTAACTTCTTGCACTAAAAAAACAGTTAATGAAAGTTACAACATTGTTTTTATATTAATATATTGCTTATCATCACATCCGTTTGTATAGTTAGTACATTTGGGTATGGCTGGGGAAGGCCTGGAAACGGCCCTGAGATTAACCCGGTGAGGCCGCGTACATTGAGTTAAATGGCTCACCCTACCCGGGTAACTAGAACAGGGAAAACCACATCCGTTTGTATCGTTATAAACGAATTGATTGTACTTTACAATGATTTACAGGATTGTTTTTATTGAAAGATGTTTGATATTCAACATACATGATGAGTTCAATGATCGGATAAAATGGTTCAAGAGGTAGCTTATTAAGGACGGTCAACCCAAACGGACCTGCTTTGAGCTGTACCAGAATTACGCGTTTCGAACCATTACCCAACCCGTCTAACCAACTGAATTTTTCACTTTCAGACAAAACGGAAGTCACCTAACCATACTCGGGATCTATAGAAACAACAGCAAGTGAACCCGTTATATTGGTGTATTCCCGGGTTGATCTTTGCAGGTGCTAGGGGCAATGAACTTGACTGTTTGTCAATTCGAAAAATGGCAGTAGTTTACTCGGGAGTCGTGATATGAGGGGAAAATCTTGATTATATTTGTATATGATTCGCTAAATTTTGTAAATATGCTCTCGTAACAAGTATTTTACTATAACATTTACATTAATCTAAGTATTTTTGTTTTATAATGTAAACTTCCTAGTTGAAACTTACTATAGTTATTCAACTTTGGAGGCTTGGCTTACTAGCTGAATGGTTCATCATAATAATACAAAATATTGACGTTGACGTTTACTTGAATTTCAAGTCTGCTGAAGTGACAATTAGCCTAGAATATAATGATAAACTTTGATGTCACGTCTTCATAAATTTTCTAACATATTTCTAATAAAATAGCTTGTGTAAGTTATATATCAGTCGAATGTTATAATTCGTGGGATGGATGAAGTAGGATATTTTACTTCTGAATATGAGAATAATTAGTCGGTTCATATTATGAAAGTTACAACTTGGCTCAAAACTAAAATAGCTTACTATCATTATCATTAATAAACTGATTGTAATAAGTTTTTATTTACAGGATTCGTTTTTAGTGAAAGATGATTGAACAATCAATGTGCATTAGGTGTGATTTCAAGGGTAGGAAATTACAGTTCAAGATGGTTAGGAGCGACCTGCATTTTATACTACTTAATGGAGTTATTGAAGACGGTCAACCCAAATCCGCATGTATCAAGCTATACCAAAATTACTTGTTTTGACCCGTTACCCAACCCCGTCTGGCTAACTGATTTTTCACATTCCAAATTACTAGTTGTACATTTTACAGATGCTGAGGGCATGGAATTGGACTGTTTTAGATACGCCAACAAACACAGGTAAAAATTACTTCAGTCATCCCTAAAAGGACTACTGGTGTTATTCTTTTCAAAGTCGGGGGACTGCTGATGTTATGATTTTTTTCAAAGTTAGAGATTGTTGGTGTCATTTTTGTTAACCTTAGGGACTATAGGTGCAATATTAGGCAAACCACAAGGTGTAGGTCAGTGCTAATTCAGCTAAAAGATTTGACCAGGTCATTGCTAATAAGCTTAATCAAAATATTATACGCTTTAAGCTCCTCAAAAAAGCTTAGCGGAACACCCATCTGATAAGTACCACATTTATGAAGAATGTGAGCTCATGATTGAGGCTTCGATTCAATAGAAAAATAATTGAGATCCGTAGATCTGTAAAAAGAATATTTGTCTAGTGAATCGAAACCCCATTCACGAGCTCACATTCTTCACATGTATTATAAGTATGACTAATTTAGTTTGTGGGAAATTGTTGTTTGTGGTGTGGTTATGAATGAGGTGAGAGGGTTTATATAGGGGAAGGGGAATGGGTGTGATTGGTGGAAATTGTGTGGTGCGGATTGCTGACGTGGAAACAATTTGTGACCGTTGGATTGTGATCTGTGGGATGTTGGGTTTCGCCAATGGGAGAGTGACGTGTGGAGAGGTGAAGTTAAAACTGAGTTTTACAACCCTTTAACCCAAAAGGTAACTTGACCAAATAATTTCCCATATGAAAATCTGCATTTGACATAAATGATTGCGCCCAAAGTGTTTGATAAAATGCCTTAAAGAATGTAACAATGTAGTTGTTCTTCGTAGTTCATATTCATCTCTGATGTAGCTGAAGCATAATAGTAACATGCTTAACTGATTGCTTAAACTAGTGGTCTAGTGGTACGCATCTTACTCAAAGACTCGCCCTCTTCAAGTAACAGGGTAAACGTTATCCGTTTAATAACAGGAACATGTTGAACTGATTACTTAAAGTCTTAAACTGTTGGATTATGGTGATGTTTCAAGAAATATGGTAGCATTAGTGTGAAGCTTATTAAGCTAACTTATTATAAAAACCTTAGAGGGTGTTTTTTATAGCTTGTTTTCGGGCTTATGAGCTTATTTTTCATGACACTTTTCTGTTGCCTTTTTGCAATTATAAGTCATAATAAGCACATAAGTTGCCAAAAAAGCGTACAAAATGGGCTTGTGAAAAGTTAGACCGTACAACAAAAATAAGCTAAAACAAACACCCCGTTTATATTCTTTTGCTATTTATTGCTTGTGAAAAGTTACCCAAAAAAGCGTACAAAATGGACTTTACATTATGACTCTCTAAACAAATTGAAACAAACATACAGGAAATCGACATTGAAAGTAGTAGCCCGAGCTAAACAGATCTCATTTGTAAAACCCACATTTTCGTAACATGTTTAAATTACTAAAATACCCTCCAATTTGAAATTTTGAAGAATTGTGTACAGTTACCGAACAAGCCCTAAATCAAAAATGATTATTGTGCGATCACAAATATGAACATGTAACTTCAAGTAAATGATAATTGAGCTACTACAATATCATATGAACTCAAGCATGTGAAATTTGGATTAAGAAACGAATATTGCACGTTACGTGACCTAATGGGTCCGAAAACCTTTGAAATTTGTACACAACATATGAAATGAATTATATAACATAACCTAAAGTTTATTATTTCATAAAATTATCAAATCATCTTCTAATCATTCCATTATTGCCGCCCCATGAATTAAGGAAATTGATTTAACATTCCAAGTTTACTACAAATCAACTTTAATGCCATTTAACTCTCCCTAAATCATTTTACACATAAACTTCATAATTTTTCTTTCTTCCTCTCAATTTCAACGACCCAACACATACAAAAACACCAAAATATTGCTCTTGGATCATTTGTGATCATTCATACGCGTTCGTGGAAGGATTTGGTACACATAGGAATTTATTTGGAAGCTTTTGGAGGCCTTGTTCGTGCTTTTCTCTTCCATTCGATCCACATAATACCCATAGAAGGGTTTGGTATTTTTCATTTAATCTTTTTTCATCTCCTTAATTTCCTTTTGTTATGAATATCTTGATATGGAAGAATTGAAAGATACGAATTAGTTTTCACATGAAATCAAACGGTATCACATAAAATCATAAAGATTAAACGTGTGTATCTTTGGGTATAGTTCATAAAACCACTTGATTATTGTTTCTAGTTGAAGATAAATGCTTTGATTAAATGTATCATGAACCCCTTGAAGTGAATCGGCTTAAAAAGATGCTAAACATGTTATATGATGGGTTACATGGATTCTGAAATCAAGACAGCTTACATACCTGATTATGTGAATGAGATAGGGCATGATATATAATGATTTAATTCGATTTCTTTTGATGAAAACTTAGTTTTATGTCTTAGTTAAGCTTTCCAATTGACGGGGAGTGATTTCAAGTTGTTTTGGTCGTGTTTTTGATTTTTGTGTCATTAAGTGTTGAATCTGAAATTCGGGGATTTGAAATCAGTCGACTTGGTCGATTTTTCATACAAAAACTATAAGGATTTAAGCCATGAAACTCTCTGGTGTTTAACTTATATATGTTAGGTAATACCATGAATTTTTGTGAATTTTTCTGAATTGGATGGTAGGTCCGGGAGGTGGATAATTTTTGGGTACTGCTGCTGGTTGGTTTTCTAAGTAGTCTGAACTTGAGTAATTTTCGTGTGTGGTTAGACTAACTAATAAATTCTGGAAAAATTCGTGTGAGTTCTAAAGACATTGAAGCATCTCTGTACATTTTTGTGAATTTTATTTCTGAGTTCTGATATGGATCGAAAATTCGTTAAGTCGGGGTCTGTTGGAGTTTAAAGGCTGATAAAAGTTAAAAGGGTTAATTAAAAGGTTTAAATTGTAATTATTATAACTTGAAGGAATAAAAATGTAAATATTGGATAAATGGACATGTCACGACCTGTAAAATATGTTAGGGGCTGTAATTGTCATTTTTGAATAGTTATGGTGCTTATGTGATAATTGTATTAATTAATGGTTTAAATATGGTAAACTGAATAATTAAAGGATTAAAATGGAAACTTTGTAAACTTAAGGGTGCTGATGAGGCGAAAAATGATCCGTTTTTAGGGGGTCATTTAAGCCCGAATCCGACTTTATTTGATCAAATATTGCCCTAAATCGTTCCTTTTGTGATTTTAGGTGTTTGGAGAGTGAATTCTGGAAAAGAGACTATTTTGGACGTTTTTGGAGCATAAAGTGAAGAAAACGACAAAGTACCAAAAATTCAAGCTGGAAACACAAGGTGACGGCGTCAAGACTTGTGTCTTGACGGCGTCAGACAAGATGAATATTTTACCGTAGCTGGTGACGGCGTCAGATGGAGAGGTGACGGCGTCAAAGTGGCCAAGAATAATTTACCGTAGGTGGTGACGGCGTCACTTAGGCCGTCACAAGTGGATCTAGGGCGTCCGAGGAAGTATATGGCGGCGAGGTGACGGCGTCAGATTTTACTCTTGACGCCGTCAGGACGATTTTCCTATATATAGTTTTCTAGTTTTTTCATTAAAGGGAGAGAAGTTTTGGTGAAACCCTAAAGACGATTTTGGTGCCTCTTTTACAGGTTTTTCAAGGGTTCCAAACCCTTGAGACCTTGTATTGTAATTGAGATAAGTATACTCTTAATTCAATCAATATGTCTATGTGTTGGTTGTTTATCTTTTGTTCTTATCTTAATTCTACTATGCTAGGCTAGATTTCCTTTGTGTTTGCTTAGATCTAATGAAACCTAGATGTTGATTATGTGTTGATTACTTGTCTATTCTTGTTCTTGGATGAATGATATTATATGTTAGGCTTAAGAAAACTGGCAGATCTCCAAATGGTAACATGCTTGAACGTCTTAAGAAACATGAACCGAGGCGTACTAGGTCTTTATTGGTTGTATTTAATGCATGAGCCACTGTTTACAATCCCTATAGTTGTGCTGGGTCATGGTGTAGGAGGAGATAAGAGCTCATAGAGTTGGGGAGTTATGTATGCCACCCCACGAATGGTATTAAGGAATACAATCCGTCATCCATACAAGTGTAACAAGTAATTGACATGCAAAAGATATCCAGGGAGTAATGAAGTCTAAGTAAACACAATTTCTCCAAATACTGCTCACAACCTTAGTTTAATATTAGTTTAATTTCATTTTCATTAGTTTAATTTAGTTATAATATAGTTTTGGGTTAGTTGAATAGCAACTAATTCCGCCCACTCCTTCAAAACCCGAGATTTTACTTGCTTTCATAAAATATAAAAACACAAAAATAATCATCTTTCATCTCTAGAACTATTAATTAGGCTTTCTAATCCTAGCGACATTATTCCTAAGCTGAACGATCAATCCCCCGGTACTTGTCACTATACTATACTACAACGATCAGGTACACTGCCTGGTGGGGGTTGTAAGCCTCGCGAGATCCCTCGAGAGGTAAAGCAAGGTGTGATTCCCACGCATCAAGTTTTTGGCGCCGCAGCCCGGGGAATAGTTATTGTCTAGGTTAGGATTTCTTTTTATTAGGTCTACTTGCTAGATTCCTTTCTAGTAAGATTTTTATTTTTATTTTTAGGTCTTCTTTAGTCTATCTTATTTCTTTGTGCCTTTGTTCGTAACTCTTTACCATCCGACATCATGGAAGGTGGTAACAACTTTGAACCCATCATCCCACCACAACAAAACCCACCATTAGAACCCCTTAGGCCCCGAACCTTAGGAGAGTATTCCCGACCTAGCCACCAAGGCTACCGAAACACCATTGAGCTCACCGGAGCCAATGTGACCCCCTTGCGATCCGACACCATCCGGTTGGTGCAAAGCGGATGTGCATTCCATGGACTTCGTTCCGAAGATCCAAACCAACACCTTAAGGACTTCCTCAAAATCGTAGATTCCATAGACCTAGGTGTTGAAACTAGAGAGACAACCCGATTACGCCTATTCCCATTCTCTCTACGAGATCAAGCTAGTCAATGGCTTGAGCGTTTCCCCGCGGGATCCATCACCACGTGGGACAATCTCGTCAATCGTTTCCTTACCCAATTCTTTCCGCCGGAAAAGACTGCAATGCTTAGAAGGGACATTTTGATGTTTAAGCAACAGCGGGGTGAACCTTTCTACGAGGCTTGGGCCCGTTTTAAGGATCTCCTCCACAAGATCCCTCATCATGGCATAAACCTTTGGTTATTAGTTCAAATTTTCTACGACCATGTTGATTATCACACTAAGCGCACTATCGACAGGGCCGCGGGAGGAAAATTGCGTGATAAGGATGCTGAGGAGTCATGGGCGATTATAGAAGAGCTCGCTGTCGATAACAATGAGATTTGGGAATTTAAACATACGGTGGAAGCAGCCATCAATGCAGTCTCGGCATCTGGAGGAACCACCGAAATCCCCGAGGAACTCTTATGCAAAATTGAGGCAAAAGTTGACTATTTTGAGGAAAGGCAAAGGAGACCCTTAAGTCCTAGACAAGCCACGGTCAATTCTGTCTCAAGATCAACCTCGGTACCATTATCTGAGTCACCCTCTAGAGAACATGTCGAGACTTTTCAGAGGTGCACTCCACCTTGTTCCCCTCACAAGGAACTTAGCTCGGAATTTGAGGCTAGGATGAGAGAATATATGGCGACCCACTCTGATCGGCTTGCTAGATTCGAAGAAGCAGTTTATAAGCAAAAGGAGGAGATGCAGGAGAAAATGAATGAGATGTTGAGTCTACTAGAGGAGTATGCCAGTCAGAAAACCCCCGAACGAATACTTCTAAGGAAAGAAAGTGCCACTCCCACCACCCAATTTGTCAACTCCATCACCATTGTCCACAAAGATAATGAAAAGGTAAAAACTCCTGTTAAACAAACCTTAGAAAAATCGCCTGAGTCCCAACCTTTGAGCTACTACCTGAAACATGACATAAACGAAAGCACCATAACAAATTGGATTAAGGGTGATAGGCGTAACCAATCCTCCGAACATGTTCCCGAGAAAGAGAAAGAAGAGGAAGATGAATATGATACGCTTATTGGAGGGACAGTGGTCGAGAGGTTATTGGTACAGAAAGTGGCTACTAAGCAGGTAGCATGTGGAAACTTTGAAATACCAACAAGCATCGGGGACTTAAAACATCTTAGTGCTTTCGCCGACCAAGGATCGGAAGTAAATCTTATGCCCCTAACTATTTACATCCAACTGACGTCGAAAATGCCAGCACCTACTCGTGTTAGGCTATCCCTTGTTGGACACTCGTACGTGTACCCCCTAGGAATCGCAGAAGACGTATTAATTAATGTGGCAGGGTTCGTGTACCCCGTTGATTTTATGATCATTGATGATAAAGGGGATGGATGCATGCCGATAATCCTTGGGGCACCATTCCTCACCACCGCTAGGGCTGTCATTAAATATGAAGATAGGAAGATTGAACTTAAATCTGGAAAGAGAAAGATTAGCTTCCACATGACTCCGCGAAGTGAACATGAGAATATGAGTTGGAGAATGATTAAAAACAACATTGGCGCAACACCCATTCGTGTTCAGAATAAAATTCTTGCATGGGAGGCAAGAATCAAAAGCTATAAGAAAGCTAAGGATGAAAGGAGAAAATGCAATAATGTTCCGATAGAACTCAAACACACTCAACACGAAAGCAATCATACACCGTTTGAGGAAGGAAACTTAGTACTCTTGAGACACTTAGAAACAACAATACCACCCGATAAACCAAGTCCTTGGTGGTATGGGCCATTCACCATCGAAGGATTGAGCCAAGATGGGGTAGCTAACTTGAGAAGCAAATTAGGTGGGAAGGTGATTGCGAGTATTGATAGATTGAGGCACTACCACCATAACAGTAATGATCGAAATTATATGGGGTACATCATTTCCAATGATGAGATCACGTAGTAACCCACAACTTTGAGTCTAGCTACAAGACTCGTAAACAAAGAAAAGCGCTTCTTGGGAGGCAACCCATGTTTTGTGTGATTTTAATTGTTTGATTGTTATTTGCTTTCGTATGCATGTTTTATTTTTATTGTTGGTTGATCATGTTTCTCAATTAAAATGTGAAATACTTTATTATGTTGTTTGGCCTAGTCTTAACTTCAACCTAAAGGTATTTTTGCAAAAGATAAGTGTAAGGGGAAACCCCAAATATGTTTTTAAGAAACAAACCGATCATGATTCTCCACAATATTTAATGAACATGTATATTCGTATTTGTTAGAGTCAAATGCTTGTATTGAGTCATAATGAAGTTTTGCAAGATTTTCCAGGAAAGTAGGACAAAGTTTTTCCAGAAATTTTCCGGAAACTTAACATAAAGATTTCTGCAGGTCCATTCTGACGGCGTCAAGGAATTGCTCTTGACGGCGTCAGGAGTCAAAAATCTGGAAATTTTACCGGTTTTGTTTTTCTAACGGAGTCTTATGGTTTTTGTGAATTATTAAGTTTTATAATCTCCAGGAAATCTGCAAACTTCATTCCACAAGCATTATATCTTACTTTGTTTTCTAGGATTTAGTAACTTATATAGGATGCCGCCGATTTTACGCGAGGTTGCCTTGTCTACTTTTGTCAGGATTTACAGGTTATTTAAGACAAGAAGATGATTTATATTCTGGAAGGGAAGCTTTGATTGTTCATTTTCTTGGAGGAAGATTTAACCTGGCCAACCTAAAATCCATACCGAGCGAATCAGGGGAGTATTCGATTTCATTCTCTTTACTTTTTACTTTTACATTCTTTACTTGAACATTGGGGACAATGTTCATCCTAAGTGTAAGGGGAGGGTAAAAAGATGATACCTTACATATGCACTTTCACTTGAGTTTGTTTTGTTTGATAGTAGGTGTGTAATAAAACTACGAGAAATACTTGTTAGTGTAATTTTAGCGCCAAATTTAAAATTTTTTACAACATTTAGGAGTGAAACTTTAGCCATAGCAAGCGTCTCATGGATAGGAGGTTGTATGACTAGCACATAACCGTATATTCAGAAAAATTTTCCACCCAAAAATGTGAGGTTCGCCTTTAGATTTGATAGGAAAAGCATTTATTATTGGTGCTTATGAGTGTACCGGTAGCATTTAGATTCTAGAACTTGCGTTAGTGATGCATCCCGAGACCGCTAGTGAGACTACATTCGTGTGGTAGGATTTACTACATGATAAGAGGCATTAGGATCACCCTTGTGTTAAACCCGTATTATAATTACTTGACCATTTAAGTCATATTACTTGGCTAGTTAAGTCAACTAATTTTTTCCCACACCCTTTTGCGTTGTACTCACTTTTAGTACACGATACCCCTAGTACACCCCTCCGAGCCTATCTTTTCGTTTCTAACTTTAAGCATCTTACTTAAAGGAAGAATTTGTTACACCCCACTTAAATGTACACCCAAATCGCCTTAGCCTTCCGTGTATGCGCTCATTTTTAGTGCATTATTGTTATTTGTTAAACCCTAAGTTAACTTTCTAATTGATTACATGGTTGCTAAGTCGAGTCATATCCTTGTACATATTGTTTTGGGACGATTGGGACTCATGGGTAAGTACTTATTTTATGGAGTAATGGGGAAGAACATCATATTATTACCCCCATATGTACGTTAATCTTAAAAGTGCTCCAAGTGTTTTGATTTTCTTAATTCGAGTCATCAGAATAGTTAAATGTAAAGTATGTAAAGATTCAAGTGTAAGGGGATTGCTCATACCCCTATGATGTATTATTTTGGATGGTAGGGTAAGAGTGTATGCAAAAAAAAAAAAAAAAAAAAAAAACAAAAAAAAAAAAAAAAAAAAAAGTACGGACTACCATCCCTTTTTTATTCTATGTTCATTTTATATTTTTGTTATTTTTCATTTATTAGCTTAAGTCGAGTCTAGTCTTGGCTTAGCAACGCCATCTTGTACATGTAATTTACTAAGATTCTTAACTCGCCACCAGTAAAACTCCCTTTATCCAACAAAACCGTGTAATTCATATCCCTACACCTAACGTTATAACCCTTTTAAAAGACCTCTTTGATAGTTTATCCTAGGTGCTTACGCCATGTGGTGGAGGTTTGATCCTTTCCCAAGCCTATGGTAATCTATTTTGTTATGACAGGTAGTGAGAGATATCTTCCATTTCCATAATGTTATATTACTTTATTACACCCGAGAGATGTGAGTATCTAAACACTATTTGTGAGGTGCTTGTGTATGACCTCCGTGCTTGTTTATTGGTCTTTAGTGGAACGATTATTTGTTGTAATTACTTTTATATTAGTGTTAAATGACCCCTAACTTGTCTTTTGAGTAGAATAAAAGCTCATTTGCTTGAGGACAAGCAAATCTCAAGTGTAAGGGTATATGATGAGGCGAAAAATGATCCGTTTTTAGGGGGTCATTTAAGCCCGAATCCGACTTTATTTGATCAAATATTGCCCTAAATCGTTCCTTTTGTGATTTTAGGTGTTTGGAGAGTGAATTCTGGAAAAGAGGCTATTTTGGACGTTTTTGGAGCATAAAGTGAAGAAAACGACAAAGTACCAAAAATCCAAGCTGGAAACACAAGGTGACGGCGTCAAGACTTGTGTCTTGACGGCGTCAGACAAGATGAATATTTTACCGTAGCTGGTGACGGCGTCAGATGGAGAGGTGACGGCGTCAAAGTGGCCAAGAATAATTTACCGTAGGTGGTGACGGCGTCACTTAGGCCGTCACAAGTGGATCTAGGGCGTCCGAGGAAGTATATGGCGGCGAGGTGACGGCGTCAGATTTTACTCTTGACGCCGTCAGGACGATTTTCCTATATATAGTTTTCTAGTTTTTTCATTAAAGGGAGAGAAGTTTTGGTGAAACCCTAAAGACGATTTTGGTGCCTCTTTTACAGGTTTTTCAAGGGTTCCAAACCCTTGAGACCTTGTATTGTAATTGAGATAAGTATACTCTTAATTCAATCAATATGTCTATGTGTTGGTTGTTTATCTTTTGTTCTTATCTTAATTCTACTATGCTAGGCTAGATTTCCTTTGTGTTTGCTTAGATCTAATGAAACCTAGATGTTGATTATGTGTTGATTACTTGTCTATTCTTGTTCTTGGATGAATGATATTATATGTTAGGCTTAAGAAAACTGGCAGATCTCCAAATGGTAACATGCTTGAACGTCTTAAGAAACATGAACCGAGGCGTACTAGGTCTTTATTGGTTGTATTTAATGCATGAGCCACTGTTTACAATCCCTATAGTTGTGCTGGGTCATGGTGTAGGAGGAGATAAGAGCTCATAGAGTTGGGGAGTTATGTATGCCACCCCACGAATGGTATTAAGGAATACAATCCGTCATCCATACAAGTGTAACAAGTAATTGATATGTAAAAGATATCTAGGGAGTAATGAAGTCTAAGTAAACACAATTTCTCCAAATACTGCTCACAACCTTAGTTTAATATTAGTTTAATTTCATTTTCATTAGTTTAATTTAGTTATAATATAGTTTTGGGTTAGTTGAATAGCAACTAATTCCGCCCACTCCTTCAAAACCCGAGATTTTACTTGCTTTCATAAAATATAAAAACACAAAAATAATCATCTTTCATCTCTAGAACTATTAATTAGGCTTTCTAATCCTAGCGACACTATTCCTAAGCTGAACGATCAATCCCCCGGTACTTGTCACTATACTATACTACAACGATCAGGTACACTGCCTGGTGGGGGTTGTAAGCCTCGCGAGATCCCTCGAGAGGTAAAGCAAGGTGCGATTCCCACGCATCAGGTGCGAAGTGTTAAATTGACATATTTGACTTTCTTGACTTGAGTTGATGTGTTATTATGTGAAGATGATCAATGGTGACCCTTAACTTGTGATATTAACACTTTAAACCCTAAAACATATCCGGAGATCATACGAAACCCTAATCTTGGAAAACGTGTTTAAAATTAAATCCTTGACATTTATAAATATGGGAACTTGATAATATGATAAAACTAACCGATAAGAATATGTGAATATTTGGGAACTTGCTAAATTTCGGAATCTGCTAATTATGGAAACCTGTTATTTTTGGAAAGTACTATTTACGAAAACTTCTAAAATTGGAAACTCTCCAAATAAAGAAACTTGCTAAAAATAGAAAGTCTTCTAAAATGCTTAAACTACTTAAAGTGGGAAGTTACTAAGCCTGGAAAGTTACCTAAAATAGAAAGATGCTAAATATGGAAAGTTTCTAAAAATGGAAAGATAACTAAAAGACGTATCTTGAGTAACTCGGACTCGTCTTGATTCGTATCCATTCTCTTCTAGGTTCGGTGAAGCGGGAGTAACCTATTCTCTCTTGAGTTGTGGCCTGGCTTTTGCATTTTGACTAAGGTACAGATATTCTCAGTAAGAGTACAATTGTTTCTCTCATGACTCTTCTCTCTCTCCTTTATATTACTTGATTGAACCCTTGACATTGAACCCTTGATATTGACCTTTGACATTGAACCCTTGATATTGACCCTTGATATTGAACCCTTGATATGGATATTGATATTGACCCTTGATATTGAACCCTTGATATGGAACCCTGGACTTGAACCTTTGATTATTACTTGACACTTGTACTTGATATTGAACCTTGACCACTTGACCCTTCAGTATTTTACCCAGGAGCTACTTGTTGTGAAGTAGCCACAACCATAGCATTGATGCACCAATGTTATGTACTCTAGTGGGGCCAGAGAGATGTCCCCCACCGTCCCTGATTCTTGTTATCGACTGCTGCTATGATTATTATTATTATTGGCCTGCAGGGGCGTATGGATGCATCCTAGTCTTGTCTTGACTTGTTACTTGCTTGGGCTACGGCCATCTTGATTATGATTTGGGCTACATGATATATTACTTGGTGACTGGGCATGTGTGCATTGCAGCCCCTCACATCATGGGAGTTGATCACTCCAACTTGGGATACTTGACTTGATATACTTGACTTGATACTTGTTTGTGCCTGGGGGTTAAATACTGAAAGCCTTGACACTTGATACTTGACACTTGCAAATTCTTGATACTTGACCTTTATTAATTCTTGAAAACCTTGAAACTTGTTAACCCTTGATACTATACTTGTTAAACCTTGATATTATACTAAACCCTTGACATTATACTTGACGATCCTGGAAACTTGTTAATCCTTGCTATTACACTTGACGATTCTTGATACTTAACCTTGGTGACTTTTCAAACTTAACCGTGATAGTCCTTCGATATACCTTGGGACACCATATGTAAATTCCACTCGTACTCTCTTGTTTTATTACTTGATGTGCTTGTTATCTTCATATCTGTTCACTGAGCTTTTTATGCTCAGCCGCGTTTTCTTTTCCATGCGGCAGGTACTTAAGCTAGGATGCGGGGTTTAGCTTTGGGGATGAGAGTGTGTTGACCTACCCTAGAGTTCCTTGAACGATGGACTTGGTTTTATTATCGTATCTTCCTTATTTTGGAATTCATTTGTAACCTTTGTACTCATTGTATTGTTAAAGTATTAAGCTTGTGTTTTGCTCTGTTGGACACTATTTAATGTGATATCTTTACCCTTGATGGGTTGGGGTGTTACATCATTTGTCTAGTTGTTCTACAAGTAATAGCCTTGTATAGAATATACAAGACGGCCACAACGATTAATGATCCTGCTCCAGCTGCCATTCCGTAGAAAAAGGTCTGCCAATCATTCCCATCACCAGATGTATCAGAATTTGGGGAAGATGACACGGGTACAGCTGAACTAGTGCAATTTCGGTTCAATGGAAAACCGCATAATCTCTTGTTCCCTAAATATGATGCCTCCGAAAATGTTTGAAACTGGGAGCCTGTTGGGATTTTTCCTTCCAATTGATTGTATGACAAATTCAAAGCAGAAATGAAAGAAAGGCTGGTGAACACAGATGGGATTTCTCCGGTTATTCTGTTTGACGACATGTCCAATGCTTCTAACTGACTCAAGGCTCCAATAGATGGTGGGATAGAGCCTGTGAACTCATTATGTGATACATTGAGAAGATACAGGGCTTTGAGTTGGCCAATTGTTTCTGGTATCACCCCTGAAAAACGGT
The DNA here is from genome assembly GCA_030686995.1 of Artemisia argyi. Classification (NCBI taxonomy): domain Eukaryota; kingdom Viridiplantae; phylum Streptophyta; class Magnoliopsida; order Asterales; family Asteraceae; genus Artemisia; species Artemisia argyi. The sequence continues at coordinate 16,329,491 of CM060682.1, read as the reverse complement.
TACTTGATATATCAATGGTTGTGAAAATTGTCAGGATTTTAACCAACTCCAACTCGAATCCTTTGACAGTAACTGTCACAGTATCTTGATAGTATAAGCCTTCAAACACCATATAGCTGAGCTGCTTCGTACTAGTTCTATTCTCAACAGTCATCATAGCTCCCCATTGACTGAAAAAGTATGGTGGGACAACACCACTAAAGTTATTGTGAGCTATGTCTAAAATACGAATATTTGACCAGTTGTGTCGGCCTTCACCGCAATGAACGGATCCATGGAACCTGTTTGATCGGAGAACAAGAACATGCAAGTTGGTATTGTTGCCCAAAGAACATGGATAAGTGTCATTTATCTTGTTGTTCCCAAGGTTTAACACTTGTAGCATTCGGCAGTTGACAAGAGATTGCGGAATCTTCCCTTCCAAAGAGTTTCCATGCAGGTCTAGAGTGTTCAAGCTACAGGTTGTTGGAAATGTTCCCTCGATTTGACCAGTTAGACTATTGTTTGCCAAGTTCAGTACCCCAATATCATTACTGAATTCAATCAAACACCGTGGTATCCTTCCGGTTAAATGATTGTTTGACAAATCAAGGACCTGAAGGTTGGTAGCATTGCATATGGTGTCAGGGATCATCCCAGTAAGCAAATTGTTAGAAACCGATAAGAAATAGGCGTAGGGGAAGTTTCTCCCAATGCTTTCTGAGAGTGACGAGTTGAAAGAATTGTCTGAATAGTCGAAGAAGATAGCGCTTTGTGGCAGTATCGGAATCGCCCCACTAAGACGATTGGAATGCAAGTCGAGTACACTAAAATCAGGAAAATTGTAGGGCTCTTGGAGGGAAGTTAGGTTGTTATGAGAAAGGTTCAGATACGACAGTCCTCCATTCCCAACTTCCCATATCCAATTTGGTATTTCTCCTTGAAATCTGTTGTCAGAAAGATCAAGGCTAATCAATTGTGAGACGTTTCGTAGATCAGGGAACCTTTCGAGATTGCACGAAGCCAAATACAACGAGCTTAACTTTGGAAGGTGAGACACGATAGAGCTGTTGCTGCTTGTTATAATTGAAAACTTGTTAAATGAAAGACCAAGAGTCATTAGGTTGCTGAGACCCTGAAAATCTTTAGTCTCAATTACACCACTCAGGTTGTTTGATGAAAGTAAGAGGACTCTAAGTTGTCCAAGTTCAAAAAATGACCTGGGAATTTCACCTTTCAATTTGTTACTGCGTAAGTCAAGCCATTCCAATAATGGTATGGACGAGTTTGAAAACTGTGGAAGCAGACCATCAAAATTGTTGTTGGAAAGACGTATCCATTGCACATTTGGCAGAGAGAACAAAGATGAAGGTATGCTTCCATTGAAACTATTGAATCCTAAATCAACCAAAATAAGATTATTAAGATCTTGAAAGTGATCAAAAGGAATCATACCCGATAAACCATTTCTTGAGAGGTCAATGTAAGTAAGATTCTTGCATAGTTTGAATGACGGGATTTCGCCAATAAACTTGTTTGAAGACATGTCTAGGTATGACAATTGAGTGAGGTTTTCCATGGATTTCGGTATTCCTCCGCTGAAATTACTCCGTTGCAGCTCAATTCTTGATAAATTCTTTAGACTTCCAATAGATTCTGGCATCTCACCGTAAAAGTTTGTGTCGCTAATCACAAAACTCTGAAGAGCTCCGTTCATAGGAAACTCGGATAAAGAGCCGTTAAGATTTCTGTTTCTTGATAAATCAAGACTCTGCAACTTTTGCAACTGGAGGACATTTTTGGGAAATGTTCCAATCAAGTTACAAGAAGCAAGATTCAATATTGTCAGATTCTTGAAATTTGCAAAGAAATCCGGAACTGGAGCACTCAGATTGTTCCAAGCCAGACGAATTACCGAAAGTGATTGCAGCTTTTGAAGGGACTCATCTAATGGGCCTAAAAGTTGACAATTTGACAAGCTTAAAACTTCCAAATTAGGCAAATATGATAAACCCTGGCACCAATCGAGTTCATGTGATGACATGTTCACATAATCCATATAAAGACCCCTTAGCCGTGTGAGGTTGCGAACAAGTGTGGCTAAACTTGGGTTCTCGAGCTTCAGTGAGTGAATTCCGAAGGAGAAATATGTAGAGAGATCAAGAACTTCCAGCCTTGTCAGCTGTGAGAGTTCTTGAGGAATTTGACCAGAAAACCCCGAATACGACAAGTTCAAATCCAATAAACTTGCAAAACCTCCAAATCTTGAAGGCATCTGTGTGAATTGGAAGAAATTTGCAGCAAGATTCAAACTCTGAAGATTAGTTAGATTGAAAAGAACAGTAGAATTATCAATACCACCCACTATTGTTTCGTTGCTCAAGTCTAGACCAATAACCTGACCACCACTACTGCAAGTAACACCTCCCCAGGTGCAACAATCTGTTGTGACATTAGTACTCCAAGAAGCCAACTTATTTAGAATCGCAGAACCGAACTGGAGACTATCCTTCAGCTGGATCAAAACCAATCGCTGATCGTGTCGACACTGACCAGAAACATCCAACAAAAACAGGCAAAAGGGAATGAAGAAAAGGTAAAAGCAGAGATGGGTTCTCATTGGAGTAAGAGGGAGTTTGGCTAAGTTTTTCCGAAGAGGTTAATAGCTTTTCGTATTTTGGAGAAGCTTATTTGTATGGCTAATAAGCTGTAATAACTAGTCAAGGCACTTGGGTACCACTTTAAAGTAAATGGTCAAAGTCAATAGCTAGCATTATCATGCACATTCAACTAGCATTTAATTAGCTTCCCTGTATTATTTCTTTGCTATTGTCCACACAATAAAATGTTTAGGTGAAACACTTCCGTCAAATTGATTGATAGTACTTAAATGAAGCCCAAACAAGACCCACTGATTTAGATCTCGTCGCTTAGCGAGCCAGAGAACCTACTTCTAATGTCTCATGAAAATGATAGTTTATTTTCTACACGTCAAAACTTATTACATAGCAATTTGCATTATAAATTTGATAAGGTTTTGATTTTATAGGCTCTTAGATTCATAAATCTTGCAGTATATATTTGTTAAAAAACTAGTTCCCAATGAGAAGCCGACTCTGCTTTCAAGTACTCTTGATACCCTTTTGCCTAATTTTCCTTATCTGATAAAATAGAGCAGTATTTAGTATTATCATGCACATAGAGTTTTAGTGAACTAAATGTAATTTTGTTTTTGTAGCAAGGGATTGTGTGGATTTCCACTGGGCAGAACTTGTGGTCGTTCGGTTGTACATGTGAGTGCAAGTAACAGGACATCTAGCAATGCGTATGATTTGCAGCCCATATTCTACGTGATGGGAGCTGGTGCAGGTTCATTGATTGTAATAGCTGTCTTGTACACTCTGTGCAAAGCCGTTACTTCTTCTAGTACAAGTAGACGACAAAACTAGTCACAACAATAAGCATAATAGCTTAATCAAAATGTATACGCTCCTAAAGATAAGTTTACTGACGCCTTTAATAAGCGTAATAGCTTAATCAAAACATTATACGTTTAAGCTCTTCAAAAAAAATTAGCAAAGCACCCATCTAATAAGTACCATATTTGTTAGTTTAGTTAAGTAGTAACTACACGGGCAAAAGAAACAACGAATAACAAAGTTAACCAATTGTAGGCAGCTTGTTTTGTTGACTTAGAGGGGTGTTCAGGTAAGCTCCCCAATTCAAGGCATTATGCTTATTAGCTTATTTCTTCCTGAAAATGATATAAGCCCAACACATAAGTATAGTACTTTAGACAATGAACCAACAAAACTATATCTATATTTTTTACATAATTATTATGTTCGTCTATTATTAAAGGGGTTGTTTCTTTTTTTACTTAGTTAAGGGTTAAGTGGGTTCCACGTCTGTTAATGTCTCTTAATGGGGAGGGTCTCAATTTTTATCCCTTGTGGAAATAGAGGGAATAAGGAATTTTTATGTGCCCCACCTAAAAATGGCAAGTGGGTCCAATCCCTTCACTAAGAGAAAAAAGAAACGCCCCCTAAGTCTGGTTGGGCCAAATTAAACAATGCAACACGACAGGGATAGGAAATGATACCCAACGTTGAATTATTTATCAGCTTTGAGCTTATTAGCTTATTTAGTGGGCTTATGAGCTTATTAGCTATATGTCAAATAAGCCTAAAACAAATGTTTGGTAAGCTTATATAAATAGGCTTATAAGCTTATATTAAATAGTTTTGATAAGCCATAAAATTGTAGCTTTTTTTAGAAGAGTTGGGCTTACATAACATGTTTTATTACCTCATCTATATCAAATTTAACGTTCATATTTTCCAACCCATGTCCATTTTGATCATTTAACAACCTAAACTAAATCAAAGATTTAAGGGTGCGTTTGTTTTGAGGGTGTAGATTTGGAAGAATGGATTTAAAGAAATACAAGATGTTTGTTTTGAATATATGGGTGTTAAAATAGTGATTGATAGGCATAGACAAGGGGTTCTATGAAAGCTAATGAATGTGACAGGTTTCTATATTTATATCCCACTATCCATTTGTTTTTAGTACACATGTATAGCTTACATGGTTTCTTTACAATAGGGGTGAGCAAACGGACCGGATGGACCGGACCGACCGACAAAACCGACCGGACCGGACCGGACTGGACCGACCACATTCAGTCCGGTCCTCGGTCTAGGATTTTTGGTTAATTCGGTCTTCGGTCCAGTCGGTCCGGACCGGACCGACCAAAAAATCAAAAAAACTTGCCAAATCTTGGCTATTTGGACCGGATCGACCGAAGACCGGACCGGACCGAACCGGACCGACCACATTCGGTCTCGGTCTCGGTCTCGATCCCGGTTTTTACCTTATTTCGGTCTTCGGTCTTGTCGGTCCGGTCCGGTCCGAGACCGATGCTCACCCTTACTTTACAATCTATTATACAAGGACCCATTTTAAAAGCAATAATTAATAAAACATTGTATTAACGAGGTGGGCAACGGTCCGCCGCGTTGCGGCGGGGCGTTGTTTCATGTCGTTGATTATTGCACAGTATTTTTTTTTGTTAAGTAGAAAGTGGGTCAGGTGTTCGGTGCGGGGTTAAAAAGTCCCGAAAAAAAATTGAAATGGCGTGGTTCTTGATGGCGTTTTGCGGCGGTGCTCGCTAAATATATGTTAGATAAAAGTTTAAAGTAGTTTTCGCAAGTCATTATATACTAGGAGGTATGTTTCGTAAATAGTGTTTTGCGCTGTTTTTTAACCCATTATATAGTAGAGGGTATGTTTTTTAAATACTATTTTAGGCTTTTACCTGGGCCAAACTGGGCTTGTTGTTGGGCCAAAAAAAATTTCGGCAGCCCAAGTGATGTCAGCTGGCGTCGATTGACGCTGAATTACTATATATAGTAATACATTTAAATTATAATAATGTACAGTTTTATAAAATGAAATAATATTGTATATAATAATATTGATATTAGATCATTTGATTACCAAACTTTTTTTACATACCAAGGACTAATCTCCACCCTCCATCTTTATTTGATCTAATGGATGAGATTAATCTCAACAATTTAAAAACCCCACTTTCATCATTTTTTTTTCAAATATTAATATCTTTCAAACCGTTAATCGTTAAGCGAAAAAAAATATACCGTTACGACGAGCATTTAATTATCTTTCAAACCGTCTCACGTTTAAACCTCACTAGGTATGCATCTTCGGGGTTGCCAGGGAAGGGGTCGGAAATGGTCACGGTCACAAGGATCTTCAGTGAGGTCGTGTACATCTTAGTCAAAGACTAGCCCTCCTTAGGTAACTCGGAAAACCTTATCCGTTTACCATAACAGTAACATTTTGAACTAATTACTTAAAGTCTTAAACTATGGGACCGAAAAGCCGGATTTTTAGTATGGCTTATATAACCTGCTATTGGATTATGGTGATGTTGAAGAAATATGGCAGCATTAGTTAAGCAAACATATTATAGAAATCTTAGAGGGTGTTTTTTGGACTTATGAGCTAAATTTGTTCGGCTCATTTTTATAGACACGTATTTCGTCTTATATACCAGTTTTAGTCATAATAAGCTCACAAGTGATAAAAGCTCTAAAAAGGACCTTATGGAAAATATGCCAAATGTATTAACCTCATGAGCCCAAAAATATGCTAAAACAAACACCCTGTTAATATTCTTTTGCTATTTTTTGCTTCAATACTTTACATTATGACTCTGTAAACAAATTGAAAAATACAGGAAATCGACATTGAAAGTAATAGCCCGAACTAAACGGATCTCGTTTCTTTAGTTGTACTAGAAGCATTAGCCTTGTACAAAGTATACAAGACCGCTGCAACAGTTAATGATCCTGCTCCAGCTCCCATTCCGTAGAAAAAGGTCTGCCAATCATTCCCATCACTAGATGCGTCAGAACTTAGCGAAGATGATGGCACGGGTACAGCTGAACTAGTGCAAATTTGGTTCAATGGGAAACCGCATAGTCTCTTGTTCCCTAAATAGGATGTCTCAGAAAACGTCTGAAACTGGGAGCCTGTTGGGATTTTTCCTTCCAATTGATTGTATGACAAATTCAAAGCAGAAAGGAAAGAAAGACTGGTGAGCACAGATGGGATTTCTCCGGTTATTCTGTTTGACGACATGTCCAATGCTTCTAACTGACTCAAGGCTCCAATAGATGGTGGGATAGAGCCTGTGAATTCATTATGTGATACGTTGAGAAGATACAGAGCTTTGAGTTGACCAATTGTTTCTGGTATTACACCTGAAAAACGGTTACTTGATATATCAATGGTTTTGAAAATTGTCAGGATTTTAACCAACTACAACTCGAATCCTTTGACCGTGACTGTCACAGTATCTTGATAGTTAAAGCCTTGTGACACTATATAGCTGAGTTGCTTCGTACTAGTTCTATTCTCAACAGTCATTATAGCTCTCCATTGACTGAAAAATTCTGGTGGGACCTGATACGACCCTGTTAGGGGTTGTATCGGGATATGGCACCACTTCAAGCGGGCGCGGGCTCCTTAAGAAGAAGATTGGAGAACTAGAGAATTATTGATCTTAAACTTTGATTGATTAAATATAATGAATGGTTACAATAGTATTTATAAGACAAAGTAGGGTAAAACCCTAAGACCTAAATAGGCCATGGGCTCGGCCCAGGCGTATCATTCCCCACTCCTTCAAAACCACCTTGCCCTCAAGGTGTTTTCTTAAAACATTCTTAATTGACTTCCCTAAATAAACATGAAAACAATCATAAACAAAGACACGTAAATAAAGATAGATTATATGACATAATCTTTATGCCATACGTTGGACTTCTTGAGTAGTTTGGGCAGTCCATCCTCCTGCAACATTGGTGTAATCCGGGATCCCATAATCTTCTTTGAATTGTAGCCTTCGCCTTTTTCTTCTTTCGTATTCCTTTGCCGTGGACATAACACAACACCATTCTTCCATCTTTTGCTGCCCCACGACCCTTCTTGCGATATACCCACTTCAAACTAACAACCAAACTCTTGCCGAGAACATCTCTACCCTCCAACATCTTAATCACAAACTCCTTGATTAAACCCAAATTTATTTCATCTATACTACCATCAGATATACCACCTCCATCCTTAAGTAGCGATATCACATTCGACTCATCTTCGTCAACCCTACAAGCTTCACCACCACCCACAACAACATCTTCCACACTAATTTTATTTTCTGCCAATTCGCTAAACTCACTACGAACTTCCATGCTTTCCACATTACTCTCACCAATATAAAAAACATCGTTTATCATGCTACTAACCTCAATAACACCAATATCTTCATTAGCATCTAAGGACTCTTTAATCACACATGAAGCTTTTTCACTTGGCCATGATAGAACGATATCTATTTTCTCTTCAATGTTCAGCTTTTTCCCTGCAATTATCTCAAAACGAGCCTCCATTATACGGGCCATGGAACAGGCTTCTCCTAAAGTTGTAGGCGCTAACCTTAAGAGTGCACATTGTAGAAGCGGTTTAAGTCCCGATATATAAATCGATTTAAATAAAGATTCTGAGATCCCCGTTACTTGATTTATAAGAATATTAAAATCATTCTCATATTCGGCCACCGTACCCATTTGCAAAAGCTTAAATAGCGCATATTCTGCGTCCCGATCACATCCGCTCGAAACCATGAAGACTAACTTGATAACAGAATTTTTTTCAGATGAACAGTACCAATGAACAGTACGATGAATAGTATTGTGAACAGTGCCGATGAATAGTGTCGTGAACAGTACTCTTTTTTTTTTTTTTTTTTTTTTTTTTTTTTTTTTTTTTTTTTAATATTGGAACTCTAATCAAAAACCCTCTCAACGAGAGCTCTCAATGAAAGCACCAATTGATACGACCCTGTTAGGGGTTGTATCGGGATATGGCACCACTTCAAGCGGGCGCGGGCTCCTTAAGAAGAAGATTGGAGAACTAGAGAATTATTGATCTTAAACTTTGATTGATTAAATATAATGAATGGTTACAATAGTATTTATAAGACAAAGTAGGGTAAAACCCTAAGACCTAAATAGGCCATGGGCTCGGCCCAGGCGTATCAGGACCACACCATTAAAGTTATTGTGAGCTATGTCTAAAATACGAAGATTTGACCAGTTGTGTCGGCCTTCACCGCAATGAACGGATCCATGGAACCTGTTTGATCGGAGAACAAGAACATGCAAGTTGGTATTGTTGGCCAAAGAACATGGATAAGTGTCATTTATCATGTTGCTCCCAAGGTTTAACACGTGTAGCATTCTGCAGTTGACAAGAGATTGAGGAATTTCCCCTTCCAAAGAGTTTCCATGCAGGTCTAGAGTGTTCAAGCTACAGGTTGTTGGAAATGTTCCCTCGATTTGACCGGTCAGACCATTGTTTGCCAAGTTCAGTACCCCGAGATCATTACCGAATTCAATCAAACATTGTGGTATCCTTCCGGTTAAACGATTGTTTGATAAATCAACAACCTCTAGAGACGTAGCATTGCATATGGTGTCAGGGATCATCCCAGTGAGCAAATTGTTCGAAATCGATAAGAAAGAAAAGTTGAAGTTTCTCTCAAAGCTTTCCAAGAGTGACGAGTTAAAAAAATTGTCTGAATAGTCGATGAAGGCAGCAAATTGTGGCATCGGCATCACCCCACTAAGACGATTGGAATGCAAGTCGAGTACACTAACAAAATAAGGAAAATTGTAGGGCTGTTGGAGGGAAGTTAGGTTGTTATGAGAAAGTTGAGATGCCACGTCCCAACTTTCCATATCCAATTTGGTATTTCTCCTTGAATTTTGTTGTCTGAAAGATCAAGCATTTCTATATTTGATTGGTTTCGTAGATTAGGGAACTTTTGGAGATTGCACGAAGCCAGAGTCAACTGTCTTAACTTTGGAAGGTGAGACACGATAGAGCTGTTGCTGCTTGTTATGATTGAAAATTTGTTATATGAAAGATCAAGAACTATTAGGTTGCTGAGACCCTGAAAATCTTTGGTTTCAATTACACCACTCAGGTTGTTTGATGAAAGTGAGAGGACACTAAGTTGTCCAAGTTCAAAAACTGACCTAGGAATTTCACTTTTCAAGTTGTTACTGTTTAAATCAAGCCATTCCAATAATGGTATGGACACGTTTGGAAGCAGACCATCAAAATTGTTGTTGGAAAGATCTATGTGTTTTACAGAGAACAAAGATGAAGGTATGCTTCCATTGAAACTATTGAATCCTAAATCAACCCAAATAAGATTATTATGATCTTGAAAGTAATCAAAAGGAGTCATACCCGATAAACTATTGAATCCTAAATCAACCCAAATAAGATTCTTGCATAGCTTGAATGACGGGATTTCGCCAATAAACTTGTTGGAAGACAAGTCTAGGTATGACAACTGAGTGAGGTTTTCCAAGGATTTCGGTATTACTCCGCTGAAATTACGCCGTTGCAGCTCAATTCTTGATAAATACTTAAGATTTCCAATAGATTGTGGTATCTCCCCTGAGAAATTTGTTCCGCTGATCACTAAACTCTGAAGAGCTCCGTTCATAGGAAACTCGGGTAAAGAGCCGTTAAGATTTGTGTTTCTTGATAAATCAAGACTCTGCAACTTTTGCAACTGGAGGACATTTTTGGGAAATGTTCCAATCAAGTTACAATCAACAAGATTCAATATTGTCAGGTTCTTGAAATTTGCAAAGAAATCCGGAACTGGAGCACTCAGATTGTTCCGAGCCAGACGAATTACCGAAAGTTATTGCAGCTTTTGAAGGGACTCATCTAAAGGGCCTAAAAGTTGACAATTTGACAAACTTAAAACTTCCAAATTAGGCAAATATGATAAACCCTGGCACCAATCGAGTTCATGTGATGACATGTTCACTTAATCCATATAAAGACCCCTTAGCCGTGTGAGGTTGTGAACAAGTGTGGCTAAACTTGGGTTCTCGAGTTTCAGTGAGAAAAATGAAGTGAGATCAAGAACTTCCAGCCTTGTCAGCTGTGAGAGTTCTTCAGGAATTTGACAAGCAAACCCTGAATACGACAAGTTCAAATCCAATAAACTTGCAAAACCTCCAAATCTTGAAGGCATCTGTGTGAATTGGAAGAAATTTGCAGCAAGATTCAAACTCTGAAGATTAGTTAGATTGAAAAGAACAGTAGAATTATCAATACCACCCACTATTGTTTCGTTGCTCAAGTCTAGACCAATAACCTGACCACTACTGCTGCAAGTGACACCTCCCCAGGTGCAACAATCTGTTGTGACATTAGTATTCCAAGAAGCCAACTTATTTAGAATCGCAGAACCGAACTGGAGACTATCCTTCAGCTGGATCAAAACCGATCGCTGATCGTCTCGACACTGACCAGAAACATCTAACAAAAACAGGCGAAAGGGAATGAAGAAAATATAAAAACAGATATGGGTTCTCATTGGAGTACGAGGGAGTTTGACTAAGTTTTTCTAAAGAGATTAATAGCTTTTCGTATATTGGAGAAGCTTATTTGCATGGCTAATAAGCTGTAATAACTAGTCAAGGCACTTGGTGTAACACCCCCAAAATTCGATACAGCGGAAGACTCAACAAACTTTCGGGGTGCTACGGGGATTGGTATCCAACACAAGACTATATAGAACGAGATAAAGTAAACATAGTAAAAACACAACCAAAACGGGGTTTTAAGGTTTACATTTATCCCAACATCATTCAGAGTCAGGCCCAAAATAAATAACAATAGGTCCAAATTTAATTATCAGAGTTTAGAAAATATAGATCCATAACCGCGTGCCTCAGCCGAGCCTTCCAATCCAAGCATGCACCTCAACACTTAATTACCTGAGAAAACGTGCTAAAAGTCAGCTTTCGCTGGTGAGATCATAGGTTTAAATTCAACTAATAATATAGTGGACATATACGCAAAACGCTTGCTAGCTAGACTAAGGATTCGCTAAAAGCCTGCGGATACCCTCCGCTCTCAACATAACACACGGATACCCTTCCGTACTAACATAGATATTCGGGTAACCCCCGCAATACCAATAAATACTCGGATAACCTCCGGAGTATTAATAACCTATAGGTGCACACTATAGTATCTAAATAAGTCAACCTTGAATAGTACACACGAAACTATGTGACTAAAGCTGACAATCCATCGATAACCAAATAAGCCAACCTTGAATAGTACACACAAAACTATGTGACTAAAGCTGACAATCCACCAATAACCAAATAAGCCAACCTTGAATAGTACACACAAAACTATGTGACTAAAGCTGACAATCCACCAATAACCAAATAAGCCAACCTTGAATAGTACACACAAAACTATGTGACTAAAGCTGACAATATATCCTAGTCCATACGCATAGCAAGTTTAGAAAGAATATAAAAGCGATAATAGTCCACGTAAAATGATTTGCACGTTTCTCACCCCAATCGTTGAAAACATAGTTCAAGAGTAAAAAGTGGGGCTATGACTCACCTCAAGTCCAGAAATATAGCAAGACGAGGTAGGTAGCAATAAGATGTATGATAACTCACGAAACAGCAACTACGGACTTGGCACGACCTAACAATATTAACTCTTTCAGAAATCATTTCCTCAAATATATAATATTCCCAAACCCGGACGAGAATCGGTTTTATTTCCGAAAATCCATTTCGTATTAGTTTGGTGTATTTGCGTTTGGTATCCATACGGGTGGTGGGTCGACTCAAAACAAACCAACAAGATCACACGTAGAAGATACAATAAACTATGGATCTAATATTAGTCCAATATATCATTTAAATAAATCGCCAAAGTTTACCAAATCCGTCGATTTGATAGTCCTCATATTTATTTACGTACTATACCGTTCCAAGATTACACCCAATCTAAAGCACATATAAAGCACATAATTACTATATAGTATATATCATAGTTTAATAAATTCCTCGTATATATCGTCAAATTGGCCAGATTTCCCGATATATACACTCGCAATCTATTACACTTTACATATACTACAACCTATGGGCGTCGTAGGATACGATGCCCACTAATATATTCGTTTCATATAACCAAACAACCCGGCTCAACCTTACGGTTGAGTGGTTATTTACTTATAGAAAACGTCTATATTAGTCGTCATATATCCGAGACAACACGAATGTCGCAAATAATAACTTACCTGGACCCGAGTGACAACAATTTCGCCTAACTCAATAAATTTATTCGTTATATATATCCGAAATGACTTTTTTTTTATTAATCGTTTCATAATTGTCGGGAGTTTCCCGTTTATAACACAATTTTTATAATAATAATACGTTTAATAATAATATTACACCACTTTCGTAGCCTAATATATATCTAATCGTATTATTTATAATACGACTCGTGATTATTATTATTATTAATATACGCGTTTATATAGTTATATATACGTTATTCACGTATATACTTTCGTATAAACGTTCATATTATTAATAATTATTATTACGAGTTTTATTATTTTCGTTTCACTTTTAATATTTATTGAGTTATACGAAATGGTCATATGTCCGAGTCATGACCCTCGGCTCATTGTCCAAGTCCAACAATAAGGAAAAGTCATAAATAATAAATCTCCGTCCAATCACAATCTCAACCACGGGCTACAACAATAAGGTCCGACTACGGTACCCGACTAACCTATCTCCGTCATCTAACGACCGTCTCATAACCGGTCCTCATATCACATTTACCAATCGCCAACAACTTCTCAATTACCAAATTCAATAACCAATTCGACCCAATGCATTCGGCCGAGAGTATAATACCACAACAACCAATTAACAAGTTCACATTTATATAAAAAAAATAATAACATTAACAAGTTAATGTGTGGGTCGGTTTACCAAGCCGACCCGAGCCCTCGACTCACTTGAGTCTCGGCTCCGAACCGCGAGTAACTATCACTCGAACCAAACACAAGCATCAAATAGCTCACTTGAGCTAACCCAAATAAGTATGTATACCATTTGACTCTATGGTCAAACCGGCAAACAAGTGGTACTCGGCTAAAAGCCGCGACTCCAAGAGTCGAACCACAAAATCATACGAGCCAAAGGCTCGAACCATACTCAATCGAGAACCCCCCTTGAGGTCTCGGTATGGCCAAAGAGTACAAGAAAAGGAACCCCGAGACCACTAGGTCTCGGCTAGCTTCGAGTCGGGGTCACCATACCCACGACAACCGAACAAGAAATCAATCAACAACAAGAACTAAAGCCACCAAAGGGCTTCGAATCAAATAAGCCGAGAGTCTAGCTCTCGGTTCCGAGTCAACCATAACCAACCCGAGAACAACCCGGATACCAAACCATTAGAAAACGTTTTTCCACCCAAAACCCGTCATCATATCACGTTTAACATAAAAACCCATTCGAATCTCATCCATTCGTGACCTTCGGTCACGATTCAAGCCCATAAATCGAGTCAAGACTCGTCCTACCTTCCAAAATGATACCAAATCGATGTGTACACAAGAAATAACAAGAAGTGATGATGAATTCGTGATAAGATTTGGTTCGAATTTGATGTTAACGTGGGAGTTAGGGCACGTTTTATAGCTCAAAAGAAAGATCTCGACGAGATGGTTAATGTGGTGGAGTTATTTTTTATGTGAGCATGGTGGTGTGATGGTGGTGGCCGGCCGAAGAGGCGGCGGCTAGGGTTAGGTGATGGGGATGGGAGATGAGAGGAAGAGAGAGAGGTAGTGAGGGTTTTTGTGTTGTGTTTGTGTGTGGGTAGAAACCGGACCAAAGGACCCTTTATTAATTTTTTTTTTTTTTTTTTTTTTTTTTTTTTTTTTTAAATGTAATAATAATAATAATAATAAGAGTAATAATAATAATAGTAATAATAAAGATATTATTACGGTTGAGCGGGTAATGTGGGTAGATGTAAAAACACGTGGCCCGAACCCGAACTCATTTTAAAATTTCCATATCACACGAGAACCTCTCGTAATTAATTAAAATCTATAACGGGCTCGTTAAGACGAATCATAAAACTATGTTAGGTAATCCTAGTGCCAAAGTCAACGTAGTACCAAGTGAGAATTCAAATATACATCACCGATCACATAATCAAAAATGAATTATGAACATAATTCACGAATTCCATAACGTCATTAAATAAAATTTCCATAAAATAGGTCTTACAAGTTCGTTGTGAAATGAAAATTTCAAATAAAAATTATAAACAAACTTATATTGAAATGCGGATTTTTAAAATAGCTCCCTAAACTGCCGGTTGTCACATCCTCCCCGTCTCAGAAGGAAACCCGTCCCGGGTTTCACTCGGAAAATTTTTTCATCTACGAAGTGAAAAGCTTCGGATATTTCTTCCTGAACTCGTCCTCACGTTCCCACGTATATTCTGGTCCATGTCGGGAATTCCAACGAACCTTGATGAGCGGAATGCGACTCCTCTTGAGTCGTTTAACTTCACGATCTAAAATCTCGATCGGTTCCTCCACGAAATTCAGTTTCTCGTCAACCCGAATGTCCCTCATTGGAATGACGGGCATTTCATCAGAAAGACATTTCTTCAAATTACTCACGTGAAACACGTCGTGAACTTTGCTTAGTTCAGACGGTAATTCCAACCTATAGGCCACGGGCCCAATTCTTTCTAAGATCAAGAATGGTCCAATGTAGCGTGGGTTGAGTTTACCACGTTTCCCGAAACGTATTACACCTTTCCAAGGCGAGACTTTCAGCATCACTTTGTCTCCAACCTGGAACTCTAAAGGTTTACGTCTCTGATCGGCGTAGCTCTTCTGCCTATCTCTGGCGGCTTGCAACTGATCACGAATTTGAGTTACTTTCTCAGTAGTTTCCAAAATAAGCTCAGGGCCTGTAAGTTGACTATCTCCAATTTCTGCCCAACCAATAGGCGAACGACACTTTCTACCATACAAAGCTTCGAATGGTGCAGCCTTAAGACTTGTGTGGTAGCTGTTATTATAGGAGAATTCCGCAAGGGGTAAATACTTCTCCCAGCCTTTACCAAAGTCTATGATGCATGCACGAAGCATATCCTCTAACGTCTGAATGGTCCTCTCACTTTGACCATCGGTTTGGGGATGATATGCAGTACTCATATCAAGCCTCGTCCCCAAAGCCGTTTGAAGTGATCGCCACAAAGCTGACGTAAAACGACTATCACGATCCGAAATAATAGATATCGGGACTCCATGACGCGAAATAATTTCTTTCACATATAACCTTGCAAGCTTATCCACACTATCATCTTCACTAATAGCTAAGAAATGAGCAGACTTTGTCAGACGATCCACAATTACCCAGATAGCGTCACAACCGCTAGCTGTCCTCGGTAATTTGGTAATGAAGTCTATAGTAATCCGCTCCCACTTCCAGACTGGAAGTTCTGGTTGCGTTAGTAGTCCTGACGGTCTCTGGTGTTCAGCCTTAACCTTGGCGCATGTCAAGCACTTACTAACGTACGACGCTATTTCTGCCTTCATATTTGGCCACCAATAGAACTTCTTAAGATCTTGGTACATTTTATCGGAACCAGGGTGAATGGAGTACTTTGACTTATGCGACTCATGCATAATCAATTCTCGAATTTCTCCATATAACGGTACCCAAATCCGATCTCCAAAACATAATAATCCATCCGAACGCTTAACAAATCCTTTCTCATTATCAGCCATCCCAAATATGTTCTCGGCAGAACTATTTTCTGCTTTCAACGCTTCCGTTTGGGCTTCGAGTATTTGAGATGGTAATGGCGATACGATCGTCATTCCCAATGACCTAACTCGTAATGGTGGTACTCTTTCCTTTCGACTAAGAGCATCAGCAACAACGTTTGCTTTACCAGGATGGTAGCGAATTTCACAATCATAATCGCTTAGCAACTCGATCCAACGTCGTTGTCTCATGTTGAGCTCTTTTTGGTTCAAGATGTGTTGTAGACTTTTATGGTCAGTAAATACAACACACTTGGTTCCGTACAAGTAATGTCTCCATATTCTTAAAGCAAAAACCACAGCACCGAGCTCCAAATCATGGGTAGTGTAGTTTTTCTCATGCTTTTTGAGCTGTCGGGAAGCATAAGCTATCACCTTCTCTCGTTGCATTAACACGGCTCCTAAACCTTTATGTGAGGCGTCACAATAGACGACGAAATCCTCGTTACCTTCTGGTAATGCTAAGATAGGAGCGCTACACAACATTTTCTTAAGCACTTGAAACGCTTCCTCTTCTTTATCTCCCCATTCATACGTAACACTCTTTTGAGTCAATTTGGTCAATGGTTTAGCTATCTTCGAAAATCCCTCGATGAATCTTCGGTAATAGCCAGCTAAACCCAAAAATTAACGAACTTCGGTTGGGGTTGTAGGTGCAGCCCAATCTTTTATTGCTTCAATTTTTGCAGGATCCACGTGGACTCCTTGTCTATCAATCACGTGACCCAAAAATTTTACAGTCGGAATCCAAAATTCGCATTTCGAAAACTTGGCATAAAGTTTCTCCTTCCTGAGCAATTCCAAAATGAGTCTTAAATGCTCCTCATGCTCTTTCTCACTCTTTGAATAAATCAGAATGTCATCGATGAATACAATCACGAACTTATCCAAGTATGGCTTACACACACGATTCATGAGATCCATGAATATTGCTGGTGCGTTAGTCAACCCAAACGGCATCACCTGAAACTCGTAATGCCCGTAACGGGTTCTGAAAGCCGTTTTCGGAATATCTTCCTCGCGAACTCGAAGTTGATGATATCCCGATCTCAAATCGATCTTCGAATACACACTCGATCCTTGAAGTTGATCGAACAAGTCATCAATCCTAGGTAACGGGTATCGATTCTTCACCGTTAACTTATTCAACTCTCTATAATCAATACACATACGAAACGATCCATCCTTCTTCTTCACAAATAAGACTGGGGCTCCCCAAGGTGAAGAACTTGGTCTTATGAATCCCTTTTCGGCTAACTCCGCCAATTGTTTCGACAACTCTTCCAGTTCGGTAGGTGCAAGACGATAAGGTGCTCGTGCTACAGGTGCAGCACCAGGTATCAACTCAATCTGAAACTCCACTTGTCTAGTTGGTGGGATTCCCGGCAAATCATCGGGAAACACATCAGGAAAATCACGAACTATAGGCACATCTCCAATGCACCTTTCCTTTTTCTTCGTCTCTCCCTTCTCAGAAATTTGAGCTAAGAAAAGATAACATCCCTTCTCCATTAGCTTCGGTAACTTAGTGCAAGAAATCACCGCCAATCGGGATGGGCTCCTAGAATCCTTCCGGTCTCCTAATATATTTAGGACCTCCTTTCCGTATGGTACACGCACGATCTTCTCGTCGCAAAGTATGTGAGCACGATACTTCGACAACCAATCCATACCAATGATTACATCAAAACTTCCTAACGTGACGGGTAGAAGATCTATGTTGAAAGGGTGGTTCAAGAAATTTAACGTACAATCGCGAATGATGGTATTAATCCTTTCTATGTTTCCATTAGCTAACTCAATATCATATCCAATTCCTAAGGCCATCGGGGGTTTCTCTAGTAAGGGTGCAAATGTAGTGGACACAAAACTCCTATCGGCACCAGTATCAAACAATATGGAAGCATAACGATTATTGAGAAGGAACGTACCAGTAACGACGTTCGGATCTTCTCCTCTCTCGTTCCCGAGTGCATACACTCTTCCCTGAGCAGCTCCAGCTTCCACACGTTGGTCCCCATTATCTTGTCGTCCACGATTTCCTCCAGCTCCACGGTTTCCGTAATTGTACCCATTACCACCCGAGCCTTGATTTCCACGGTTCCGCGATTCTCTACACTCATTCCTATAGTGTCCCTTCTTTCCACACCCATAACAGGTAACATCTGCCTTGTTTCTCATCTCAGGAGCAGCTTGAACCATTGCAAGAGGTCGAGCTCTACAGTCCCTAGCTGTATGTCCTTTCCTTGAGCAATTCTGGCATGTCACACCACACCATCCAGTGTGATGCTGATGGCAACAATTACACTTGGGTGCATCACCGTTCTGATTCTTCTTATCTCCATTCCCAATAGCATAAGCCTTAGCTTGTCTCTTGCTTCGGTGATCATTACTCTTAGAGTGACGGTCTCTCTTTCTCTTTCCATTCTTTTCCTTATCAGCTTCTTCCAATTCCAACGAATCCATAAGTTGTTGAGCAATTGTGATTGCCTCATGGATGTTTGTAGGCCTAGCAGAAATTACATCATTCCTCGTAGCTACAGGCAATCCATCAGTATACCTCTCAATCTTTTGAGTCTCGGTTTTCACCATATCAGGGCATAACAAGGCTAACTCCTGGTAACGACGATTGTAAGTCGCCATATCATTACCTTTCACCTTGTGGTTCCAAAACTCAATCTCTAGCTTCTTGACCTCATTCCTTGGGCAATAAGTCTGAATCAACAAGGACTTAAATTGCTCCCAAGTCATAGCATATGCTACATCACTTCCAACTGCATTTCGGTAGTTGTTCCACCATGTCAAAGCTTCATCCTTGAAAGTAAAAGAAGCAAACTTTACCTTCGCATTCTCCGCACAACCACTGACATTAAACACTGACTCAGTCTTCTCAATCCATCTGACTAAGTAAACCACTCCTTCATTTCCACCAAACTCAATGGGTCCACAAATCTTGAATTCCTTGTATTGACATCCATTAGCACGAACAGGTGGAAAAGTTCCAGCAGAATTGTTGGAATGATTTGACTCAGCGAGTAGTTCAGCAACTCTTTGCTCCACGAGTTGGTTGATCATTGCTTGATCCACAGTAGGTGCGTTAAGTGGAACATGACCATTGTCTCCCTGAACATCAACATTTTGATTCCTGTTGTTACGGTTAGTGGTGTCCAGGTTGTCAGGAGTAGGGGTTTCAACATTTCGAGTAGGTCGACGACCTCGACGAGCAGGAGTAGGAGTAGTCACAGCAGGACCAGTCCTGGTAGACCTAACAGGGTTTCGACGGGGTGCCATTGATCTGTAACATCACACAAGTTCATGAATCTCCATTAGAACTTATCGACATGCTCAACAAAACATCTCAATGAAATCAAGTCATAGAAAGAATGGCAACGACACGCTATGTAATAATAAGCGAATAAGGACTCAATTTCCATAACACCCAAAATCACATAATACCATATACTAATAACCATCATCCATACAATAGCGATCTAACATCGTTCCAACTAACGGATAACACAAAACATACTAATCGTTCCAAAAGAGACGAATACTGAACCAAATACATCAAAATATGATAACTAGCTTTTCTAACCGAACACTCCTCGGCTAAGAAAGCAACAAGATAATATAACTCAAGCAACTAGCCACGGGGCTGACGGAGAATCCTCAACTCCTGCCTCAAGCCATCAAGATCCCTCCATAACGATCCTAACTCCACGCTATGGGTGTCTCGGTCTCTCTTGAGGTCAGCCACCTCCTTCTCTAGCTCGGCATTCCTTTGCCAAAGCTTGCGGTCAGCCTCACGAGCAGTAACGAATCCTCGCTGCAAACTATCGATATGCTCGTGGACATCCATTATAACTCTCCTCAGCTCAGTAGCCCTGCCCACAGCGACAGTCAAATCAACTCTCAAATCTGCTAGAAACTCTCCAATAACTCTCTCAAGTCGATCAGATACACGTGCAACTCTGTCACTAAGCTCAGTAATCCGAGCCCACAACCTGCCAACCTCACCCAACTCTGCATGCTCAGCAGAAACCTCAGAAGATGCATCCGACTCCACGGGACTACCAGGTGGCAACTCAAACAAGAACGGATGATCAGGTGAATCGGGCTCAATCGGGTGCACAGGTGAATCAGGCTCCTCAGCCTGAGCTGGTGGTGCTAACTCATCATCATCATCATCAGGCATCTCATCCTCCTGAGGGTCATCCTCCTCCTCAGGGTCATCATCATCACCATGCTCAGCCTCCTGAGGGTCATCCTCCCGCTCAGGGTCATCAGCCTCATCCTCACCCTCGTACTCCTCCTCCTCATCGGAAGAGTACCTCATCACTCGTCGTCTCCTACTAGGTGAACCATGTGGAGATGTAGTAGGTGATCTAGGACGACGACGCAATGATGTGGGTGGCGCCTCAGACAGAAGAGAATGAGCATCAATCTGTAAAGGTGATGGAGTAGTGCGTACCGACATGCGTGCCGTAGCTCGGTGGGCGAAGCGTGGTGCCACACGAGCCAAAGCCTGGTGAAGAGTAAGCTGCCTCGATGTACCAGGGAGCCCTAGAGAAGATGAGGGTCCCTGCGTAGATGCAGCAGGTAGTGCTGAAGTAGAAGCTGCCTGTGACATAATAGCTGAAGACATGGCCATCTGGTAAGGGTCATCAGATGCCATAGTGAACTGTGCAGGTAAAACCGGTGCAGTAAGGATGTCCTCGACGACATCAGGCATATGGGAGGCCATAGTCTGTGACAACGGCGTAGGGTAGGTGTAAGTGTTTCAAAATAACTTAAGTCACAACTCATAAAATCGTACCAAATATACACATCAAATAATACCATATATTCTTAATAAAAGAATTTCAAACACCGCATTCCTAAAAATGTTTATAAAACATATAGACCATATAAA
This sequence comes from Artemisia argyi, assembly GCA_030686995.1. Lineage (NCBI taxonomy): Eukaryota > Viridiplantae > Streptophyta > Magnoliopsida > Asterales > Asteraceae > Artemisia > Artemisia argyi. Next base: position 16,308,285 of record CM060682.1, on the reverse strand, counting down.
TCCTCGAGAACGCCATCTTAATACTAAAATCCATAAACCTCAAATCATCTCAAATATCTCATAATACCTCAAATAATAGAAGGTGCTTCGGCTTGGCGGGCTGGCGGGCGGTAGTCAAGGATCATTTTCTATAAAAATACGGTTATAGTTTAGGCGTTTATTTACCTAGTTCTCTATAACCTTGGCTCTGATACCAATCTGTAACACCCCCAAAATTCGATACAGCGGAAGACTCAACAAACTTTCGGGGTGCTACGGGGATTGGTATCCAACACAAGACAATATAGAACGAGATAAAGTAAACATAGTAAAAACACAACCAAAACGGGGTTTTAAGGTTTACATTTATCCCAACATCATTCCAAAATAAATAACAATAGGTCCAAATTTAATTATCAGAGTTTAGAAAATATAGATCCATAACCGCGTGCCTCAGCCGAGCCTTCCAATCCAAGCATGCACCTCAACACTTAATTACCTGAGAAAACGTGCTAAAAGTCAGCTTTCGCTGGTGAGATCATAGGTTTAAATTCAACTAATAATATAGTGGACATATACGCAAAACGCTTGCTAGCTAGACTAAGGATTCGCTAAAAGCCTGCGGATACCCTCCGCTCTCAACATAACACACGGATACCCTTCCGTACTAACATAGATATTCGGGTAACCCCCGCAATACCAATAAATACTCGGATAACCTCCGGAGTATTAATAACCTATAGGTGCACACTATAGTATCTAAATAAGTCAACCTTGAATAGTACACACGAAACTATGTGACTAAAGCTGACAATCCATCAATAACCAAATAAGCCAACCTTGAATAGTACACACAAAACTATGTGACTAAAGCTGACAATCCACCAATAACCAAATAAGCCAACCTTGAATAGTACACACAAAACTATGTGACTAAAGCTGACAATCCACCAATAACCAAATAAGCCAACCTTGAATAGTACACACAAAACTATGTGACTAAAGCTGACAATATATCCTAGTCCATACGCATAGCAAGTTTAGAAAGAATATAAAAGCGATAATAGTCCACGTAAAATGATTTGCACGTTTCTCACCCCAATCGTTGAAAACATAGTTCAAGAGTAAAAAGTGGGGCTATGACTCACCTCAAGTCCAGAAATATAGCAAGACGAGGTAGGTAGCAATAAGATGTATGATAACTCACGAAACAGCAACTACGGACTTGGCACGACCTAACAATATTAACTCTTTCAGAAATCATTTCCTCAAATATATAATATTCCCAAACCCGGACGAGAATCCGTTTTATTTCCGAAAATCCATTTCGTATTAGTTTGGTGTATTTGCGTTTGGTATCCATACGGGTGGTGGGTCGACTCAAAACAAACCAACAAGATCACACGTAGAAGATACAATAAACTATGGATCTAATATTAGTCCAATATATCATTTAAATAAATCGCCAAAGTTTACCAAATCCGTCGATTTGATAGTCCTCATATTTATTTACGTACTATACCGTTCCAAGATTACACCCAATCTAAAGCACATATAAAGCACATAATTACTATATAGTATATATCATAGTTTAATAAATTCCTCGTATATATCGTCAAATTGGCCAGATTTCCCGATATATACACTCGCAATCTATTACACTTTACATATACTACAACCTATGGGCGTCGTAGGATACGATGCCCACTAATATATTCGTTTCATATAACCAAACAACCGGCTCAACCTTACGGTTGAGTGGTTATTTACTTATAGAAAACGTCTATATTAGTCGTCATATATCCGAGACAACACGAATGTCGCAAATAATAACTTACCTGGACCCGAGTGACAACAATTTCGCCTAACTCAATAAATTTATTCGTTATATATATCCGAAATGACTTTTTTTTTATTAATCGTTTCATAATTGTCGGGAGTTTCCCGTTTATAACACAATTTTTATAATAATAATACGTTTAATAATAATATTACGCCACTTTCGTAGCCTAATATATATCTAATCGTATTATTTATAATACGACTCGTGATTATTATTATTATTAATATACGCGTTTATATAGTTATATATACGTTATTCACGTATATACTTTCGTATAAACGTTCATATTATTAATAATTATTATTACGAGTTTTATTATTTTCGTTTCACTTTTAATATTTATTGAGTTATACGAAATGGTCATATGTCCGAGTCATGACCCTCGGCTCATTGTCCAAGTCCAACAATAAGGAAAAGTCATAAATAATAAATCTCCGTCCAATCACAATCTCAACCACGGGCTACAACAATAAGGTCCGACTACGGTACCCGACTAACCTATCTCCGTCATCTAACGACCGTCTCATAACCGGTCCTCATATCACATTTACCAATCGCCAACAACTTCTCAATTACCAAATTCAATAACCAATTCGACCCAATGCATTCGGCCGAGAGTATAATACCACAACAACCAATTAACAAGTTCACATTTATATAAAAAAAATAATAACATTAACAAGTTAATGTGTGGGTCGGTTTACCAAACCGACCCGAGCCCTCGACTCACTTGAGTCTCGGCTCCGAACCGCGAGTAACTATCACTCGAACCAAACACAAGCATCAAATAGCTCACTTGAGCTAACCCAAATAAGTATGTATACCATTTGACTCTATGGTCAAACCGGCAAACAAGTGGTACTCGGCTAAAAGCCGCGACTCCAAGAGTCGAACCACAAAATCATACGAGCCAAAGGCTCGAACCATACTCAATCGAGAACCCCCCTTGAGGTCTCGGTATGGCCAAAGAGTACAAGAAAAGGAACCCCGAGACCACTAGGTCTCGGCTAGCTTCGAGTCGGGGTCACCATACCCACGACAACCGAACAAGAAATCAATCAACAACAAGAACTAAAGCCACCAAAGGGCTTCGAATCAAATAAGCCGAGAGTCTAGCTCTCGGTTCCGAGTCAACCATAACCAACCCGAGAACAACCCGGATACCAAACCATTAGAAAACGTTTTTCCACCCAAAACCCGTCATCATATCACGTTTAACATAAAAACCCATTCGAATCTCATCCATTCGTGACCTTCAGTCACGATTCAAGCCCATAAATCGAGTCAAGACTCGTCCTACCTTCCAAAATGATACCAAATCGATGTGTACACAAGAAATAACAAGAAGTGATGATGAATTCGTGATAAGATTTGGTTCGAATTTGATGTTAACGTGGGAGTTAGGGCACGTTTTATAGCTCAAAAGAAAGATCTCGACGAGATGGTTAATGTGGTGGAGTTATTTTTGATGTGAGCGTGGTGGTGTGATGGTGGTGGCCGGCCGAAGAGGCGGCGGCTAGGGTTAGGTGATGGGGATGGGAGATGAGAGGAAGAGAGAGAGGTAGTGAGGGTTTTTGTGTTGTGTTTGTGTGTGGGTAGAAACCGGATCAAAGGACCCTTTATTAACTTTTTTTTTTTTTTTTTTTTTTTTTTTTTTTTTTTAAATGTAATAATAATAATAATAATAATAATAAGAGTAATAATAATAATAGTAATAATAAAGATATTATTACGGTTGAGCGGGTAATGTGGGTAGATGTAAAAACACGTGGCCCGAACCCGAACTCATTTTAAAATTTCCATATCACACGAGAACCTCTCGTAATTAATTAAAATCTCTAACGGGCTCGTTAAGACGAATCATAAAACTATGTTAGGTAATCCTAGTGCCAAAGTCAACGTAGTACCAAGTGAGAATTCAAATATACATCACCGATCACATAATCAAAAATGAATTATGAACATAATTCACGAATTCCATAACGTCATTAAATAAAATTTCCATAAAATAGGTCTTACAAGTTCGTTGTGAAATGAAAATTTCAAATAAAAATTATAAACGAACTTATATTGAAATGCGGATTTTTAAAATAGCTCCCTAAACTGCCGGTTGTCACACTTGGGTACCACTTTAAAGTAAATGGTCAAAGTCAATAGCTAGCATTATCATGCACATTCAACTAGCATTTAATTAGCTTCCCTGTATTATTTCTTTGCTATTGTCCACACAATAAAATGTTTAGGTGAAACACTTCCGTCAAATTGATTGATAGTACTTAAATGAAGCCCAAACAAGACCCACTGATTTAGATCTCGTCGCTTAGCGAGCCAGAGAACCTACTTCTAATGTCTCATGAAAATGATAGTTTATTTTCTACACGTCAAAACTTATTACATAGCAATTTGCATTATAAATTTTATAAGGTTTTGTTTTTATAGGCTTTTAGATTCATAGTATCATCTGCATGTGTGATAAAAACTCTGGTTCCCAATGAGAATCCGGATGTGATGTGTTATAATGTTTTAATTGATGGGTGGTTTCAAAAAGGCGAGTTTGGTAAAGCGGGTGATTGGGTGATGTTTGGGAGAACTTGGTGGTTTCACATGAGGTTTATCCGGATGTTGGGAGTTATAATGTGATGATTAGCAGTTTGTGCAGGTGCGGGAAGGTTAAGGAAATTTTGGAGGTGTGGGAGAGGATGAGGAGGAATGAATGGGAGATGGATTTGTTTACGTATAGTACACTAGTAGTGTTATAAATGTGTTTTGTGAGTCAGGTAATGTTGAAGGTGGTATGATGGTTTTTAATGAAAATGATGGGGAAGAAAATGCGTTTGAATGTTGCTTAGTGGTTGTTTTCGCAGTGGGATGGTTAATGAGTGTTTGAGTTGCGGAAGCTTGTGGAGAAGGATGATTGTAGGAATGTTATTGCTTTCCGACATTGTTGTTTGGCAAGCATTAATAAGGGTAAATTGCTCATTTATCTCGGGGAGGGATGTAATGTGCCGAACGTTTGCTTTTTTAGGGATGATATTCGCCAATAGTATCAGCCATGGATGATTAGTGCTAAATTTGACAAACCATGAAGATGATTTTTGCAGTTTACTCGATATGATTAGTTAACTTTTATGACATTCCGTTTTTAGTAAGATTATTCATGGACTTTGTATATTCTCATATTTTAACATTAATAAGGGTATTCCAGTAATATTACTACTTAAAATATCAAAAATGGGTTCATGCTGTTGGAATAAACTCATTGTGGCATCTTGACACAAGAAGGAAAAAGCATTTTATCAGATAAGTCAGCTTCCCCAAGCTCAAAACAATTTGCTTTAACTATTCAACGGTCCCAAATACTATTAAATACATGCTCCCTTTATTAATGTAAAAAAAAACATGTTTTCTTGCAATTAAAAACATATTGACGGTACAGATCAAGTTTTGACCAGGTCTTGGCTATGCACCAAATATGGGCTCATGGGCCTGAAGGACTTCTACTTAAACTACATTTGGGCTTCTTGTTACTAGATATTTGTCATAGTTAATCTTAATATAACTGAGATAAAGTATAGCTCAGTTTGTCGGACTTTTTTTTACAATATATATATTTTTTATACTTTTATATAATAAGAAAAACTAGACTAAACAAAGCTTAATAGCTTAATCAAAACAAAGCTTAGCGGAACACCCATCTAATAATTACAACATTTATGAAGAACTAGTTAGATACCCGCGCACAGCGGTGGCGAAAAAAATATAGTTACAATAGAAATATAATGAATGAATTGATAATCCAACACTCTCACAATTTCGTACCCGCTTAGTGAATTAGTTACACAACAGTCCGAAAGTATGTGTTCGTTATATGTGTTTGTTTGGGTTTCTTGTAACTTTCCCGTGACATTATTATTCTAGCATACCCTCACAATTTTTTACCAGTCAAAATCTCCTCGAAAAGTTATAATTTTGACGAAAGTGTGTATTGATTAAAATAAATGTTAAAGTTGTAAAAATTTGAATCAAAATAACCCATTAAAATGCAAAAACTAAAAACTTATAAAAATATATCAAAATGGATGTTAAATTAAAGAGCACAAAATTTTAGAAAATATGGTGAAATTAGATCATTAAAAAAATAAATAGATAAAAAGATATTTCAATTTGAAAATAAAAATGATTTTTTAGTTGATAAATGACACATGTCACTCCATAATTGGAGCTCCTTATCTTAATTTTTGGTGGAGCCCACAACTTAAATGTTTTATATATTAGTGTTTATATAGGGGAGGGGGAATGGGTGTGATTGGTGGAAATGGTGTGGTGCGGATTGCTCACGTGGAAGGAATTTGTGACCGTTGGATTGTGATTCGTGGGAGTTGGGTTTGGTCAATGGGAGAGTGACATCTGTTACAAGCTTTAACCCAAAAGGTAATCCAAAACTTGACCAATTTCCCATATGAAAATCTGCACATAAATGATCGCACCCAAAGTGTTTGATAAAATGCCTTAATGAATGTAACAATGTAGCTTAAGCATAACAAGAACATGTTACAACTAATTACTTAAACTAGTGGCCTAGTGGTTAGGCATATCATATAGGTGTTAGGTTCAAACCTCACTAGGCACTAATGTTCGGGGTTGCCAGGGAAGGGGTCGGATATGGTCACGGGATACTTTGGTTAGGTCACATGCATCTTAGTCAAAGATTTGCTCTCTCCGGGTGACAGGAAAGACCTTATCTGTTTACCATAATAGTAACATGGTGAAGGGATTACTTAAAGTTATAAACTATGACTATGGTGATGTTTCAAGAAATATGATTTGCTATTAGGTAATAGGAAAAACAGTGTTTTTTAGTATAATAGTATGGCTTATATGATCTGCTCTTGGATTATGGTGATGTTTCAAGAAATATGGTAGCATTAGTTTAATATAAATTATGAGAATAGATGAGGGGAAGACCATTAGTTGTGAAAGGTAGTTGAGCTAATAGACCATAAGACCCTTCACAAGTGTTTTTTTAGTTTCAGACTTCTGAGCTTATTTGTTCGGCTCATATTTCATAGACACTCTCTGGTATATTTGTGTATTTTCATATTTTTATAACTTTTAGAAACTGGTATATTTTCAAAATGTATACGCTCCTCAAGAAAGCTTAGCGGAACAACCATCTAATAAGTACCACATTTGTTAGTTTAGTTAAGTAGTAACAGCACTGGCAAAATAAACAACGAATAACAAAGTTAACCAATTGTAGGCAGCTTGTTTTGTTGACTTAGGGGGGGTTCGGTTAAGCTCCCCAATTCAAGGCATTATGCTTATTAGCTTATTTCTTCCTGAAAATGATACAAGCCTCTCAATACATAAGCATGGTACTTTAGACAATGAACCAACAAAAATATATCTATATATTTTTTACATAATTATTATGTTCATATATCTATTATTAAGTCTGGTTGGGCCAAATTAAACAATGCAACACAAATGATACCCAACATTGAATTTATTTATCAGCTTTGAGCTTATTAGCTTATTTAGTGGGCTTATGAGCTATATGTCAAATAAGCCTAAACCAAATGTTTGGCTAAGCTTATATAAATAGGCTTATAAGCTTATATAAGATAGTTTTGATAAGCCATAAAATTGTAGCTTTTTTTTAGAAGAGTTGGGCTTACATAACATTTTTATTACAAGCTAGTTACAATTTTACATCATCTATATCAAATCTAACGTTCATATTTTCCAACCCATCGATTTTGGTCATGGGTGGTGATAATTCCACATGAACTTTTACTTCATCCAAATATTTTTTTGTTGTATGAGGCTAGTGGGCCCACTAACTTTATGTGTAAATTTATGTGGGTGAAGTAAATGTGTATGTGGAAGTATCACTTGCCTTTGGTCATTTAACAACTTAAACTAAATGAAAGATATTTAACAACCTAAACTAAATCAAAGATTTAAGGGCTCGTTTGGTATGTGTGATTTGCTTGGGTTTTGGATTTAATAAATACAAATCAAATGTTTAGTTGTGTACTTGTGTTTATAGGGTTTAAAATTGGGACTCGACCCCAATGGTCACACACTTTTCAAAAGTAGGGAAAGGGTAGGGTTTGATAAACATTTATGTTTTTTGTGAGCCCCACTTACAACTCTACTCTTATTTATCTTTATATTTATTTTTAATACTAGTAATAATATTTTTTATTACAAAAATATTATATAAAATAATTAATACTATTAAATATTATTTTGTCTCTCATACCTTAAATTCAAATCAAAATCATAATTATAATCTACAACTTTACATTCAAATTCAAATTCAAAGCCTAATCTAAACCCATCAGCTTATTAACTATAAGCTGATACAAACACTCAACGTGGGCTTATGAGCTTATGTTATCTAAGTATTAAGCCGCTTATATAACATAAGTATAAGCCCAACTCGTAAGATTTCATACTCCTCATTCAAAAACTCCTAGTTAATCACAAGCATGCAAAAGAGACCTTTATGTCGTAGGTGTACAAGATCTTGAAAGATTAGTGTATGAGGTGAGCACACACCTAAACGGCCAAATAAATAGCTTCACGGTCTTGTCACCCACAACATAGAGGTCACATTTGCAAAAGAAACACTTTCACCGTTAGTGAATTTGGAGGAAATTGTTGTTTGTGGTGAGGTTGTGAATGAGGGGAGAGAGGGTTTATATAGGGGAAGGGGAATGGTGTGATTGGTGGAAATTGTGTGGTGTGGATTGCTGACGTGGAAAGGATTTGTGGCTGTTGGATTGCGATCCGTGGGAGTTGGGTTTCGCCAATGGGAGAGTGACACGTGGAGAGGTGAAGTTAAAACTGAGTTTTACAACCATCTGTTTAACCCAAAAGGTAACTTGACCAATTTCTCCCATATGAAAATCTGCATTTGACATAAATGATTGCACCCAAACTGTTTGATAAAATGCCAAAATGAATGTGACAATGTAGTTGTTCTTCGTAGTTCATATACATTTATGATGTAGCTGAAGCATAACAAGAACATGTCAGAACTAATTACTTAAACTAGCGGCCTCATGTTCAAACACATCTTCGGGGTTGCTAGGGATTACTTTAAGTCTTAAACTATTGGACCTAAGAACAGAGTTTTTAGTATGGCTTATATGATGTTTCAAGAAATATGGTACCATACTAGCATTAGTTTATTATAAGTTATGATAATAGATGAGAGGAAGAACATTAGTTATGAAAGCTTATTGAGCTAATAGATCTTTTAGCTTATTTTCGGACTTATGAGCTTATTTGTTCGGTTCATATTTCATACATTTTTTTTTTAATTTATTATTATTATTATTATTATTATTTTGGTCTATTGTGCAGTCTTAGTCATATCAAGGTCATAAGTTAAAAAAAAAGTGTAAAATGAGCTTATGGAAAGTATGCTAAAGTGCCAAACGAATTAAGCTCATGTGCCCGAAATTAAGCTAAAACATATACCACTTGTTAATATCTTTTGCTATTTATTGCTTCAATACTTTACATTAACTCTATAAATAAACTGAAACATACATGAAATCGAAATTAAAAGTAATAGCCCAAGCTAAACAGATCTCGGTTGTCTAGTTGTACTAGAAGTATTAGCCTTGTATAGAGTATACAAGACCGCTGCAACAGTTAATGATCCTGCTCCAGCTCCCATTCCGTAGAAAAAGGTCTGCCAATCATTCCCATCACTAGATGCTTTAGAACTTGGCGAAGATGATGGCACAGGTACAGTTGAACCAGTGCAAATTTGGTTCAATGGGAAACCGCATAATCTCTTGTTCCCTAAATAGGATGTCTCAGAAAACGTCTGAAACTGGGATCCTGTTGGGATTTTTCCTTCCAATTGATTGTATGACAAATTAAAAACAGAAAGGAACGGAAGGCTAGTCAGCACAGATGGGATTTCTCCGGTTATTCTGTTTGACGACATGTCCAATGCTTCTAACTGACTCAAGGCTCCAATAGATGGTGGGATAGAGCCTGTGAACTCATTATGTGATACGTTGAGAAGATACAGGGCTTTGAGTTGGCCAATTGTTTCTGGTATCACCCCTGAAAAACGGTTACTTGATATATCACTGGTTGTGAAAGTTGTCAGGATTCTAACCAACTCCAACTCGAATACTTTGACAGTGACTGTCACAGTATCTTGATAGTAAAAGCCTGTCGCTATATAGCTGAGTTGCTTCGTACTAGTTCTATTCTCAACAGTCATCATAGCTCTCCATTGACTGAAAAATTCTGGTGGGATCACACCATTAAAGTTATTGTGAGCTACGTCTAAAATATGAAGATTTGACCAGTTGTGCCGGCCTTCACCGCAATCAACGGATCCATGGAACCTGTTTGATCGGAGAACAAGAACATGCAAGTTGGTATTGTTGCCTAAAGAACATGGATACGGGTCATTTATCCAGTTGTTCCCAAGGTTTAACACTTGTAGCCTTCTGCAATTGACAAGAGATTGCGGAATCTTCCCTTCCAAAGAGTTTCCATGCAGGTCTAGAGTGTTCAAGCTACAGGTTGTTGGAAATGTTCCCTCGATTTGACCAGTCAGACCATTGTTTGCCAAGTTCAGTACCCTGAGATCATTACCGAATTCAATCAAACATTGTGGTATCCTTCCCGTTAAACGATTGTTTGACAAATCCACAACCTTTAGAGACGCAGCGTTGCATATGGTTTTGGGGATCGTCCCTGTGAGTAAATTATTAGACACTGAAAAGAAAAAGAGAAAGTTGATGTCTCTCCAACTAATCTCAGAAAGTGACAAATTGAGAAGGTTATTCGAGTAGTCAATGTGAAAAACCGTTATTGGTGGAACATGAATCACCCCACTGAGGCGATTGGAATGCAAGTCAAGGATCTCGAGATCAGGAAAAGTATAGGGCTCTTCGAGGCCAGTTAACTGGTTGTGAGAAAGGTTCATAAATGATAGCCATCCATTCCCAGCTCTCCAAATATAGCTTGGTATATTTCCTTCAATCTTGTTGTCTGAAAGATCAAGATTTGTTAATCTTGATTGGTTTCGTAGATCAGGGAACTTTTGGAGATTGCACGAAGCCAAACCCAACGATTTTAACTGTGGAAGGTGAGACATGATATAGCTGTTGCTGCTTGTTATGACTGCAAATTTGTTGAATGAAAGATCAAGGTCCGTTAGGTTGCTGAGACCCTGCAAATCTTTAGTTTCAATTACACCACTCAGGTTGTTTGATGAAAGTAACAGGCCACTAAGTTGTCTAAGTTCAAAAAATGACCTGGGAATTTCACCTTTCAATTTGTTACTGCTTAAATCAAGCCAGTTCAATAATGGTGTGAACGAGTTTGAAAACTGTGGAAGCAGACCATCAAAATTGTTTTTGGAAAGATCTATCAGTTGCACATTTGGCAGAGAGAACAAAGATGAAGGTATGCTTCCATTGAAACCATTTCTTGAGAGGTCGATGTGAGTTAGATTCTTGCATAGTTTGAATGACGGGATTTTGCCAGTAAACTTGTTTGAAGACAAGTCTAGGTATGACAATTGAGTGAGGTTTTCCATGGATTTCGGTATTCCTCCGCTGAAATTACTCCATTGCAGCTCAATTCTTGATAAATTTTTTAGACTTCCAATAGATTCTGGCATCTCACCGTAAAAGTTTGTGTCGCTGATCACTAAAATCTGAAGAGCTCCGTTCATAGGAAACTCTGGTAAAGAGCCGTTAAGATTTCTGTTTCTTGATAAATCAAGACTCTGCAACTTTTGCAACTGGAGGAAATTTTTAGGAAATGTTCCAATCAAGTTACAAGAAGCAAGATTCAATATTGTCAGATTCTTGAAATTTGCAAAGAAATCTGGAACTGGAGCAGTCAGATTGTTCCAAGACAGACGAATTACCGAAAGTGATTGCAGCTTTTGAAGTGACTCATCTAATGGGCCTAAAAGTTGACACTTTGACAAGCTTAAAACTTCCAAATTAGGCAAAGATGATAAACCCTGGAACCAATCGAGTTCATGTGATGACATGTTCAAAAAATCCGTATAAAGACCCCTTAGCCGTGTGAGGATGCGAACAAGTGTGGCTAAACTTGGGTTCTCGAGTTTCAGTCCGTAGGAGAAAAATGAAGATAGATCAAGAACTTCCAGCCTTGTCAGCTGTGAGAGTTCTTCAGGAATTTGACCAGAAAACCCTGAATACGACAAGTTCAAATCCAATAAACTTGCAAAACCTCCAAATCTTGAAGGAATCTGTGTTAATTGGAAGAAATTTGTAGCAAGATTCAAACTTTGAAGATTAGTTAGATTGAAAAGAACACTAGAATTATCAATACCACCCACTATTGTTTCGTTGCTCAAGTCTAGACCAATAACCTGACCACTACTGCTGCAAGTAACACCTCCCCAGGTGCAACAATCTGTTGTGACATTAGTATTCCAAGAAGCCAACTTATTTAGAATCGCAGAACCGAACTGGAGACTATCCTTCAGCTGGATCAAAACCGATAGCTGATCGTCTTGACACTGACCAGAAACAGAGATGGGTTCTCATTGGAGTAAGAGGGAGTTTGACTAAGTTTTTCTGAAGAGGTTAATAGCTTTTCGTATTTTGGAGAAGCTTATTTGCATGGCTAATAAGCTGTAATAACTAGTCAAGGCACTTGGGTACCACTTTAAAGTAAATGGTCAAAGTCAATAGCTAGCATTATCATGCACATTCAACTAGCATTTAATTAGCTTCCCTGTATTATTTCTTTGCTATTGTCACACAATAAAATGTTTAGGTGAAACACTTCCGTCAAATTGATTGATAGTACTTAAATGTAGCCCAAACAAGACCCACTGATTTAGATGTTGTCGCTTAGCGAGCCTGTGAACCTAGGGTGTTCATCGGTTCGGTTATCGGTTAATCGGTTTATTCGGTTCGGGTTGTTCGGTTAAAAATTTTTTGGGGTCATAACCGAAAACCGAACCGAACCGAAAATATCTATGACCAAACTGAACCGAGAACCGAACCGAAGTTCGGTTCGGTTATGGGTCAAAACCGAAAACCGAATTTTGTACTTGAATTACACTATTTATATATTTTTTTTTAATTTAATTATATGTATTTTTGGCAAAAAAAATATTTCAAGCATAAAAAAATGTTTTTTATATTAGTATAAAATTTTAATGGACATTTTTTATATAAAATAATATATATATATATAGGGTAGGGATCCAGTAAGAAGAAAAACTAAAATAAGAAGAATAAGAAGAAATTCTAGCCACTCATTTCAAATAAGTGAGAGATTTTCAAGGGGAGATGCATCTATTTTAATAGGTGCATCTGAAATGTGTGGTTGTGGTTTCTTCTTATCCTTCTTATTTTATTTTTTCTTCTTATTTGATCCTAACTCTATATATATATATATATATATATATATATATATATATATATATATATATATATATATTTATATAAATTCGGTTTTCGGTTCAGATAGCCAAACCCATATCCAAACCGAAAACCGAATTTTTATTTTGGTTCGGTTCGGTTTTAACAAATTCGGTTCGGTTATATGTTCGGTTCGGTTCGGTTTTCGATTTTTATAACTTTCAAAAATAGAATTACATATGGTATTAGAAAAGTAGAAAAGTCTTTATATTGGCATTTTATAGAAATTAGGAGTAATGGTACAAAATATTTAACAACAGGGACTAACCTTGCCAAATTTCGAAACTTACATGATAAGGTTAAGTATGTTTCTTTTAGATGAAGAAAACACAGATTTTTACAAAATTATACACGTATGTATGTGTGGAGATGGAACGTGGCTTCACATGAATAAAAAGGAGGGAAACTAGTTAGTTATTTCATTAAGCTAAAATTAATACAAGGGTTTCAAGAACTATTGAGCTAGAGTGTTCATGATCAAGGAAAAGTGTTAAAAATATTCAAGTTTTAATTATCATATCATCTTCAAGGTAAGATTATGTTATAAATCATGTTAAGTTGCATATTAGTGCCTTTTTAAGAGTTTTATGCTTAATTAAAGACTTATGAAAACCTAGTTTTAGTTATGGTGAATTATGATGAATCTTGATGTTATAATCATGTTAAAGCATTGTTATGTTAGAATCAAGTCAAGAATTATGTAGTTAAATTATGGTTAATGATAAAGAAAGATCCATGATGCTAGTTGTTGTTGGTGATTGAGTATGTTAAATTAAGGAGTGTTTGGAACAAGCTTATTAAGTGCTTAATTTAGCAAGATAACTTATGGGCCTGATGAAATATGATCTTGACATGTTATATAAGCTGTAAAATAAGTTTGGTTATAAGTGAAATAGCTTATTATGAGTTTTGGGTCATTTTGGACATGTTACAAGTATATATCAACTTGCTGAATTGACTGTTGCGTAGACTTCGTAGGGCTGTGGAAACCAGACCGTTCATTGGATTAAGATGAGGTCTAAACAAAAGTTGTAGCCCTCTGAGTGTACTTTAATTGTTATTCTTTAAGTTTTGGCTCAACTGGAATTTAAATGGGTGTAAAGTGCAAAATACAGCAGCAGCCCAGGAAATTCTGCGCTAAAAGTATTTTTGTAAAAGTGTGTTATATGATGAAATAGTACAATAAGTGATCGTGTTTCAGTTAGTTAGACTAAATACATGTTAGATAAATGTGTTAGCAAGTTCTAATACCATTAGAATGGTTATCATGTGAGTAGGTGCTCGTGGAAAGCTTACGGAAGGCTAAACAAGACCTAGAGGTGAGTAACGGTTCATTAGTTTCATGTTACTAGATTAAACATGATAGAATTTGTTCAAGGATTCAGAGATAACCAAAACAAACCATGAATAATATGCTCACAAGAAGCATGGTTGACAAGTTTAGGGTGCCCAAGAAACACACCAAAAGTCAAGTAGCGTGCCTAAGAAGTGCGTGATGTAGAACTCCCATAGTAGCATCCTAAGTGGATGACACGTGCTTTTATAGTAGCATCCTAAGTGGATGACCAAGCGTCCTATATGGATGACCCATGGTTGAAAAGCACTTACATCCTAAGTGGATGACCCTAGTTCAGAAAACCACGATGACAAGTTAGGGAAGTTCTCACTCATAGTAGGACGACTAAGCATCGTCTAGTCAGAATGCGCGTGCTAAGATATCATGTCATGATTTAGAATTCAGAATAAATCTCATACTCGTGTACAATTCGTAAGACGACTATAAGTCGTACCATTTATCGCATTTGAAATACGTTTATGTTCAGAATTGCAAGTGTCAATTCAGATATAGCTCTAGTAGATCCAGAACTATGCCTATACAACCATGCAAAAGCTCAAATAGACTATAGCTCATGTTTGAGATTCAGATTTAGATATAGATTCAGACCCGTTTACTCACTAAGTCCTCAGGACTTACCGTTCTCAGTTTTCATGTTTTGCAGGTTAAGTCTTAAGGACGTCGGGGCTTGTAGATTAAGAAGACGACTTAGGAGATCGGCAATGCTCGTGTATATAGGTGACGAGCATCTCAACCATAATTTGTTATTCAGCTTGTTAACGCCCCAAAACTTTATGATTAAGTGTTAGTATTATATTTTGAAAATGGGTCAAATAGGGGTGTTTAGGTTAATATCCGCACTCATAGTTTTACGCTTCCGCATACCAAATCTAAGTACCATGTTTATGTATTATATAATTAAGATGTGTTTAATTCAGATTTTTTTGTTTAGTAGTTTTCAAGAGTACAGAACCTATACGGCATATATGATGTTAAAAAAAATCAATCTAGACTTGGGCGTTACAATAACATAGAAATTTGCATTATAAATTTGAATAAGGTTTTGTTTTTATTGGCTCTTAGATTCATAAATCATATATAGCATTATATGTTTGTTCAAAAGCTAGCTGCGAATGAGAATCCGACTCTTCTTTCAAGTACTCTTTGATACCCTTTTGCCTAATTCTGTTTGGGGTTAATATGAGGTTGGTTTCGAGTCAATTCCAAATCGAACAGCGGTCGATTTTGATAATGTGAAAATATCTTTGCCTAATTGGGAAGTTTTAGGCTTATCAAATTGCCAACTTTCAGATCCTATAGATGAAACTTCAAATAGCATACAAAATGAAGGTGTCAAGATTTTCTAAAACATGAGGGAGATTTTTGGTGTGGCTCCTGGGGTTAGGAGATTCAATACTTTTCTTAATGTGAGATTTTGATAAAGGGGTTTTGTTTTTTAAGGGTTTTAAGAAAATGGCTGCCTTTTCTAGTTTAGAAAGTTTTAATATTTTGGTCAAAACGCTTTGTATAAAAGGGGAGTTAATTGATAGGGTCATGGAAGTAATTGGTAACATGTGCCATAAAAGGGTTTATCCTGATGTTGTTACGTATGGGACTTTTGATTAACGGGTTGGGAAGGGCGTGTGAGGTGTTCGATGAGATGTGTGAGAGAGTGTGGATCCGGATGTGTTATAATGTTGTGATTAATGGGTGGTTTAAAAAAGGTGAGGTTGGTAAAGCGGGTGAGGTTTGGGAGAACTTGGTGGTGTCGCGTGAGGTTTATCCAGATGTTGGGAGTTATAATGTGATGATTAGTAGTTTGTGCTAGTGCGGGAAGGTTAAAGGGATTTTGGAGGTGTGGGAGAGGATGAGGAGGAATGAA
This sequence comes from Artemisia argyi, assembly GCA_030686995.1. Classification (NCBI taxonomy): domain Eukaryota; kingdom Viridiplantae; phylum Streptophyta; class Magnoliopsida; order Asterales; family Asteraceae; genus Artemisia; species Artemisia argyi. Next base: position 16,291,786 of record CM060682.1, on the reverse strand, counting down.
CGGGAGATGGATTTGTTTACATATAGTAGACTAGTAGTGTTATAAATGTGTTTTGTAAGTCAGGTAATGTTGAAGGTGGTATGATAGTTTTTAACGAAATGATTGGGAAGAAAATGTGTTTGGATGTTGCTTAGTGGTTGTTTTCGGGGTGAGATGGTTAACAAGTGTTTTTAGTTGTGGCAGCTTATGGAGAAGGATGATTGTAGGAACTTTCCGGCATTGTTGTTTCGCAAGCATTAATAAGGGTAAATTGGTCATTTATCTCGAGGAGGGATGTAATGTCTCCAACATTTTCGTCAATAGCATCATCAATGGAAAATTAGTGCCAAATTTGACAAACAATAAAGATATTTTTTTGCAGTTTACTCTATATAATTAGTTAACTTTTATGACATTCCATTTTTAGTAAGATTATTCTTGGACTTTGTATATTTCATGTTATAACATTAATAAGGGTATTCCAGTAATATTACTACTTAAAATATCAAAAAGGGGTTCATGCTGTTGGGTAAATCAAGCTAAACAGAAATTGATATATATTACGTAACATTCCATTTGGCACACATTTTTAATTAACAATTGTGTAAGAACCTACAATTCGAGTTGTTTAGCTGGAATAAACTCATTGTGGCTTAAGAAGACAAAAAGCTTTACATTTTAGTACTATTACATTGTGCAAAAACAGAAGTTCTGTTAAAAAGAAATGAGGGGATCTAGAACATTATCTCCGCACAAATGCCACGCATACTTCTACCGCCAACTGCACAATACATGCATCTCGTCAACAACCTGCAAAAGAACGCAAAACGGCACCTTGACACAAGAAGGAAAAAACAGCTTATCAGATAAGTCAGCTTCCCCAAGCTCAAAACAATTTGTTTAACTATTCAACGGTCCCAAATCTATACTTCTATACTACTATATAATGCATTTAATTTCAAACCTAACTCCTAACCAAAAATTAATATAAGGAGCTTCAATTATGAGGTGACATGTGTCACTTCTTAACTAACTCCAAGCCTAACTCCTAACCAAAAATTAAGATAAGGAGCTTCAATCATGAGATCATGTGTCAATTCCTAACTTAAAATTCACATTTATTTTTAAATTGAAATATCTTTTTATCTATTTATTTTTTTTTATAATCTAATTTCACCATATTTTTTTAAAATTTTGTGCTTTTTAATTCAATATCCATTTTGATATATTTTTATGAGTTTTTAATTTTTACATTTTTATTGGGTTTATTTTTATTAATTCAAATTTTTACCACTTTAACATTTATTTCAATCAATACAATCTTGATTTGACAAAATCATATACTTTTGGGGGAGTGTTTGACGGGTAAGAGATTGTGATGGTCTTTCTATATGCGAGAATAATAATGTCACGGGAAAGCAACGAGAAACCCAAGCAAATAAATACAACTAACATATATATTCGGAATATTGTGAAATGAATTCATTAAGCGGGTAGGGAATTGCGGGAAAAGTTGACTTATCAATTAGTGTACTATATTATAATATAATTATATTTATCGCCGCCGCTGTGTGCGGGTATCCAACTAGTACTATTAAATACGTGCTCCTTGTATTAATGTAAAAAAAACATGTTTTCTTGCAATTAAAAACATATTGACGGTAGAGATCAAACATGTTTGGTAAATGTTTAGCTCATTCTTTTGGTTCCTCAGCCACGACTACTTTCTCTGAATTGTCTGTATGTCCTATCTGACTGTGCTTGTGAGTCTGTGATTGCGTTTGTGACTGAACCTTAATCTGCAACTGTGCCTGATACTGTGTTAGACTGTGTCATGTGGTGCAATTCCAAGAACCACCAATATAGACCTGATAGATACCAACCAATGTTCAGTACAACAATGACACACAACACACAAGTGACTGAAACAAATCAACAACATTAGAGGTGGGAAAAATTGGAAACAAGTAAAATTGACTTAAACTACATTTGGGCTTCTTGTCACTACATTTGGGCTTATGGGCCTGAAGTTTTGACCAGGTCTTGACTATGCACCAAATATGGGCTCATGGGCCTGAAGGACTTCTGCTTAAACAACATTTGGGCTTCTTGTCACTAGAGATTTGTCATAGTTATCTTAATATATAAACTCAGATAAAGTATACGATTAGTAAAAAAACCTATCGTAGCTCAGTTTGTCGGACTTTTTTACAATATACTGTATATATATTTTTTATACTTTTATGTAACAAGATTGGCGACGGCCGGCCGCGTTGCGGCCTGGCGGTGGTTTTTTGCTCGCTGTATTTATTGAGTAGTTTATGGTAGCATCACATTCTTTAATGTTAATGGTTTAAGGTGTCTACATGGTATGTAAAGGTATTATCTCATGTCACATTCGTTTTGCTTTTGTAGTTATATTTAAGTTGTATACATGATATATAATAGAATGGCGCCGGCTGGCCACGTTGCTGTTTGGCTTTTTTTTTTTTTTGTCGTATTTTTAAATGCTTTTAAGATTTAGAAGCATAAGAATAATGGAGTAAAACAGTAATACATTTACTTTGATTTCAAACATTACAACAAAAAGTTATACATTTACATGGAGAAAAATAGTTATACATTTACATGTAGACGGTGTTCACTTCTTATGTGAATTTCATGTTTACTTCGTACCTGGGTTGCAAAATCCATGCTGAACCTAAACTTTTCTTTTCCTTGTTGATTCTCCACTCAAGACGTGGTCAACTTTTTATGGCAGTCACGATAAAAAATACGTAGCAGCAGCCTAAAAACGAAAACATTTGTCAAAAGATTTAAACACAGAAGTAACAACAAAGTTAACAATCTATAAAGAAGTCAACCTGAACATATAACAGTGAAAAGTCAAGGGTCTGAACCTGTACTTCTTGGGCATACAGATTAGCATATGTGGTAAATACCCCTTAACAGGGGTTTGGATTTACAACATGGTGAATTTCACTCTAAGAAATTCTAGAGGAAAATAAATCGGGTAAAAGATAGAATAACAGGTTGACCTAGATTTTGGTTTTCCTTGAATGGGTGAAATGATTTTTTTTTAGCTAAAATGGAAACGGGTCATATGATTTGAAAATCAAACAATACTTTAAGATTTTTTATACAAAAAAAAACGCATAATAAAGTGATATCATAAAATAAAGAATGACACAATTGAAAACAGGGGCAGGACAATAACAAAGCAGGAATGCCACGTTCCACATTTCGTAGGACACAAACAACCTACCTTAGCTGGTGCACCTTCATAAGGTGATACATATGCAGCGCATAAAAGCGAAGCTCAGATCTGCACTTCTTTAGGCGGCTTCACATACCCGTCATGGCTGCACCCATGTAACGTTTGTAGTTACCCTGCCAATATACCAGAATGCGTGAGCCACCAGCACGGGAAAGATAATTAGCAGAAACATTCATCATCGCTTCTGAAAGCAAGATTAACCATGGTTGTAATGGCGCACACCAATACAAAGACCAGCGGAGAGCATATATTGAAGTGCAATCAACCTTTGTTGGTTGAATGGATGTCAGATAGCTGATAGGTGACTGGGCAATCCCGAGGCTGACATGCCATTCAATCAACAAAGATGGATTGCCACAGCAAATAAAAGAAAAAGGGGACGCCAAAGAAACTGATCCCATAAGGCGAAAGCTAACATGTTAGGTGAGTCAGTAGTGCCTGTCATTCGCTCTGAGGTCAATGGTGAAGCCATCGTTCAACAGGTCCGCGTGTGCATAATTCACTAACTGTACGCAATGAATCTGTCACCTTTACATTTTGAACGTGAAAAACGACAACTCACATTAAGGCCAGCAACCTGAAACGTACATACGAGAGTGAATAAGCCAATCTATAACTAAGCACATAGGAACATGGTTTAAGAATTACCTAGAAGCCAGGCAACGGAACGGAATCGCAGATGGGCACCATACGTGGGTACGACATAACCTGCAATTAGAATGATAGCAATACCAATGAGGAACAACTCGACTGTAAATGATAAGTTCAAAACTGGGTGTTGATATTTTTCAAATGCGCATAAGCTCAAAAGGTCAGCAAGCACACTAAAGGAAAGACCTTAAATAAAGAAAATGCAGCAAAAGAAACGGGTCAGTCTACCTTGAAACGCAAACAGACGGCGACCACTATGATGCAGCGTATTATTGTTTAGCACCTCCAACAAATTTACACTCGTTAGGTGATTGAGGCCGGGCAGTCATCTCCAAAGGCTGATCGATACTTGTATGTAAAGGCGGTGACCCATGGTCTGTTGCAATTTCCAATAGCAATAGGCAGCCGGTATAAAATATGCACAACAACTGACGTTGTAACAGTTTTATAATGAACCACCTATTGCTATTGAAAAATGTATAGGCTAAAGACACATCGGGTTCAGCCAGTGCACTTTAGCATCGGGTGAAAACCGCACCTGCAAATCTCAGAATATGACCCATCGAAAGCAAGCAGAATCCAAGGAAACAAAGGGAAAAATGTTTAGGTCACAATTACATGACAAATCTGTTAACGAACGCTATTTTTATCTAGTCTTTATATCATAATCAACTATTTAAATCAATAAGGGGGTGTTTGTTTAAGCTTATATGTGGCTTATGCCCTTATTTGTGTTTCGACTTATATTTCATATATGCCTAAATCTTATGGCTTATTTTCAGATGTATGCCCTTATATAAGCATGATTTAGATAAGGTCATAAGGTTACATATAAGTTAGCACACCATCTTCATCTCACTTTAAGAACCCTCTTTGGTATTTGGTACACTTGTAGCTGCCTGGCGAAAACAATCATAGGCGTGATTGATGTCATTGCCTTCTACAAACAAAACAATGTATCAAAAAGAAATATCGGATGGATTATTTTCCAGGTTTATCATTTTTTTGAGATTTTTAATAGCCGTTAAAGCTCATTATTTTAGGCGTTGGAATTCCATAAGCCGAAGCTCATGATCTCATAAGGCAAAAAAATTTAGCTTCACAGGGTTTTCAGAATCTCAATAAGGCAGTGAATTGCAAAAAGGAATAGTAGGGGGTGTCTGGATTATTACCTTCTTTTATTTACAGGCCTATTAGCTTATTGCCACTTCAGCTTTAACATACTCATTGATCCGCAGCCCTAATTATGGTTGTGTACAAAAATGGAGTCCTAACATGTATCGAGCAAAGGTCACTCACCATTGATACATGCAAACACTGATAGCACGACAGCCTTCGTTTCATCCTCGCACACGATTCCAATACACCGGAATCCTGAATAAAACCCGCAATTAACACCAACATCAGAAAGATCCATAGTTTTTATAAATACAAACAACTAAACTACTGTCTGTATATATATCCGATATCATGTATATACTTTATGTGTATACTAAATAAAAACATGAGATTCTGAAATCACTTTTTCATAATACCTAATCTTCCATCCTACATCTAGTTAAAAAAACAAATATAATCTAAACAACGCAAGCAAAAAAAAATCATAAAAGTTGGAAAAATAGTTACCTTAATAAGCCCTTTGGCTTTTCCTTGCGATTATTTGAGTGCCGACCACCACCGCCTGCACCGCCGTACCGGAACAAACATTTTGTCAGCTAATCTGAAAAGGGTATGAGATTCAATCAGATCCTTCAATCAGATCCTTTTTTGCAATTATAAGTCACAATAAGCTCATAAGTTGCCAAAAAAAGATTAAAAATGGGCTTATGAAAAGTTAAGCCGTACAAATTAAGCTTTCAAACCAAAAAAATAAGCTATAACAAACACCCCGTTAATATTCTTTTGCTATTTGTTGCTTCAAAACTTTACATTATGACTATAAACAAATTGAAACATACAGGAAATCGACATTGACAGTAATAGCCCGAGCTAAACAGATCTTGTTTGTCTAATTGTACTAGAAGTATTAGCCTTGTACAAAGTATACAAGACCGCTGCAACAGTTAATGATCCTGCTCCAGCTCCCATTCCGTAGAATATGGTCAGCCAGTCATTCCCATCACCAGATGTATCAGAATTTGGCGAAGATGATCGCACGGGTACAACTGAACAAGTCCGGTTCAATGGAAAACCACATAACCCCTTGTTTGCTGAATAGGATGTCTCCGAAAACGTCTGAAATTGAGAGCCTGTTGGGATTTTTCCTTCCAATTGATTGTTTGACAAATTAAAAGCAGAAAGGAAGGGAAGGGTGGTGAGCACAGATGGGATTTCTCCGGTTATTTTGTTTGAGGACATGTCTAATGATTCTAAGTGACTCAAATGTCCGATGGATGTTGGGATCGAGCCTGTAAACTCATTATGTGATACATTGAGAAGATACAGGATTTTGAGTTGGCCAATTGTTTCTGGTATTGAACCTGAAAAACGGTTACTTGATATATCAATGCTTGTGAAGAGTGTCAAGATTTTGACTAACTCCAACTCAAATCCTTTGACCGTGACTGTCACGGAATCTTCATAGTACAGGTCATTAAGCTGCATCACCTTAAAGCTGATGTGGTTCTTACTTGAGGGATCTCCATTATCATCGGTCATCATAGCACCCCATTGCCTAAAAAAGTCTGGTGGGACAACACCACTAAAGTTATTGTGAGCTATGTCAAGAATCTGAAGCTTTGAGATGCTATTCAGTTGGTCTTCATCACAATGCACGGATTCTTGGAACATGTTCGATCGCAAAACAAGGACACGTAAGTTAGTATTGCTTCCCAAAAAGCAAGGATAAGCGTCTTTTACCTTGTTGTTCCCGAGGTTTAACACTTCTAGCATTGTGCAATTGACAAGGGATCGTGGGATCTCCCCTACCAAAGAATTTCCATGCAGATCTAGAGTGTTCAAGCGACAGATGCTTGAAAATGTTCCCTCTATTTGACCACTGAGACGGTTGTTTCCTAAATTTAGTACCCCGAGATAGCCACCTAATTCAATCAAACACTGCGGTATCGTTCCATTTAAACGATTGTTTGACAAATCAAGTACCCTAAGGTAGGAAGCATTGCATATGGTGTCTGGGATCGTCCCAGTGAGTAAATTGTTAGAAACCGATAAGAAAAACACATAGCTGAAGTCTCTCCCAATAATTCTAGAGAGTGACGAATTAAAAAGATTGTGTGAATAGTCAATGTAGCCAGCCCCCATTGGTGTAATCGGAATCGCCCCTTTGAGACGATTGGAATGCAAGTCGATGACATTAAGATCAGGAAAAAAATAGGGCTCTTGGAGGCCAGTTAATTCGTTATGGGAAAGGTTCATATGTGAGATGGATCCATTGCCAACCCTCCATATCCAACTTGGTATTTCTCCTTGAATTTTGTTGTCTGAAAGATCAAGATTTATCAATCTTGAAAGGTTTCGTAGATCAGGGAACTTTTGGAGATTGCACGAAGCCAAATTCAATGAGTTTAACTTTGGAAGGTGAGACATGATAGAGCTGTTGCTGCTTGTTATGACTGAAAAATTGTTGAATGAAAGATCAAGAGTAGTTAGGTTGCTCAGACCCTGAAAATCTTTAGTTTCAATTACACCACTCAAGTTATTTGATGATAGTAAGAGAATATTAAGAAATCCGGGTTTAAAAAAAGACCTGGGAATTTCTCCTTCTAGTTTGTTACTGCTCAAATCAAGAGTATTCAACAAGGATCCGGATGCCGTAGAAATGTGAGGAATTAGACCATCAAAATTGTTGTTAGAAAGCTGTAACTTTTGCAGTTTTGGCAGAGAGAACAAAGAGGAAGGTATGCTTCCATCGAAACCATTGAATCTTAGATCAACTGAAATAAGACTCTGAAGATCTTGAAAATAGGGAGATGGAATCATCCCTGTTAAACTGTTCCTCGAGAGGTCAATATACGTAAGATTCTTGCACAGTTGAAATGACGGGATTTTCCTGCTAAAATTATTCGACGACAAGTCCACATAGGAGAGTTGAGTGAGTCTTTTCATGGACACTGGTATAGGTCCAGCGAAATTGTTCCTCGCGAGTTCTATCCAGGATAAGTTCTTAAGGTTTCCAAGAGATTCTGGAATTCTTCCAGAAAAGTTTGTCCCAGTGAGCTTTAAAATTTGAAGGGGTCTGTTCAGTGGAAATTCTGGTAAAGAGCCATGAAGATACATGTTAATTGATAAATCAAGACTCTGTAACTTCGGTAATTTAAGGATCTTCACGGGAAATGTTCCATTCAAGTTGCAAGTGCCAAGATTCAGAACTGTCAGATTCTTGAAATTAGCAAGAAAATCCGGAACTGGAGCATTCAGATTGTTTGAAGCGAGTTGAATTACAGAAAGTGACTGCAGCTTCTGAAGGGAGTCATCTAAAGGGCCTAAAAGTTGACAATTTGACAAGCTTAAAACTTCCAAATTAGGCAAAGATGATGATAAACCCTGACACCAGTCTGACTTTTGTGATGATATATTAACATTATCAAGATAAAGATACCGTAACCGTGTGAAGTTTTGAACGAGTGTAGAAAGATTCGGGTTTTCAAGCACAGGTGAGCGAGTTCCATATGAAAAAGGTGAAGAAAGATCAAGACTTTGCAAACTAGTCAGCTGTGACAGTTCTCCAGGAATCTGACCAGAAAAACCTGAGTATGACAAGTTCAAATACGACAAACTTGCAAGACTCCCAAATCCCGAAAGAATCTGTGTGAAGTAGAAGTTATTCACAGCAAGATTCAGGCTTTCAAGATTCTTTAGATCGAAAAGAACACTGGAATCATTGATTCCACCTGATATCATTTCGTTGCTTAAGTCTAGACCAATAACCTGACCCTTGATGCTGCAAGTGACACCTCCCCACGAACAGCAATCTGTGGCATTTGGCTTCCAAGACACTAGCTTTGTTGAAGCTGAAGAATTGAACTGCAGTTCATTCTTCAACTGGATCAAGATCGTTTGGTGGTTTATTTGACATTGGCCGGAAACCAAAATTGTATAAACCCCAAACAAGATCAGGTAAAAGGGTAACAAGAATATATGAATGCAGAGTTGGGATTTCATTATGAACCAAAATTTAGACACAAATGATGCTTATGAATCGTCGAGCTAATGAAATTTGAAACCTTAGCAATTTCTAGTGCAGAAACGGAAACACTTAGCTTCCTTTCTAGAAATGTCTTTAGTTTATATTTGCTAGATGTGTTTAATAATGATCTCATGATAAGCATTTTATTTAAACAATTCTGTTAGAATATATTTTATTTATATTTGTTTCATAGAGTAACTCTAAATTTGATTCAACGTTGGACTTGGTCTATCGAATTTACTAGCCAAGTATTCACAATTAGACAAACGATTTTGACGTTTACTTTAAATTCTGTTGGAAAAAAAAAAAAAAAAAAAAAAAAAAAAAAACGTTAAGGACTACTAACATTGTTAGTATATATTGTATACTTAACAAAATAATCATTCACTGTGAAATACTTCCGACTCTGAGAATATTTCCTCCATTCGTTTCGTGAAAGTTGCAACTTTGTTTAACATTAATATTGCTTATCATCGTTATAAACAAATTGATTATTTAATAATGATATACAGGATTTGTTTTTATTGGACGATGTTTGGTATTCAACATACATCGCAGATGAAGTGCACAGTGTTGATTGCCTAGCTTCTCACTGATAAGTTCAACGATTGGATAAAATGGTTCAAGAGGTAGCTTAAAAGGACGGTCAACGCAAACGGACGTGCTTTGAGCTGTAACCAGAATTACGGGTTTCGACCCATTACCCAACCCGTCTAACCAACTGAATTTTTCACTTTCAGTACAAGACGGAAGTCACCTGACCATACTCGGGATCTACCGAAACAACTGCAAGTGAACCCATTATATTGGTGTATTAATTAAGAGCAACACCCGGGGTGATCTTTGCAGGTGCTAGGCAATGAACTTGACTAGTTTATCTACAGAAACAAATACAGGTAAAATACTTTTGTTTTGTTTTGTTTTTCTTTGTTGAAAATAAAGAATCGACTTGGAGTTCGTTCTGAAACTGGAGGTTTTTCTTTAATGGATCAAAATCAACTATTGGTTTGCTTGACATTTTCCCAAAACCAGTATTGTATTGATCCCAAACAAAATCACGTAAACGGGTATCAAGAAATTCTTAAAGAAATTCGCTAAATTTTGTAAATATGCTCTAGTAACAAGTATTTTACTATGATGTTTACATAAATTCATATTCTATCTATATTTATGTTTTATATGGAGTAATGTAAACTTCCTAGTTGATACTTAGTAGTTATTCAACTTTGGAGGCTTGGCTTACTAGCTGAATGGTTCGTCATAATAATACAAAATATTGACGTTGACGTTGACGTTTACTTTCAAGTCTGCTGAAGTGACAATTAGCCTAGAATTTAATGATAAACTTTGATGTCACGTCAATGAGTTTCATAAATTTTTTAACATATTTCTAATAAAATAGCTTGTGTAAGTTACATATCAGCCGAACGTTATAATTTGTGGGATGGATGAAGTAGGATATTTTACTTCTGAATATGAGAATAATTAGTTGGTTCATATTATGAAAGTTACAACTTGGCTCAAAACTAAAATAGCTTATTATCATCATCATATATAAACTGACTGTAATAAGTTTTTGTTTACAGGAATAGTTTTTTGTGAAAGATGATTGAACATTCAACGTGCATTAGGTGTGATTTCAAGGGTTAGAAATTACAGTTCAAGATGATTAGGAGTGACGTGCATTTGATACTACTTACTGGAGTTACTAAAGATGGGTCAACCCAGACTGACAAGTATAATACCAAAATTACTTGTTTTGACCCGTTACCCAACCCGTCTTGCAAACTGATTTTTTTACTTTCCAAACTATACTCCAACAGAAGTGGCTTCATCATACGTGCTCGGGATCTACTAAACTAACAGCAAGTAAACACAGAACATTCGTCTACTGATTAAGAGCTAGATCCGGGTTGATCTTTACAAGGACTCTTGGATTGCAATAGCGTTCCATACTTTTCCTTATGTGACAAAAAAAAAGAGTGGTATTTTGTATTATCATTCACATTTTTAGTGAACTAAATGTAGTTTTTTTTTTTAATCATTATTATTATTATTATTATTATTATTATTATTATTATTATTATTATTATTATTATTATTTATTTATTTATTTTGTAATAAGTTTATTATCAGCAAGCTTTTTGACGAGATCTTGTCATATATAGTTATAACAGTTATGTTTTCTTTTTTACTCTACTCATCATACTAACAACAAAAAGGTGAGCAGAAATTTGATGAAATAATATTGAGGTACATAGCAGGGTGTTTGGCTAAACTTATATCAAGAGGTTAATAGCTAATTGTATCTTTTGGAAATTGGAAAAAAGCAACATAGCCCATATTGGGCAAGCTTATTTGAAAGGCTTATGAGCTTTAATATAGCTAGTTGGGTACCCACTTTAAAGTAGATGGTCAAGTCAATAACTAGCATTATCATGCACATTCAACTAGCATTTAGTTTGCTTCCTTACATTTCTTTCTTTCTTTCCAACGATAGACACATTTTTTACTTGGAACATTTTCATAAAAGTCTAACAAATATGTGAAATTTTAAGCTGTGGTAGGAGATAATTAATATTTGATTACCGGAAATATAGATGTAATGTCTTTAGCTAGAACAATCGCATGGTTACTTTTATGAGAAATGTTTCAAGTTTGCTATTGCACATGGATCAAAGAACCCATATACTCCTTACTTATATACTCTCCTATGTAGGGATTGTCAAATTAGTACTACTATCGTATTGTTAAGGTATCAACTTTGATATGCAATACTAGCATATATGAAATTTATACCTTGATAATTTGTACATGTCTCTAATTTTTTATCACTTAATTTTTCTCATTTTAAAGGTTTGTGAGCAATTGAGCATGTATTTAAGAGTTTTTCTCATTTTAAATGTTTATGAGCATGTATTTAAGAGGCCGAGGTATGATAACATGGTACCACGAAAAGTATCGTCATCTCAGCGCCACTTCAGCTTTAACATTTCAACATTAACACACAAAAATCACCCCTTATCATAACACCACATTAACACCACCTTTTAGACTCATGCCTATCTAGACACGTACTTCCAAGTGACCTATCTAAACGCATACCCATTTAGATCTATACCCATTTAAGACCCAAGACCCAACTCGACCCGACCCAACCATTTTGCCACCTCTACTTGGAACATTTCCATAAAATTCCAAAAAATACGTGAAATTTTAACACGTGTAGGAGATAATTAATATTTGATTACCAGAAATATAGATGTAATGTCTTTAGCTAGAACAATCATATGGTTACTTTTATGAGAAATCTTTCAAGTTTGCTATCCCACATGGATCAAAGAACCCATATACTCCTCACTTATATACTCTCCTATGTAGGGATTGTCAAATTAGTACTACTATCGTATTGTTAAGGTATCAACTTTGATATGCAATACTAGCATATATGAAATTTATACCTTGATAATTTGTGTTGGAATTATTATATCATGACATTCATATAAATAAACCAAGTATATCAAAGTGAGCATGAGCGGAAGCAATTATAATAGATCGAATAACATGTAATTAATTAATCATTAATTTAAATAGTAAACATACCGTAGTGATTCTAGCCCGAACAAGAATCAATGCAATCTTCCGGAACCAAGAACCCTAATTAGGGTTTATAAGGATTATAAGAATTACCCCTTACCTTTTTGTAATTCAATCCAAGAATCAAACAATAGTGTGTTTGATTCACGTTCTTGTACACATGTACTAATTCAAGAAAAGTAGTTGCAAGTAATAAACACAAAACCTTTTTGGATCTTATGAAAATCGAAACCCTTAAGGGTTGTTTGATAAGAATCGACCAAGGAGAGAAAAGGGAGAGAAAACACCAAGATGTGTGTGTACAAGTTATGAGAAAAACATGCATCTTGGGTTTGCTTATATACTACACAAGACTTGGAGCTCAAGGCACAAAGGAGGTGGGTTCACCCCCTTTGCCGATCGGTTTTGGAGCAAACCTTCTCTTGTTTCCATGTTTTGTCTACTTTACTTTCCTAATCTGCGTTTAATAAATAATTAGTCATTAATCAATAATACTAATTATTATTATTTATTTTGTGTTTAATAATTAATTATAACATTTTATAAATAATTATTACTTTTTCTCTTCATACGTATTGTATGCAATCCCGTGATCTCAAGTTCGATCCTAACACACGACTATTATTATTTTGTCTATAAAACCAACAGCTCCCACTTAGAAATGTCATAATAGTGTGATCACATCGGTTAGCGTCTTGCAACACGCCGATGCCTCTAGTACAACTTGAGTAAGGCTCCTGGAAAACCTTTTAATGATTTCTCATTATTATTATCCCTTTGTTACTAATACCATGTTAAATAAGGATATGGATCTAGGCCATTCCTTAATTAACCATTCTGTTTCTCGTTGTTAGAAATTGACAAGATTACCAAATCTTTTGAACCTTTCAAGAAAGACCTTGGGCGTGGCCATGCAAACACCTTGACAACCCTACGAGGGGCCCAGCAGTATTAAACTCCAAAAATTAATTTGAAGGAACAAATTCTTTATTGATTACAAGCAAAACACACAAACTTTGTAACACTTCCGAAAACAACCCTTATGACTACCAGTTACGTATAGCGTTAAGTTGTTCCACAAAAATATACTACATTCATGACCGTTATCTTGTATCTCAAGTCTAAGGATAACTTCTTGTGATTTACTTAATGACAAGATCCATAAAGTAACATCATATAGTTGGGATGTCCTATATTCAGTATCATCGAATATCGTCTGAAATGACATGTCTACGCATCAATATACTTAAGTATATTATATCAACTTCAGATTTGTCTTAATTTAATAATATTCCCATATTATTAACTGACAACAGACAATTTAGAATAACTCTTATTCATGGATTTAAACATGCAAAAATAGGACAACAATAATTAATAACAGAAATAAACATACCAACATACTTTATTTCATTAAAATAAAGATTGTTTACAATATCCTTTATCAAAATACTAATCACAGTTATGCATGAAACTACTAGCTAATTTAAGTCCAATTCCATTGGATAATTCATTAAGCTTCTCTTTCGCCAAAGCCTTAGTGAACGGATCAGCTAAGTTTTCATCTGTGTGAACTTTCAACAGATTTATTTCACCTTCGTCAACCTTTTCACGAACAAAGTGATACTTCCGTAGAAAATGTCTGGTGCCTCTCATGACTCCAGGTTCATTGGCAAATATGATTGCAGCAGAATAGTCACAATACATATTAATAGGTAATTCAATTGAAGGCATAACACCAAGCCCAGAAACGAATTTCCTAATCCAAACAGCCTCCATAGCAGCTTCTGAAGCAGCAATGTATTCAGCTTCTGTTGCAGACATCGCAATTATACTCTGCTTCTTGCTCCTCTAGTCTACAGCTCCTCCATTAATAACAAAGACATAACCCGTCTGAGACTTCGAATCATCTTTATTACTTTGAAAGGATGCATCACAGAAACCTGTAACACAAAGTTCTGCACCTGGATTTCCACCATATACCAAAAACATATCTTTTGTATTCCTCAAATACTTAAGAATATGCTTAACAACAATCCAATGTTTATCACCTGGATTCTGTTGAAATTGACTGGTAATATTTTGAGCAAACGCCACGTCTGGCCTTGTGCACTTAACCGCATACATAATAGATCCCACAGCCGAAGCATAAGGAACTTTACTCATGCGAGCCACCTCAGCAGGTGTTGAAGCACAAAACTCATTACATAAGCCATGTTTTACTTCCATCGGCAAATATCCTTTCTTGGAATTTTGCATATTGAATATTTTCAATATTTTGTCAATGTAAGCACTTTGACTTATTCCAATTAATCGCCTTGATCTATCTCTATAGATTTTGATTCCCAGAATGTATGCAGCTTCTCCTAAATCTTTCATAGAAAAGCACTTTCCAAGATATGTCTTAACCTTTTGCAAACTTGGAATGTCTTTTCCCATGATCAATATGTCATCAACATAAAGAATTAGGAAAATTACATTATCACTCCCACTAGCTTTGTGATACACACATGGCTCATCAAGATTTTGAGTGAATCCAAACTTTTTTATCTCAGCATCAAATCTCTTGTTCCATTGTCGTGATGCTTGCTTTAATCCATAAATGGATCTTATAAGCTTGCATACACGATTTGGGAAATCTGGATTTTCAAACCCTTCTGGTTGTGCCATATAGATGTCTTCATCTAGATGACCATTTAAGAAAGCGGTTTTCACATCCATTTGTCAAATCTCATAGTCATAGTACGCTGCTATAGCTATGAGAATTCTTATAGCTCTTATGTCTGCTACAGGAGAAAACGTCTCCTCGTAATCAATTCCAAAAGTTTGAGTAAAACCTTTAGCAACTAGACGAGCCTTATAAATGTGTGCATATCCATCCATGTCAGTCTTAATTTTGTAGAGCAACTTACTCCCAACTATCTTGGCACCAGGAGGTAAGTCAACTTCTTCCCAGACTTCATTGTCATGCATGGATTGTATTTCCCCATCCATAGCAGCTTTCCACTTAGCCTTTTGAGGGCTATTAATGGCAGCTCTATAACTAGTAGGTTCATTAAGATCCCCTAGTGTATGCTCATCGACCTCTACATTAAGACATAGACGGTCAGGAGCTTTCACAGATCTTGAAGATCTGCGAATGGGAACTACTTCAACTTCCGGTGGAGGACCCAGACTTTCCGGTTCTATAGGAAGTGTGCTAGTGTTTTCTGAAGGTAATGCATTATTTAGATCATCTTCTAGATCATATACTCTCCCACTGATTTCTTGAATCACAAATTCACTTTCAAGAAAATCACCATATCTTGCAACAAACACTTTGTTCTCAGGTGGGTAGTAAAAATAGTAACCCATAGTCTCCTTTGGGTATCCTATAAAAATGCATTTGACAAATCTTTGTTGGAGTTTATCTTGTGAGTCACGTTTAACATACGCCTCACAACCCCAGACCTTTAAATAAGACAAGTTCGGAGCTTTTCAAGTCCATATCTCATATGGTGTCTTATCAACCTTCTTGGTGGGAACCATATTCAAAATACGAACAGCTGATTCAAGAGCATAATCCCAAAAAGACAAAAGGAAGATTAGTAAGATTATACATTGATCGAACCATGTCCAACAATGTACGATTCCTTCTCTCAGATACACCATTTTGTTGTGGAGTATATGGAGATGTGAGATTCTGGACAATTCCATTCTCAGTTAAGAAATCTTTAAAATCTTGACTAAGGTATTCACCACCTCGATCAGAACGAAGAGCTTTAATCTTCTTTCCCAATTGAAATTCTACTTCTGCTTTGAAAACTTTAAATGTTTCAAACACCTCATGTTTATGCTTAAGTAAATAAACATAACCATAACGGCTGAAATCATCCGTAAAAGTTAAGAAGTAAACAGCACCTCTCCTTGACACATGTCTAAGTGGTCCACATACATCCGTATGTATCAAACCAAGTAGATCTGAAGCTCTTTCCATATTATTATGAAAAGGTTTCTTCGTCATCTTCCCAGAAATACAAGATTCGCATTTATCAAATGACTCATCATTGATATTATTCAAAAGCCCTTCACGTTGCAGCTTTTGCATGCGAGTCTTGCCTATATGGGCAAGTCTACAGTGCCAAAGGTAAGACGAATTCAAGTCATACTTCATTCTCTTACTTATGCTGTACATCAAATTATTATTATTGTTGGAAGTCACACAATTATTCATATCAATTTCAAACACACCATTCACAGCAACAACATTAAAATAAAATACACCATTTAAAGAAACAGAAATTTTATTGCCATCAATAGTATGAGAAAAACCAAGATCCAACAAACATGAAAAGGAAACAACACCTCTAATTATAGAAGGTGCATAATGACAATTGTTTAAACAAAGTACTAAACCCGAAGGTAAAACTAAATCAAACATTCCTATGGCATCAACTGCTGCTTGTGCTCCATTTCCCACATGCAGAAATTGCTCCCCATAAGCTAGTCTCCTTTCCTCTCTAAACCCCTGTAGTGTATTACAAATATTAATACCACATCCAGTATCATATACCCAGGAATTTAATTTACGAGATAAAGTAAATAATTCAATGACAAATAAGTTACCTGAAGTGCTGGCGCCCATGTGCCCAGTCTTCTTAACCTTATTGTTTCGCAAGTCATCGAGATAAAGAGGACAATTCCTCTTCCAATGGCCCATCACCTTGCAGTAATGGCATCCTTGATCCTTCTTTGGATTATTCTTGACAGGAGGGTTCTTCTTAGGTTGAGGTGGTTGATAAGCCATAACCTGCTTATTCTTATCAGCCTTCTTCTTTCCTTTACCCTTCTTCTTGTTCGCATTTGGCTTGTTAATTCTACCCCCTTGTATTGCTAGTACTTGGGGCGTAGGAGCCTTTGGTGTCAACCCTTTCTCATAATCAATGAGCAGTGCGTGCAATTCACTTACTGTCTTCCCCACGCAATGCATATTGAAGTTCCTCACAAAACCATTAAAATCCTTGTTAAGAGATCTATTGATTAAGTTCACAGCCATATCATTGTCATAGGGTTTCTTAAGTGTTTGTAGTTGATCCATGAAACTTTTCATCTTCAACACATGAGCACTCACAGGTTCACCATCACCCTGCTTACAACCATGTAGAGCCTCCATCAAATCGTAAATCTCTACATTTGATGGTTTCTCATATAGTTTCTTGAGTTCATCAATCATGTTCATGGGGAAATACTCCTCAAATTGCCTTTGAAGAGGTGTGGACATCACCCCTAACATCATTGCGGCCACATCAATATGTTCCTTGCAATCAAGATTCCATTTGGCTTTAGCAGCATCAGTAGCTGCTTCGCCAACAGGTTCATCAGGACAAGGCGTTTTCAAGATTTCAAGTTGACCAGTCACTCGCAGGACAATCCTTAGTGAACGGTACCAATCATTGAAATTTTCCGAGCCAGTCAATTTTTCTCGTTCAAAATAAGTTTTGAACACAGAACGAAAGTTGGTGTTATCAGTTTGAGCCATTTCTACAGATAAAGAAAGTTCAAAACATTAGTATTTTTGATAATACAATTTTTCCAGAAAATTAAAATACCCAAGGAAATAATATCCATAGAATAATCTTGAAAACTAGGATCCTCCATAAACATAGTTTCATCACATCAGTTGATCTGCTAGTAATGAAAGTACAATATGAGGTAACTTGTCGTACAAGTAATTGGCATAACTTTTGTCCAATTCCTAAATATATGGGATTTACAATCACAAAACATTTGTATTGTAAGCATGTTTAGTCCCCATCTTAATGTCTTGAGTCCAAGATCTCACTTACTACTCAATTTAAGTCGTCTAACTTAAAAACTGCAAACTCACAAATCCATCATATCAGTTGATCTGCTAGCAATGAATTTATAAAATTTACCTCTCCATTGCAATCTCGCCAAGTTCTCACATGACGTAAATTACAACTTCAAGTGTTCTTAATTAGATGGCATTCGACTTAATTTATAAGGGTATTAATATTTTGATGTGATCAAAATAATGTATGCATACAACTTCATAACATTGGTTTTACAAAACATTTTTATTACCAATTATCTAAGAGTAAAATAACAAAGTTTTGATTGAGGTATCGGGTTCACCAATTAAAGAATAACCATCAATTATCGTCCACTATATCGTACTTTTGCATAAGCCCGAAAGCTTAGTGTTTCGGATAATCATTGTGGAATTGTGGATTATTCACCCTTAAGATGACAATGTACATGTAATGGTTGTTCGGTAAGTCTAATTTACACACAAACGAGCGTTAAGACAGAATGTTGTCTCTCTAAGGCCACAATTTAATGCGTTGCCATCCTTATACCCATCTTATAGTGTGTAAACTTCGGTCGAGCCTATTTAACCATTACGTACAAAAACATCAATCAACCAATTCTTTGAGATTTAAATTCTTAAAAAACCAAAACAATTTCGCCATTATTTAGTCCGTATTATTTTTCTATTCAAAAAAATTACCCTTTTCGTTTATAAACATGTCTAACACAATAAATAAACAAAAACAAGTAATATACAATAAAAAATAAAACAACTAAATAAACAAATATATATAATCATAACAATTAAATATGTATAAAACATGTAGCCACATGCAAATTTTATTCAAAAGTCCTATTAATAATCAAATCTAGGTGTATTACGTATTAATTCAATTAGGGCTTTATTTTTCTTGGAAAAAGAGCCACATACATCGATAAATCGATTGCGTAAGCCAAAATTAAATAAATACCACATAGCACATAATTGATTACTTAATATTGGAGTCTTCCCCAATTCGACATCTATTAAAATTTACATGTTTTAATATAACTTAACCATTAATTCATATAAACAATTTAAACCATTTAAATTATAACACAATATAAAAATCCATGCAAATATACACTTTTTCATGGATTTAGCTTAACAATTAACATATTGCACCAAGATCATTTATTAAAACGCATAACAATTACATGACATCCTAGGGTTTCTAATCAAATTAAAAAATTAAAAACCATAAACCCTAAGAACCCTTTAAGGTCATTCGACCCAAAAAAAAATTAGGGTTAGGGATTCTAACAAATAAACCCTAATAAACATGTAACTAAACGAATCAAGATCCAATTTTTATGCGTTTCGATAATTAATTACACATTATAACCTGGCTCTGATACCACTGTTGGAATTATTATATCATGACATTCATATAAATAAACCAAGTACATCAAAGTGAGAATGAACGGAAGCAATTATAATAGATCGAATAACATGTAATTAATTAATCATTAATTTAAATAGTAAACATACCGTAGTGATTCTAGCCCGAACAAGAATCAATGCAATCTTCCGGAACCAAGAACCCTAATTAGGGTTTATAAGGATTATAAGAATTACCCCTTACCTTTTTGTAATTCAATCCAAGAATCAAACAATAGTGTGTTTGATTCACGTTCTTGTACACACGTACTAATTCAAGAAAAGTATTTGCAAGTAATAAACACAAAACCTTTTTGGATCTTATGAAAATCGAAACCCTTAAGGGTTGTTTGATAAGAATCGACCAAGGAGAGAAAAGGGAGAGAAAACACCAAGATGTGTGTATAAAAGTTATGAGAAAAACATGCATCTTGGGTTTGCTTATATACTACACAAGACTTGGAGCTCAAGGCACAAAGGAGGTGGGTTCACCCCCTTGCCGATCGGTTTTGGAGCCCAAAGAGGGTTTCCGGAACCTTCTCTTGTTTCCATATTTTGTCTAGTATTTACTTTCCTAACCTTCGTTTAATAAATAATTAGTCATTAATCAATAATACTAATTATTATTATTTATTTTGTGTTTAATAATTAATTATAACATTTTATAAATAATTATTACTTTTTCTCTTCATACATATTGTGTGCAATCCCGTGATCTCAAGTTCGATTCTAACGCACGACTATTATTATTTTGTCTATAAAACCAACAATTTGTACATGTCTCTAATTTTTTATCACTTAATTTTTCTCATTTTAAAGGTTTCTGAGCATGTATTTAAGAGTTTTTCTCATTTTAAATGTTAATGAGCATGTATTTAAGAGTTTTTCTCATTTTAAATGTTTATGAGCATGTATTTAAGAGGCCTCGGTATGATAACACGGTACCACCGAAAAAGTATCGTCATCTCAACGCCGCCTCAGCTTTAATATTTCAACATTAACACACAAAAATCACCGCTTATCATAACACTACATTAACACCACTTTTTAAGACTCGTATTTTTTTTCTTTTCCATTTATTTAAACAAACTATTTTCAATTATCAAATTAAAATACAAAATAACATTTTCTAAGTCTATTTAGCAAACTTTTATTTTATTTTCTTTTTTTTATTATTTTTTTTTTCTTTAAGCTCAGAGCCTTGAATGAAAACAATAAAAAGCCACAGGGACTAAACTACAAATTTCCTTATTAACACCATTTTCTTCGTTTTGTTACCCAAACACACGATTTACGCGCACACACATAAAAATCAAAAATAAAAAATAAAAAATAAAAAATAAAGACATTGTAACTTACGGTAGTGGTTTAACTTAGGTCCATGGACAGACCCACATGGGAGCCGGGTATGGTACAGGCCACACCCAATTTTAGATCACCAAATGTAAATTTTTTATAAAATATGTTTTTTCTGGGCTCGTGCAACACCCATTTATACTCAATAAATTTTTTATCGGACAACTTTAATACTCATGGTCATAAAAAAAAATTTGTGCAACACCCTCAAAAAAATCCTGGGTCCGTCCCTGCTTAGGTCGCAACACTGTTGGAATTTTGTGGCCGCCAGTATCATAACGTTGGATAACACAGCATCACGTCAGCATAACATTGAGGCTGCGTTATCATACCTTGTGCTCTAAGAGTATTTTTTTTTTCTCAATTTTAATGGTTTATGAGTATGTATTGTAGAGTGTATATCCTTAAGACCTTAATGTAATAAGTGTTCTAGTTGTAGTAACATGACCAAATTTTCCCATTTCAAGTTTTATGAGAATCGTAGTGTTTAAAAAGAAATGAAAACATTAGAAAATAAATAAATAAAGGGTTTTGCTAACGACAGCCCTATGGGTTGTCGTTAAGAAACACTATTTTATTACAATTGTTTGTAAGACCCAAACAACAAACAAAATTTCTGAAACGTAACACCTCATTTATATTTAAGTAACTAAATAAATTATATCCATAAGTTTTTCGTTAAACCAATTTAATGTTCTCCAATTGACAAAAAAACAAGTGTGTGCATTATGTCCATTTAACTTCTAAATGGGCAATATATGCCCATTAAAAAAAATGATGCCTAGATATACCCAAATCTTTTAAAAATTTGCCCATTGCCAAATTTTTTTATTTTAAGCACAAATTATCACCTCTAACCAAACATGCACTTTAGAATTTTTAAATAGGTCCAACTCAAGTCAAATTTATTCAACAACGAGCAAAACTTGAGTTTGTATGTCATGAGTTTAGTTCGAATTATATAACATAAGACCGGGCATAATGGCCACTAGATCTATTGTTATCACATGAGCTCGACATCAGCACTCACGTTTTCACAAAATATTTCACCGAACAGCTATAATGCACCAAATTGAAGTTTTTAAGATTTTTATTAGAGTAAATTACATAGATGGTCCCTGTGGTTTGTCCAAAGTTTCACCCACAGTCCCTCAAAGTTTTTTGTTGCACGGATAGTCCCTATCTTTGAAAAGAATAACACTCATAGTCCCTCCACTTAACTGGGGTTAGTTGCTTCCGTTATCTTTTGCATCGTTAGTCCTTTTTTGTTAAACATCATTGCATCGTTAGTCCTTATTAATAACGGCCGTTTATAATTTGAAAAAAAAAAATTAGAAAAAAATTTTGTAAAAATTGAAAAAAAATTCGAAATTTTTTTTTTTTTTTTTGAAATTTAATTTTTTTTTTAGAAATTTCGAACCAAAAATTGAAAAAAAATTTTGAAATAAAAAATTTGAAAAAAAAAATCAATTTTTTCAATTTCAATTTGAAACTATCAAATTTAAAAAAAAAAAAAAAAAAAAAAAAAATCAGAAATAAAAAAAATTTTGAAATTTTTTTTCAATTATTTCAAAAAAAATTTTCTAAAAAAAAAAAAAAAATTAGTAAAAAAAAAAAAAAAAAAAATTTGGATTTCAAAATTTCTTTCAATTTAAAAAAAAAAATCAAATTTCAAAAAAAAATATTTTTTTGTTCGAAATTTCTAAAAAAAAATCAAATTTCAAAAAAAAAAAAATTTTTTTTGTTCAAAATTTTTTTCTTTCAATTTTTTCAAAAATTTTCAAAATTTTTCAAAAAAAATCAAATTTTTCAAAATTTTTCAAAAAAATCAAATTTCAAAAAAAAATATTTTTTTGTTCGAAATTTTTTTCTTTCAATTTTTTCAAAATTTTTCAAAAAAATCAAATTTGTCAAAATTTTTCAAAAAAATCAAATTTCAAAAAAAAAATATATTTTTTTGTTCGAAATTTTTTTCTTTCAATTTTTTCAAAATTTTTAAAAATAATCAAATTTTTCAAAAATTTTCAAAAAAATCAAATTTCAAAAAAAAAAAATTTTTTTCTTTCAATTTTTTCAAAATTTTTCAAAAAAATCAAATTTCAAAAAAAAATATATTTTTTGTTCGAAATTTTTTTCTTTCAATTTTTTCAAAATTTTTCAATTTAAAAAAAATATATATATATTTTTCTTCAAAAATTTTTCTAAAAAAAATTTCTAAAAAATTTTTTTGTTCGAATTTTTTTTTTCAATTTTTTCAAATTTTTTTTCTAATTTTTTTTTTTTATTTTTTTCGAATTATAAACGGCCGTTATTAATAAGGACTAACGATGCAATGATGTTTAACAAAAAAGGACTAACGATGCAAAAGATAACGGAAGCAACTAACCCCAGTTAAGTGGAGGGACTATGAGTGTTATTCTTTTCAAAGATAGGGACTATTCGTGCAACAAAAAACTTTGAGGGACTGTGGGTGAAACTTTGGACAAACCACAAGGACCATCTATGTAATTTACTCTTTTTATTATTTTAACATTTAAATATTTCACACCCCAAAATATATTTGCTGCTGACAAATGGGCCCATGTTTTGACCGGGTCTTGGCTATGCACCAAATATAGCTCTTGGGCCTGATGGACTTCTACTTAATCTATAATCGGGCTTCTTATTAATAAAGGTTTGTCATAATTCTTATAAAATAACCGGTTGCTATTATTTAAAAACCGACGATAGCTCAGTTGGTAGAGCGGTGGACTGTAGATCCCTAGGTCACAGGTTCGAATCCGCTTCGTCGGATTTTTTTAAAAATATATATTTTTTAATACTTTTGGAACTATACTAGACAAAACAAATACACATAGTGAAATACTCGTAGCTTTTAGAAATTGGTATATTTTAAAATTGTACACGCTCCTAAAAAGCTTAATCAAAACATTAATACACTTTGAGCTCCTCAAAAAAGCTTACCGGAACACCCATCAGATAAGTACCCACATTTATGAAGAATGTGAGCTCAAGAACGCGGACTCGATTCGATAAGAATACTGACACCTTTAATTGAGATCCGTGGCTCTGTAAAAAGAATATTTGTCTAGTGAATCGAAACCCCATTCACGAGCTCACATTCTTCACATGTATTATAAGTATGACTAGGGTTTAAAATGTTATTTGGGGGACTGAGGGAAGGGTTTATATAAGGGAAGGGGAATGGGTGTGATTGGTAAAATGTTTGATAAAATGCCTTAATGAATGTAACAATGTAGTTGTTTTTCATAGTTCATATACATTCATGATGTAGCTGAAGCATAACAAGAACATGTTAGAACTAATTACTTAAACTAGTGGCCTACTGGTTAGGCATATCATAGAGGTGTTAGGTTCAAACCTCACTAGGTACTAATGTTCGGGGTTGCCAGCAAAGGGGTCGATATGGTCACGGGATACTTCGGTTAGGTCACGTGGATCTTAGTCAAAGATTTGCTCTCTCCGGGTGACAAGAGAAACCTTATCTGTTTACCATAATAGTAACATGGTGAACTGATTACTTTAAGTCTTAAACTATTGGACCGAAGAACAGAGTTTTTAGTATGGCTTATTAGCGTACTGTTGGATTATGGTGATGTTTAAGAAATATGACAGCATTAGTTTAACATAAATTTTGAGAATAGATGAGAGGAAGAACAATAGTTGTGAAAGCTTATTGAGCTAATAGATCATAAGACGCTTCGCGAGTGTTTTTTTAGCTTATTATTGGACTTATGAGCTTATTTGTTTGGCTCATATTTCTAGACACACACACACACATATATATATATATATATATATATATATATATATATATATATATATATATATATATATATATATATATATATATATATATATATATATATATTTTGTCTTTTGTGCAGTCTTAAGTGATATAAAGCTCATGAGTAAAAAAAAGTGTAAAATCAGCTTATGGAAAGTATGCCAAATGAATTAAGCTCATGTGCCCGAAATTAAGCTAAAACAAACACCCCGTTAATATTCTTTTGCTATTTATTGCTTCGACACTTTACATTACGACTCTGTAAACAAATTGAAACATACAGGAAATCGACATTGAAAGTAATAGCCCGAGCTAAACAGATCTCGTTTGTCTAGTTGTACTACAAGTATTAGCCTTGTATAGAATATACAAGACGGCCACAACGATTAATGATCCTGCTCCAGCTCCCATTCCGTAGAATATGGTCTGCCAATCATTCCCATCACCAGATGCATCAGAATTTGGCGAAGATGATGGCACGGGTACTGCTGAACTAGTGCAATTTCGGTTCAATGGAAAACCGCATAATCTCTTGTTCCCTAAATATGATGCCTCCGAAAATGTCTGAAACTGGGAGCCTGTTGGGATTTTTCCTTCCAATTGATTGTATGACAAATTCAAAATAGAAAGGAAGGGAAGGGTAGTGAGCACAGATGGGATTTCTCCGGTTATTCTGTTTGACGACATGTCCAATGCTTCTAACTGACTCAAGGCTCCAATAGATGGTGGGATAGAGCCTGTGAACTCATTATGTGATACGTTGAGAAGATGCAGGGTTCTGAGTTGTCCAATTGTTTCTGGTATCATCCCTGAAAAACGGTTACTTGATATATCAATGGTTGTGAAGATTGTCAAGATTTTGACTAACTCCACATCCAATCCTTTGACTGTGACTGGAACTGTATCTTGATAGTAGAAATCACCCCTGAAAGGTGTCAAGTTTTTGACTAACTCCACCTCAAATCCTTTGACCATGAGTGTCACAGTATCTTGAAAGTAAATATCACCAAGCTGCGGCACCATAAAGCTGAGTTGCTCCATGCTAGTTCTATTCTCAACATTCATCATAGCTTCCCATTGACTGAAAAATTCTAGTGGGACCACGCCATTGAAGTTATTGTGAGCTATGTCTAAAATACGAAGATTTGACCAGTTGTATCGGCCTTCACCGCAATGAACGGATCCATGGAACTTGTTTGATCGGAGAACAAGAACATGCAAGTTGGTATTGTTGCCCAAAGAACATGGATAAGTGTCATTTATCCAGTTGTTCCCAAGGTTTAACACTTGTAGCATTCTGCAGTTGACTAAAGATTCTGGAATCTTCCCTTCTAACGAATTCCCGTGTAGGTCTAGAGTGTTTAACCCGCAGGTGCTTGGAAGCATTCCCTCGATTTGACCACTGAGGTTATTATTTCCCAAGTTCAGCACCCCAAGACTGGTAGTGAATCCAAGCAAACAAGGTGGTATTGCTCCAGTTAAATCATTGTTTGACAAATTAAGAATCTTTAAGTAAATAGCATTGCATATGGATTTCGGGATTTCCCCAGTGAGCAAATTGTTAGAAACCGAGAAGAAATAGGTAAATGTGAGGTTTCTCCCAATGCTTTCTGGGAGTGACGAGTTGAAAAGATTGTCTGAATAGTCGATGAAGGTAGCGCTTTGTGGCGGTATCGGAATCTCCCCACTAAGACGATTGGAATGCAAGTCGAGTACACTAAAACTGGGGAAACTGTAGGGCTCTTGGAGGGAAGTTAGGTTGTTATTAGAAAGGTTCAGATACGACAGCCCTCCATTCCCAACTTCCCATATCCAATTTGGTATTTCTCCTTGAATTTTGTTGTCCGAAAGATCTACATTCATCAATGTTGAGTGGTTTTGTAGATTAGGGAACTTATGAAGATAGCACGAAGCGATTTTCAATGAGTGTAAATTTGGAAGCTGAGACACGAAAGAGCTGTTGCTGCTTGTTATAATTGAAAACTTGTTAAATGATATGTCTAAAATATGAAGATTTGACCAGTTGTGTCGGCCTTCACCGCAATGAATGGATCCATGGAACCTGTTTGATCGGAGAACAAGAACATGCAAGTTGGTATTGTTGCCCAAAGAACATGGATAAGTGTCATCTATCTTGTTGTTCCCGAGGTTTAACACTTCTAGCATTGTGCAGTTAACAAGGGATCGTGGGATCTTCCCTTCCAAAGAGTTTCCATGCAGGTCTAGACTGTTCAAGCTACAGGTTTTGGGAAATGTTCCCTCGATTTGACCAGTCAGACCATTGTTTGCCAAGTTCAGTACGTCGAGATCACTACCGATTTCAATCAAACATTGTGGTATCCTTCCGGTTAAACGATTGTTTGACAAATCAACAACCATTAGATGCGTAGCGTTGCATATGGTGTCAGGGATCGTCCCAGTGAGCAAATTGTTAGAAATCGATAAGAAAGAGGCAAAGGTGAAGTTTCTCCCAATGCTTTCCGAGAGTGACGAGTTAAAAAAATTGTCTGAATAGTCGATGAAGGCAGCCAATTGTGGCGGTATCGGCCCGCTAAGACGATTGGAATGCAAGTCGAGTACACTAACAAAATCAGGAAATTTGTAGGGCTCTTGGAGGGAAGTTAGGTTGTTATGAGAAAGGTTCAGATACGACAGTCCTCCATTCCCAACTTCCCATATCCAATTTGGTATTTCTCCTTGAATTTTGTTGTCCGAAAGATCTACATTCATCAACGTTGAGTGGTTTTGTAGATTAGGGAACTTATGAAGATTGCACGAAGCCATTTTCAATGACTGTAAATTTGGAAGGTGAGACATGAGAGAGCTGTTGCTGCTAGTTATAGTCGAAAACTTGTTAAATGAAAGATCAAGAGTCGTTAGGTTGCTGAGACCCTGAAAATCTTTAGTTTCAATTACACCACTCAGGTTGTTTGATGATAGTAAGAGAACATTAAGAAATCCGAGTTCAATAATGGTGTGAACGAGTTTGAAAACTGTGGAAGCAGACCATCAAAATTGTTGTTGGAAAGATGTATCTCTTGCAGATTTGGCAGAGAGAACAAAGATGAAGGTATGCTTCCATTGAAACTATTGAATCTTAGATCAATTGAAACAAGACTGTGAAGATCTTGGAAATAGGGAGAAGGGATCATACCGGATAAACTGTTCCCATAGAGGTCAATATAAGCAAGATTCTTGCACAGTTGAAATGACGGAATTTGACCGGTCAACCTGTTTGATGACAAGTCAATGTACGATAGGTGAGTGAGTTTTTCCATGGATTTCGGTATTCTTCCACTGAAATTACTCCATTGCAGCTCAATTCTTGATAAATTCTTTAGATTTCCAATAGATTCTGGTATCTCACCGTAAAAGTTTGTTCCGCTGATCACTAAACTCTGAAGAGCTCTGTTCACAGAAAACTCTGGTAAAGAGCCGTTAAGATTTGTGTTCATTGATAAATCAAGACTCTGCAACTTTTGCAACTGAAGGACATTTTTGGGAAATGTTCCAATCAAGTTACAAGTAGTAAGATTCAAAATTGTCAGGTTCTTGAAATTTGCAAAGAAATCCGGAACTGGAGCACTCAGATTGTTCCGAGCCAGACGAATTACGGAAAGTGACTGCAGCTTCTGAAGGGAGTCATCTAAAGGGCCTAAAAGTTGACAATTTGACAAGCTTAAAACTTCCAAATTAGGCAAAGATGATAAACCCTGGAACCAATCGAGTTCATGTGATGACATGTTCACATAATCCATATAAAGACCCCTTAGCCGTGTGAGGTTGCAAACAAGTGTGGCTAAACTTGGGTTCTCGAGTTTCAGCGAGCGATTTTCGTCGTAATAGTAATCATATGTGGGGGAAACTGAAGAGAGATCAAGAATCTCTAACCTTGTCAGCTGTGACAATTCTTCAGGAATCTGACCAGAAAACCCCGAATTCGACAAGTTCAAATAAGACAAACTTGCGAGACTCCCAAATCTTGAAGAAATCGGTATAAAGCTAAAGTCATTTGCAGCAAGGTTCAAGCTTTCAAGATTCGTTAAACCAAATAGAGCACTGGAATCATTAATTCCATCGTATATCATTTCGTTGCTCAAGTCTAAACCGATAACCTGACCCTTGATGCTGCAGGTGACACCTCCCCACGAACAGCAATCTGTGGCATTTGGCTTCCAAGTCACCAACTTTGTTGAAGGTAAGAACTGCAGTTCGTTCTTCAACTGGATCAAAATTGTTTGGTGGTTTATTTGACATTGGCCGGAAACCAAAATTGTATCAACCCCAAACAAGATCAGGTAAAAGGGTAACAAGAATATATGAAAGCGGAGTTGGGTTTTCATTTTGAACCAAAATTTAGACACAAATGATGTTTATGAACACTCGAGCCAAATCTGTTTAATTATGATCTCATGATAAGTATTTTATTTAAAAATTCATTTAGATTATATTTTATTTATATTCGTTTCATAGACTCAACCTTGGCTTTGGTCTTTCGAATTTACTAGTCAAGTATTCACCAATTAGACAAACTATTGACTTTGACGTTTACGTTAAATTTACTAGTCAAGCAGTGGAAAAAAAAACAGTTAATGACTACTAATTAACATTGTTACTTCTGAATCTGAGCATATTTACTCCATTCGTTTCACGAAAGTTACAACTTTGTATTAATATTAGTATTGCTTATTGTGATCGTTATAAACGAATTGATTTTACTTTGTAATGATTTACAGGATTTGTTTTTATTGAAAGATTTTTGATATTCAACATGTGTCAGAGAGAAGTACACTCTTTTGATTGCCTAGCTTCTAACTGATGAGTTCAAAGATTGGATAATGTGGTTCAAGAGGTAGCTTAATAAAGACGGTCAACCCAAACGGACCTGCTCTGAACTGTACCAGAATTACGCGTTTCGACCCATTACCCAACCTGTCTAACCAACTGAATTTTTCACTTTCAGTGCAAAACGGAAGTCACCTGACCATACTCGGGATCTACAGAAACAACCTGCAAGTGAACCCATTATATTGGTGTATTAATTAAGAGCTACACCAGGGTTGATCTTTGCAGAGGTAAAATATCTTTTCTATGTGCATGCTTTTCCATATGTGGTAACAAAAACAGTGTGAACTAAATGATTTTTTCTTAACAAATTTACTGCCAGTAAGGGATTTTTTTTTTTTTTTTTTTAAATAATAATATTGTCTTAATTTACTAACGACAAAAAAGTTGAAAAAAAATAATTATATAATAAAGTAGAACGGTAAATAAGAGGGAGTTTGGCTAAGTTTTTATGAAGAGGTTAATAGCTTTTCATATTTTGGATAAGCTAATTTGCAAGGTTAATAACTAGTCAAGGCACTTGGGTACCACTTTAAAGTAAATGGTCAAGTCAACAGCTAGCATTATCATGCACATTCAACTAGCATTTAGATACCTTCCTTGCAATTTCTTTCTTTGCTATTGTCCACACAATAATATATTCATGTGAAATACTTCCGTCAAATTGATTGATAGTACTTGAATGAAGCCAAAACAAGACCCACTGATGTAGATGTTGTCACTTAGCGAGCCAATGAACCTACTTCTAATGTCTCATGAAAATGATAGTCTATATTTTACATGTCAAAACTTATTACATGGCAATTTGCATTAAGAATTTGATAAGGTTTTGTTTTTATAGGCTCTTAGATTCATAAATCATAGCATTATATGTTTGTTAAAAGACTAGTTCCCAATGAGAATCCGACTCTGCTTTCAAGTACTCTTGGTACCCTTTTGCCCAATTTTGATTGGGGTTAATATGAGGTTGGTTTCAAGTCAATGCCAAATCTATCAACAGTTGACTTTGATCCAGTTGAAATACAATCTCCAGTTCAGTTCTGCACTTTCAATAATGGTCTCTTGGAACCAAGATGTCACAAATTGTTGCAGTTGGCTAGGTGTCACTTGCGGCACTTTCAATAAAACTTATGCAATTATCAAAAGGGCACACTTGAAGTAGCACACCGAAAGATTTAGGCTTTGTTAGCTAAGCCATTTCAAGAATCCTATCCACAGCTTTTGTTTTTTCCAAATCTGTTAGACATACAGATTACCATCATAAAAAGCTCCAGTTGATTTAAAATGTTGAACGTACCGGTTGATTTAAAACCTTTTCTGGAGCTTGTTGGATAAATATTTGTTCATTGCTGAAAGCAAGTATTGCATACTTAAATGCAAAATGGACAAAGGGAAGGAAAGAAAAAAGCCTTTCTCAGGATCAATGCCATGGATACCAGTCAGTACTTCAGCTGGTTTCAGAATTGAACCACCCTAAGATTATTCGTGCATAATAAGGTTTCAGAAGGGGCCCATATCAGTAGATGTGTATTTAGTTAGGAAAGATGAGCGAATAGGGCCGGTTGGGTTGGGCAATAGGTCAAACAGGTTTCGTGTAAAACACATAGTTATCCATAATTACGTTTTCATAACACTTATGTGTTCATTGTGATTACAAAAAATGATATTAATACAAAAAAAGTAATAAAGATATCTAAAGATTTGAAAATAAGATTTGGGAGGTTGCATTCATTCAAGCTAGACTAGCTTTGGGTGCCTTTCAACCCATTTAGCATGTTCCCCTTTCTAGCTATTTTTCGATTATAGCCCGACAGACCCATCCATAAATAAACAGGTTAAATGCTTCTAATCCCTAAACATAGATCCTTTTCGTTAGCATGTTCATAACAATCAAAGCAGATATCATCCTTTGAGGTGCACTTCACGAGATGCACCATCCCAAGACACAATACCAATTCTAAAAAGAAAAATAAACAAACATAAAGAACAAAGTTACCTGTAAGAAGAGCCCTTGACTGGAATGGTTGGGTTCCTAACGAAGCCACACATCTGTCCCTCCTTTGCTATTGTGGGTGCTGGCTGAATGGTTTTAGAGGGGGGATGATGTGGAAATGTAGTTAGATGGTAGGTGCTAAATAATAAAGTTGTATTCAGTGACTGTTTTGCTTAAAACAAGAGATGGAAATGCTCTGATTGGGATTTCTATCTCAGATATGTTGTATCAAATATAGTTTGCTTCTTAGTCTGATATCGGATGTAAGTGTAATATTGTTGTGTATCTGGTTTTTGGCCTGTCAAAACTAGTTTATGCTTATGATGTACAGTTTTTGGAAAAGTTATATATAATATTCACCTTTGCACCAAAAAAAATAATAATAATAAAATAAAAAATAATAAAAAATAAAAATAAAAAATTACCTTTAAGGTACGGGCAAGTGCAGCCTGGAATTTATGAGAGAGTATTTCTTAGTTAGAAAGAGATTTTATACTTAGTGAACTTGATCTTAAAAATCAGATTGTGTAGCAAATCATATGCTGATATACCTTTGTACAAAGGGCAAAATAAAGTGGCATGCATTTTAGTGCATTGGTATTGTTTGCACTTCCTCCAAGTGGTGCATTGCAGTCTATTCACAAGCTGTCTACGGACACGTGCGAGGAACTTTTGAACTAGTTCAGGACATACTAGACGTATCGCTAGAACTAGTTCTGAGGAACTTAGTCCAAAACAGACTAGTTCAGCACATACCGGACTAGAGGTGGCAAAATGGGCGGGTCGGCCGGTTTTGGGTAACGGATCAAATGGGCTTGGTCCGAATGGAATAGTTCAGTAGAACTAGTGTTTGGGCTAGTTCAGGACATACCAAATATATCAGTGAAGTCCACATTTGTAAGTGTCAAGTTTTTCACGAAAAATTCAATCTCGAACTCTGTTCGAGCCCGAAACATATTATAACGTGTCAAACTCAGGTTTATAGAAAGAATGGTCGAAGTATTATTTTAAACTCTGTATATGTGTGCTAATACTCGCTCCATTCCAAATAAGTGTCAATGCACGCAATTCCAGAAATGTGTAATAATTTCACTTTTTGGTAATCAGGTATCATTTACATCCCTACACACTTGTAATGGTAAATCATAGCATGATTGAGTGTCTACTAGGGCAGATTAAGAAGCTTGGTACAAATATTATCATTAATATGTAAAATATATAGATATATTTTTGGTAATTATGTTTATGTGTTTATATGTATATATAAGGACTCATAGCCGATATAGCTGGATGTGCAATGATTGATGAAGAACGTCACCAAGAAGTACGCAGAGCAGGTGTGGCAAGGGTAAGTAACAATAGCTCTAATCACAAGCAAATGTCTTTTTTTTTTTTTTTTTTTTTTTTTTTTTTTTTTTTTTTTTTTTTTCGTTATTAATTTTGATACTCATATATTTATTAAAATCTGTTTTCCTGTTTCAGTTGATTCGTTTTCGACATCTCTACGAAAATGAACTTGACTCGGAAGGTGGGCTAACATTAATCCTCTTTTTTTTTTTCTTTTTTTTTTTTTTTTTTTTTTGATAAAGTGAATGTCCTATGTAACTTTCATTTTTTAGACATGTAAATCATAAATGTCACTAAATATTCGGTGAATGTAACTGTTGGTCATACGATGTATATGAGTTATGTATATACTATATAGTTTCATTTCTGTTAAGCTATTTGAGGTATGTGGAGCTGTAGACCAAGTGAAGTTACCTACTAATGATGATGGGAACCGTCTAGGTTATGGTTTCATTCAGGTGAGCTTTCATTATACATCTACTCGAACAATATCTTAAATATTTTGCAAAAGTAAATCAATTCTGTTCAACTTAGGCGTTTCATGTTTCTATTTAGTTTGAACAACTTCCAGATGCCAAGGCTGCGCAGAATATGAACAGACAGTTCAAAATCAAAGGTCTAGTTATGAATCATGAAAAATTTTACCTTCATAATTAGACCTTTGATTTTGAACTGTCCGTTCAATTTCTGCGCAACCCTGGCATCTCGAAGTTGTTCAAACTGAACAGAAAGATGAAACGCCTAAGTTGAACAGAATTGACTTCCTTTCGCAAAATATTTAAGACATTGTTTAAGTCGATGTTTAAGGAAAGCTTACCTGAATGAAACCATAACCTAGACGCCTCCCATCATCATTAGTAGGTAACTTCACTTGGTCTACAGCTCCACATATCTCGAATAGCTAAACAGAAAATGAAACTATATGTATGTACATAACTCGTATACATCGAAAGACCAATAGTTACATTCACCGAATGTTTAGTGACATTTATGATTTACATGTCTAAAAAAAGATGTTACATAGGATATTCACTTTATTTTTATTTTGTTTTAAATAATAAATAAATAATGTTAGCCAAGCTTCTGGGTCAAGTTCATTTTCATAGGGATGTCGAAAACGAATCAACTCAAATAGCAAAACGGATTTTAATAAATTTATGAGTATCAAAATTAATATCGGAAAAAACAAAACAGACATTTGCTTGTGATTAGCTATTGTCACTAACCCTTGCCACACCTCCTATGCGTACTTCTTGGTGACGTTTTTGATCTTCATGCAACTGGTGAGCAATTGACTTCTTGGTGTGTTTTCGCGTCCTGAGCTGTCACGACTCAACCAAATGGTCTCAGAAAACGCGCCCCGACAACGCGAAGTGGGTACCACTGCTCGCGTTCCCCCCTCCCCCCCCTTTTTTTTTTTTTTTTTTTTTTTTTGCGTTTTCCTCTTTTTCTTTTTTTTGTTGTTATATCTGTATGTTTTGTGGAGGAACAAGGTAGGATTTGGATGTAATTGTTTGTAATATATAGATGAAGTAAAATGGAGGAATAAGGTAGAATCTGTGTGTAAAATGGAAGAATATATAACTAAGATATGTCATATATATATGTGGCATTTTTTTTAAAAAGCCATGTGGTTCGTCTGAAATAATGACAACGTTTTAGTTTATTGTTGTAAGGGGTAGGTAGCAATATTTATTGGACTCTTGTTAATATTAGTACAAAAACTGATACCATGTTAACAAATTTTGTTGTCATGAAGGATGATAATGCTATAAATTATTACTAACAAATTTTGTAGTTTTTATTTAATGTACTTTTTGAACGCGCTTTTTTATTAATGAAAATTTTGATTTTAGTTAAATTTTTAGTTTATTTAAATGTCTTTAAATAAATGAAAAAAAAATGTGGGTCCCAACAGTGCATAATGGCACCAGAAATTAATGTTATAGAAATTTCAAAAACATGTTGAGAAGGGTTTTACGAATTTCGACCATTGATTTTCGGGTTACAAAAAACGACATAGCGAGCAAACGAAACTTGCTCGACAGTTCATTTGCTCGTATTGAATGAGATTTTGACACGTAGTCATTTTTTGTTTCCTATATTAAATATGGTGTTAACACATGATTTTTGCAAGCAAAACGCTTTACCTGCCGTCATATTTGCTCGCTGCAAATTATTTACTAGGCTACGGGTGTGTTGAGAAGTAGATGTAGCAAGTAAAATTGTTTGCTCTTCATCCCATTCGCTCGCTTAAAATTGGATGTAACAAACAAAATTGTTTACTCTCCATCTCATCTGGTCACTTAAAACTGGATATACCAAGCGAAATTTATTGTAAAAATAACACCAAAACAACAAATTAAATGTTACCCACCCAAATAGACCAACCCAAAATTCGGATACAATAACACCAAACCCAAAATGGGGACCAACCAAATTGGGGGCCACCAAAATGCTCGAAATGTTATTATTAGAGCACCGGGTATCATGTGATCAGATAACACGTTATTTGTATGCAACATCAGCACCACATCATCAACTCCCAATAACACACCAATCACTCAAACACCCCTCCCTCATAACACACCACTAACAGTTTATTAGGTCCCACTTTACTTTTAAACCAAAAAAGTGTGAGCCAGTCCATCAACTCAAAACCTTTTGGCTCACGGATGGTGTGATGCTCGGTACCACATTTGGCGCGCTATTGGTTTGCAAAGGGACGAATGGCGTGTAAACAAAGACGATGCCGAGTGCTCTTAGAGCATGTGGTGTGTTAACACAACAAGTGGGTGAAACTTTCACATTTTTTAGTTGAAGCCAAGTTAACCATACCATGTCCCTGCGTTAAATCCAAACTTTCACCTCCACATTAAAGCTTTAATGCAACATTAAGGTTGTATTTTTTTTGTGAGTGAAACTTTAACTTCCACATTGCCTCCTGAGTTAAGCTTTAACAAAGTGGGGCTTAAAATGTTGAGTTAAAGTTGAGTGATGATAATGGTTTTATTTTATTTATTTATTTATTTAGGCAGAATTACATGTATATCCTTGAAAATTTTAAAAATTACATATATATCCTTTTTACTAGTTTTTTATGCATAAAGTACAATGCTTTTAATGCATCAAAAGGATATATGTGTAATTTTAAAAATTTTAAGTTAAGGTGAAAATGTTAAAGTTGATGTGGCGCTAACGTAGCAATGGGTGAAAGTTTAACTTGTGTTAAGACACCTAATGCTCTTATTGTTCTTTTTAGTTTGTAATTTACTGTTAAGAATATGGCTGGTAATTTTTTTGGAAAAATATGGCTTGGTAATTTTTTGGCTTGTAGTTGAATATGGTTAGTAATAT
Source organism: Artemisia argyi (assembly GCA_030686995.1). NCBI lineage: Eukaryota > Viridiplantae > Streptophyta > Magnoliopsida > Asterales > Asteraceae > Artemisia > Artemisia argyi. The sequence continues at coordinate 16,255,199 of CM060682.1, read as the reverse complement.
GAGGGTGATAACGAAGATGTTGAAATATTAAAGAGTGTTGAAAGTGTAGGTGAAATATTAAAGAAGGTAGCTGAAATATTAAAGTGACTAGCATTCAAAATTTCGAGCAAATTGTTTTGGCTATATTGTCAAGTATTAATCAACTACAAATAATGTGGCATACAAAAGAGGAACAAATTGTGGCGAGCAACATATTTTGGTTGTCGTTTTATTATGTTTTATAAATCATCTCATATGTAACGAGCAACAAAATTTGGTCGTAATCCACATTAAAAAAAAAAGTTGTGACACATATTAACTAGCGATCAAATAAAAGTGCCGAGCAAATGTATTTACTCACGATGTAGAGATCATTAATGTTGAAAAATAGTGTCGATTATGGATATTTGGTTTGGTAGGAATAGAGTTTGGTAATTGATTTTTGAATTATTCTTAAGGAGTTAGAGAGAGAGGGAGGGGGGGGGGGGGGTACAAATTAATATGAAAATTAATATGAGAGAATCATATCCTGCCCATCCATTACTTTTTCTCTTAGAAAACAGTTTTGAAAGTTACAACTCAATCATGAAGCACTCTTATACAAAAATGGGTCAGGAGTGTTACAAGCATCTTTTAGAATCATAGTACATAATTTCTACTTTCATAGATACAGTTGTTAAAAAAAATGTCCGTTCTTGTAAAAGTACTATCAAATTAGGCCACTTGGGTAATTTGTTCAAAAATTAACCTTAGGTAAAATATATATATATATATATATATATATATATATATATATATATATATATATATATATATATATATATATATATATATATAAAATAAATAAATTGTAGCAATAAATTTTAAGTTCATTTAAAAAAATTTAATTGGGCCTTTTGACACCTTAAGTCAAGGTCTTAAGATGGCTAACATTAAAAGACAAATCATCAAATTCCTAGTCAATTTCTCATAGTGTATAGATTAAAGTACACAAATTAATTTTGTAAATTGAAATATGAAAATTAATATGAGAGAATCTTATCCTGCCCATTTATTACTTTTTCTCCTAAAAAATAGTTTTGAAAGTTACAACTCAATCATGAAGCACTCTTATACAAAAATGGGCAAGGAGTGTTACAGACATCTTTGAGAATCATAGTACATAATTTCTATTTTCATTAGAAAAAAAAATGTCCATTCTTGTAAAAGTACTATCATATTAGGCCACTTGCACTCTGTTCCCGAGTTTCTTTTTGGAAAGAAAAGAAGAGAAGTGGAGAGAAAATTAAAAAATAATCATGTTCCTGAGATTTTTTTGGAGAGAAGAGAAGAGAAGAGGGAAGGAAATTATGTTAAATTCCCCCTCCTAATCTTCTTCCCAAATTGGGATGATTTGGAGAGAAGTGGAATTTTAGGCTTAATATTGTACCATCTCTTCTCTCTTCTTTCCAACTTGGGAACACACAACTAAAAATCAAAACTTTTTCATCTTCTCTTCTTTTCTCTCATTTTTATCCCCTCCATTTATCTTATTTCCATTTTACACTCGGGAACAGAGTGTTGGTAATTTGTTCAAAAATTAACCTTAAAAAAAAATAAAAAGATAAAATAAAAATAAAAAAAATGTAGCAATAAATTTTAGGTCCTTTTAAAAAAAATATAATTGGGGCATTTTGACACCTTAAGTCAAGGTTTTAAGATGGCTAACATCAAAGACAAATCATCAAATTCCTAGTCAGTTTCTTATAGTATATAGATTAAGGTACATAGTTGTTAAAGTAAATCTTTGCTACCTAGCCGAATGTCTGAATTGTCTTGCTTCCTTAGCTTAAAGAGATCCTCCGGATACGTGTATAGATATAAAAAAAACGTGTTAGCCTCGGCCCAAGTGTGACCCCAGGACCAAGCTCCGGCGTGAGAGTAAGTATAGGGTTATACCAAAAGGTAAGGGTAATAAATGTGTCTGTAAGTGGACTAAATGCTAATGGTGTGTGTAAGTAAATGAGGGAGTATTTATACTACCTCTATGACTGTACATGTTCACTGTTCACGATACGGTTCTGCCACTGTACCTGACATCTAGGGTGTAGCGAGCCGAGCTACTCCTTGGCTTGGTGTCACTTAGAGTAGGCATGTGGAGACACGATTCCTTGGAATTAGGAAAAAACGACGGCACTGTCTGGTCCTTTCAGTAACATGCGGATGGATGGCCAATCCTTCCGGCTACTGGTTGTTCGATGATTGAGCCTTCCGGCCATATACGTCATCAATAGTATTGAGTTTATTATAGTCATCATTTGTGTGCAAGTATTCATGTAATTTCCTAAACCTTCGAGTGACCAAGATCCCACCATTACGATATTCAAAAAAGGTAAGAAAAATCTTTGGTCAGCTATAAGGGTGAGCAATCCGGCCGGATTGACCGAACCGACCAACAAAACTGACTAGATCGACTGAAGGACCAATGGTCCGGTCTCGGTCTAGGGTTTTTGCCTAACTCGGTTTCGGTCCGGTCCGATTTTTAGACCATGAGCACCATTAATCAACCAAGTCCAAATATTCATGAGTTAGATATAGTTTGTCCAAAGAATTTTCTTTTACTTCACTTGGTCCAACTTGTGATAACTTCTCCTAAGTTAAATGTCCTACCTTCTAGTTAGGCTGCTCCCAGCAAGGCACCGTGAGGTGCCATTTATGGTTGGTCATGCATGAGGCTTAGTGGGAGGGAGGGTAGTTGCGCATGAATCACAAGAAATAGGTGACTTGCTCAACTAAATGTCCTACCGACTTTCCCTTGATAGAACACATTCCAACTAAATGTCCATATATCATTTCTCTTTCTAAATTATTACTTGTATCAAATGCCCGCATTTATTGTAGGCTCTTGGCCCTGATGGACTTCTAATTTATATACACTTGCTTCTTATCTCTAGAGATTTGTCACAATTCATAATTATCTTAATATAAGTCAAATAACGTCATAACGTATATGTCATTAGTAAAAAACCAACCATAGCTCAATTGGTCACCGGTTCGAATCCTGTTGGGACTTTTTACAATATATATATATATATATATATATATATATATATATATATATATATATATATATATATATATATATATATATATATATATATATTACTTTTATGTAACGGTTTTGCTATACATTTATTACCACTGGGTAATGATTAAATTAAAGTAATTAACCTATTATTTTTATATTTAAAGTAATTATGTATTTAACAGACAATAAATGAACATAGGAATTACCTTTAATAAAAAATATTTTTTTATATAAAGTAATTATACATTTAATGCATAATAAATACACTACAATTTTTATTTTTATTTTTGAAAGGTGTAAATAAAACAAGAGTTAAAAAAAAAAAAAAAAAAAAATTTCTTATTGTATATACACTCATATAATACTACCAGAAACAATTTCTTTTCCGCTTTCCGCTACATCTATGCGCAAGTTACAAAATTTCGTCAATGGGTATAAATAGATGAATAAAATCCGCATCTAGAATGGAGGTGATTTGTACACCATTTTTATTTGCCATCAACCACTAAATTATGCATAGCGGTGTTGTACTATGTGCATTACTAGTGTGATTTAGTGGTGTATAGCCAAAAATAAATGGTGCACAAATCATCTCCCATCTAGAATGCTAAAAATGAGCCTAAAAAATTATTATTGTTTCTCGGGCTGTATTAGGAGCATTCTACTTGCAGCATGCAACAAATAATGCACAATATAAACGTGATTATGGTCTGTGGACCTAATCGAGCAAATATAGCAAAGCCCCTGCAATATATTTGAAGTCAAATCCTCGCAGAGATGATAAATAGAATTTGAAATAATGTAGAGACGGTAACTTGATTTGGGACATGTTCTAACTCTAATGGGTCAAACAAAGTGAAAATTGAAAGTCATGCAAAGATTATTCAACTGCATACAATCTTCTAGTTTGTTTATTAGAAATGGTTATTTATTTTGCTACAGGATAAAAATCTTTAGAAAAGCAGCAAAAATCTCTTTGTTGATTGACATAATCTGACTCGACCTATACCAAAATTACCCATTTGACATGTTACCCAACTTAACCAGCCTAGCTGAGCAACTTATGAAGAGCCAAAAGGATCGGGTATCATTGGGTCTCACCCTTTGTAGAGTCCTCGCGGCCCCTTTGTGATCAGATTATCAGAACCAAATAATCCAAACATATGCAGACATTACTCAATGCAATCCAACAAAAATCAGGAAATTGTTTTCAACACCACGTATTCTATATCAGTTTGGAACCTGAAGTCACCCTGACACGAACTAATGAAACAGACAACTGTGACTTAGGAACATTATTTTTTTTAATATATTTTCTATAAATTTGCTTGATGGGTTTACTTATCCAACCCAATAGTCTTTGGGAAGTTGAGATTTGAATTTCTAATTGTAGAGTAATGTATTCTAGCAACAATCATGATTATAAGTTCATAGAAATCTTGGGAGTAGAAACTAACAAACTACCTTATGTGCACAATGGAACCCGTTTCTGTAAGCTCCATCACTCAAAGATTATCGTCGTAACATTAGACGGGTTTTAACCATGTCCATAGGTGCATTTATATGAAGGTACTCACGGAGCCTGCAATTGTATTCAATCTTCACATGATGCAAGTCACAGTTTTCATGATATAATAAGATCTAAAAAAAGTTTGATGAATATGATTAGAAATTATGTACACTGAATGATTAAAGGTAGGTTTCATACATGGATCAGGTAGAATCCTTCCTCTAGAGGCTTCCATTTTACTAAGACCTACAACATACCCACGTAAACTAAATGAGAAAAGTAATTATATATAAAAAGTAGAGATAACAAAATGGGCAGACTGGTAACGGTCAAAATGTACTCGACTTGTAATGGGCCAATTTTAGTATGGGTCAAAAGGTACTCAAATTGTGGCACTTCATTACAACCGTAACAAATATGTGATATATGTTGACTACAATTGTACGGGGTTCAGGTAAAAGTGTATAACGATGAAGAATAATATTTCCCATTAGATGTCAACTTTGACCTTTTTAAAGTCAAATAGTCATCATACGTTCTTGTTATATGTTGAAAACCAAGTGTGCAAATTATAACTGTTGTTCATACAATGTTATGAGAGCGAAGATGCTAGGAAAAAACACCATTTATGTCCCAGTTCTTACCCTAGCGAAACTACATAAGTACAAAATCATTACAAAACTTGGTCAACTTTTTAAAAAGAGTCAAAATGATGCAGCATTGGATTAGCTTATCACAATTCACAACTTATTTCAGAAAAGCCGAAGCTTTTTCGAATAAGCTGGTCCATGCCTACTTATTATAGCAACTTGAATAAGCTGGTAGGCATAAGCTATCCAAACACAGTTCCAATTTTTGCTTCTGTTTCATTTCAGCTGTAATACAACTGTTGCTAAACACTGGGAACTCTGATCATCACAACTTCAATTCAAACAGTAGGCGGACGTCTAAATACTAACTCCAACAGTCGATGAATCAAATGTTAGCACCACCAAGGGCACCTTCTATTGGTAAAGTTAACAATGGTGTGCCAAAACGAAAGTCAATGAATCCTCCAATGATGGTTCCATGGAGTTCAAGAGCCCCTACATCGAGTTTAAGACTTCAAATGCTAACGCCTGATCTCCGGATGCTGGCCAACAATTAGTCTTCTTGAAAGTAGTTTCCTAGAGATTTTTTTTGAACGGCGAGTTAGTAGTTAGTAGTTTCCTAGAGAATTTGCTTTGTAAACTTAAAGTTACTACTCTGTACGAGTCTTACAAGTTATAAACGTATCATTAATTGCCAATTAATTAGTGGGACAAGTAAGTACATCTGTTATGGTTAGAGTGAATATGAGTCTTAGGGTAGTGGCAACCACAGCGGTTTGGGCAAACCGCCGGGGAACACCGCCGCCACCCCAGCGGTTTGCTTCAAAGGTATGGTTCACCGGTGATTTTCGTTTCAGAGGTATGATGAAATGTGAACGTTGGGCATTCAATGAATGTGAATGTTGGGAGCGTTGGGCGAATAAAACAAAAAAAAGGTACCAACGGTTTAAAAAGAAAGTAACGTTGAACAATTCGAGGCATCGACAAAGAAAGTGATGTCGAAACTGTTCTTCCCGATCTAAATGACGACACAACTCCCACAAGGAAAAGAAAAGGGAAAAAGACCGTTAGCGAGGCATCGACAAAGAATAGTGTTGTTGAACAATTCGAGGCCTACACGTCAAACAAAACCAAAATGTTTGAGGAGGCGATGGAAGAAAAACGTGCAAAGGATGAATTGTCCAAAGAGTTGATGGCGGCACAACTCGCTAGTGTTCAAGAAAAGGCTATGTTTCAGGCCTTGAAGTTCTTTAACGAACCGCATGATCACATAACCAATCAGGTTATGCGAAATTTCACTCTTGCCAAAAAAACGTGAGATCGCGGCGAAGTATGGATGGCCTATTGATTTTTAGAATAATTATGTTTTTTTTCCAAGTATTGTGTAATTTTCTTTTCAAGTATTATGTATTTTATTTTAATTATTAATGAAATATTATGTTTTTATTAAATTATTTAATTGTGAAAATAAAAAATAAAAAAAATACAAAGTTGATAGTTTGAGAGGTATGAAAAAGGTATGGTTGTCACTAAAAAGAGTTGGGAGGTATGAAAAAAATATGAATGAGGTGGAGTGCTATTATAATATATATTGCTACCGTAGCATAGAGAAAAAATGTTGACGTGTACTAAATTTATATCCACACGATTGCTACTTGAAAAAATCTCAGCCACATAAATTCATTTGCCAACTCATGTGCATGCACGTGATATCTCATTACTATATATATAATGTGGCGTCGTTAAACGACGCACCACATGTCGTTTTGATCTTCGGTTTCTTAGCCCAGCCCACTGAGGTTGTCCAGGCCTACAATTTAGCCCGTTTCATTTTTTTTCGTTCTTGGATAATAACGATACCACCGCCTCCATTTTCAGCCTTATCTTCTTGCTATCTCCTTTTCCGACCTCTTGCCGTTTTCCCTCGCTGAGATCGATTGCTTTTTTCTCTTACTTGCCTCTTTTGTTGTAGGTGAAATTGGGTTGCATCATTGCTGGTCATGGTTTTCTTCACTTTGTTTTAGTATCATATTTGCTTATGTATATCTGTTGGTTTTTGTATATGTGTTTGGGCTATGTCATGGGTTTCATAATCTTATACATGTATGCTGTTTGTAGTTTAGCTGTTTTTGGATGTTTTAAGTGTTGTCTGTGTTATGTGTTTTAATATGAAAGCCAAAAGTAAAGGGGTGCGTAGAACCAGTAGTGAACAAGCCTTAGCAGAAGCCGTTGTTGATGGGGGTTTAGTTGCTCTTGCCAGTTGTCCAAATGATGGAACATTAGTTGATGCTTTCATAGACGCCGATACTTGCTTAGATTCCAGTAACGGTTGCGGGGTAGGTGTTGTGGATGTACCTGCTGCCATGTCGAATAATTTAATGATTCATAGGCCCGAGGTTTGTACAGTTATGGATGTGGACGGTTCATTGGATTATAGTAACGCTCCATGTCACGGGGATATTACCGGGGATCGTTGGATTATAGTAACGATTCGTCTCACGTTACGGGAAGGGCATCTGCTCACCGGTTTCCTGAGTCAGCGGATGTTACCGGGATGGGAAAGAGGAAAATAGATGACATACCGACGTCTACTGTTGATGGTAATGTGAATTTTCCGTGTGTATTTGTTGCAAGTGTGTGTTACCGTGGCCGATAACGTTTGTATAACAGTTTCCATTTGCAGCTTACCATACTATTCATCAATGGACCTCTCGCACTTCGTCGGCTGCTGAACGCGTTGCAGGGGTCTTTTCAGTTTCTTCCGATCATATCAACGGTATTCTCTTACATGCTTGCTACAATATTTATTTGTCACTATGTTTAGCGTTTTACTATTTGTTAACATAATTGAACGTAAATGGTAAATCACATTACTATATATATTAAATACCGTGGATTCGGTGCTTTCTCATTGGTTGTCCTCAATTTTGATCTCCGCTCTTTTCATCCAGTTCAACTAATCTGTCCAGGTACAGTATGGACCCCTTCTTTTCTTTTCTTTTCTTTTTTTTTGGGACGTTTGATATTAACGATATAAACGATGCGACCGCATGTTATCTTCATTCCTCGGTCTAAAAAAAGGGTGAAGGTGAGTTTGCTAGATGAAGTTAATCGCTTTTCTTGATAGCTTTATGAATTGCTTTGTGTGAGCTGCTACCTATTGGATCAGTAGGTTTCGGTTCATATGCTGATCTAAAATTAATACCCATCCTTTTGAATTTTGTTATTTTTATACATCAAGATACCAGAAGACTAGCGGTCGCAGTTACACATGGATTGGCAAGAACAGCGGCAATCATGGCATCAGCTTACAAGGCTTATTTGGGTGTGGGAGTTGGTCCATTGTCGGTAAGTGTTAACAAACACCCCCCTTCAAATCATATAAACCCAAGGTTTTGAACAATCTTTTGAGATGTATGAGTATACTAACCTTTGTTTTGCATTTTTTGACTAACCTCAGAATATACCAGTTGCTTTTTTCAAACATAAATTTGCTATACGCCTTTTTAAGCTTATTATCAGAAACTTTTTAAGCCAGAGTATTGCAATTCGTGTATGTCTAATAGAATACGAACTGCACTTCCTAATTTATACACTTTACCAGTACATATTCTTCTTTCTAATAAAGTAGCATCATGTTTGAGTTCTGATGGCTCTTAATGATCCTTTCGCATATTACCGGAACTTGGTGCTAAGATGATTGGGGCGTTATGGAAGGATGAGGTGCAGAGTCACGACGTCATCGGCATTCATAAGGCGTCCTATGTATTTCTTATTCTGCTAAAGCTTAAAGTTGTAAGTATTTTGTACTCAATTTAAAAATCAATTATGTATTTTCAGTATATTTTTTATTGGGGGTTCTGAACTTTGGCTAGATGTTCCACATATATAATTACAAACTTCATAAGACCCTTTCAGTTGATTTTCACATAGACAAGGCCGACGTATGATCATATCGAATTTTATTGCTATACTTGCATAAAGAATCAGACTTTGTTGTTAATTAGCGTAAAATTCAATTTTGCAGCTTCGAAGGCAGTGGAAGATCAGGTAACCATGACATGGGATTTTAACCGGTCAATCACAAATGTACCGCATTCGACTGAATAAGCGTGGGTGAAGGCCTACAAATGCGGTACGTAACAAACCATAATTTAGTAAAATTCATGTAAAATAGTCGTTGTCGGTATTTTTACGGCCCACAGAAATAAGAAACTCATTTTGATAGACCTTATGAGTTATGCTCATTTGTACATACTGTTTTTCTTTATCCAGATGATGAAGAATCTGCTTTTAGAAAGAGACCCTTTTGCGAGTCAAGAATGTCACCCTGCCAAAGGGTACATATGTCAAGCGGCAACCATATACTTTGGACTCTTTGAATACATCCGTCTAAAAAGCAATGTAAGTCGATAAGTTGGTCCATGGTCCTCTATTAGAGGTGGCATCATGGGGGTCTGCCTACGGGTTATGCATTCAAGATGTTAACGAGGTCGAAAAATGGTCAGTGTGTAGCTTTCATATCATTGTTGTGATCATATTTGGCGGACTTCCCACCCTTTTTAGTAACAAGTTGTGTAGGATTTTTTTTTACCCATTTTGCTTAGCAGGGACGGAGCCACACTTACCTTTGGGTTGGCCAAGGCCCACCCTCAAATTCTAAGTGTTGCTACATATTTTATACTAAAAATTTAAAAATATCCATTAATTGATAATTTGGCCCACCCAAAATTTCTAATATGGTTAAAGCTTATATATAAATGGAGATGATTTGATTGCAGCACGTACACATTTATTATAACCTTACATTAATTCAAACTTGAAAGTGCTAATTTACATAAATTTTATATCCTTACTTTTGTTTTTCACATGTATGTAAAGGCATTAGCAGTTGTTAGATGCTTCAGATTGATTTGAACATATATTTGTTACATTTTAGCCCAAATTTTATATCAAAGTTTTATTACACAATTTCTAGTTTTATTTTATCATGACGACATTTTATAAGTTAAATGCTACATTGAAATTTGGCCCACCCTTACATACGATCCTGGCTTCGTCACTGTTGCTTAGTAACGGGTAGGATTGGTTCTTAATCAATGTTTACATGGATCTTAAACGACTGTTAGTCTATATTATTATTGTTTGCTATTTTATATTGTGGCACTTGATAGTCGAAACAAAATACCGTGCAATTATCAACGACGTGAGACGACGCTCCGCCGCAATGCGGCGGCCCGTCGCCCATCTCGTTCTATTAAATTCCAAACGTTTTTCAAATTTATTCTCATAGATAAGAGTTCAAAACTGCAAGCAAAATAAGTGGGATATTAGACACTACTTCTAACTAACTATCAGATAAATAGTCCCACTTTGCTACTTAAATAGTATCTTTTGACGTCTTTTTAGTTTTTACTTAATAATACCGCTATAAAAGCAACCTATCAGTCATGCATTTTATTTAAACACATACTCAGAATTTCATCAATTCAAAGATAAATGGCAAGCAACCAAATCGAGGTGTTCAAACTCCTCATTATTATGTTACATAATTTTCTCATGCTTTGTACTACTCCTTTTTATTATCTTATTTAAGGCCGCACTATATTTTCAGCTTGATACAACCGCGGCAACAAAACAACGCAAACCTGAAACAAACTCTAGATGGTGAAAATGGGACGATGTCATTGTTCATTATCGAAGATTCATATCATGGGATGGTAATAAGAAAATGTTACAATTTAGATTTATTGATTCACGTTCCAAACTGATTGCCGTTGTTTTTGTATTTGTAGGACCTCTTTAATCTAATAAAACGTGGTCTTTCTTAAAAGCCGAAAAACTGAGGGAATGATGCCGTCTTTATAACGTAAGATTGCTCACTTCAACTTTCACTCCTTTTAATCTTTTATCTTTTCTGTTACTAAATGTATGATATGTATCTATGTGGTAATGTAGGAAACTGATGATGATGATGATGTCCCAACAATGAGGATTAAATGAAACAAAAAAGCCAAAGTCAAAGTTATTAGTAGAAAAAGGTTGTACCTCCATAATGACATGGTATTATGTAATATAACAATTATCGAATTCATACCTACATAATCTATACTACATATAATGTAAAAATGGTCAATGTGGAATGTTGAGTTTTCAACAATAGTCAAATGAGAGATAAAGTGAGATATAATTAATACTCTTATTAAAACACCCCAATATTTAAAAGTACAATTATTTATTCACATTGTACAACCAAATTAAATCATATCTACCAAATTAAATACAACAAATTCAAACACAAATCGGGTTGACCCGGGATGCTTCAAACCCGGCGGGTTGACCCAACTTAATTTGACCCGTTTTCGACCCAACCTAGCAAGTTGACCCAGTTTAAATACAACCAATTCAAAGACAAATCGGGTTAACCGGGGACGCTTCAAACCCAGCGGGTTGACCCAGTTTAATTTGACCCGTTTTCGACCCAACCTAGCAAGTTGACCCGGTTTAAATCGACCTACTTTTCGACCGAAACGGTTCAACCGGTTGAACCACCCGGGTCGAACCAGGTTTCAAAATATTATCCATTACTTAAAGGTAAAATGATTTATTCACATTGTACAACCAATTAAAAACATATTTACCAAATTAAATACAACCAATTAAAACACAAACCGGGTTGACCCGGGACGCTTCAAACCTGTTTTCCGACCAGAAAGGTTCAACCAGTTGAACCACCCGGGTCGAACCGGGTGTCAAAACATTATGTTTAATTCCCAAATCTTCAAACTTTTATTATTTTTCGTATAACCTATAAATTTTTTTATCAATAAACTATATGTCGCTATAAAATCTCGTTGCTTGCGGGTTGCCCCTTCATTGCTTGCGTTTGAAAATAGGATGCCCAATTATTCTTTTAAGGAATCTCGATCCGGAAAATGGATTATGTAATGACACGAGGTTGATATGTAAACGTTTTGACCCTAATGTCATCAATGCCGAGATTGCTGTCGGGCAACACGCTGGAGTTAGAGTGCTCTTACCAAGAATTCCTCTTGCTCCATCTGAAGAAGACATGTTCCCTTTCAAACTAAAGAGAACATAATTCCCTTTTCGCCTTAGCTTTGCGATGACTATTAATAAAGCTCAAGGCCAAATAATTCCAAATGTGGGTGTCTATTTGCCTGACTCTGTTTTCTCCCATGGCCAGCTTTATGTGGCATTGTCTAGAGGGATTTCTCGTAGAACAACAAAGGTATTGGTTAATCCAGTAAAAGAGTTCCGTCAAGCAGGAATCTACACCTCGAATGTCGTTTATCAAGAAGTTTTACGCGAAGAGTAACGTGTGTTGTTAGTTTTTATTTCATAATTGATGTAATGTTTTAATTTCAATTTCATTAAATGTTTTTATATGTTGTTTGATAGATGTTAAGAATTTTTTCTATACTTTAGTTATCGTGTAGTACAACCGTTTGCAATTACATTCTGATCGATTCACGTTCTACTTTGAACTCTACACAAAACACTCATCACAATATCACAAATCGTTAATTATCTGGCGCTAGGAATTCCGTTGCTATGCACGGGTACTCGCCTAGTGTATGAAAAGTGTGTATCAAACTGCATAAAACTAATGTAATAAATTAGTAAAACATATATATTTAATGAAATTATTATAACTTTAAAATTTATGACACATGGGAATGTATGTTATGTTTGGTGCGGAGCTTTTTAAAGCTTTTTGGGGCGATGAGCGGTGAGCAATAAGCTTTTTTGATTTTATTGTTCGTTTGGAAGAGGAGCGGTGAGTTTATAAGAGTGCAAGATTCATTTCACCACATGCTACCATCGTAGCACAGATAATACATGATAAATTCCTTTGTACCATCTTCATATGGTTTTAATTCTAAATATGTTGATTTGGTTCAGATTTCCATAAACGTTTTTATAAAAACATCGTAGCACAGATAATACATGATAAATTCTATATATACACACACTAAATTTCAACATTTTTATAAAAACATGCGTGTGTTAAAAGTATATCAATATTGGGCTTGTTTTGTTCGTTATCGAGAGACTTTTTTGTCAGTATTTTTTTTTTATTCAAGAAACAGTCAGGTATCTGTTAGATTTTTGACAAATAAAGTTTGTTATTTAAAAAGTCGTAAATACTAAGAAGTTCAGGATGTGTTTTATAAGTTTGTTTGTTTGTTTATATATATATATATATATATATATATATATATATATATATATATATATATATATATATATATATATATATATATATATATATATTTTAATATTTGAAAAAACATGTTGGTTGTAAGCGTTGAATTTTGTCTTTTTTCATTTGGTTCATACGTATAGAATCATTGAAGGTAAAAATAAGCCCAAAAATGTGGCTCAATGGGGTGACGCCTTTTCTGAATATTAAATATGGCCAGGAGAATTTAGTATGTACTACAAAAGAGAAGCAATAAAATAAAAAAGTATTGGCCAGGTGAACCGGGGTAGCAGCAGATCAGAATCAGCCCAATGCAAGGCCTGAAAAAAAAATTAATGGTCGGTGCAGCCTCAACGCAATTAGTAGCACACAAGGAAATTGTCACCCGCCGCGTTGCGGCGTGGCTTCTCGTTGTCAAATCGCGGTATGTTTGTTGCCGACACATGTATTTTTTTTTAAATGCATATTGTATCAGGCACCAGTATGTTGCGGTGAGGCTAATTTGTTGCTAATTTTAACTTATTTTTATAAAAGCGCACGTATATCAAAAGTATATTAATATTAAATTTGTTTTGTTTATAATGCGGGGGTGTTTATAACGGTATAAATCGTTAAATATTTGTGATATATTATATAAACAAAAAAAATTATATATATACTTTTAAAGAGATGTACGTCTTTGGCGTTTATAGTTTTAAAAAAATTTAGGATAATTTTTAAAGTTATTTGATAGGTTATGGGTGTATTTTCAAAGTTCTTTTATTTAAAAGCTATATATATAATAAACTTTTAACATTTTTTTATAAAACCGTACGTACGTTAAAAACATATCAATGTTGGGCTTGTTTTGTTCGCTATCGAGAGCCCTTTTTGCCAGTATATTTTTTATTTAAAAAACCACTAGATATCTGTTAGATATTTGACAAATAAAGTTTGTTATGTTAAAAAGTCGTAAACATTAAAAAGTTAAGGGTGTATTTTGTAAGTTTTTTTTTTACTATTAATAATAATATTTTAATACTTGTCCGAAAGTGCTTGACACATTGGGTCATAATTGTGCTCTGTCGTGCAATTTTTGAATATTTAATTTGGTCGGTGACCATTTTCTGAATATTATAACACCAAAATGTCTGCAAGGCTATTTTCCCATAGTATATATAGTAGACAACAACTCAAAGCAAAGCAGCAAACCAAAACCAGTCCACTACTAGGCCTAAAAGAAATGATTTTATAATGGAAACCATCAACGCATTTAGTAGTATTAGAGAATGATTGGAAACAAGTAAAATTGACTTAAACTACATTTGGGCTTCTTGTCACTACATTTGGGCTCATGGGCTTGAAGTTTTGAACATGTATTGGCTATTCACCAAATATGGGCTCATGGGTCTGAAGGACTTCTACTTAAACTACATTTGGGCTTCTTGTCACTAGAGATTTGTCATAGTTATCTTAATATATAACTCAGATAAAGTATACGATTAGTAAAAAACCTACCATTTAGCTCAGTTGGTCGAAATTTTTTACAATATATATATACTTTTATACTTTTATTTAATAAGAAAAACTAGACTAAACAAAGCTTAATAAGCTATCATGGGCTTTGTGGTCTACTGGGAAGCGAGCCTATGTGAGAGTAGTACGGGAAGTCCTCACTTGGAGACAACCAACAACCAACTGCTTAGTGCAACCATGCGCTGTGTTGATCCAAGCTTAATAAGCTTAATCAAAACATTAATATACGCGGAACACCCATCTAATTGAGAGTATTAGCCCGAGCTAAACAGATCTCGTTTGTCTAGTTGTACTAGAAGTATGAGTCTTGTATAGAGTATACAAGACCGCTGCAACAGTTAATGACCCTGCTCCAGCTCCCATTCCGTAGAAAAAGGGCTGCCAATCATTCCCATCACCAGATGTATCAGAATTTGGCAAAGATGATGGCACGGGTACAGCTGAACTAGTGCAGATTTGGTTCAATGGAGGTCTACACAAACCCTTGTTTCCTATATACGAATACTTCTCGAAGCTCTGAAGTTGGGTGCTGACTGGGATTCTGCCTTCCAATTGATTGTATGACAAATTCAAAGTAGAAAGGAAATTAAGGCTCGTGAATGAAGATGGGATGTTTCCGGTTAATTTGTTCCGTGACATATCTAATGATTCCAGCTAACTCAAATTACCTATAGATTGAGGGATCGAGCCTGTGAACTCATTATGTGACACGTTGAAAAGATACAGTGCTTTGAGTTGACCAATTGTTTCTGGTATTACCCCTGAAAAACGATTACTTGAGATATCAACGGATGTGAAGATTGTTAAGATTTTGACTAGCTCAAACTCATTTCCTTTGACTGTGACTGTAACTGTATCTTGATAGTAGAAAGCATTGATTTGTAACACCTTAAAGCTGAGTTGCTTTGTACTAGTTCTATTCTCAATGGTGATCATAGCTCTCCATTGACTGAAAAATTCTGGTGGGACCATACCATTAAAGCCATTGTGAGCTATGTCTAAAATACGAAGATTTGACCAGTTGTGTCGGCCTTCACCGCAATAAACGGATCCATGGAACCTGTTTGATCGGAGAACAAGAACATGCAAGTTGGTATTGTTGCCCAAAGAACATGGATAAGTGTCGTTTATCTTGTTGTTCCCGAGGTTTAACACTTGTAGCATTCTGCAATTGACAATAGATTGTGGAATCTTCCCTTCCAAAGAGTTTCCATGCAGGTCTAGAGTGTTAAAGCTACAGGTTGTTGGAAATGTTCCCTCGATTTGACCAGTCAGACCATTGTTTGCCAAGTTCAGTACCCCGAGATCATTATCCAATTCAATCAAACACCGTGGTATCCTTCCGGTTAAATGATTGTTTGACAAATCAAGAACCCCTAGGACAGTAGCATTGCATATACTATCAGGGATCCTCCTAGTGAGCAAATTGTTAGCAACCGAGAAGAAATAGGCAGAAGTGAGGTTTCTCCCTATGCTTTCCGGGAATGTCGAGTTGAAAAGATTGTCTGAATAGTCGATGAAGGTAATGATTTGTGGTGGTATCGGAATCGCCCCACTAAGACAATTGGAATGCAAGTCGAGTACACTAAAATCAGGAAAATTGTAGGGCTCTTGGAGGGAAGTTAGGTTGTTATGAGAAAGGTTCAGATACGACAGTCCACCATATCTATCTCCATTCCCAACTTCCCATATCCAATTTGGTATTTCTCCTTGAAGTCTGTTGTCAGAAAGATCAAGCCTTATCAATTGTGAGAAGTTTTGTAGATCAGGGAACCTTTCGAGATTGCACGAAGCCATTTTCAATGAGTGTAAATTTGGAAGGTGAGACACGAGAGAGCTGTTGCTGCTTGTTATAATTGAAAACTTGTTAAATGAAAGATCAACAGATGTTAGGTTGCTCTGAAAATCTTTAGTTTCAATTACACCACTCAGGTTGTTTGATGATAGTAAGATAATATTAAGAAATCCAAGTTTAAAAAAAGACCTGGGAATTTCTCCTTCTAGTTTGTTACTGCTCAAATCAAGAGTATTCAACAAGGATTTGGATGCTGTAGAAATGTGAGGAATTAGACCATCAAAATTGTTGTTGGAAACCTGTAACTGTTACAGTTTTGGCAAAGAGAACAAAGAGGAAGGTATGCTTCCATCGAAACCATTGAATTTTAGATCAACTGAAACAAGATTGTGAAGATCTTGGAAATAGGGAGAAGGGATCATACCGGATAAACTGTTCGACGAGAGGTCAATATACCCAAGATTCTTTCACAGTTGAAATGATGGAATTTGACCGGTCAACCTGTTTGATGACAAGTCAATGTACGATAGGTGAGTGAGTTTTTCCATGGATTTCGGTATTCTTCCACTGAAATTACTCTTGTGCAGCTCAATTCTTGATAAATTCTTTATATTTCCAATAGATTCTTGTAGGATTCGATAACCTACAACCCCGGTTTACTAGAGCGGATAACTCGATCGTTGAAGAAAACCACACAGCTTGGATCGACAGAAAGTAAAGAACGATGCACAAGTAAGTATCCCTAATCGACTCTTTGATTAGTATTGAAAGAATGCGTACATAACTCGTCCCCCCTCACCTCCTTTTATAGAGATGAGGGGGAGGGTAAACCGACTCTAACAATGAGTCCTAATGTCGGCAGTGATAACGGGTTGGGCTTGGGACACAAGCTAACCCAACGACCTTACTTGACTAAGAATACGAAACGGACACTTAACACCCTAGACATAGATAGAAGCTAAATAAAGACTAAATATAACAATTTCCACCTTAGGCTTTATATTAGCCTATACCGACCTTCAACAACTCCAAGCAGTGTTGTAACATCCGTCCAGGTACCACCTTCGTCAAGGCATCCGCAGCATTGTTTTCAGTACCCACCTTCAGAACTTCAACCGTCTTTGCTTCCAAGACCTCTCTGATAAAGTGGTAACGCACATTGATGTGCTTAGTCCTTTCATGAAAAACATGATTCCGCGATAAGTGAATCGCACCCTGATTATCACAATTAACTGCCACAGTGTTAAGCTCCACACCCAACTCTGCCAAGAGTCCCCTTAGCCAAATAGCTTCCTTCACAGCCTCCGTAAGGGCCATATACTCCGCCTCTGTAGTTGAAAGAGCCACCACGTGTTGTAGCGTTGCCTTCCAGCTTACAACACATCCCTGTACTAAAAACGCGTAACCTGTGATTGACCTACCTTTATCCGGATCCTTAGCGTAGTCTGAATCAACAAAACCTGTTACGTCCACATGGTTGCTACAATCTGTCCCATACACCAAACCCACGTTTGCAGTACCCCGCAAATATTTCAAAATCCACTTCACTGCATCCCAATGCTTTTTACCTGGATTCGCCAAATATCTGCTAACAACACTTACCGCATACGCTATGTCTGGACTCGTGCACACCATCAAGTACATTAAGCTCCCAACCGCATTTGCATATGGCACCCTACTCATCCTTTCAACATCACAATCCCTAACCGGACAATCCTTCAACGACAGCTTGAAGTGCCCACCCAATGGCATCTTAACCGATTTCCCATTTTCTATTCTATAATTATTTAAAATCTTAGAAACGTACCCGGATTGTGACACCCTCAGAATCTTGCGACTCCGATCCCTGATGATCTCCATACCAAGAATCTTCTTTGCTTCCCCGAGCTCTTTCATGTCAAACTCCTTTTTAAGCAAAGACTTGATAGACCCAATCTCAGCCTTGCTTTTACAAGCAATCAGCATATCGTCTACATATAACAGTAGGTAGATATACTCACCTGGTGCATAACTCCTGTAATATACGCAGCTGTCGTAACTGCTACGCTTGAACCCGTTGCTCAGCATGTACTCATCAAACCTCTTATACCATTGCCTAGGTGACTGCTTCAAACCATAAAGGGATTTCTTTAACAAACATACCTTGTTACCTTGTTCATAACCCGGTGGCTGCCTCATGTAGATCACTTCTTCAAGATTCCCATGTAAAAATGCCGTCTTTACATCAAGCTGCTCTAGCTCATAATCTCTACACGCAGTCAATGCAAGTATAACCCGAATAGATGTGTGTCGAACTACCGGCGAAAATACATCATTATAGTCAATACCTGCCCTTTGAGTGAATCCACAAGCCACCAACCTCGCCTTGTGCCTAGGCTTTTGAACACCTTCAATCCCTTCCTTTATTTTGAACAGTCATTTGCAGCTCACCAGCTTTTGCCCAGCTGGATGATCCACTAACTCATAGGTCTCATTCTTCTCCAGAGAATCCACCTCTTCATCCATAGCAGCTTTCCACTTAAATCTATCTTTACAAGTAACTGCCTCCTGGTATGTCAATGGTTCATGAGTATCTTCTTCCTCTGCTACAGCAAACGCGTAAGCAGCCATATTACTCTCATCCCGAAACCTCAAAGGTTTCGTTCTTGTCCTTGGCTCTCTATCCCGAACCAACTGATAATCTGTGAGATCCAGTGTTTGATCATGATCCTGATCCCCTGCATCTTCATCATCGCCATCTTCCTGACCATCAATCAGATCTTCCTCAAGCGAATAATTATTTAACCTCTGCAGTTCCACCTCAACCTGTAATTCCTCAACAGACTTATCAGTACCTGCACCAGAATCCTTCAACGTGTCTTTGTACATGACACTTTCATTAAAGACCACGTTCCTGCTAGTGACTATTTTAGGTGATTCATTATCAAGCCTATATAGCCTGTACCCCTTCACACCTTCAAGATACCCCAAAAGAACACATTTTACCGCTCTCGGCTCGAGCTTACCTTGTTTAACGTGTGAATATGCGACACAGCCGAAAATCCTCAACATCCCATAATCACTTGGATGTCCCGACTACATCTCCATAGGTGTCTTTTTCTCAATCGCTGTCGATGGTGACCTATTTATAAGATATGCAGCCATACATGTCGCTTCCGCCCAGAAGGTCTTGGGCAATCCAGACTGAATTAATAAACAACGTACCTTATCCATGAGAGTTCTATTCATCCTTTCTGCTAATCCATTCTGCTGCGGCGTCCCGGCAACTGTCAAATGTCTAGCAATCCCACTCTCAGTACATAGTTGCTCAAACTCCCGGTTACAGAATTCAAGACCATTATCCGTTCTAAGCTTCTTAACCGTCCTCCCAGTCTGATTCTCTACTAATTGCTTCCACTCTTTGAACTTTCCAAATGCTTCGTGTTTGAACCTGAGAATATAAACCCATACCCTCCTGGAATAATCATCGACAATAGATAAGAAATACCTCTTACCTCCCAATGATTCCACCTGAGACGGACCCCATAAGTCTGAATGAACATAGTCTATCACTCCCTGAGTAGTGTGCCTTCCTACACCGAAACTGACTCGATGTGACTTTCCCAGAACACAATTCTCACAAAAATCAAGCTTACCTAGACTTTTCTTTCCAAACAGCTCCTGCTTTTCTAGCACCTGAAGTCCCGCCTTACTGATATGTCCCAGTCTTTTGTGCCAAACCTGCGCAAGACTGTCTTTTTCTTCAACACTAGCATAAAGCTCACCCGCCACTGCATGGCCATCCAAAGAGTATACGCAATTATCCCTTCGAGTTCTAGATAAAACAACCCTAGAACCATTAATCACCTTGATTTTGCCAGACTGCATTTTTACGGTATATCCCTCTTTTTCAAGAGTTCCCAGCGATATCAAGTTTCTTTTCAATTCAGGAATATACCTGACATTGTGTAATACAAAACTTGACCCATCTTTCAGTTGTAGCCTGACCTTGCCAATACCTCTGATCTTGCACTTCCTGTTGTCACCCAACAATACCCTGCCCCCATCGCATTCCAGAAAATCAAAAAATATGTCTGACCTGGGTGTCATGTGATATGAACCTCCTGAATCCATAATCCAATCCAACAAGGCTTTTGCACTCATAACCATCATCACCTCAGAACCGTCATAAATCGAACCACTAGAGCTTGGCTGATCTTCTTTCTTGACGAAACCATTTGACTTCTTGCGATTATTCTTCGGACAGTTTCTCTTCAAGTGCTCCTCAGACTGGCAAATATAGCACTTGGGTCTTCCACCTCGAGACTTAGATCTTGACTTTCCCCTAGACTGATGCGAATTCCTGCGATCAGTTCTTCCCCTCACATATAACCCTTCACCATCATCCCCCTTCGCCTTAGACCTTTCTTTGATTTCCTTTGAATTCAGTGTGGCCATCACATCCTCCAAAGTCAAAGCTTCCCGTCCATAGAGCAAGGTATCCACAAAGTGTTCGTATGATGCTGGTAAAGAAGTGAGTAATAATAAAGCAAGATCTTCATCCTCGAATTTTACCTCAATATTTGCTAAATCAAGAACGATTTTGTTGAACTCATCTATATGCTCGGAAATCGTACGTCCAGCCGGCATGTAGAATGTATACAACTTCTTCTTAAGGTACAACTTGTTGGCCAAGGACTTTGTCATGTACAAAGTCTCAAGCTTGGACCAAACTCCCGCTGCAGTCGTCTCCCCGGTAACCTCTCTCAGAACCTTGTTACCTAAACACAAAATCATGGCACTATGAGCTTTCTTGTTTAGCTCAGCTTTTGCTGTAGCATCCATATTCTCGGGTAAGACCTCCAGAGCTGCTTCACATCCATGTTGAATTAATAAAGCACGCATCTTGACTCTCCATAACCCGAAATCACCAGTTCCATCGAATTTCTCGATCTCAAACTTGGCTCCCGTCATTCTTTAATCCCTTTATTAATTTGTTAAACCTTGTGAAAAACCCACAATCACAAACTAATAAAGTCCCTTGTGCAACACCTTTAAATTAACAACCTTTTTGTTAAAATAAACAAAAAACAAAAAAATAAACAAAGTCCCTTATTTGTTTATTTTAAAGATATCCCTTTTTTTTCAATAATGTTGTTGACTTTTTCTTCCTCGTATATATCAACAAAAAAGTAACCAGATATTATCCTTCTTCTTCGTTTATACACGCCGACAAAGAAGAAAAACCAGATCCAAAAAAAATCAACAGGAAAAAAAGTTGTCGATCTTCAAGAACCGAAAAACCAACAAACCCTTAAACCTCCTACACCTTGTCGCGAACCCGGACAATCGAAGACCCAAGTATCCTTACTGTCGATACCCTCTGCTCCTTGATGTCCACGAACCTGAACACCAAGAATAATTGTTGTCGAGAACCTTGTAGCCCAAACAAGATATACCTCCTGCTCCTACAAGAAGAATGAACAACAAAAACCCTTCAAGATCGATCCTAGTATACCAGAGAACCCGCGAACCTGGGCTCTTGATACCACTTGTAGGATTCGATAACCTACAACCTCGGTTTACTAGAGCGGATAACTCGATCATTGAAGAAAACCACACAGCTTGGATCGACAGAAAGTAAAGAACGATGCACAAGTAAGTATCCCTAATCGACTCTTTGATTAGTATTGAAAGAATGCGTACATAACTCGTCCCCCCTCACCTCCTTTTATAGAGATGAGGGGAGGGTAAACCGACTCTAACAATGAGTCCTAATGTCGGCAGTGATAACGGGTTGGGCTTGGGACACAAGCTAACCCAACGACCTTACTTGACTAAGAATACGAAACGGACACTTAACACCCTAGACATAGATAGAAGCTAAATAAAGACTAAATATAACAATTCTGGTATCTCGCTGTAAAAGTTTGTTTCACTGATCACTAAACTTTGAAGAGCTTTGTTCACAGGAAACTCAGGTAAAGAGCCGTTAAGATTTGTGTTTACTGATAAATCAAGACTATGCAACTTTTGCAGTTGAAGGACATTTTTGGGAAATGTTCCAATCAAGTTACAAGCAGCAAGATTCAATATTGTCAAACTCTTGAAATTTGCAAAGAAATCCGGAACTGGAGCACTCAGATCGTTCAAAGCCAGACGAATTACTGAAAGTGATTGCAGCTTTTGAAGGGACTCATCTAAAGGGCCTAAAAGTTGACATTTTGACAAGCTTAAAACTTCCAAATTAGGCAAAGATGATGATAAACCCTGCCACCAATCGAGTTTATTTGATGACATGTTCACACAATCCATATAAAGACCCTTTAGCCATGTGAGGTTGCGAACAAGTGTGGCTAAACTTGGGTTCTCGAGTTTCAGTGAGCGACTTCCAAAAAAGAAAGGCTCAAAGAGATCAAGAATCTCTAACCTTGTCAGCTGTGACAATTCTTCAGGAATTTGACCGGAAAACCGCGAATTCGACAAGTTCAAATAAGACAAACTTGCAAGACTCCCAAATCTTGAAGAAATTGGTATAAAGCTAAACTTATTTGAAGAAATTGGTTCAAGCTTTCAAGATTCTTTAAACCAAATAGAGCACTGGAATCATTAATTCCACCTGATATCGTTTCGCTACTTAAGTCTAGACCAATAACCCGACCCTTGATGCTGCAAGTGACACCTCCCCACGAGCAGCAATCTGTGGCATTTGGTTTCCAAGATACTAGCTTTATTGAAAGTGAAGAATTGAACTGGAGTTCGTTTTCAACAGGATCAAAATTGTTTGGTGGGTTATTTGACATTGGCCGGAAACCAAAATTGTATCAACGCCAAACAAGATCAGGTAAAAGGGTAACAAGAATATCTGAAACCAGGGTTGGGTTTTCATTATGAACTAAAATTTAGACACCAATGATGCTTATGAACCGTCGAGCTTATTATGAAATTTGAAACCTTAATCAACTTCTAGTGCCGAAACGGAAGCACTTATCTCCCTTTCTAGAAATGGCTGTATAATTATTACTGGTTTTCTAATCGTTTACTAAACAAAAAAGGTGAAATGTTTTTTCTATGTGCATGCACTATACTTTTGAATTGCAACAGGAGTTTCATGCACTATTATATGCGATTTTCAGAAGTCTTAAAATATGACAATTTAATTTTCGTGAACTAAATGATTTATTCTCAACAAATTTACTGCCAGTAAAGTTTTCTATTTTTTAAATATTGTCTTATATATTACTAACAACAAAAAAGGTGAACAGAAAATTGATGTAATAAAGTATAGCGGCAAGTAAGAGGGAGTTTGGCTAAGTTTTTCTGAAGAGGTTAATTAGCTTTTCGTATTTCGGAGAAGCTTATTTGCAAGGCTAATAAGCTGTAATAATTAGTCAAGACGACAAAGCCAGGAGGATTCTTCACTCGGGTAGGTTGATACAAAAAGAGAAGTTTAAGAAAATAATTATATTAATCGTGAAACCTTATTACTAACAGGTATTAATATCAAAGAGTATAATGACCATTGATTTTTATAAATTACGCTTCTTAGTCAATATAACTTGTTGATCAAAATGTTAAGAATTATTGTTGACAATAGTATAAACTAAAGTAGTACAAGTTTTGAAAGTTGAAACCTTAACCAACTATAACTTTCTATACACAACAAGTAAAAAATAGTGATACAATTTTATACAATTTTACATACTTGAAACCAATTAACATACCCATAATTAAAGATAGAGCTCATTACTTCCAAATATATATATAGCTAATGATTATAATCATAAAAGGTGATGTTGAACATGGAATGTTTGATGGTAATTAAATGTTGTTTTTTTAATTAAAGCAAACTTAATTAAAACCCGTAACACTATGGTTAGCAAAACCTTTAAAGATAAAGGATGTAGATGAATAATTAACCAAAACCTGTAACGTTCGGCCTCGGCCAACCCAAGGTATAAGCTGGCTCCGTCTATCAAGGCACTTAGGTACCACTTTAAAGTAAATGGTCAAGTCAATCTACATTAGCATGCACATTCCACTAGCATTAGTTAGCTTCTTTGCAATTTCTTTCTTTGCTATTTGTCCACACAATAAAATGTTCACTTGAAACATGTCCTTTAAAATGTACCGAGTAAACATTCCTTTTGATCATCAAATTCCTTGGTAGTGCTTGATTGCAGTCAACTCAAGACCCACTGATTTAGAAGTCGTCGCTTGGCTAGGCAATGAACCTACTTTTAACGTCCAAGAAAATTCTAGTCTATTTTCTACTCGTCAAAACTTATTACATAGCAATTTGCATAATAAATTTGATAAAGTTTTGTTTTTAGCATTATCTGTTTGTTCAAAACTAGCTCCCAGTGAGAAGCTTGTTAACCGTGGATTGTGATAAGACCAATAGTTGTCATTAGTGGATAACAACAAAAAAAGGTTGTCATTAGTGGATAACAACAAAATAATTAGTTGTACATTTATGCGATTAGCTTGATTAGTGAGGTTACAAAATATGGGTCATGTAATATTTCTATATAAAGCTTCTCATTTGTGAATCACGAAATTATAGGTGGCAAAACGGGTGGGCCAGGCCTAAACGGGCACGGGCCAAACGGGCACATGTTATATGAATCGTTTTAGAAAATACCCAAAACGAGGAAATAAAATCCTCAAACTTAACACCTCATTTATATTTAAAAAATTAAATATATTATATATATAAGTTTTTTAAAAAAATAATTGTAATGTTATCCAATTAAGAGAAAATATGTGCTCATTTAATTTTTAAATAGGCAATATATGCTCATTTAAAAAAAAAAAAAAAAAAAAAGAAGGGGACCAAATGTGCCCAAATCTTTTAAAAGTTTGCCATTTTTATTTTTATTTTTATTTTATTTTTTTGCACAAATTGACACCTCTACACGAAATCAATAAAAGCATTCTCATATGAGGTTGGTTTTTGCCTAATGTTGTTTAGGGTTAATATGAGGTTGGTTTTGGGTCAATGCCAAATTGAACAGCACTTGATTTTGTTGGTGTCATTTTTGTTAACCTTAGGGACTATTTTTGCAAGAAAATAGTTTGAGGGACTATAGGTGCATTTTTGGGAAAATCACAAGGACGACCCGTGTAGTTTCTTTAGAAAACGAAGTCAAGAGTGACTTTTATAACCATATGTTTTGTTAACCTTCATCATCATCATCATTGCATTATGGTACACGTCAAATATCGTATCTTTAACTGTTCTTTAACAACAATGTAGTTGTTAAAGCATAACACGAACATCTTAGAACTAGTTACGTAAACTAGTGGCCTACTGGTTAGCCATATAATCTACTAACAAGCAGTCTCACGTTTAAACCTCACTAGGCACGCATCTTCGGGGTTGCCAGGGAAGGGGTCGGAATTAGTCACGGTCACAAGGATACTTCGGTGAGGCCATGTACATCATAGTCAAAGACTAGCCCTCCTTAGGTAACTCGGAAAACCTTATCCGTTTACAATATATAACAGTAACATTTTGAACTAATTACTTAAAGTCCACTACTGGACCGAAGAACAGAGGAATATATGAGAGGAAGAATATTAGTTGTGAAAGCTTATTGAGCTGATAAGACCCTTCACGGGTGTTTTTTTTAGCTTATTTTCGGACTTATGATCCTATTAATTTGTTCGGCTCATATTTCATAGACACATTTTTTTTGTGTATATTATGCAGTCTTAAGTCATATTAAGTTCATAAGTAAACGAATTAAGCTCATGTACCAGAAATTAAGCTAAAACAAACACCCCGTTAATATTCTTTTGCTATTTATTGCTTCACCCCATTATGACTCTCTAAACAAATTGAAACATACAGGAAATCGACATTGAAAGTAATAGCCCGAGCTAAACAGATCTCGTTTGTCTAGTTGTACTACAAGTATTAGCCTTGTATAGAATATACAAGACGGCCACAACGATTAATGATCCTGCTCCAGCTCCCATTCCGTAGAATATGGTCTGCCAATCATTCCCATCACCAGATGCATCAGAATTTGGCGAAGATGATGGCACGGGTACTGCTGAACTAGTGCAATTTCGGTTCAATGGAAAACCGCATAATCTCTTGTTCCCTAAATATGATGCCTCCGAAAATGTCTGAAACTGGGAGCCTGTTGGGATTTTTCCTTCCAATTGATTGTATGACAAATTCAAAACAGAAAGGAACGGAAGTGTTGTCAGCACAGATGGGATTTCTCCGGTTATTCTGTTGGACGACATGTCCAATGCTTCTAACTGACTCAAAGTTCCAATAGATGGTGGGATAGAGCCTGTGAACTCATTATGTGATACGTTGAGAAGATGCAGGGCTTTGAGTTGGCCAATTGTTTCTGGTATTATACCTGAAAAACGGTTACTTGATATATCAATGGTTGTGAAGAGTGTCAGGATTTTGACTAACTCCAACTCCAATCCTTTGACAGTGACTGTCACAGAATCTTGATAGTACCACCCAGTAGATTGTAACACCCTAAAGTTGAGTTGCTTCGTACTAGTTCTATTCTCAACAGTCATCATAGCTCCCCAATGACTGAAAAATTCTGGTGGGACGACACCACTAAAGTTATTGTGAGCTACGTCTAAAATACGAATATTTGACCAGTTGTGTCGGCCTTCACCGCAATGAACGGATCCATGGAACCTGTTTGATCGGAGAACAAGAACATGCAAGTTGGTATTGTTGCCCAAAGAACATGGATAAGTGTCATTTATCATGTTGTTCCCAATGTTTAACACTTGTAGCATTGTGCAGTTGACAAGAGATTGCGGAATCTTCCCTTGCAAATAATTTCCATGCAGATCTAGAGTGCTCAAGCGACAGCTGCTTGAAAATGTTCCCTCTATTTGACCACTGAGACGATTGTTTCCCAAATTAAGTACCCCAAGACTGCCACCAAACTCAATCAATTTGTTTCCCCTTTTCTCTATCCAGAGATTGCCGCTAAATTCAATCAAACACTGTGGTATGCTTCCATTTAAATGATTGTTTGACAAATCAAGGACCTCGAGGTTGGTAGCATTGCATATGGTGTCAGGGATCGTCCCAGTGAGCAAATTGTTAGAAATCGATAAGAAATAGGCATAGGTGAGGTTTTTCCCAATGCTTTCTGAGAGTGACGAGTTGAAAAGATTTTCTGAATAATCGATGAAGTTAGCACTTTGTGGCGGTATCGGAATCGCCCCACTAAGACGATTGGAATGTAAGTCGAGTACATCAACAAAATAAGGAAAATTGTAGGGCTCTTGGAGGGAAGTTAGGTTGTTATGAGAAAGGTTCAGATACACCAGTCCATCATATCCATTCCCAACTTCCCATATCCAATTTGGTATTTCTCCTTGAAGTCTGTTGTCAGAAAGATCAAGACTTATCAATTGTGAGAAGTTTTGTAGCTCAGGGAACCTTTCGAGATTGCACGAAGCCAGATGCAACAAGCGTAACTTTGGAAGGTGAGACATGAGAGAGCTGTTGCTGCTAGTTATAATTGAAAACTTGTTAAATGAAAGATCAAGAGTCATTAGGTTGCTGAGACCCTGAAAATCTTTAGTTTCAATTACACCACTCAGGATGTTTGATGAAAGTAAGAGGCCACTAAGTTGTCCAAGTTCAAAAAATGACCTGGGAATTTCACCTTTCAATTTGTTACTGCTTAAATCAAGCCATTCCAATAATGGTATAGACGAGTTTGAAAACTGTGGAAGCATACCATCAAAATTGTTTTTGGAAAGATCTATCTGTTGCAGATTTGGCAGAGAGACCAAAGATGAAGGTATGCTTCCATTGAAACCATTTCTTGAGAGGTCGATATGAGTTAGATTCTTGCATAGTTTGAATGACGGGATTTCGCCAATAAACTTGTTTGAAGACAAGTCTAGGTATGACAATTGAGTGAGGTTTTCCATGGATTTTGGTATTCCTCCGCTGAAATTACTCCATTGCAGCTCAATTCTTGATAAATTCTTTAGACTTCCAATAGATTCTGGCATCTCACCGTAAAAGTTTGTTATGCTGATCACTAAACTCTGAATAGCTCCGTTCATAGGAAACTCGGGTAAATAGCCGTTAAGATTTCTGTTTCTTGATAAATCAAGACTCTGCAACTTTTGCAACTGGAGGACATTTTTGGGAAATTCTTAAAATTTGCAAAGAAATCTGGAACTGGAGCATTCAGATCGTTAAAGTTCAGACGCAGTACTGAAAGTGATTGCAGCTTTTGAAGGGACTTATCTAAAGGGCCTAAAAGTTGACAATTTGACAAGCCTAAAACTTCCAAATTAGGCAAAGATGATGATAAACCCTGGCACCAGTCGAGTTTATGTGATGACATGTTCACATTATCCATATAAAGACCCCTTAGCTGGGTGAGGTTGTGAACAAGTGTGGCTACACTTGGGTTCTCGAGTATCAGTGAGCCAATTCCGTAAGGTGAAGATTATGGGTTTTCTATTCCCAACTAGATTAATACGCAGCGGAAATAATAATAATCTAGGGCAAGAAGGGAACTAAACCCTAAAGGATCTAAACCTAATTAACTAAAAGCAACTTAAAAGAAATAAATAAATAAGTAATTAAAAGGAAAGAAGAAAATTACTAACCTTTGAGAAAATCGAATTTCTCACGGGGACCACCTTGGTCGAACTTGGAGGCGAGTACCCAAACGAGAGTACCTCTAATAGTTCACACCCAAGAACCAAAAAGAAACTATTCTTTCGAACTCCTAAGGTCCCGATAAACGAAAGACTCTTACAAGGAGTAGGAACTAGAATGAGTAGGAATGAGCAATTAAAAGCCAAGGCATGTTCCTTCTATATATAAGGAAAGAAAAGGGTCTTGGTTTACCCTTTGGAGCGATGTGGGACTTTTCCCAAAAAAAACAACATCACATGCCTTGTTACGGCGTAACACTTAACGTGCTTATGCCGTGACTAATTCTTTGAATCATTTTCTCTTTTACGGTTCACTGAGGGCGACCCAAAAAGGACTCTAACTTTTGACGATAGTCTTACCAATTAGTTATGAACTTGGACATAATTCCAACAGTCTCCCACTTGGACAATTCATCAACTATAATTGGTCTAAGCCTATTTCGATCAACTAAGCAGAGAGTGCCATCCAATGCAACTGCCGAACTCTGAATCATATCTTAGAGTCAGCCCTTAGATAAGCGATCAACTATTCCTTTGTTCTACTGATATCGTATGAACCTGAGACATGGATTTTAATCAATCTCCAGGTTCAACATTATGTTTCTCGATTTCCGATTATTTGACTATATGAGACTACTGAATTGAACACATCAATTTAGTCCTGGCTAGGCCTAGCACATTTAAGTCAACATTTAATCATCGAGGGGCCCATTGATATCACTTTCCCTTTTAGGCGAAAGGAACAAATAAACTTTGAATACATAGAACTAGTCAACTTATCATGTCATACCTAGCATACCCTTTATAACTGGCATTTACGCACAGCGTTTGAATAAACTAAAGTATAACAGACTTGAAAACTAGATACTCGATGTATCTCCATTTTAAGAATAGAGGATATTATCATCTTAGAATTACTCGTGATCTCAATCCATGAAGTAATCTTTCTAAGTGCGGGTTTGTCCTATACTTAATTCCCATTAAGTACTCATGAGTGTTGCAGCATTCTCTATGCTATGTCTAATCTCCATAGACAATCTACTAACACTCCATGACAGTCTTAAATCAAAACTTACTTCCAGTAGTTTGAACGACTGAGGAGGTTTGAGTAAACTAAGTACTCAGGAAGTGGATTCTAAACATGCAAAAAAATGAAACACAATGATAAACAATAGTAAATGGTAGCACACTTGCAAATAAACAAATCTCTATTATTTAATCACCAAATCTATTACGATTTCAATCATTGATTATAATGTTTCAAACTCAAACTAACAACTAAAACTTTATTTTATCTTTCAATCCTATGCTCCAAGCATGTTCATCGTGTTTGGACTTAGCCAATGCCTTTGTGAATGGATCAGCTAGATTATCCTCTGATCGTATGTCTTTCACAATCACGTGTCCTTCTTCTACCTTTCTTCGAACAAAATGGTATTTCCTTTCAATGTGTTTTGACTTTCCGTGATCCTTGGGTTCCTTAGTCAAGGCGACTGCACTCTCATTATCACAGAATATTTCAATGGGATCTTGTACTGTTGGAACAACTCCAAGATCTCCAATGAAATTCTTCATCCAAATAGCTTCCTTTGAAGCTTCACAAGTTGCAATATACTCGGACTCACATGTGGAGTCTGCCACTGTATCCTGCTTTGAACTTTTCCACGTCACCGCTCCCCCATTTAGCAAAAATACCCAACCAGACTGTGAACGACTATCATCTTTATCTGTTTGGAAACTTGCATCACAATAACCAGTCACTTTGAGTTCTTCTTCTCCACCATAAACTAAGAACCTGTCTTTAGTATTTCTTAAATACTTAAGAATGTTCTTTACTGCTGTCCAATGACCTTCACCAGGATTCTGTTGATGTCGACTCACCATGCTCAAAGCAAAGGAGACATCAGGCCTTGTGCACGTCATGGCATACATGATCGATCCTACAGCCGAAGCATATGGGACTCGACTCATTCTGTCCAGTTCTTCATTAGTTTTCGGACATAGATCCTTACTAATCTTTATGCCATGATGTAAGGGTAGATTCCCTTTCTTAGAATTCTCCATTTTGAATCTTTTCAAAATTTTATCTAAGTACGTGTCCTGGCTAAGTCCTATAAGACGCTTTGACCTATCTCTGTAAATCTTTATACCGAGAATATATGCTGCATCTCCCAAATCTTTCATAGAGAAACATTTCCCCAACCATTCTTTTACACTTTGTAATGTTGGGATATCGTTTCCTATGAGTAGTATATCATCCACATATAATACCAGGAAGACTACAATACTCCCACTGACTTTGATATATATACAGGACTCATCTTCGCTTCTAGAAAATCCAAACTGTGTGACTTTCTCATGGAAGCAGAGATTCCAGCTACGAGATGCTTGTTTAAGTCCATAAATGGCCTTTTGAAGCTTGCACACTCTTTTAGGATACTTTGCATTTTCAAAACCTTCTGGTTGTGCCATAAACACATCCTCTGTTAGTTTTCCATTAAGGAAAGCGGTTTTGACATCCATCTGCCATATTTCATAATCATGAAATGCAGCTATGGCAAGCATTATCCTAATTGACTTTATTTTAGCTACTGGTGAGAAGGTTTCCTCATAATCAATCCCGTGGGTTTGAGTATAACCCTTCGCTACCAACCTAGCTTTATAAGTGTGTACATTCCCATCCATGTCTGTCTTCTTCTTGAAGATCCACTTACATCCCACAATCTTAAGACCGAGTGTAGTGTCAACCAAATTCCAAACTTGGTTGTCATACATAGAGTGAATCTCGCTTTTCATTGCTTCCTTCCACTTAGCAGCCTCAGGGCTTGCCATCGCTTCCTTGTAGTTGACAGGCTCATCCAACTCACTTAGTGTACTATCACTAATCTTGTCCTCTTCAATATGAAAACCATAGTAGAACTGAGGATCATGAGGAGGCTTGCTAACTCTACCACTTGTTCTGCGAATGGGTAAGGATATATCATCAGGTTCAACAGGTGTCACCACCTCTTGTTGAATGTCAGTGTTTACTATAGGTTCTTCATCGGAAGAATCTTGAATTTCTTCAAGGTCTATTTTACTCCCACTGTCCTCTTTGGATATCATTTCTCTCTCGAGGAACGTTCCTCTTCGAGCTACAAACACCACATTATCCTTGGGTTTGTAAAACAAATATCCAAATGACTCTTTAGGATAACCGACGAAAAGACACTTTTCGGATCTGGATTCTAGTTTGTCCTGAGCTTCTCGTCTAACGAAAACCTCACAACCCCAGATTTTGATGTGCCCAAGGGAAGGACGTTTTCCCTTCCACATCTCAAAAGGTGTCTTCGAAACCTTCTTAGTGGGTACAAGATTTAAGATATGGGCGGCTGTTTCTAATGCGTAACCCTAGAAGCTTATTGGAAGTGTTGCTCGACACATCATAGATCGAACCATGTCTAACAAGGTTCTATTTCTCCTCTCCGCAACTCCATTTAGTTGTGGTGTTCTAGGAGGAGTTAACTGTGAAACTATACCACATTTTTTAAGATGATCGAAAAATTCGATACTAAGGTATTCTCCTCCCCTATCGGACTGGAGCACCTTTATCTTTCTGCCCAGTTGGTTCTCTACTTCGTTTTGATACCTTTTGAATACTTCAAAAGTATCCGACTTATGTTTAATCAGATAAACATATCCATATCTACTGAAATCATCAGTAAATGTAACGTAGTAGCGGTTTCCATCTTTTGTGGTTGATCAGAATGGTCCACACACATCTGTGTGTACTAAGTCCAATAATCCTTCACCTCTTTCACATGTTCCTGTGAATGGTGATTTAGTCATCTTTCCCAATAAGCAAGGCTCGCATACATCATCCGATTTGAAGTCGAATGATTCCAACACTCCATCCTTTTGGAGTTGGGCGATGCGTTTCTTGTTTATGTGCCCAAGACGAGAATGCCACAATTTTGATTTATCAATCTCATTAGATGAACCAACATTTAAAATCACATTGCTATTATCACTAATACATTCAACAGTTTCATATATGCCTTTGCAAGGAGAAGCTTTAAATATAAACAACCATTTGAATAAACCAAAATATCTCCATTCTCATTGTCAAATGAAAATTGATAACCATCCTTAAACAAAACATGAAATGAAATAATGTTTCTTGTCATTTCTGACGAATAACAACAATTATTTAAATTTATCCTAACTCCAGACTTTAGCATGAGCTCGTACTTTCCAATCTTCGTCACAGGTGTGATTTTTCTGTTCCTCATGACTAAGTTGAGCTCTCCATGCTTCAACTTCTTACTTTCCTTTAGACCCTGCAATACAGTGCAAATGTGAGTACCACACCCTGTATCTAAGACCCACGAATCAGAAGTTGTAGTATTGTAGAGTTCGATCATAAACATACCTGAGTGACTACCCTTTTCGACCTTTCCGTCTTTGAGGTCCTTCAGATATTTTGGGCAGCTACGCTTCCAATGTCCCTTTGTGTTGCAGTAGAAGCACACTGCTTCCTTTGGATCATTTGTCGGTGCAATATCAGATTCAGCCTTTCTCTTAGACCCATAATCGGACTTTCCTTTTGTGGCCTTTCCTTTCCAGTTGGAATGAGAAGTCTTTCTTTTCTTTGCATTATGACCAACAATCAACACAGGAGCCGCTGAAGTAGAGGGCATATCAATCTTCTTGATCCCTTGCTCAACGGTTTGCAACAAGCTGTGGAGTTCCATTATTGAGGTCTCTTTCCCGTTCATTTGATACGAGAGCACAAACTGATTGTAATCAGCTGGCAGACCAGATAGGATTATGTTGATAGAAAGCTCAGTATCGAATACCATGTTCAGAGATCCCAATCTGTCAAAGTACCCTTTCATCTCTAAGACAAAAGCACAAATAGAGGCTCCAGGTTTTGGTTTGCAAGCCATGAGGGATTTAACAACATCAAGGCGTTCTTTGCTTGCCTTTGCCTGAAACATTTCTTTGAGCTGTTGGTTCATCTCATAAGCCCAAGTGTTCTCAAAAGTCTTTTGCAGTTCAGGGCTCATGGACGATGCCATGATGCATGACACTTTGTTTGCATCATCATAGTGCTTTCGGTGAGCTTCAATCTCTTCTTGGGTTGAATCATCATCAATTTTGGGAATTTGCTCATCGAGAACATACTCTTTGTTCTCGTACCTTAGGGTGAACCTAAGGTTTCGCATCCAGTCCATATAGTTAGGACCGGTGAGTCTTTCCCTCCCAAGAACTGAGAGTAATGAGAAGTTTGGGTTATGTGAGGGATTGGGAACGGGAGGATTGACACCATTTTCAGTAGACATCTATAAGATAAAACAGTTTTAGTTTAGCATGAATATTCCTTAATCAATTACCCAATTTTATATTAAGGCTAGGATCCATATTTTAGATTCGTTTTATGAAGAGGGTTGCCGTAATCATATCACGAAATTATTTTAGGTAGACAATGTCTTTGTCAATTTCATTCTCTATGAAATTCCTAGTTCTTTTGAGATTCATTGATTCTGATCAATGGCATGTTAATCTCGTATATGCTTATCTACAATTCATGACTGGGATGCCGAGGATCATGAATAAGACAGTGAATTTAACCATGCAAAACCCGCGTGGTACCTGGCTCGAGTCAGCCCGAGAATCGCGAGACCCACATCACCTTTCACTTATGTTCTCTTATTAATGTGCCGGTAAACCACACACGCTCCATTAATAGCCCATATGATAGATGTGCGGTTTTCATGGGTTGGCAGACTATTCACATTTTCTATATATCTAAAACGGGAATTTTGTTTTAGTAGTTTCAAATAATATAACAATTATAATATATATATATAAGGTTCCTTTTAAACATTTTAAACTTTTGTTCTATTTTAAACATTTTAAAATATAGGGTTCAAAATGAAACATTTTAAACTTTAGAGTTCTATTTTAAACATTTTAAAATATAAGGTTAAAAACGAAACATTTTAAACTTTAAGGTTCTATTTTAAACATTTTAAAATATAAGGTTCAAAATGTAAATTCATATTAACATTCAATGATCATAAGACAATAATATAATATACAATTATTATTTACACTTATCACATGTTAACAATTTACTTTTTAAGTGCTAATAGAATTAGGCTAAAGCTCTGATTCCACTTATGGGTTTTCTATTCCCAACTAGATTAATACGCAGCGGAAATAATAATAATCTAGGGCAAGAAGGGAACTAAACCCTAAAGGATCTAAACCTAATTAACTAAAAGCAACTTAAAAGAAATAAATAAATAAGTAATTAAAAGGAAAGAAGAAAATTACTAACCTTTGAGAAAATCGAATTTCTCACGGGGACCACCTTGGTCGAACTTGGAGGCGAGTACCCAAACGAGAGTACCTCTAATAGTTCACACCCAAGAACCAAAAAGAAACTATTCTTTCGAACTCCTAAGGTCCCAATAAACGAAAGACTCTTACAAGGAGTAGGAACTAGAATGAGTAGGAATGAGCAATTAAAAGCCAAGGCATGTTCCTTCTATATATAAGGAAAGAAAAGGGTCTTGGTTTACCCTTTGGAGCGATGTGGGACTTTTCCCAAAAAAAACAACATCACATGCCTTGTTACGGCGTAACACTTAACGTGCTTATGCCGTGACTAATTCTTTGAATCATTTTCTCTTTTACGGTTCACTGAGGGCGACCCAAAAAAGACTCTAACTTTTGACGATAGTCTTACCAATTAGTTATGAACTTGGACATAATTCCAACAGAAGAGAGATCAAGATCTTTCAGCTTTGTCAGCTGTGACAGTTCTTCCGGAATCTGGCCTGAAAACATCGAATTCGACAAGTTTAAATACAACAAACTTGCAAGACTTCCAAATCTTGTAGGAATCTTGGTGAGATTGAAGTTATTTTCAGCAAGATTCAGGCTTTCAAGATTCTTTAGACCGAAAAGAACACTGGAATCATTGATTCCACCCGATATCGTTTTGTTGCTCAAGTCTAAACCGATAACCTGACCATCGATGCTGCATGTAACACCTCCCCACGAGCAGCAATCTGTGGCATTTGGTTTCCAAGACACTAGCTTTGTTGAAAGTGAAGAATTGAACTGCAGTTCGTTCTTCAACTGGATCAAAATTGTTT
The DNA here is from genome assembly GCA_030686995.1 of Artemisia argyi. Classification (NCBI taxonomy): domain Eukaryota; kingdom Viridiplantae; phylum Streptophyta; class Magnoliopsida; order Asterales; family Asteraceae; genus Artemisia; species Artemisia argyi. Next base: position 16,218,705 of record CM060682.1, on the reverse strand, counting down.
GGTGGTTTATTTGACATTGGCCGGAAACCATAATTGTATCAACCCCAAACAAGATCAGGTAAAAGGGTAACAAGAATATCTGAAAGCAGAGTTGGGATTTCATTATGAACTAGGATTTTAGGCACAGGTGATGGCTTATGAACCGTCGAGCCTATGAAATTAAAACCTTAGCAACTTTTTGGGATGGCTTGGTTTATAGTATTTGTGTAATCTGCTAAATTATGGTCTCATGATAAGCATTATATACAAACAATTCTATTATATTTTATTTTATTCAGATTTGTTTCATAGAGTCAACCTAAATTTAATTCTCAACCTTGGACTCTTTCACAACTTTTGAAGGGACAACAGTTACCGTAATAGTCTCAAATTTATTGTGCAACTAACTTCTTGCAGTATAAAAACAGTTAATGACTACTAACATTGTTAGTTTATCTAGTATGCTTAACAAAATAAACCTTAAAGTTGAAATACAACTTCTGAATCTGAGAATATTTTTGCACAGGTTTCAAGCCAACCCAATTGTGTTGCATAATATGTTTGTAGTGAACCATGTTTCTGTGTTTGTGTGTGACAAATTTAGTGCAATTCAAATGAAACAGTAAATGGGACAAAGGATATAAAAGTAAGGTTTTATTGATATTGAGTATTATATAGATTACAGACACCATAATACATATTTATACTTGACTAAACGACACATGACAGTTATTTCTAACCATTGTGTCCCTTGACACATAACTGACATAACTACCTTAACTAATAAGTTAATAACTACCATAACGGCTAAATACTAACTGCTAAATGGGTGTTTGGGTTAACTGTTTTTGACCCATTGCAGTATCACAATTCGACCCATAACTTATTTAAACTAAGTACATACTAAATACATATAACTTTGACATCTAATGAGATTAAGTAGTCAACAAATATTTACTCCATTCGTCTCATGAAAGTATAAACAAATTGATTTACTTTACAATTTACAGGAATTATTTTTATTGAAACATGTTTGATATTAAAATTGATGAGTTCAATGATCGGATAAAAGGGTTCAAGAGGGGCTATGAATTTGACTGTTTTATCTACGGAAACAAACACATTACAGGTAATATGACAATTTAATTTTTGTGAACTAAATGATTTTTTCTCAGCAAATTTACTGCCAGTAATTTACTAACAACAAAAAAGGTGAAGAGAAAATTGATAAAATAATGGTAGAACGGTAAATAAGACGAGTTTGGCTAAGTTTTTCCGAGGAGTTTAATAGCTTTTCGTATTTTGGATAAGCTTGCATGCAAGGCTAATAAGCTTTAATTACTAGTCAAGGCACTTGGGTACCACATAATTTAAGTAAATGGTCAACTCAATAGCAAGCATTATCATGCCCATTCAACGAGCATTTATTATTTTGGAAAAGCTTATTTGCAAGGCTAATAAGCTGTAATAACTAGTCTAAGACACTTGGGTACCACTTTAAAGTAAATGGTCAAGTCAATAGCTAGCATTATCATGCACATTCAACTAGCATTTATTATTTTGGAAAAGCTTATTTGCAAGGCTAATAAGCTGGGTGCCCACAAACAACAATTTCCCCCAAACTACATTTTAAATTTTAATACCCAGTCATACTTATACATGTGAGAATGTGAGCATGTAAACGGGTTTTGCTCATGCGCTCACATTCTTCATAAATGTGGTACTTATCAGATGGGTGCGTTTCTTAGGAGTTAAAGCGTATAATATTTTGATTAAGCTTGTGTTAGTAATATTATCTTTAGGAGCGTATACAGTTTCAAAATAATAATACCAATTTCCAAAAGTTATTTCACTTTGTATTATTTTAGTCTAGTTTTTCTTATTACATAAAAGTAGGGCCAAGCATAATAGATCACATATCTGACCGGATCGAGAAACCGAATCCGACAAAACATATTTTGGTCCGGTCCTCAGTTTTACGCAAAACCGGCTACTATGCTTTGTTGGACTGGACTGACTTGAACATTTTGGTGCGGGTCTAGTCTTGGTCGGTTCGATATGGTTTTCGGAGGGTGATCGACCCTTCATGAAAGTATGAAAATACACAAGTAGTCAAGTACAGTTTTGTCTTAGGGATGAGAGAACGAGTTTTGTTTCTTAATTCTGATAGATGTTATTGTATGCATACAAACTGATATATACCAAAAGGAAAAAATAAAAAAAATAAAAAAAAAAATTGAAAAAAATCCGACCAACCGGATTCGAACCGGTGACATAGGGATCTACAGTCCCCCGCTCTACCAACTGAGCTATGGTCGGTTTTTTACTATTTGTAACAGTAATTTTATAAATACTAGACAAATCCTTAGTGATAAGAAGCCCAAGTATAAAATAAGTAGAAGTCCATCAGGCCCGGCCCATTTTGTCGCATAGCCAAGACCCGGTCCAGACTTGGGCCTTTTTGTCAGCAGTAAATATACTCGTTCGTGTATGAAATATCTAAATGTTAAAATGATAAAATATTAAAAATCATGTAAAATTGAATTAGGTGTATTACAGCTGTTCCATGAAATATTTGGTGAAAACGTGAATGCCGATGTCGAGAATAGATCTAGTGAGCATTACATCCGGTCTTATGTTATAATTCAAACTAAGATGATGACATACAAGCTCAATTTCGCTAGTTTGCCGTTAAAAAAAAATGTATTGCTAGTTCAAGGCCGTCTCGTTAGTCTTGGTGGCCTTGTGCCAAATAAAAAATGAGACTCTTGAACACAATAACTAAAATATATGTAGAAAGTCATAAAAATGTTGGAAATTTTTTAAAATGCATAAAAATAATGGTATATGATCATATTATATAACCATGTGTGAAACGCCCATAGAAATTTATTTTATTTTGTTATTTTTTTGGGGGCACACACCTGTAAGCAAAAATAGCATACAACTATATGGTCATCTCACAGAGCATACGGTTGTATGCACATATACCATACGACCGTATGATCACTACACAACACTTTACACATTTTTTGGAAAACCATTCATTTATACTTCAAACCCATTACCGTAAAACATGAAAACCTGTAAATACATTTCATAAACACTAAAAAGCATTTTTGAGTAAAAAGTTCACATACATATCGCGCAAAAAAAAAAATTCTTATTTTCTTAGGGTGCGTTTAGTTGGAGAAAAAAAATTCTTATTTTCTATCTCTAGATTTGTAAAATTTGGAAGAGAAATTTATATTCACAAACACTTGAAAATATAGAAAACGCGTTTAGTTGATATATGTATTTTTTACAAAGGGAAACAAAGAAAACAACTAAAACTTAAAAGTAAATGGTCGAAGTCAATAGTTAGCATTATCATGCATATTCAACTAGCATTTAGATAGCTTCCTTGCAATTTCTTTCTTTGCACATAACTCAATAGCTATCATTATCATGCACATTCAAAACAAGATTTAGCAAACAACTGGTCAAAACAAGATTTGGCAAACAACTAGTCAAGGCACGTGAAACACTACCGTCAAATTGATTGATAGTACTTGAATGAAGCCCAAACAAGACCCACTGGTTTCAATGCCGTCGCTTAGCGAGCCAATGAACCTACTTCTAATGTCTCATGAAAATGATAGTCCATATTTTACATGTCAAAACTTATTACATAGCAATTTGCATTATAATTTGAATAAAGTTTGGTTTTTATAGGCTCTTAGATTCATAAATCATAGCATTATCTGTTTGTTAAAAAACTAGTTCCCAATGAGAATCCGACTCTGCTTTCAAGTACTCTTGATACCCTTTTGCCTAATTTTGTTTGGGGTTAATACGAGGTTGGTTTCGGGTCAATGCCAAATCGAACAGTAGTTGATTTTGATCCAGTTGAAATACAATCTCCAGTTCAGTTCTGCATTTTCAACAAAACTTGTCTCTTGGAGCCACAATGTCACAAATTGTTGCAATTGGCTAGGTGTCACTTGCAGCAAGTTATCGCTCTAGATTTAAGCAACAAAGTGATATTAGGTTGAATCAATAATTCAAGTTCTCTTTTCCGTTTAAAGAATCGTGAAAGTCTGAATCTTACTGAAAATTACTTTAATTTCATACAGATTCCTTCAAGATTTTGATGTGGCCATAAAGGGGTTTATCCTGATGTTGATACTTATGGGACTGTGGTTAACAGGTTGGGGAGGGTGTGTGAGGTGTTGGATGAGATGTGTTATAATGTTTTTGTAACGCCCCAACCCGGCATGGGTAGAAACATTACAATATGGTTTCATATCAGATACACACAAGTCCAAACCAAACAGTGGATGTCATAAATAAAAGTCAACAAAGAGTAATCATCGGGGTCTTAACAAACATCAATGCCCCGGAATTAAACAAGACAAGGTACGAGTACAAGTTTCAAAATCCAGAAATAATAATAAAGAAAGAGTTCCATTATTCAAAATCAAGCTCTAGGGTGGTCCACTCTCTCTCGTCCCCAAAGCTAAACCCATGTCCTAGCTTAAGTACCTGCCGCATGGAAAAGAAAACGCGGCTGAGCATAAAAAGCTCAGTGAACAGATATGAAGATGACAAGCAACAAGATATGACGAAATAATCAAGGATCAAGAGAATAGAATACATGTGATGTCAAAGAAATCAAGGGTTATCAAGTTAAGTATGTAGGTTAAGTATCAAGATTATCAAGTTAAGTATCAAAGGTTCACAAGTTCAAGTATCCAGAATATAGCAAGGTCAAATATAAAGAGTTTAGCAAGGTCAAGTATCAAGTATTTAGCAAGGTCAAGTATCAAGTATTTAGTGTTAAGGTTTTCAGTATTTAACCCACAGGCACACAAGTATCAAGTCAAGTATAACAAGTCAAGTATCCCAAGATTGGAGCCGCGAACTCCCAAGATGTGAGGGGCTGCAATGCACACAAGCCCAGTCACCAAGTAATATATCATATAGTCCATATCATAATCAAGATGGCCGTAGCCCAAGCAAGTATCAAGACAAGTCACGACTAGGATGCATCCATACGCCCCTGCTGGCCAATAATAATAATCATAATAACCATAGTAGCAGCAGTCGATAACAAGAATCAGGGATGGTGGGGGACATCTCTCTAGCCCCACTAGAGTACATAACATTGGTTCCTCAATGCTATGGTTGTGGCTACTCCACAACAAGTAGCTCCTGGGTAAAATACTGAGGGGTCAAGGGTTCAAGGTTCAATATCAAGTACAAGTGGTCAAGTCATAATCAAAGGTTCAAGTCAAGGTTAAATATCAAGGGTTCAATATCAAGTAATGTAAAAGAGAGAGAGAGAGAAGAGTCATGAGAGAAATAGTTGTACTCTTACTGAAAGAGTACGGAATATCTGTACCTTGCCGAAACAATCACCAAGCTAGAACTCAACAATGTAAGTGAATCACTCCCGCTTCACGGCACCTAGAAGCAAGTATATACGAATTATGACGGGTTCAAATTATCCAAGTTACCTCTTTTAGTTATCTTTCCATTTTTTTAGTAGCTTTCCATATTTAGCAAACTTTCTATTTTAGGTAACTTTCTATATTTGGTACGTTCCCACTTTAAGTAGTTTAAGTGTTTTAGAAGACTTTCCATTCTTAGTGAGTTTCCTTATTTAGAAGGTTTCCATAATTAGTATCTTCCAAACATAGCAGGTTTCCATAATTAGCAAGATTCCCATTTTAGCAATTTTCCCATTATAGTAACTTTAATTATGACTAATATTATCAAATTGACAAGTTCTCAAAGTTGTATAAGTTATGAATTTCATAATATAAGGTATTTGTGAAATTAGGGTTTCTTAAGTTAAATATTAGAAATCAAGGGTTAAATGCGTCAAATAAACAAGTCAAGGGTCAAAAGTGAAACTATATACATATACATACATATATACGATCCACATATGTCCAGAATTCCAGATTTACTCTTTATACCCTTCTAGTTTCAAAAGTTACAAATCAACCCTTTAATTATATAATTTACCATAATTAAACCTTTAATTAATATAATTATCAAATAAGCACCACAACTTAGCAAATTTGACAAAAACAGCCCTTACACCATTTTTAGGTCGAAATAATCATGACTTATCCATATTTACATTTTTAGTCCCTCTAGTTATAAAATTTACAATTTAAACCTTTTAATTATCTAATTAACATATAAATCACATAATTAGTCAAATAAACACATAGGCCCATCAAATATCACAAAATTACAATTTTAGTTCTTTAACATTAATTTGAGCCAAAAATTAGGCATTGACACAATTAGTCCCTCAAGTTATCAATTTAACAAAATAATCCTTTTTAATTAGTAATATACCAAATAAACCCTTAATTATTCAAAATTACACATACACCCCTCAAGTATCAATTTTTTATGATTTGCTACTGTTCCAAAATAGGTTTCAAAAATATCCCACAAGTTTCAATAATTACAAAACACACCCTTATATTTAATAAAATACAATCGGTACTATTTTTAATTACAAATCATTAACCCTAATTTTTCCAAAACCTAATAACATTTATTTTCAATCAATTACCTCATAAATGAACCAGAAAAATTTAGAAACCCTAGTATTTTAAGCAATTCGACCCATTCCTTTTATTTTCTTTAAATCGGCAAAAGATGAAAATTAACACAATGATTTCCAAGCTTCAAATAATTATAAATGTATTTTATTAGAGTCATATATACATGTACAAGTATCACAAAAATAATAACGAGATCCAGAAAATTATATCAAGGCCGATTCATAATTTCCTTGTTTTTAGGGTTTTCAAATTGTTTTAATTGTTATAGCTAGGATATGATGCATGTTATATTTTTGTATGTTCAAGATGATGAAGAAGAACATAAGGGATGATACAAAATACCAGAATTCGAATGGGAACCAAGAATTGAGCCAAAAGAATTTATACCTCTCGGCTAGGTATAATCGAGCAAGAAAAATCACCACCCTTTGAACCAAGCGAATCCAACCACTCCAAATATTTTTCTAACCTTCCTTGAGTATGAGAGAACCCACGAAAAATATTCAAGAGGCTCCAAGATGATATATCCGCCGTATAGGATTTTTAGGGGAGTTAGGGTTTTTGTTTTTGGTTTGTTGTGAATGAGAAAATAAAAATGAGATATGGTTAACAATTATATGGAATATTTCCTGTGATTATGGCTGAATTTATGGGCTTAATTGGGGAAAATTCAATTTTGATTTAATTCCCATATTTAACAAATGTATAAATAAATAATGTTATGTACAATTTTTCAATTAGAATTGGACCTTTTGGGCATGTAGGCGTGGCCATATATTTTATTTAGCATAAAAATGTTGCAAATGTTGTTATAAAATTATTTGGGATCATATGTTGCTTACCTCCAAGTTTTTGGGATTTGTTTAGTGTTTATTTAATGTTTTATGCAAATTTTTAAATATTAGGGGCATTTTTGTAATTTGACAAGTTTTGGAAATTGTGGGTTTTACAACTATTCCCCCCTCAAAAAGAATTTTCGTCCGTGAAAATGAAGGAAGGAATAGGTAACGAAACAAACGAGAGCATACCAGACTACAAAGGAAAATGAGGGTAGCTGGCTCGCATAGACTCCTCGGTCTCCAAGGTCGCCTCCCGAGGTGGATGGTTCTTCCAGAGTACTTTGACGAAACGAATCACTTTGTTCCTCATGACCCTCTCTTGTCTATCAAGAATAGCTTCCGGTTCTTCCGGAAATGACATGTCTGGCTGAATCTGATCCAAGGGATATGACACCACATGTAAAGGATGATAGTTGTACCCCCGCAAAAGAGATACGTGGAAAACGTTATGCACATGTGCCAGCTGAGGTGGAAGAGCCAAACGATAGGACACCTCACCAATACGTTCCAAGATTTCAAAAGGACCAATAAAACGAGGACTTAACTTTCCCTTAATACCAAAACGTTTGACACCGCGAAAAGGAGAAACTTTCAAGAATACTCGGTCGCCAACCTGGAACTCTAACTCACGTCTATGCTTATCGGCATAACTTTTCTGTCGGGACCTGGCTTCCTTAAGCCTCTCTTTAGCAATATTCACCTTCTCGTTGGTGATTTCAATCATTTTTGGACCCTCAATAATTCGTTCACCTACTTCATCCCACATAGTAGGTGATCTACACTTACGGCCATATAACATCTCATAAGGTGCCATCCGAATACTAGCGTGCCAACTGTTGTTATACGCGAACTCAACTAAACATAAGTATTCATCCCAACTGCCGGTCCAATCAAGTGCACAAGCTCGTAACATATCTTCCAATGTTTGGATAGTTCGTTCAGATTGACCATCCGTCTGTGGGTGAAAAGCGGTACTGAACTTAAGACGAGAACCCCAAGCATTATGTAACATCTTCCAAAAACGCGAAGTAAACCTCGGATCTCTATCAGAAACAATCGAAACCGGTGTGCCATGCAATCTAACAATCTCCTGCTGGAAAATTTCCGCTAACTTCGCTACACCATAACGTTTCTTGATTGGTAGGAAATGAGCCGACTTAGTTAGCCGATCAACGACCTCCCAAATCGCATCATGTCCTTTACGCGTGACTGGCAAACCCGTAACAAAATCCATGGTTATTTCTTCCCACTTCCACTGGGGAATCTCCAACGGTTGCAAAAGACCACTAGTTCTTTGGTGCTCAATCTTTACCTGTTGACAAACCAAACATCTTGCAACATACGAAGCTACATCCTGCTTCATTCCACTCCACCAAAAATGCTGTTTCAAATCCCGATACATCTTCGTAGACCCCGGATGTATGGTAAATGGAGAACTGTGAGCTTCTGACATAACCGTCTCACGAAGCTCAGGATCATTCGGAACACAAAGGCGATCTCCTAACCAAACAATATCGTCGTCGTCAATGCGAAATTCAGACTGTTTCCCCTCTTCTATATTTTGAACAATGGCCCATAACTCTCCATCATCCTGCTGAGCTTCCTTAATCTTCAAGATCAAGTTAGACTCAACTTTCAGACTTGCCCAGTAACCGTCGCGTCCAGGCAAACAAAATTCTACCTCCATGAGCTCAAGATCATGCAAAATTCTAGGTTCAAACTTCAGACTAGCCACCATACCCGACTTACGACTAAGAGCATCTGCAACTACATTAGCCTTTCCCGGGTGATACTGAATGTTAGTGTCGTAGTCCTTGAGCAATTCCAACCATCTACGCTGTCGCATGTTCAATTCTTTCTGGGTAAATATGTACTTTAGACTCTTATGATCAGTGAAGATATCAACAGAGTCCCCATACAAGTAGTGTCGCCAGATCTTAAGAGCAAAGACAACAGCAGCCAACTCTAGATCATGCGTAGGATAGTTCTCCTCATAGGGTTTCAACTGACGTGAGGCATACGCAATAACTTTCCCTTGCTGCATCAAAACACAACCTAATCCTTTCTTGGAAGCATCACTATAAATCTGATATCCTCCTGTACCAGATGGAAGTGTCAAGATAGGAGCTGACACAAGTTTCTGCTTCAAGGTTTCAACACTCAATTCCTGCTCATCGGTCCAATTAAACTTCAACTCCTTTCTCATTAGCTTAGTTAATGGTGAGGCAAGTTGTGAGAATCCCTCGACGAATCTCCGATAGTAACCAGCCAAACCAAGAAAACTCCTAACCTCGGTCACCGTAGTAGGTCTCGGCCATTTAGTGATGGCCTCCACCTTTGCTGGATCCATAGTAATCCCCCCAGCAGATACCACATGACCAAGAAAAGCCACCTGACTAAGCCAAAATTCACACTTGGAGAACTTCGCATACAACTTCTCCTGTCTCAAAATCTGCAAAACTGTACCAAGGTGCTGCTCATGTTCTTCCTCGGACCTCGAATAAACCAAAATGTCATCGATGAAAACAATCACAAATTTGTCAAGAAAAGAATTGAATACACGGTTCATAAGGTCCATAAACACTGCCGGAGCATTAGTCAGTCCGAAAGGCATAACCAAGAACTCATAGTGTCCATACCTAGTTCGAAAAGCAGTCTTAGGAATATCCTGCTCTTTAACCCGAAGCTGATGGTAACCGGACCGAAGATCAATCTTAGAGAAACACTTAGCTCCTTGGAGCTAGTCAAACAAGTCATCAATGCGAGGCAAAGGATAACGGTTTCGGATGGTGATACGATTCAACTCCCGGTAGTCTATACATAACCTCATACTACCGTCCTTCTTTTTCACAAATAGAACAGGTGCTCCCCAAGGAGATACACTCGGACGAATGAATCCACTTTCAAGGAGTTCCTGTAATTGATCTTTCAACTCTTTCAATTCAGTAGGAGCCATACGATAGGGAGCTTTAGAGATGGGTTCCGCACCCGGAATTAAATCGATACCAAATTCAATGTCGCGTTTAGGAGGAAGGCCCGGAAGTTCTTCCGGGAATACATCAGCAAAATCACGAACAATACGAATACTATCGATAGATGGATTATCCATCGAAGTATCCTGAATAGAAGCAATAAAACCCGCACAACCATGGGATATCAAGGTACGCGCCTTTAACGCAAATATGATTTTAACAGATCGAAGTGGTTGAGAACCATAATACACAAATTCAGGTTTGAACAAGTCACCAAATATAACCTTCCGTTCATAACAAACAAGAGTGGCTCGATGAGAGGTCAACCAATCCATACCAAGAATCAAATCAAAATCAAGCATATCAAGTGGAAGGAGATTAGCCGAACGTATGCGATCATCAAAACGTAGTGGACAATCAATAAACTCATGATCAATGATAGTGTTGCTTTTCATAGGTGTAGATATAGATAAGGGAGTTATTAATGGTGTTGGAGTTAATTTTAGTTTCTTTGAAAATGTGATAGATATTATAGAATGAGTTGCGCCAGTATCAAACAAGACAAATGCGGTAAGATCACCAATATGTAGAAAACCCGTAATGGTACCTGTGGAGTTAACTGCCTGATCGCGAGTAAGAGAATGAACACGGCCTGAAGAAGTAGAAGGTTGAGAAGGACCTGCTGGAACAATGTTGTTCTTCCTTGGACAATCCTTCACTTGATGAGTAGTGGAACCACACTCATAACAAGCTCCTGTAGCTGTGCGGCAAGGCCCAGTGTGTGCCTTACCACATGAAAGACAAGTAGGCACAGTCTCAGCACGCCTATGCTGACCCGACGAGTTTCCCGAACGATGCTGCTGGTATGAAGATCCAGAACCCGAGTACCTGTTCTGCTGGTTTCCCCTGGAGAACTGCCTCTGGTTGGTGTTACCCGACCTCTCACCTTGCCTACCATAAGATCGGAAATCCGAACTCCTGTCACCCTGTCTACCAGAAGATCTATAATCCGAACCTCTTTGAACCTGTCGACCCTGGTCATGTCCCCTGTTAAACTGTCCCCTATGCTCAAACTGACGGTCCGAACGACCACGGTGCTCAAAACTCTGATCAGTACGACCCTGACGATCAAAACCCCGGTTCTGCTGCCCTGAAGATGCAGACTGTATCCTATCCCCATCACGAGTCCGTTTGTTGGACGTTCCACCCTTATACAACAGTTCAATGTTACGTGCCGCGTCACACACCATCGACACATCATCATAATCCGTATTAACAATACGGTCAAGTACCCATCGCTTCAAACCCCACTTATAGTGACGAGCCTGCCTAGCTGCATCCCCGGTCACGGTAGGCCTCACGAAGCTAGCCAACCTGAGGAAACGTTCCATGTACTCTGCCGCATTCTCCCGCTCTAACTGATAAATGGTACCATACTCTCTCTCTCGTATCGCTGCTGTTCCGAGAAAGGGATGAACCTCTTGTAAAAGACCTCATGAAACGCCGCCCAAGTACATGTCTCAACAAAACCATCACCCTTCGCCTGAATATACGACGTCCACCAGTTGAGGGCGTCACCATCAAACTTGAAAGCTGCTAATCGAGCTTTCACCCCATCAGGACAACCAATCACCTGAAACAATTTTTCACAATGGGTAATCCAATCACCCGCTTCAGTTGGCGTGGTAGCTGACAAGAAGGAATTGGGCTTCAGTTTGTTGAAGCGTTCGATCCATACATGAATGCCCTCGTTGCTGCTTCCAGCCCCATCCCTACGCTCATTACGATAATTCTCAATAGCAGCAGCAACGGCTTGGGCAACAATCTCCTCAATGTTGGGAGGGTTATCACCACCTCCGCTCCGAGTATTCACCATCTAAAACGATACCAAACGATTAGCAAAAGACAAACAGTATGAATACGAAAAGAGAAGACGAAACGAAAACCTAGTGTCTACCCAATCCTCACAGGTCATGGCCTAAGCCCTGAAAGTTCGAAACCGGGCTCTGATACCATAAATTGTAACGCCCCAACCCGGCAAGGGTAGAAACATTACAATATGGTTTCATATCAGATACACACAAGTCCAAACAAAACAGTGGATGTCATAAATAAAAGTCAACAAAGAGTAATCATCGGGGTCTTAACAAACATCAATGCCCCGGAATTAAACAAGACAAGGTACGAGTACAAGTTCCAAAATCCAGAAATAATAATAAAGAAAGAGTTCCATTATTCAAAATCAAGCTCTAGGGTGGTCCACTCTCTCTCGTCCCCAAAGCTAAACCCATGTCCTAGCTTAAGTACCTGCCGCATGGAAAAGAAAACGCGGCTGAGCATAAAAAGCTCAGTGAACAGATATGAAGATGACAAGCAACAAGATATGACGAAATAATCAAGGATCAAGAGAATAGAATACATGTGATGTCAAAGAAATCAAGGGTTATCAAGTTAAGTATGTAGGTTAAGTATCAAGATTATCAAGTTAAGTATCAAAGGTTCACAAGTTCAAGTATCCAGAATATAGCAAGGTCAAATATAAAGAGTTTAGCAAGGTCAAGTATCAAGTATTTAGCAAGGTCAAGTATCAAGTATTTAGTGTTAAGGTTTTCAGTATTTAACCCCCAGGCACACAAGTATCAAGTCAAGTATAACAAGTCAAGTATCCCAAGATTGGAGCCGCGAACTCCCAAGATGTGAGGGGCTGCAATGCACACAAGCCCAGTCACCAAGTAATATATCATATAGTCCATATCATAATCAAGATGGCCGTAGCCCAAGCAAGTATCAAGACAAGTCACGACTAGGATGCATCCATACGCCCCTGCTGGCCAATAATAATAATCATAATAACCATAGTAGCAGCAGTCGATAACAAGAATCAGGGACGGTGGGGGACATCTCTCTAGCCCCACTAGAGTACATAACATTAGTGCCTCAATGCTATGGTTGTGGCTACTCCACAACAAGTAGCTCCTGGGTAAAATACTGAGGGGTCAAGGGTTCAAGGTTCAATATCAAGTACAAGTGGTCAAGTCATAATCAAAGGTTCAAGTCAAGGTTAAATATCAAGGGTTCAATATCAAGTAATGTAAAAGAGAGAGAGAGAAGAGTCATGAGAGAAATAGTTGTACTCTTACTGAAAGAGTACGGAATATCTGTACCTTGCCGAAACAATCACCAAGCTAGAACTCAACAATGTAAGTGAATCACTCCCGCTTCACGGCACCTAGAAGCAAGTATATACGAATTATGACGGGTTCACATTATCCAAGTTACCTCTTTTAGTTATCTTTCCATTTTTTTAGTAGCTTTCCATATTTAGCAAACTTTCTATTTTAGGTAACTTTCTATATTTGGTACGTTCCCACTTTAAGTAGTTTAAGTGTTTTAGAAGACTTTCCATTCTTAGTGAGTTTCCTTATTTAGAAGGTTTCCATAATTAGTATCTTCCAAACATAGCAGGTTTCCATAATTAGCAAGATTCCCATTTTAGCAATTTTCCCATTATAGTAACTTTAATTATGACTAATATTATCAAATTGACAAGTTCTCAAAGTTGTATAAGTTATGAATTTCATAATATAAGGTATTTGTGAAATTAGGGTTTCTTAAGTTAAATATTAGAAATCAAGTGTTAAATGCGTCAAATAAACAAGTCAAGGGTCAAAAGTGAAACTATATACATATACATACATATATACGATCCACATATGTCCAGAATTCCAGATTTACTCTTTATACCCTTCTAGTTTCAAAAGTTACAAATCAACCCTTTAATTATATAATTTACCATAATTAAACCTTTAATTAATATAATTATCAAATAAGCACCACAACTTAGCAAATTTGACAAAAACAGCCCTTACACCATTTTTAGGTCGAAATAATCATGACTTAGCCATATTTACATTTTTAGTCCCTCTAGTTATAATATTTACAATTTAAACCTTTTAATTATCTAATTAACATATAAATCACATAATTAGTCAAATAAACACATAGGCCCATCAAATATCACAAAATTACAATTTTAGTTCTTTAACATTAATTTGAGCCAAAAATTAGGCATTGACACAATTAGTCCCTCAAGTTATCAATTTAACAAAATAATCCTTTTTAATTAGTAATATACCAAATAAACCCTTAATTATTCAAAATTACACATACACCCCTCAAGTATCAATTTTTTATGATTTGCTACTGTTCCAAAATAGGTTTCAAAAATATCCCACAAGTTTCAATAATTACAAAACACACCCTTATATTTAATAAAATACAATCGATACTATTTTTAATTACAAATCATTAACCCTAATTTTTCCAAAACCTAATAACATTTATTTTCAATCAATTACCTCATAAATGAACCAGAAAAATTTAGAAACCCTAGTATTTTAAGCAATTCGACCCATTCCTTTTATTTTCTTTAAATCGGCAAAAGATGAAAATTAACACAATGATTTCCAAGATTCAAATAATTATAAATGTATTTTATTAGAGTCATATATACATGTACAAGTATCAAAAAAATAAGAACGAGATCCAGAAAATTATATCAAGGCCGATTCATAATTTCTTTGTTTTTAGGGTTTTCGAATTGTTTTAATTGTTATAGCTAGGATATGATGCATGTTATATTTTTGTACATTCAAGATGATGAAGAAGAACATAAGGGATGATACAAAATACCAGAATTCGAATGGGAACCAAGAATTGAGCCAAAAGAATTTATACCTCTCGGCTAGGTATAATCGAGCAAGAAAAATCACCACCCTTCGAACCAAGCGAATCCAACCACTCCAAAAATTTGTCTAACCTTCCTTGAGTATGAGAGAACCCACGAAAAATATTCAAGAGGCTCGAAGATGATATAGCCGCCGTATAGGATTTTTAGGGGAGTTAGGGTTTTTGTTTTTGGTTTGTTGTGAATGAGAAAATAAAAATGAGATATGGTTAACAATTATATGGAATATTTCCTGTGATTATGGCTGAATTTATGGGCTTAATTGGGGAAAATTCAATTTTGATTTAATTCCCATATTTAACAAATGTATAAATAAATAATGTTATGTACAATTTTTCAATTAGAATTGGACCTTTTGGGCATGTAGGCGTGGCCATATATTTTATTTAGCATAAAAATGTTGCAAATGTTGTTATAAAATTATTTGGGATCATATGTTGCTTACCTCCAAGTTTTTGGGATTTGTTTAGTGTTTATTTAATGTTTTATGCAAATTTTTAAATATTAGGGGCATTTTTGTAATTTGACAAGTTTTGGAAATTGTGGGTTTTATAACTATTCCCCCCTCAAAAAGAATTTTCGTCCGCGAAAATGAAGGAAGGAATAGGTAACGAAACAAACGAGAGCATACCAGACTAAAAAGGAAAATGAGGGTAGCTGGCTCGCATAGACTCCTCGGTCTCCCAGGTCGCCTCCCGAGGTGGATGGTTCTTCCAGAGTACTTTGACGAAACGAATCACTTTGTTCCTCATGACCCTCTCTTGTCTATCAAGAATAGCTTCCGGTTCTTCCGGAAGTGACATGTCTGGCTGAATCTGATCCAAGGGATATGACACCACATGTAAAGGATGATAGTTGTACCCCCGCAAAAGAGATACGTGGAAAACGTTATGCACATGTGCCAGCTGAGGTGGAAGAGCCAAACGATAGGACACCTCACCAATACGTTCCAAGATTTCAAAAGGACCAATAAAACGAGGACTTAACTTTCCCTTAATACCAAAACGTTTGACACCGCGAAAAGGAGAAACTTTCGCGTGCCAACTGTTGTTATACGCGAACTCAACTAAACATAAGTATTCATCCCAACTGCCGGTCCAATCAAGTGCACAAGCTCGTAACATATCTTCCAATGTTTGGATAGTTCGTTTAGATTGACCATCCGTCTGTGGGTGAAAAGCGGTACTGAGCTTAAGACGAGAACCCTAAGCATTATGTAACATCTTCCAAAAACGCGAAGTAAACCTCGGATCTCTATCAGAAACAATCGAAACCGGTGTGCCATGCAATCTAACAATCTCCTGCTGGAAAATTTCCGCTAACTTCGCTACACCATAACGTTTCTTGATTGGTAGGAAATGAGCCGACTTAGTTAGCCGATCAACGACCACCCAAATCGCATCATGTCCTTTACGCGTGACTGGCAAACCCGTAACAAAATCCATGGTTATTTCTCCCCACTTCCACTGGGGAATCTCCAACGGTTGCAAAAGACCACTAGTTCTTTGGTGCTCAATCTTTACCTGTTGACAAACCAAACATCTTGCAACATACGAAGCTACATCCTGCTTCATTCCACTCCACCAAAAATGCTGTTTCAAATCCCGATACATCTTCGTAGACCCCGGATGTATGGTAAATGGAGAACTGTGAGCTTCTGACATAACCGTCTCACGAAGCTCAAGATCATTCGGAACACAAAGGCGATCTCCTAACCAAACAATACCGTCGTCGTCAACGCGAAATTCAGACTGTTTCCCCTCTTCTATATTTTGAACAATGGCCCATAACTCTCCATCATCCTGCTGAGCTTCCTTAATCTTCAAGATCAAGTTAGACTCAACTTTCAGACTTGCCCAGTAACCGTCGCGTCCAGGCAAACAAAATTCTACCTCCATGAGCTCAAGATCATGCAAAATTCTAGGTTCAAACTTCAGACTAGCCACCATACCCGACTTACGACTAAGAGCATCTGCAACTACATTAGCCTTTCCCGGGTGATACTGAATGTTAGTGTCGTAGTCCTTGAGCAATTCCAACCATCTACGCTGTCGCATGTTCAATTCTTTCTGGGTAAATATGTACTTTAGACTCTTATGATCAGTGAAGATATCAACAGAGTCCCCATACAAGTAGTGTCGCCAGATCTTAAGAGCAAAGACAACAGCAGCCAACTCTAGATCATGCGTAGGATAGTTCTCCTCATAGGGTTTCAACTGACGTGAGGCATACGCAATAACTTTCCCTTGCTGCATCAAAACACAACCTAATCCTTTCTTGGAAGCATCACTATAAATCTGATATCCTCCTGTACCAGATGGAAGTGTCAAGATAGGAGCTGACACAAGTTTCTGCTTCAAGGTTTCAAAACTCAATTCCTGCTCATCGGTCCAATTAAACTTCAACCCCTTTCTCATTAGCTTAGTTAATGGTGAGGCAAGTTGTGAGAATCCCTCGACGAATCTCCGATAGTAACCAGCCAAACCAAGAAAACTCCTGACCTCGGTCACCGTAGTAGGTCTCGGCCATTTAGTGATGACCTCCACCTTTGCTGGATCCATAGTAATCCCCCCAACAGATACCACATGACCAAGAAAAGCCACCTGACTAAGCCAAAATTCACACTTGGAGAACTTCGCATACAACTTCTCCTGTCTCAAAATCTGCAAAACTGTACCAAGGTGCTGCTCATGTTCTTCCTCGGACCTCGAATAAACCAAAATGTCGTCGATGAAAACAATCACAAATTTGTCAAGAAAATAATTGAATACGCGGTTCATAAGGTCCATAAACACTGCCGGAGCATTAGTCAGTCCGAAAGGCATAACCAAGAACTCATAGTGTCCATACCTAGTTCGAAAAGCAGTCTTAGGAATATCCTGCTCTTTAACCCGAAGCTGATGGTAACCGGACCGAAGATCAATCTTAGAGAAACACTTAGCTCCTTGGAGCTGGTCAAACAAGTCATCAATGCGAGGCAAAGGATAACGGTTTCGGATGGTGATACGATTCAACTCCCGGTAGTCTATACATAACCTCATACTACCGTCCTTCTTTTTCACAAATAGAACAGGTGCTCCCCAAGGAGATACACTCGGACGAATGAATCCACTTTCAAGGAGTTCCTGTAATTGATCTTTCAACACTTTCAATTCAGTAGGAGCCATACGATAGGGAGTTTTAGAGATGGGTTCCGCACCCGAAATTAAATCGATACCAAATTCAATGTCGCGTTTAGGAGGAAGGCCCGGAAGTTCTTCCGGGAATACATCGGCAAAATCACGAACAATACGAATACTATCGATAGATGGATTATCCATCGAAGTACCCTGAATAGAAGCAATAAAACCCGCACAACCATGGGATATCAAGGTACGCGCCTTTAACGCAGATATGATTTTAACAGATCGAAGTGGTTGAGAACCATAATACACAAATTCAGGTTTGAACAAGTCACCAAATATAACCTTCCGTTCATAACAAACAAGAGTGGCTCGATGAGAGGTCAACCAATCCATACCAAGAATCAAATCAAAATCAAGCATATCAAGTAGAAGGAGATTAGCCGGACGTATGCGATCATCAAAACGTAGTGGACAATCAATAAACTCATGATCAATGATAGTGTTGCTTTTCATAGGTGTAGATATAGATAAGGGAGTTATTAATGGTGTTGGAGTTAATTTTAGTTTCTTTGAAAATGTGATAGATATTATAGAATGAGTTGCGCCAGTATCAAACAAGACAAATGCGGTAAGATCACCAATATGTAGAAAACCCGTAATGGTACCTGTGGAGTTAACTGCCTGATTGCGAGTAAGAGAATGAACACGGCCTGAAGAAGTAGAAGGTTGAGAAGGACCTGCTAGAACAATGTTGTTCTTCCTTGGACAATCCTTCACTTGATGAGTAGTGGAACCACACTCATAACAAGCTCCTGTAGCTGTGCGGCAAGGCCCAGTGTGTGCCTTACCACATGAAAGACAAGTAGGCACAGTCTCAGCACGCCTATGCTGACCCGACGAGTTTCCCGAACGATGCTGCTGGTATGAAGATCCAGAACCCGAGTACCTGTTCTGCTGGTTTCCCCTGGAGAACTGCCTCTGGTTGGTGTTACCCGACCTGTCACCTTGCCTACCATAAGATCGGAAATCCGAACTCCTGTCACCCTGTCTACCAGAAGATCTATAATCCGAACCTCTTTGAACTTGTCGACCCTGGTCATGTCCCCTGTTAAACTGTCCCCTATGCTCAAACTGACGGTCCGAACGACCACGGTGCTCAAAACTCTGATCAGTACGACCCTGACGATCAAAACCCCGGTTCTGCTGCCCTGAAGATGCAGACTGTATCCTATCCCCATCACGAGTCCGTTTGTTGGACATTCCACCCTCATACAACAGTTCAATGTTACGTGCCGCGTCACACACCATCGACACATCATCATAATCCGTATTAACAATACGGTCAAGTACCCATCGCTTCAAACCCCACTTATAGTGACGAGCCTGCCTAGCTGCATCCCCGGTCACGGTAGGCCCCACGAAGCTAGCCAACCTGAGGAAACGTTCCATATACTCTGCCGCATTCTCACGCTCTAACTGATAAATGGTACCATACTCTCTCTCGTATTGCTGCTGTTCCGAGAGAGGGATGAACCTCTTGTAAAAGACCTCACGAAACGCCGCCCAAGTACATGTCTCAACAAAACCATCACCCTTCGCCTGAATATACGACGTCCACCAGTTGAGGGCGTCACCATCAAACTTGAAAGCTGCTAATCGAGCTTTCACCCCATCAGGACAACCAATCACCTGAAACAATTTTTCACAATGGGTAATCCAATCACCCGCTTCAGTTGGCGTGGTAGCTGACAAGAAGGAATTGGGCTTCAGTTTGTTAAAGCGTTCGATCCATACATGAATGCCCTCGTTGCTGCTTCCAGCCCCATCCCTACGCTCATTACGATAATTCTCAATAGCAGCAGCAACGGCTTGGGCAACAATCTCCTCAATGTTGGGAGGGTTATCACCACCTCCGCTCCGAGTATTCACCATCTAAAACGATACCAAACGATTAGCAAAAGACAAACAGTATGAATACGAAAAGAGAAGACAAAACGAAAACCTAGTGTCTACCCAATCCTCACATGTCATGGCCTAAGCCCTGAAAGTTCAAAACCGGGCTCTGATACCATAAATTGTAACGCCCCAACCCGGCAAGGGTAGAAATATTACAATATGGTTTCATATCAGATACACACAAGTCCAAACCAAACAGTGGATGTCATAAATAAAAGTCAACAAAGAGTAATCATCGGGGTCTTAACAAACATCAATGCCCCGGAATTAAACAAGACAAGGTACGAGTACAAGTTCCAAAATCCAGAAATAATAATAAAGAAAGAGTTCCATTATTCAAAATCAAGCTCTAGGGTGGTCCACTCTCTCTCGTCCCCAAAGCTAAACCCATGTCCTAGCTTAAGTACCTGCCGCATGGAAAAGAAAACGCGGCTGAGCATAAAAAGCTCAGTGAACAGATATGAAGATGACAAGCAACAAGATATGACGAAATAATCAAGGATCAAGAGAATAGAATACATGTGATGTCAAAGAAATCAAGGGTTATCAAGTTAAGTATGTAGGTTAAGTATCAAGATTATCAAGTTAAGTATCAAAGGTTCACAAGTTCAAGTATCCAGAATATAGCAAGGTCAAATATAAAGAGTTTAGCAAGGTCAAGTATCAAGTATTTAGCAAGGTCAAGTATCAAGTATTTAGTGTTAAGGTTTTCAGTATTTAACCCCCAGGCACACAAGTATCAAGTCAAGTATCCCAAGATTGGAGCCGCGAACTCCCAAGATGTGGGGGGCTGCAATGCACACAAGCCCAGTCACCAAGTAATATATCATATAGTCCATATCATAATCAAGATGGCCGTAGCCCAAGCAAGTATCAAGACAAGTCACGACTAGGATGCATCCATACGCCCCTGCTGGCCAATAATAATAATCATAATAACCATAGTAGCAGCAGTCGATAACAAGAATCAGGGACGGTGGGGGACATCTCTCTAGCCCCACTAGAGTACATAACATTGGTGCCTCAATGCTATGGTTGTGGCTACTCCACAACAAGTAGCTCCTGGGTAAAATACTGAGGGGTCAAGGGTTCAAGGTTCAATATCAAGTACAAGTGGTCAAGTCATAATCAAAGGTTCAAGTCAAGGTTAAATATCAAGGGTTCAATATCAAGTAATGTAAAAGAGAGAGAGAGAAGAGTCATGAGAGAAATAGTTGTACTCTTACTGAAAGAGTACGGAATATTTGTACCTTGCCGAAACAATCACCAAGCTAGAACTCAACAATGTAAGTGAATCACTCCCGCTTCACGGCACCTAGAAGCAAGTATATACGAATTATGACGGGTTCAAAATATCCAAGTTACCTCTTTTAGTTATCTTTCCATTTTTTTAGTAGCTTTCCATATTTAGCAAACTTTCTATTTTAGGTAACTTTCTATATTTGGTACGTTCCCACTTTAAGTAGTTTAAGTGTTATAGAAGACTTTCCATCCTTAGTGAGTTTCCTTATTTAGAAGGTTTCCATAATTAGTATCTTCCAAACATAGCAGGTTTCCATAATTAGCAAGATTCCCATTTTAGCAATTTTCCCATTATAGTAACTTTAATTATGACTAATATTATCAAATTGACAAGTTCTCAAAGTTGTATAAGTTATGAATTTCATAATATAAGGTATTTGTGAAATTAGGGTTTCTTAAGTTAAATATTAGAAATCAAGGGTTAAATGTGTCAAATAAACAAGTCAAGGGTCAAAAGTGAAACTATATACATATACATACATATATACGATCCACATATGTCCAGAATTCCAGATTTACTCTTTATACCCTTCTAGTTTCAAAAGTTACAAATCAACCCTTTAATTATATAATTTACCATAATTAAACCTTTAATTAATATAATTATCAAATAAGCACCACAACTTAGCAAATTTGACAAAAACAGCCCTTACACCATTTTTAGGTCGAAATAATCATGACTTAGCCATATTTACATTTTTAGTCCCTCTAGTTATAATATTTACAATTTAAACCTTTTAATTATCTAATTAACATATAAATCACATAATTAGTCAAATAAACACATAGGCCCATCAAATATCACAAAATTACAATTTTAGTTCTTTAACATTAATTTGAGCCAAAAATTAGGCATTGACACAATTAGTCCCTCAAGTTATCAATTTAACAAAATAATCCTTTTTAATTAGTAATATACCAAATAAACCCTTAATTATTCAAAATTACACATACACCCCTCAAGTATCAATTTTTTATGATTTGCTACTGTTCCAAAATAGGTTTCAAAAATATCCCACAAGTTTCAATAATTACAAAACACACCCTTATATTTAATAAAATACAATCGGTACTATTTTTAATTACAAATCATTAACCCTAATTTTTCCAAAACCTAATAACATTTATTTTCAATCAATTACCTCATAAATGAACCAGAAAAATTTAGAAACACTAGTATTTTAAGCAATTCGACCCATTCCTTTTATTTTCTTTAAATTGGCAAAAGATGAAAATTAACACAATGATTTCCAAGCTTCAAATAATTATAAATGTATTTTATTAGAGTCATATATACATGTACAAGTATCACAAAAATAAGAACGAGATCCAGAAAATTATATCAAGGCCGATTCATAATTTCCTTGTTTTTAGGGTTTTCGAATTGTTTTAATTGTTATAGCTAGGATATGATGCATGTTATATTTTTGTACGTTCAAGATGATGAAGAAGAACATAAGGGATGATACAAAATACCAGAATTCGAATGGGAACCAAGAATTGAGCCAAAAGAATTTATACCTCTCAGCTAGGTATAATCGAGAAAGAAAAATCACCACCCTTCGAACCAAGCGAATCCAACCACTCCAAATATTTTTCTAACCTTCCTTGAGTATGAGAGAACCCACGAAAAATATTCAAGAGGCTCCAAGATGATATAGCCGCCGTATAGGATTTTTAGGGGAGTTAGGGTTTTTGTTTTTGGTTTGTTGTGAATGAGAAAATAAAAATGAGATATGGTTAACAATTATATGGAATATTTCCTGTGATTATGGCCGAATTTATGGGCTTAATTGGGGAAAATTCAATTTTTATTTAATTCCCATATTTAACAAATGTATAAATAAATAATGTTATGTACAATTTTTCAATTAGAATTGGACCTTTTGGGCATGTAGGCGTGGCCATATATTTTATTTAGCATAAAAATGTTGCAAATGTTGTTATAAAATTATTTGGGATCATATGTTGCTTACCTCCAAGTTTTTGGGATTTGTTTAGTGTTTATTTAATGTTTTATGCAAATTTTTAAATATTAGGGGCATTTTTGTAATTTGACAAGTTTTGGAAATTGTGGGTTTTACAGTTTTGATTGATGGGTGGTTTTAGAAAGCCGAGGTTGGTATAGAGGGTGAGGTTTGGGAGAGCTTGGTGGTGTCGCGTGAGGTTTATCCGAATGTTGGGAGTTATAATGTGATGATTAGCAGTTTGTGTAAGTGCGGGAAGGTCAAGGAGAGTTTGGAGGTGTGAGAGAGGATGAGGAGGAATGAATAAGAGATGAATTTGTTTACGTATAGTATTGTTATAAACGTTTTAGGTGAGTCGAGTAATGTTGAAGGTTTTATGATGGTTTTTAACGAAATGATTGGAAAGAAAGTGTGTCCGCATGTTGCTTAATGGTTGTTTTCGCGGTGGGATGGTTAACGAATGTTTTTAGTTGTGGCAGCTTATGGAGAAGGATGATTGTAGGAATGTTATTACTTTCCGGCATTGTTGTTTGGCAAGCATTAATGAGGGTAAATTAGTCATTTATTTCGAGGAGGGATGATATTCGCCAATAGTATCAGCAATGGATAATTAGTGCCAAATTTGACAAACCATAAAGATAATTTTTGCAGTTTACTCTATATAATTAGTTAGTAGTAACTTTTATGACATTCCATTTTTAGTAAGTGTCACAACTCATAATTTTCGGTCATTTTCCAAACCTCGACAATTTACTATTCACAAGTTACTATTCATCATTACTATTCATCGATCACTATTCATCATTTTTGAGGTCAATTTGACATTCTGAGAAGCGTTCAGAAATTTTACTATTCACTTGACACTATTCA
This sequence comes from Artemisia argyi, assembly GCA_030686995.1. NCBI lineage: Eukaryota > Viridiplantae > Streptophyta > Magnoliopsida > Asterales > Asteraceae > Artemisia > Artemisia argyi. The sequence continues at coordinate 16,194,379 of CM060682.1, read as the reverse complement.
TTTCCGGAAGAAATATCACTATTCACGTGCATTACTCATTTCATCGTAAACATAGTTTACGGGTATTCAGAATTCGCGTAACCGTATTGGTTCAGGAGCGAATTCATGCATTATCATTTAGGACATTTCGTACAGACTAGAAATAGTCTGCATATCCTCATTACGGCACTTGCATACTATTCCACTCGTAGGATAATTAAATTAATACTTTTGGTATAATTAACTTTTACGTATAATTATTTCTATCTAAACGTTAGCAAACGATCAATAATGTGACTAACACGTCCGACACTCCCGACTATGATTCCAATATATTTTTATATTCATTTTTATAATATAAAAATTATAATATTAATTTACCCGGTATTTTGGAGATTTATTTTAATTATTAACGTAAGTTTACAAAAATTACGACGGTTTTCGTAGAAATTAAACAACAATTATCTAAACACTCAATAATTATACCCGACCTATTTTTATAATTTTTACAACTTTATTTTATCCCGGTTAACTCCGTTAAAATTTATTTTTAGTTAACCCGGTACCCGGTACACCTTAAAACTATAAATAAACACAAGATTATACAAAAAGTCTACAAAAGTCTTACACACTCAATCCCCCCCCTCCATTTGCCGCCCCCCCCCCCCCCCCTTTTTGTTGCCCATGCCAATCACTTACATAATATACTTACTCACTCCAACCTCATTAAAACCTTATACTAACTCCATATAATAATATAAATCCTAATAATACATAACAACAATACTAGATATTTTTCTCATTCTCAACTAGTAAAATTTTCACTTCCTTCTCTCTTTTTCTCTCTTGAACTCACGGCAACAACAAGTAGGAGGAGCAAGATCAAAATTTTTCTCAAAGATCTAGTGTTATTCTAGTTTAGTTAAGTTATTCTTACAAGGTTTTGAAATACAAACTTAAGGATACTAAGGTTTTATCATCTAATCACACCACCTTTCAAAGTAAGTTACCAAGTTAATTTTCATGTTTTCATCAAGTATTTACTTATATCTTATAGCTTTCATGCTTTGATCCATGCACAAAATAGTTATACCACTATATTTTTACGAACTTTTGGAACATACAAGCCCTAGAAATGGTTTTTGGTTAGATCCTTGTTAGATCTACTTGGTTATAGTGTTTAGGAACCCATGACACCCTAAGAAGGTGTATGGTAGGATTAGACTAGTTTTGTGGTGATTGAAAGTGGTTTGATTGAAGTTAGAACTAGTTTGGAGACTTGAAAATGGTTTTTGAAACTACATATTGACCTACTGTTCCTATTTTTATTTCGTGGGAAAATCAGTTGATGGTGGGTAAATTTTGACCAAAGATTTAGAAAATACTTTCAAAAACGAACCTTTAGGCGAAAGAACGGATTAAAACGAGTTTATAACGAAGGATATATGATTTTTGTAAATTTAACGACGAAAACTATTTTTCTAAAAACTGCATGCTGTTTGGCAGTTTTCGACGGGTAAATAGAGGCATTAAACGTAACCTAGAGGAGCCGAGTTATCGAAAATATATTACTACATACTAAAACGAATCCGTGAATATAAAGAACGAGGAAAATGAGCCTAAAACGACCAAGTTATACGCGTTTTAAGATAACCAAAACTATATATATATATATATATATATATATATATATATATATATATATATATATTTGGTCACAAATAAAAATAATAACTTACGCAATAAATGGTATATTTTCTAGAAATGTTACTAAGGACTATATTCTTAACAAATGAATACGTATGACCCAAAAGAATATTTATTACGACTTAACGACGTTATTTTAAGGTTTTCGATACGAGGAATATAACGCTAACATTTTCATACGAGATAATACGACAAGTTATATACTTCTATATTTGGACTTATTTTTCCTAAGTATGGAAACTATTTTACTATGACAATAACGAGTATTTCCAAGTCACGAGTGGTATAGGTATCATGTGCATGTGCATTCATTACATTACGGCTTGATCTAAATTAGATCACGATTATTCATTTAGGTTGCGGCTAGTGTTCGCGCCTCATTGTCCCGATTACTTTACCATCGTTGTGCCATCTTTGTACTATCACTCCAGGTGAGTTATCATAGCCCCGTTTTTAGTACTTATTTGATTTTAAATCCCACGGGGGAGAATACATTGCACAATTATTTTTGTACATGCCCAAGTATTAAATTCCATACATTGCTTAAGTTGTTAGTACTATCACTTCAAGTCCCCTTTATTATCATGGACCGTTAATTATATTGCCAAGCGAGAGTGAGTGGATAGATCTTTTGAGGGTGACTCCTCCATTCGTGTTTGGGTTGCTCCATAAGGAAAACGAATGCATTTCATGTCTGAATATTTAGAGTGCCTGATAAACACTCCTTTGGGGCCAATTTTAGTACGTCTAGCTTCGGGGCCATGAGCTTAAGAGACAATGTATTTCTATTTCTGACATCTTAGTACTTTACTTTATACTTGTGGCTATTGTACTTACGATTTAACTTATAAACCTATGATTATTCACCAACTTTATGTTGACCGTTTTCGCAATGTATTTCTCAGGTTAATAAGGTAGCTCATGTGCATACATTTGGACCTTCATGGAGTCACGGAGTCGACGCGTCTCACTATATTTTTTGCACTTATGAAACGTTTGATCTTGTTGAACTCATTTTATCTAAATTGGCAACATCTTTTGGGACCTACGTTTTGTAAACTCTGAATGTTTTAATGATCAAACGATGTATTTTTCCAAACGACACTTTAGGTCGTTCAATATGACTGTAACTGTGGTGCTATGACAGTCACCCCCAGGTATTCCATTCCGCTGCCATACAGGTAAGTTGGGGGTGTGACAGATTGGCATCAGAGCTAAGGTTATAGCGAACTAGGATGTATCATGGACCCTAGACTATAACCACAACATCATAGCATCTCATCATTTCATCATATGTGCATATTCATTATACATGTTGTTTCATGCACACACCGTGCGAGTTATTTATACCCATACTCATATATATATATATATATATATATATATATATATATATATATATATATATATATATATATATATATATATATATATATGATTATATTGACCTGGTTCACAAGTGACATGTCTTCAGATACTCACCCTATTATCCTTTTATCGGATTCCGACATTGAAGATGCCTTGTCATCTTCCACTACCATTATACCACCAGTTGCACGTATACTGTCATTAGCACCATTGAATTGTTAAAGGAATAAGGTTCTCCTATCATTCAGCCTATACATAGAATGCCGTTTGGTAGTGTATTCAGACTTAAATTTAATGGACTTATTAGGATGCTCATTGCAAGGGAGATAGCATGTTTTCTTCCCTTCACTAGTAGGACGCTTACTACTCAGGTACTACCACCACCGTCAGTTACTTATTTCACGATTGGTCGTCCCATAGTGCGTACTTCAACTTTACCCCTTAGATGTCGCGAGATTGTGCGAAAGAGGGTGGTATTCCATTTACTATTATCATCGTTATCTCCTAACCCATCACTAGGATTTCATCATCACCAAGTTATTCTCATCCTTTAGAATACCACCATTGTCATTTCCCTTTTCCATTTCCACTTGCCACGAATTAGATAACACCTTGTGGATAATACCAAGATTACGGACTCAACAGGAACATCCGCAGATTCCTCAGGATTAGTTTGGAACCTACACTATCTAGGACTTGATCGATGCACAACTACAGATACCACTTCAGGACTATCTCGACCTTATGATGCCGTAAACCTGATTTCACTTAGAGGGACTACGGGAAATCTTTAAACTAGACTTATATCCTTGCTAGCTTTTACTATTGTCCTAGCCACGGGAGGTGTGGCATAGTTCAAAGAAACTTGTAGTATTTTGATTGTTGTACAAACGGAATCACCAAGTATTGACTCTACTATAGGGGAATGGTTGTGCTATCTATGATATTGGTCCATATAGACCGAAACCTTCATGTATTATATTCATGTGTTATGAATATGATGATTTTTAGATTCTCATGGACTCTTATGATTTGATGGAGATAGATTTAAGCAAACAACTCCAAGCATGACGCAAGCTACTGTTGGATAATCCATTGCCAGGAACCTAACTACCACCCTCACCAAGGAACTTACTCACGTGGAATTTATGGGTTGTAAATCCCTCCTCCTTTAGCGGAAATATAAACACAAAGGAATTTCTCAAATGGTTCGAAGAATTAGAAACAATCTTTCAGTGTGGCGACTGCCGTAAGGGAGACAAAGTTAAGTTCGCCACTTGCACTTTTCGGGAGCATGCCCAGAAATGGTGGACTAAGCATGTTCAGGTAGTAGGAGTTGATGCTGCTTACTCACACTCTTGGGAGAAACTAAAAAGGATGATGAGTTTGAAGTTCTGTGTGAAAAGCGAATTGCAAGCAATCGAACAGGAAACACTAAACCTTACCATGGTAGGAGATGATGTTCTCAAGTATACTGCTTATTTTTATGATTTTGCTCGACTAGGCTCTGCAATGGATGAACCGGAAAGCAAGAAACTTGAAAAGTACATCGGAGGACTTTCTCCTGAAATTCGTATGTTGGTCAACTCATGGGAACCTAATACCATGCCTACAACTATCGGAATGGCGATCGAAGCAAAGAAACATATAGCCCGCACCAAGAAATCATGAAACAATAGTACAATAAAAGGAAGTGGAACAACAACCGAGGTGAGAATGCCACACAAGGACCACGCAAGAGACAGGGAGTTGCTAAACCCTATGCTGCAGGTCTAAATGAAAGGAATGATTACCTGGGTATTTTACCTAAGTGTGAAGGGTGTCAACATCATCATAACCCAGGTCGTTGCCCGGAACCATGTGTCAACTGTAAGAAGATTACCCACAAAACCAGGGATTGCAGGTTTCCAATTGTGGGTGATAATCAGAAACCATCAATAACATGTTTTGGCTGTGGTGTAGTGGGACACTTCAAGAGTGAATGCCCAGAGTTGGGAAGCCAGAATTGGAAGAAGAAGTTTATGTTTTAAAACCTTAGTTTGAGCCCTCTAGGGTTGTACTTTTCTTTTGGTACTTTCCATAAGTACATTGGTGTAACCTAGTAGTATTAAGCACTTTCCTATCTAATGTAATGACTATCTTTTGTTACCTCTGTGATAACCGTAGCCTTCGTTTATTCCATTTCCTATTGCAATTGTGCAATTTTCAATCGTTACGTAACATTATACCATTGTCTTAGTAGGGAATTAGGCCGATTTCGTCTTTGACAGGTTTGTAGATTATTACCATTCCATAGGATTTACCCGTGTATCCAATAAACCATTCAATGAAATTAGTTTCAAACTATTTTACTACCTTATGGGGAAATCGTTTTGCCGAATTTCTAAAATAAGCTATTTTGTTACCATACTATAAACTGATTTTTCTGTCATTACACCAGATATTTACTATTATTATGCGGGACAATTTTTATATTACTTTGAAAGGAAATATCAGGATACCATTTTTAATAATAATGCGTTGAACACCATCTAAAACTTTTGAGAAAAGTAATATTATTTTGACTAAATCAAGCATCGCATCATTAGTCCTCAACTATACATAGCCTGATCACCTATGTATAATTCAGGAACGATTATGCCATGAAGGAAATAGTTACTTTTTAAAGTAGTGCTAATAACAATCTTCATTTAAAAGCGTTTTAAACAAATAAACTCTTTTATAAATGTCTCTTTCTGACAAACTTTCCCTTGGATACTTACCCCACCTGTCACTCACTTAGCCATTAAGTTGGACTTTCCATTGACTTCTTTAGGAGAGACTTTCCCTATCAAGTACTAGGAGGGTTACTCGATACAAGAAAAACAATAAAAGGGTTACGAAACTACTAACCTAGACTAGAAGTATACACCAAGACAATTTATAACTCAACAACAATTCTAAGATGCCACTGGACCATCCGAACCCCCATCTCTGACCTAGTTGTCCAATTTATTTATTCAAAGGTACTAGCTAGACTGAGCTACAGGATCGAACACATTATGAAGGTACGCTAAGCAACACCATGGGAATAAACCAAGCCTCCTAACCGATACTGTAGAGCGATTTGATTAAACATGACCTCATCTAAACGCAAACTTCCCTATAATAAGTTTCACCAAGGAAAATTAATTTGAGTTAAGGGTATCGATATAGATTCCCTTAAGGCATTGTGTTCTCAAGAAATTCTAGATAACCTCACCTATACATCAAGAGAGGCATCAGGCCCAAGCATATCTCCCCAGCTACATGTGAAGACAATACGGAAATTCATCGACATAGTATCAATTGAAACCCTCATTTTGCCAACATGATGACAATTTCAACGATAAACCATTTCAGGACTTAAGTTGGTTGAATACCTAGGCTTGTAGTTTTGTCGGATAATCGCCAATAGGCATTTTCTAATATCAGGAACTAAACGTTAGACATCTATGCATTTATGCGAACATTACCTATCCTACTATTTTATCCTTGTTAGTGTTTTCACTTTTAAATGACGTTGATTTCAAAATTGTGTCCATACAAATCACATATCTCGTAGAAAATAATTTTGAATTGCCTATTTTGGATAAATACGATCCTTTTTAGCCAATATTTACTTGAACCATTATACAACGAGAGATGTATAAACATCAAACTTTGGTAAACAGTCCTATTCACAACCTATTTGAAAACCGCGTCACATTTCCTAACTATTGAATGTTGAATCATCAAGAAAGATATTATTTAGTAAACCATTTGCTCCATTTTCTAAATTCGTTTATTCAGAAAAAGATTTCGACCATAAACTCAAAAATCGCGAGATAAATTTTGAAAACCAATCACCATGCTATATCGCTTATGCATTTAGGGCTTTGTGACTTGACAATAAGGAATATTGGAATATGTGATGAAGGAAATTAGGAGGAACACCATAGAACAATTACAAACGTCAGTAATGGAGACCAAGCACAGTAGGCAAAGAATGACACATGTCTTAGCAATCCATTAGACCAAATCACAAAGAATCAAACATTGTTACCCATATTCTATCTTCTTCGTATAACGCTGTGTTCGAAAGACGTAACGTTGTGGAATTAGTCACAAGATTTATTGTACCAATTCAATTATTCCTGATAAAGGTAATCGAATCACCTTGGACTTCTAGCAATCATTTTAAGATTACCTTCAGAACCCTATTTAGACGTAAACACCGCCTATTATCCTCAGACCGATGGTCAGAACGAGAGAACGATTCAAACATATGAAATTTATACTCAGAGTATGAGTGATTGACTCTAGAAATGGTTGGACTAACCATTTACCATAAATCAGATTCTTTTACAACCATAGTTATCGCACGAGCATAGAGACTACACCATTTGAGGCACTTTATGGTCGAAGTACCAATTACCCATTTACAGACCGAAATCGGAAAGTTAAATTCACTGGTCTAGAACTAAACTATGGAACAACAAAGGAATTTTCACAAGTCAAGAACCATTTACAAGCAACGAGAAACTGGAAGTTAGGTTGGTACATGACGCACATCATACGGATTGGGTATCCTTGAACAGCAAACTAACCAGGTTCACGTGAAAGAACGAGCTAAGTTGAAAGCTTTGCCTTGGAGAGGCATGATACGATTTTGGTAACACGAGAGATTGAACCTTTAAGTATATTGGACCATTTCAGATTCATGTTAGAATCGACCAGCTGACATATAAGATTTGAGTTCTGACAGAGTTCAGCAACATATATTACCCATATTACATTATAAACCTGAAGAAGCACTGATCATCTATTGATGAACCAAACTCGGAAAAAGCCAAACTCACTATTCCAATAGGCATTCATGATATAACCAGAAATTTCCTACAAGTCAAGAATCAATTACAAATTCTACAAGTTGTAAACCATTAAAACTTCAAGTTGGTAGCCAGATCATGTTGAAAGTTCTGCATAGGAAAGGCATGATATTATTCGGAAAAATTTGGAAAGTTAAAACCGATATACACTGGACCACTTAATAGTTCAGACAGAGTAGGCCTAGTGGCCGTCAGACTTGAGCCTTGTTAAAGAACAGCCGGATTACACAACTATGTTTCACCTATTCAAATCTCAGGAAATGACTTTCAGACTTGTCACTCATAATCCCATTTGGAAAGGAATCCAACCCAAAGACAAACATAAACTTGGCAAGAGAATCAGTAGAAAGCATGGACCGTGAGGTCGAACGGTTGAAGCAAAATCGAATCCCTATCGTGAAAGTTCGCTGAAATTCTCAATTATTATCATCTTTTCACCAATACCACTCCAGAGACCAACACAAACTGAACTTCGCGACGAAGTTCCTGTTAGAGGGGAAGACTATCACAACTCGTAATTTCTGGTCATTTTCCAAACCTCGACAATTTACTATTCATCATTTACTATTCATCGATCACTATTCATCATTTTTGAGGTCAATTTGACATTCTGAGAAGCGTTCAGAAATTTTAATATTCACTTGACACTATTCATTTCCGGAAGAAATATCACTATTCACATGCATTACTCATTTCATCGTAAACATAGTTTACGGGTATTCAAAATTCACGTAACCGTATTGGTTCAGGAGCGAATTCATGCATTATCATTTGGGACATTTCGTACAGACTAGAAATAGTCTGCATATCCTCATTACGGCACTTGCATACTATTCCACTCGTAGGATAATTAAATTAATACTTTTGGTATAATTAACTTTTACGTATAATTATTTCTATCTAAATGTTAGCAAACGATCAATAATGTGACTAACACGTCCGACACTCCCGACTATGATTCCAATATATTTTTATATTCATTTTTATAATATAAAAATTATAATATTAATTTACCCGGTATTTTGGAGATTTATTTTAATTATTAACGTAAGTTTACAAAAATTACGACGGTTTTCGTAGAAATTAAACAACAATTTTCTAAACACTCAATAATTATACCCGACCTATTTTTATAATTTTTACAACTTTATTTTATCCCGGTTAACTCCGTTAAAATTTATTTTTAGTTAACCCGGTACACCTTAAAACTATAAATAAACACAAGATTATACAAAAAGTCTACAAAAGTCTTACACACTCAATCCCCCCCCCCCCTCCATTTGCCGCCCCCCCCCCCTTTTTGTTGCCCATGCCAATCACTTACATAATATACTTACTCACTCCAACCTCATTAAAACCTTATACTAACTCCATATAATAATATAAATCCTAATAATACATAACAACAATACTAGATATTTTTCTCATTCTCAACTAGTAAAATTTTCACTTCCTTCTCTCTTTTTCTCTCTTGAACTCACGGCAACAACAAGAAGGAGGAGCAAGATCAAAATTTTTCTCAAAGATCTAGTGTTATTCTAGTTTAGTTAAGTTATTCTTACAAGGTTTTGAAATACAAACTTAAGGATACTAAGGTTTTATCATCTAATCACACCACCTTTCAAAGTAAGTTACCAAGTTAATTTTCATGTTTTCATCAAGTATTTACTTATATCTTATAGCTTTCATGCTTTGATCCATGCACAAAATAGTTATACCACTATATTTTTACGAACTTTTGGAACATACAAGCCCTAGAAATGATTTTTGGTTAGATCCTTGTTAGATCTACTTGGTTATAATGTTTAGGAACCCATGACACTCTAAGAAGGTGTATGGTAGGATTAGACTAGTTTTGTGGTGATTGAAAGTGGTTTGATTGAAGTTAGAACTAGTTTGGAGACTTGAAAATGGTTTTTGAAACTACATATTGACCTACTGTTCCTATTTTTATTTCGTGGGAAAATCAGTTGATGGTGGGTAAATTTTGACCAAAGATTTAGAAAATACTTTCAAAAACGAAACTTTAGGCGAAAGAATGGATTAAAACGAGTTTATAACGAAGGAGATATGATTTTTGTAAATTTAACGACGAAAACTATTTTTCTAAAAACTGCATGCTGTTTGGCAGTTTTCGACGGGTAAATAGAGGCATTAAACGTAACCTAGAGGAGCCGAGTTATCGAAAATATATTACTACATACTAAAACGAATCCGTGAATATAAAGAACGAGGAAAATGAGACTAAAACGACCAAGTTATACGCGTTTTAAGATCACCAAAACTATATATATATATATATATATATATATATATATATATATATATATATATATATATATATATATATATATTTGGTTACAAATAAAAATAATAACTTACGCAATAAATGGTATATTTTCTAGAAATGTTACTAAGGACTATATTCTTAACAAATGAATACGTATGACCCAAAAGAATATTTATTACGACTTAACGACGTTATTTTAAGGTTTTCGATACGAGAAATATAACGCTAACATTTTCATACGAGATAATACGACAAGTTACATATTTCTATATTTGGACTTATTTTTCCTAAGTATGGAAACTATTTTACTATGACAATAACGAGTATTTCCAAGTCACGAGTGGTATAGGTATCATGTGCATGTGCATTCATTACATTACGGCTTGATCTAAATTAGATCACGATTATTCATTTAGGTTGCGGCTAGTGTTCGCGCCTCATTGTCCCGATTACTTTACCATCGTTGTGCCATCTTTGTACTATCACTCCAGGTGAGTTCTCATAGCCCCGTTTTTAGTACTTATTTGATTTTAAATCCCACGGGGGAGAATACATTGCACAATTATTTTTGTACATGCCCAAGTATTAAATTCCATACATTGCTTAAGTTGTTAGTACTATCACTTCAAGTCCCCTTTATTATCATGGACCGTTAATTATATTGCCAAGCGAGAGTGAGTGGATTGATCTATCGAGGGTGACTCCTCCATTCGTGTTTGGGTTGCTCCATAAGGAAAACGAATGCATTTCATGTCTGAATATTTAGAGTGTCTGATAAACACTCCTTTGGGGCCAATTTTAGTACGTCTAGCTTCGGGGCCATGAGCTTAAGAGATAATGTATTTCTATTTCTGACATCTTAGTACTTTACTTTATACTTGTGGCTATTGTACTTACGATTTAACTTATAAACCTATGATTATTCACCAACTTTATGTTGACCGTTTTCGCAATGTATTTCTCAGGTTAATAAGGTAGCTCATGTGCATACATTTGGACCTTCATGGAGTCGCGGAGTCGACGCGTCTCACTATATTTTCTGCACTTATGAAACGTTTGATCTTGTTGAACTCATTTTATCTAAATTGGCAACATCTTTTGGGACCTACGTTTTGTAAACTCTGAATGTTTTAATGATCAAACGATGTATTTTTCCAAACGACACTTTAGGTCGTTCAATATGACTGTAACTGTGGTGCTATGACAGTCACCCCCAGGTATTCCATTCCGCTGCCATACAGGTAAATTGGGGGTGTGACAGTAAGATTATTCTTGGACTTTGTATATTTCATGTTATAACATTAATAAGGGTATTCCAGTAATATTACTACTTAAAATATCAAAAAGGGGTTCATGCTGTTGGGTAAATCAAGCTAAACAGAAATTGATATATATTACATAACATTTCATTTGGCACACATTTTTTATTAATAATTGTGTAACAACCTACAATTCGAGTTGATTAGCTGGAATAAACTCATTGTGGCATAAGTAAAAAAGATTTAAATTTTAGTACCATTACATTGTGCCCAAAACAAAAGTTCTGGTTAAAAGAAATGCCACACATACTTCTACAACCAACTGCACAATACATGCATCTCGTCAACAACCTGCAAAAGAACGCAAAACAGCATCTTGACACAACAAGGAAAAAGCAGCTTATTAGATAAGTCAGCTTCCCCAAGCTCAAAACAATTTGCTTTAATATTCAACGGTCCCAAATACTATTAAATACATGCTCCTCCGTTTATTAATGTAAAAAAACATGTTTTCTTGCAATTAAAAACATATTGACGGTACAGATCAAACATGTTTGGTAAATGTTTAGCTCATTCTTTTGGTTCCTCAGCCACGACTACTTTCTCTGAATTGCATGGTCTCCTATGCTTGTGAGTCTGTGACTGCGTTTGTAACTGAGCCTTAATGAACTGTGCCTGATACTGTGTTAGACTGTCATGTGGTGCAATTCCAAGAACCACCAATATGGAGCTGATAGATACCAACCCATGTTCAATACAACAATGACAAACACAAGTGACTGAAACAAATCAACAGCATTAGAGGTGGGAAAATTGGGTGCGTTTGGGTATCGGGTCAATTGTCAGTAACGATTGGAAACAAGTAAAATTGACTTAGGGCCCGTTTCGTTTATAGATGGGTTTAGGATTAGGATTAGGATTAAGATTTAGATTTGTATTTAATGTAAGAAAAAGAAAATATAAAAGTTGTTTGGTTTATGTATTAAGATATAAATTAGGATTGAGATATATAATTATTTAAAATTAAAATATTATACAAATTATTGAATGAGCCTACAAGTTATAATTTTATTTTATATAAAAGAACATATGATAAAAAGTGGGGAGAGAAATAATTAAAAAAAGAAAAGAAATAATGAAAGTGTCATGTTGTCAGGTAAATCTGACCTTGAGGGTCAGGTTTTGCATATTCCCAATTATAAGAGGGTCAGGTTTTGCATATCCCCAATTATAAGGGTGTGAACCCAAATATAAATTATGTCTTTTCAAACCAAACACATAATTTCTACTTTAATGCCAAATCTTTTGCATAAAAACCTTAAACCAAACGGGCCTTAAACTACATTAGGCTCATGGGCCTGAAGTTTTGACTAGGTCTTGGCTATGCACCAAATATGGGCTAATGAGCCTGAAGGACTTCTACTTAAACTACATTTGGGCTTCTTGTCACTAGATATTTGTCATAGTTAAGGTTTTTTTTTTAAAAAAAAAGCTAAGAGAGTGTGTGAGATCCACATCTATATTAGCAATTTAATGGGAAGAATACTAGAATTCATGTCTTATAGATATAAACAAAGTAAGGGAAATAGTAGGTCCTCTTTAAAAAAGAAATAATATTAAATAGGGTTTATAGACTCATTTTCTTAGCTAAAAAAAAAAAAAAAAAAAAAAGAAACACCCTCACATATAACACACGTAAAGTATACCATTAGTAAAAAAACCTACCATTTAGCTTAGTTTGTCGGACTTTTTTACAATATATTTTTTTTATATACTTTTATTTAATAGGAAAAACTAGACTAAACGAAGCTTAATAGCCTAATCAAAACATTATTATACACTTTGAGCTCCTCAAAAAAAAGCTTAGCGGAACACCCATCTAATAAGTGCGACATTTATGAAGAATGTGAGCCAATGAAGAAGAATTTCGATTCGGTAGACAAAAAATTGAGATCCGTAAAAAGAATATTTGTCTAGTGAATCGAAACCCCATTCACGAGCTCACATTCTTCACATGTATTATAAGCATGACTAATTTAGTTTGGGGAAATTGTTGTTTGTGGTGTGGTTATTTATGAATGAGGTGAGAGAGGGTTTATTATATAGGGGAGGGGGAATGGGTGTGAATGTGATTGGTGGAAATGTTGTGGTGCGGATTGCTGACGTGGAAGGAATTTTGTGACCGTTGGATTGTGATCCGTGGGATGTTGGGTTTGGCCAATGGGAGAGTGACATGTGGAGAAATGAAGTTAAATGTGAGTTTTACAACCATCTCTTTAATTGTTTCTTAAATTGATTGAAATTCAGTTGTGAATAGTGACTGCACCCAAAGTGTTTGATAAAATGCCTTAATGAATGTAACAATGAAGTTGTTCTTCATAGTTCATATTCATCTCTGATGTAGCTGAAGCATAATAGTAACATTCTGAACTGATTGCTTAAACTAGTGGTCTAGTGGTACGCATCTTACTCAAAGACTCGCCCTCTTCAAGTAACAGGGTAAACGCTATCCGTTTACCATAACAGGAACATGTTGAACTGATTACTTAAAGTCTTAAACTGTTGGATTATGGTGATGTTTCAAGAAATATGGTAGCATTAGTTTAATATAAATTATGAGAATAGATGAGAGGCAGAGCATTAGTGTGAAGCTTATGTTGGTTGTATAGCTGCAAAACAGTTCCAGATTAGGGTTAAGATAATCAATGAAGGTACCGGATATTCACTTGAAATCGTGGTATCACTTTCCAATAGAAACTATTCGACCCTATGCCTGGGTTACACGAATATCTCTATGGGATAAGACCAAGTGAAGTTCTTGTTTTAGGCACAAACCAAGAACCAGATGCGTATATAGTGTTTAGGGTTTTGTGTTTAGTAAATCGTATGATATCTTCTATTCATGCATAATGATGTGATCTCTATTTATAATAGAGAATACTCAAACCCTAGCCCATGGTATTATGTATAATTAACGGCCCATTAATGATAACATAATAATTTCCATAATTATAGGATCTGTGGTTATCAGTGGAAACAGTTACCCTTGCAGTGGTAACAATAACCCTTGCAGTGGTAACGTTAACACTCGCAGTGGTAACAACAACCCTTGCAGTGGTAACGTTAACACTTGCAGTGGTAACAACAATCAGCAGAATCATGCTATCAGCAGATTCAATACATAACCACTATTGAGTCAGGGGATTCAGTGACCAAATGGGTGTATACTCCATACCTCCAAGCCCATTACCAGGTGTGAATTGATCCCTCAAGTGTACTAAATTTACTAACAATCCTCCCCAAATTTAGTTCACTACCTTTGCATGAAAATTCAAACACAAACCAAAACAAGTGCATAAATGAAAATATCCTGAGGATTGAATTTCCACATTAGTACATATACTTTCAAATATTCGAGAATCAGGGTGTTCTAAGAATTGAACCCTTCAACCCATTTGAATACCTGATGATAAATACACACAAGTTTTCAAACACTAAAATACTCCTGACACTATACAAGCCATGTGTCCATATCCAATTCATAAATGTTGTAAAAGCTAAAAGTCCAAAGCTTCCTGAAGCGGCAAAACTTCAACATTTACATAGGTGGTTCATCTTTAGTTCATGCTCCTGCTTAGCACTTTTTCAAAGAAAATTAACCATTAAGAAGTGAAGACTTCATCCTCCTTTCAGCAGGTAACAAGCACAACCTTGGGATGTTTGTGATACATGTGCTTCAGTCCACCAAATGATCAGCTTTCCACATTGAACTCAGCTTCCAAGTTTCCTTAGAAGGGAGTTGGGTATCCTTGCATTCAGTGACTAAGTTGGACTTAAACCCATCCCTTTAGCAGACTTCAAAACCAAGTCTCTAGCCAAACCCTTCGTCAAGTGATCAGCTAAGTTTTGTTGAGATTTAACAAACACTATAGATACCACCCTATTCATGATAAGCTCACGAATCATGCTATGCCTGACACCTAAGTGTCTAGACTTCCCATTGTACATCTGGCTATAAGCCTTTGCCAATGTAGCAGCACTATCACAACGAATAGAAATAGGTGCTATAGGTTTAGACCACAATGGAATCTCAAGAAGCAAGTTTTTCAACCATTCAGCTTCTTTGCCAGCAGCAGCTAAAGCCACAAATTCAGATTCCATGGTTGAACTGGTAATGCAAGTTTGTTTCTTGGATGCCCAAGAAATTGCACCTCCACCAAGTAGGAATACCCAGCCACTAGTAGACGAATTGTCTTCAGTGTTACTGATCCAACTTGCATCAGTATATCCTTCTAATACTGAAGGATAACCAATATATGAGAGACTATAATCCATAGTTCTCTTCAAATACTTAAAGACCCTCTGAATTGCTTGCCAATGATGAGCACTAGGATTACTAGTATACCTGCTCAGTTTACCCACAGCAAAAGCAATATCAGGCCTTGTACAAGTCATGGCATACATCAAGCAGCCAATCACCCTAGAATACTCAAGTTGAGATACAGCTTTGCCAGTATTAGGCATTAGCTTCTCACTTGTATCCATAGGAGTACTCACTGGAGTACAATCAAAGTAATTGAATTTCTTTAACACCTTCTCAATGTAATGAGACTGAGATATAGAAATTTTGTTACTTTCATGTTTAATCCTTATGCCAAGGATAACATCTGCCTCCCCCATATCTTTCATGGAGAACTTTGATGACAAAAATTCTTTTGTAAGATCAACTTGATTTTGGTCAGTTCCAAAGATCAACATGTCATCAACATATAGACAAATGATGACTCCTTTACCAGATTCATCAAATTTGCTATATACACATTTGTCAGCTTGATTAAGTAAATAACCACTAGACAAAACCACTTCATCAAACTTTTGATGCCATTGCTTAGGTGCCTGTTTTAGTCCATAAAGAGACTTAATCAGTTTACACACCTTGTTTTCTTTGCCAGGCATGATGAAGCCCTGAGGTTGGTTCATGTAAACCTCCTCATCTAAATCACCATTCAAGAAAGCTGTCTTCACATCCATCTGATGAATAATCAGATTGTGAATTGATGCCAAAGCAATTAGCAATCTTATGGTACTGATACGTGCCACTGGAGCATAAGTATCAAAGTAGTCTATTCCTGACTTTTGTTTAAAGCCTTGAATAACTAATCTTGCCTTGAACTTTTCAACAGTTCCATCTACCTTCATTTTCTTTTTGAAAATCCATTTGCTACCTAAAGGTTTGCAACCAGGTGGTAGATCAGTCAACACATAAGTGTTATTGCCCATGATGGAGTCCATCTCATCATTAATTGCTTCTTTCCAGAAAGCAACATCCTGGGACTTCATTGCTTCTTCAAATGTTTTGGGATCATCCTCAACAATGAAGCAATAGGAGTATTGGTCAGAGACCTCACTCCTTGTACCTTCAATTAAGTATAATTGAAACTCAGGTCCAAATGACTTTGGAGTCCTCACCCTATTGCTCCTTCTGAGCTCAGGTTCAGGTTGTTGTTCCACAACCTCAGCAGGAACCTCATTAGCAGGAACCTCATCAGCAGGAACCTCATCAGCAGGAACCTCTGAAACACCATTGTCATTGGTTCCATTTGGAATCCTTTGACTTGGTCTAGGGATAGATGAGAATCTGTTCTCATCAAATAGTGCATCCCTTGATTCAATTATTGAGTTAACTGAAACAGACTCATTAGGTTCTATAACATAAAACCTATATGCCTTGGAATGCTCAGCATATCCAACAAAGATGCATTCAATGCCTCTTTCACCCAAAGTTTTCTGCTTTGGATCAGGGAGTCTTACAACAGCCCTACAACCCCATATCCTAAGATAATTAAGGTTAGGTTTCTTTTTAGTCCAAAGTTCATAAGGAGTAACTTTGTTCCTTTTGTTGGGAACTCTATTTAATAAATAGCAAGCTGTTAACATAGCTTCACCCCAGAATCCTTGACTCAGCCCTGAATAGGACAACATGGAATTAACCATCTCCTTCAGCACCCTGTTTTTCCTTTCAGAAATACCATTTTGCTGAGGAGTATAAGGGGCAGTCGTTTCATGGATTATACCAACAGACTGAAAATACAGAGTATCCATGTACTCACCTCCCCTATCAGTCCTTAATCTTTTGATCAGGGAACTTTGTTGCAATTCAACTTCAGTTTTAAATACTTTAAATTTATCTAATGCTTCATTTTTAGAATGTAATAAATAAACATGACAAAACCTTGAAGCATCATCAATAAAAGTCACAAAGTATTTTTTATTCCCCAAAGAGGGAGTTGCATGTAAATCACAAAGGTCACTGTGAATTAACTCCAAAACTTTAGTTTCACGTTTTACTCCTTGAAAAGGTTTCTTAGTTATCTTGTTCAACATACAAGTTTTACACTTTTCAGTGTTAACATCAAAGGCTGGAATTAACCCATCCTTAGACATATCTTGCATTCTTTTAAAATGTACATGGCCAAGTCTTGCATGCCAAAGGTTTGAATCATTAAGTTTAGATGTAGATATAAAAGCAGAATCAATATTATCATGAACAATATTAAGTCTGAACATTTGATTACATAAATAACCAAAACCAATAAACACACCATTTTTAGATAAAACAAACTTATCAGATTCAATAACCTGTTTATAACCACAATTATTTAAAACACTGCTAGAAACCAAATTCTTTCTAATATCAGGAACATGTAAAACATTAAATAAAGAAACACTCTTTCCAGAACTAAACTTCAACTCAACACATCCTTTTCCATGCACCAGGGCAGTTGACTCATTTCCCATGTGAAGAATAGAACCATCATTCATTGACTTGTAGGTCTTGAACCAGCTTCTATCTTTACACACATGAATTGTAGCTCCAGAGTCAACCCACCAAGCAACATCATCATCCTGCACAAAGTAAATGTCAGATATATATGTAACATAATAAATCTTAAAAGACTTATTAAACACATTCTGACCTTTCAGAGAATTGGTGTTACCATTCCCTCCACTTGTGCCTGATCCATTGGATTTGTTTCCAACTTTTCCACCCTTGCAATCTTTTCTGAAGTGTCCAGGTTTCCCACACTTCCAACAAGTCACCTTAGGTTTCTTGTTAAGATCAGATTTGGTGTTATCTTGATGCTTACGCTTGCCCTTGTTGTCATTGTACTTGGTGGAGTTGTTATGCTCTACCATATTGACAACTGATGGACCAGTAGCAGTGCTACTCTTTGGCTTGTCAATGTCTTGAGCTTTGAGTGAATCCTCAATGCGCAAGTGACTGCCCAACTCAATAAGAGTTAACTCCTCCTTCTTATGCTTAAGCATATGTTTGAATTCTTTCCAAGAAGGAGGTAGTTTATCGATGATACAAGAGACTGAAATAGCCTCATCCATGTTCATCTTGTGTTGTGTGAATCGACCAAGTATACTAAGAAGTTCATTGTATTGTTCCATGACAGGTCTAGAATCAACCATTTTGTAATTGTTAAAATTACTTACAAGGAACTTCTTACTTGATGCATCCTCAGCCATATACTTGGCTTCCAAGGAATCCCATAGTTCTTGAGAAGTTTCAACATTCTGATAAATATCAAAAAGAGAATCAGACATACCATTGAGAATTAAACCTCTGCATATGTAGTCATCATTCTCCCACTTGCTCCTTGCCCTCATCTGATCCATAGTAGCATCATCTCCATGATCTTCTGGAATCTCAGTCGTGAGAACATACACCACATTCATACTTGACAACAAGAAGTGCATCTTCTTTTGCCATCTTCTGAAATCAACACCTTCAAACTTTTCCAACTTGGAAAAGTTAGCAGCCATTTGTCTCATAGCAGCAGCCATTGATTATCACTTAATAGTTTCTATTGATTGTTGGTTGTATAGCTGCAAAACAGTTCCAGATTAGGGTTAAGATAATCAATGAAGGTACCGGATATTCACTTGAAATCGTGGTATCACTTTCCAATAGAAACTATTCGACCCTATGCCTGGGTTACACGAATATCTCTATGGGATAAGACCAAGTGAAGTTCTTGTTTTAGGCACAAACCAAGAACCAGATGCGTATATAGTGTTTAGGGTTTTGTGTTTAGTAAATCGTATGATATCTTCTATTCATGCATAATGATGTGATCTCTATTTATAATAGAGAATACTCAAACCCTAGCCCATGGTATTATGTATAATTAACGGCCCATTAATGATAACATAATAATTTCCATAATTATAGGATCTGTGGTTATCAGTGGAAACAGTTACCCTTGCAGTGGTAACAATAACCCTTGCAGTGGTAACGTTAACACTCGCAGTGGTAACAACAACCCTTGCAGTGGTAACGTTAACACTTGCAGTGGTAACAACAATCAGCAGAATCATGCTATCAGCAGATTCAATACATAACCACTATTGAGTCAGGGGATTCAGTGACCAAATGGGTGTATACTCCATACCTCCAAGCCCATTACCAGGTGTGAATTGATCCCTCAAGTGTACTAAATTTACTAACAGCTTATTAAGCTAACTTATTATAAAAACCTTAGAGGGTGTTTTTTATAGCTTGTTTTCGGGCTTATGAGCTTATTTTTCATGACACTTTTCTGTTGCCTTTTTGCAATTATAAGTCATAATAAGCTCATAAGTTGCCAAAAAAGCGTACAAAATGGGCTTGTGAAAAGTTAGACTGTACAACAAAAATAAGCTAAAATAAACACCCCGTTTATATTCTTTTGCTATTTATTGCTTGTGAAAAGTTACCCAAAAAAGCGTACAAAATGGACTTTACATTATGACTCTCTAAACAAATTGAAACAAACATACAGGAAATCGACATTGAAAGTATTAGCCTGAGCTAAACAGATCTCGTTTGTCTAGTTGTACTACAAGTATTAGCCTTGTATAGAGTATACAAGACCGCTGCAACAGCTAATGATCCTGCTCCAGCTCCCATTCCGTAGAAAAAGGTCTGCCAATCATTCCCATCACCAGATGTAACAGAAATTGGCGAAGATGATGGAACGGGTACATCTGAACTAGTGCAAATTTGGTTCAATGGAGGTCCACACAAACCCTTGTTTCCTATATAGGAATACTTCTCGAAGCTCTGAAGTTGGGTGCTGACTGGGATTCTGCCTTCCAACTGATTGTATGACAAATTTAATGTAGAAAGAAAATTAAGGCTCGTGAATGAAGATGGGATGTTTCCAGTTAATTTGTTCCGTGACATATCTAAAGATTCTAGCTGATTCAAATTACCCATAGATTGAGGGATCGAGCCTGTGAACTCATTATGTGACCCATTGAAAAAAATCAGTGCTTTGAGTTGACCAATTGTTTCTGGTATCACCCCTGAAAAACGATTACTTGAGATATCAATGGATGTGAAGATTGTCAAGATTTTGACTAGCTCAAACTCATTTCCTTTGACTGTGACTGCAACCTTATCTTGATAGTAGAAATCATTAATCAGTAACACCTTAAAGCTGAGTTGCTTTGTACTTGTTTTATTCTCAACAGTCATCATAGCTCTCCATTGACTGTAAAATTCTGGTGGGACCACGCCATTAAAGTTATTGTGAGCTATGTCTAAAATACGAAGATTTGACCAGTTGTGTCGGCCTTCACCGCAATGAACAGATCCATGGAACCTGTTTGATCGGAGAACAAGAACATGCAAGTTGGTATTGTTGCCCAAAGAACATGGATAAGTGTCATTTATCATGTTGTTCCCAAGGTTTAACACTTGTAGCATTGTGCAGTTGACAAGAGATTGCGGAATCTTCCCTTCCAAAGAGTTTCCATGCAGGTCTAGAGTGTTCAAGCTACAGGTTGTTAGAAATGTTCCCTCGATTTGACCAGTCAGACCATTGTTTGCCAAGTTCAGTACCCCGAGATCTTTACCTACCCCGAGATCATTACCCAATTCAATCAAACACCGTGGTATCCTTCCGGTTAAATGATTGTTTGACAAATCAAGAACCTCTAGGTAAGTAGCATTGCATATGGTGTCAGGGATCGTCCCAGTAAGCAAATTGTTAGAAACCGAGAAGAAATTGCATATGGTGAGGTTTCTCCCAATGCTTTTTGAGAGTGACGAGTTGAAAGAATTGTCTGAATAGTCGATGAAGGTAGCGCTTTGTGGCAGTATCGGAATCGCCCCACTAAGACGATTGGAATGTAAGTCGAGTACATCAACAATATAAGGAAAATTGTAGGGCTCTTGGAGGGAAGTTAGGTTGTTATGAGAAAGGTTGAGATGCAACGTCCCAACTTTCCATATCCAATTTGGTATTTCTCCTTGAAGTCTGTTGTCAGAAAGATCAAGACTTATCAATTGTGAGAAGTTTTGTAGCTCAGGGAACCTTTCGAGATTGCACGAAGCCAGATGCAACAAGCGTAACTTTGGAAGGTGAGACATGAGAGAGCTGTTGCTGCTAGTTATAATTGAAAACTTGTTAAATGAAAGATCAAGGTCTGTTAGGTTGCTAAGACCCTGAAAATCTTTAGATTCAATTACACCACTCAGGTTGTTTGATGAAAGTAAGAGGCCACTAAGTTGTCCAAGTTCAAAAAATGACCTGGGAATTTCACCTTGCAATTTGGTACTGCTCAAATCAAGCCATTCCAATAATGGTATGGACGAGTTTGAAAACTGTGGAAGCAGACCATCAAAATTGTTGTTGGAAAGATCTATGTGTTTTACATTTGGCAGAGAGAACAAAGATGAAGGTATGCTTCCATTGAAACCATTTCTTGAGAGGTCGATAAGAGTTAGATTCTTGCATAGTTTGAATGACGGGATTTCGCCAATAAACTTGTTTGAAGACAGGTCTAGGTATGACAATTGAGTGAGGTTTTCCATGGATTTTGGTATTCCTCCGCTGAAATTACTCCATTGCAGCTCAATTCTTGATAAATTCTTTAGACTTCCAATAGATTCTGGCATCTCACCGTAAAAGTTTGTTACGCTGATCACTAAACTCTGAATAGCTCCGTTCATAGGAAACTTGGGTAAATAGCCATTAAGATTTCTGTTTCTTGATAAATCAAGACTCTGCAACTTTTGCAACTGGAGGACATTTTTGGGAAATGTTCCAATCAAGTTACAAGAAGCAAGATTCAATATTGTCAAATTCTTGAAATTTGCAAAGAAATCTGGAACTGGAGCATTCAGATCGTTAAAGTTCAGACACAGTACCGAAAGTGATTGCAGCTTTTGAAGGGACTTATCTAAAGGGCCTAAAAGTTGACAATTTGACAAGCTTAAAACTTCCAAATTAGGCAAAGATGATGATAAACCCTGGCACCAATCGAGTTTATGTGATGACATGTTCACATTATCCATATAAAGACCCCTTAGCTGGGTGAGGTTGTGAACAAGTGTGGCTACACTTGGGTTCTCGAGTATCAGTGAGCCAATTCCGTAAGGTGAGGAGAGATCAAGAACTTTCAGCTTTGTCAGCTGTGACAGTTCTTCCGGAATCTGGCCTGAAAACATCGAATTCGACAAGTTTAAATACAACAAACTTGCAAGACTTCCAAATCTTGTAGGAATCTTGGTGAGATTGAAGTTATTTTCAGCAAGATTCAGGCTTTCAAGATTTTTTAGACCAAAAAGAACACTGGAATCATTGATTCCACCCGATATCGTTTCGTTGCTCAAGTCTAAACCGATAACCTGACCATCGATGCTGCATGTAACACCTCCCCACGAGCAGCAATCTGTGGCATTTGGCTTCCAAGACACTAGCTTTGTTGAAAGTGAAGAATTGAACTGCAGTTCGTTCTTCAACTGGTTCAAAATTGTTTGGTGGTTTATTTGACAATGGCCGGAAACCAAAATTGTATCAACCCCAAACAAGATCAGGTAAAATGGTAACAAGAATATCTGAAAGCAGACTTGGGATTTCATTAAGAACTAGGATTTTAGGCACAGGTGATGGCTTATGAACCGTCGAGCCTATGAAATTAAAACCTTAGCAACTTTTTGGGATGGCTTGGTTTATAGTATTTGTGTAATCTGCTAAATTATGGTCTCATGATAAGCATTATATACAAACAATTCTATTATATTTTATTTTATTCAGATTTGTTTCATAGTCAACCTAAATTTAATTCAACCTTGGGCTCTTATGAATATTCTAGTCAAGTATTCAAAATTTGACAAACTATTGAGTTTGACGGTTACTTTAGATTCTGTTGGAAGGGACAATGGTTACCTTAATAGTCTCAAATTTACTGTGCAACTAACTTCTTGCAGTAAAAAAACAGTTAATGACTACTAACATTGTTAGTTTATATTGTGCTTAACAAAATATTCATTCACGTTGAAATACTTCCGACTCTGAGAATATTTACTCCATTCTTTTCATGGAAGTTACAACTTTGTATTAATATTAGTATTGCTTATTATCATCATTATAAATGAATTGATTTACTTTATAATGATTTACAGGATTTATTTTTATTGAAAGATGTTTGATATTCAACATACGTCGCAGATGAAGTGCACTGTATTGATCGCCTAGCTTCTCATTGATGAGTTCAACGATCGGATAAAAGGGTTCAAGAAGTAGCTTATTAAAGACAGTCAATCCAAACGGACCTACTTTGAACTGTACCAGAATTACGCGTTTCGACCCATTACCCAACCCGTCTAACCAACTGAATTTTCCACTTTCAGTACAAAACGTAAAGTCACCTGACCATACTCGGGATCTACAGAAACAACTGCAACTGAACCCATTATATTGGTGTATTAATTAAGAGCTACGCCCGAGTTGATGATATTTGCAGGTGCGAGGGACTATGAATTTGACTGTTTTATCTACGGAAACAAAGACAGGTAAAAATACTTTTTTTTTTGTAGGTAATATGACAATTTAATTTGGGTTAATTACTTGAAAATGTATTATACTTGCCACTTTTTATTATTGTGTATAACGTTAATTTTTCTTATTGTGTGTAACTTTAATTTTGATTATTGTGTGTATTTTGTGATCATTTTACTCTTATTTTTTTCATATTTTGAAGAGTAAAATGGTCATTTTATATGGCTGTCACAAAATGCACACAATAATTGAAATTTGAAAGTTCGGTACGCATAATAAGAAAAAAATAAATTCAATGCACACAATAACAAAAAGTGGCAACTATGATACATTTTCAAGTAATTAACCCATTTAATTTTCGTGAACTAAATGATTTTTTCTCAACAAATTTACTGCCAGTAAGTTCTACTAACAACAAAAAAGGTGAACAGAAAATTGATATAATAACGTAGAACGGTAAATAAGAGGGAGTTTGGCTAAGTTCTTCTGAAGAGGTTAATAGCTTTTCGTATTTTGGAGAAGCTTATTTGCAAGGCTAATAAGCTGTAATAACTAGTCAAGGCACTTGGGTACCACTTTAAAGTAAATGGTCAAGTCAATAGCTAGCATTATCATGGATTCATGCACATGAAATTAGCATTTAGTTAGCTTCCTTGCAATTTCTTTCTTTGCTAATTGCCCACACAAGACTTCTGTCAAAACAAGATTTGGCAAACAACTAGTCAAGGCACGTGAAACACTTCCGTCAAATTGATTGATAGTACTTGAATGAAGCCAAAACAGAACCCACTGAATTAGATGTTGTCGCTTAGCGAGCCAATCAACCTACTTCTAGTGTCTCATGAAAATGATAGTCTATATTTTACATGTCAAGCTAATAACTCTGTAATAACCTACAATTCGAGCTGATTAGCTGGAATAAACTCATTGTGGCTTAAGAAGTCAAAAAGCTTTATATTTTAGTATCATTACATTGTGCCAAAACAAAAGTTCTGATTAAAAGAAATGAGGGGATCCAAAACGTTATCTCACCAGAAATGCCACGCATACTTCTACCACCAACTGCACAATACATGCTGCATCTCTTCAATAACTTGCAAAAGAATGCAAAACGGCATCTTGATACAAGTAATAAAACAATTACAGGAAAAAAATCATAATACAAATGTTAAAGTGGTATATTCTTTGCATGTAGCTGACGGCTCAGCTCTGTAAAGAGATTCTTTGTCCGTCAAAAGAGAATGACCACCTCAACATTTAACAATTGGAATCATGAAGGCTTTATTTTTTTATTTTTTTTTATTTTTTTTTAATTATTATTATTATCATCTTTGTGTGTGGGCTTAGAAAAAGTATGTTCGCATTTTCTAAAAACACGTATGCACTAAATCAATTTTAAAACATGCATGCTGAAAAAAAAGAAGCAAAAAATAAGAAATAATAATAATAATAATAATAATAATAATAATAATAATAATAATTCCGAAAATTAAGGGGTTTTATAGAGTGGGATTTATTTACAAATAATATAAAATTGCCTTTTACAATTATACCATTTTAGATTAAATAAAAATCTTTAATATTTAAAAAAAATATATATATATATGATTGGTTTAAGTGGTTCATGCAATTCTCGCACTTAAATTGGTTATGAAAATAAAGTCCCTCTATATAATAAAACTAGCTCGGTTCGGTTTTTGGACGAAACCAAAACCAAACCGTATTTTTCAATTTTTGAAAAAGTAAAAACCAACCATCGACTTTTAGTTTCAAGCGGTTATTTTCGTTCGGTTTATTTCCATTTTCGGTTTGGTTTCGGTTTTTCTGCTCCTCCTGGTGCCAATTATCAAAAATCTACCTACTTTCCCTTGATAGAAGACGTTTCCTTCATTTTCTAAGGGTCCGCTTGGTTCAAAGTGAGGAAAGGGAAAGGGAAAAGGAATGCAAAGAAATGAGTGAGTTGAGTTTTCAATACCTTACCCTCAATTTACTTTATAATGGTTGATTACCCACTACGGGGTAATCAATACCTTTGCACTCCCTAACCAAGCACCATATATTAAGTGATGTGGGCCCTTTCAAATATCTTGCACATTACCGAGCACCCCCTAAATTATTACTTGTATTATCAAATGCCCACATTTATTATGGGCTTTTGGGCCTAATGGACTTGTAATTAATATAAACTTGGGCTTCTTACAATATATTTGGAACCGACCATAGCTCAATTGGAATTGGTCATTCGAATCTAGTTGGTCGGACTTTTTACATTTTTTTTAATACTTTTATGTAGCTTTTAGAAATTGATATTTCTTTTTATACTCCTTTTACAATTTTTTTATTTATTTATTTAATATTATTATTTTTTAATACGCTCACCGACACCTTTAATAAGCTGGATAGCTTAATCAAAACATTATTATACGCTTTAAGCTCCTCAAAAAAGCTTAGCGGAACACCCATCTGATAAGTACCACATTTGTGAAGAATGTGTGCCAATGAAGAAGAAGTTCGATTCGGTAGACAAAAAATTTAGTTTTGGGGGAATTGTTGTTTGTGATGTGGTTGTGAATGAGGTGAGAGAGGGTTTATATAAGGGATGGGGAATGGTGTGATTGGTGGAAATGGTGTGGTGTGGATTGCTGACACGGAAAGAATTTGGGCCGTTGGATTGTGATCCGTGGGATGTTGGGTTTGGCCAATGGGAGAGTGACATGTGGAGAGGTGAAGTTAAAAGTGAGTTTTACAACCATCTGTTTAACCCAAAAGGTAACTTGATCAATTTCCCATATGAAAATCTGCATTTGACATAAATGACTGCACCCTAAGTGTTTGATAAAATGCCTTAATGAATATGACAACGTAGTTGTTCTTCGTACTTCATATACATTTATGACTTAGCTGAAGCATAACAAGAACATGTCAGAACTAATTATAAAAGTAACATGTTGCACGGATTACTATAAGTCTTAAACTATTGGACCTAAAAACAGAGTTTTTAGTATGGCTTATATGATGTTTCAAGAACATTAGTTGTGAAAGCTTATTCAGCTAATAGATCATAAGACCTTTCACAAGTGTTTTTTTTAGCTTAGTTTCGGACTTATGAGCTTATTTGTTCGGCTCATATTTCATAGACACCTTTTTTTTTCTTTTTTTTTTTTTGTTTGTCTATTATGCAGTCTTAAGTCATATCAAGCTCATAAGTTAAAAAAAGTGTAAAAGGAGCTTATGGAAAGTATGCCAAACAAATTAAGCTCGTGTGCCCGAAATTAAGCTAAAACAAACACCCCGTTAATATTCTTTTGCTATTAATTGCTTCAAGACTTTACATTATGACTCTGTAAACAAACCGAAAAATACTGGAAATCGACATTGAGAGTATTAGCCCGAGCTAAACAGATCTCGTTTGTCTAGTTGTACTACAAGTATTAGCCTTGTATAGAGTATACAAGACCGCTGCAACAGCTAATGATCCTGCTCCAGCTCCCATTCCGTAGAAAAAGGTCTGCCAATCATTCCCATCACCAGATGTAACAGAAATTGGCGAAGATGATGGAACGGGTACATCTGAACTAGTGCAAATTTGGTTCAATGGAGGTCCACACAAACCCTTGTTTCCTATATAGGAATACTTCTCGAAGCTCTGAAGTTGGGTGCTGACTGGGATTCTGCCTTCCAACTGATTGTATGACAAATTTAATGTAGAAAGAAAATTAAGGCTCGTGAATGAAGATGGGATGTTTCCAGTTAATTTGTTCCGTGACATATCTAAAGATTCTAGCTGATTCAAATTACCCATAGATTGAGGGATCGACCCATTGAAAAAAATCAGTGCTTTGAGTTGACCAATTGTTTCTGGTATCACCCCTGAAAAACGATTACTTGAGATATCAATGGATGTGAAGATTGTCAAGATTTTGACTAGCTCAAACTCATTTCCTTTGACTGTGACTGTAACTGTATCTTGATAGTAGAAAGCATTGATCTGTAACACCTTAAAGCTGAGTTGCTTTGTACTTGTTTTATTCTCAACAGTCATCATAGCTCTCCATTGACTGTAAAATTCTGGTGGGACCACGCCATTAAAGTTATTGTGAGCTATGTCTAAAATACGAAGATTTGACCAGTTGTGTCGGCCTTCACCGCAATGAACAGATCCATGGAACCTGTTTGATCGGAGAACAAGAACATGCAAGTTGGTATTGTTGCCCAAAGAACATGGATAAGTGTCATTTATCATGTTGTTCCCAAGGTTTAACACGTGTAGCATTCTGCAGTTGACAAGGGATCGTGGGATCTCCCCTGCCACATAATTTCCATGCAGGTCTAGAGTATTCAATCCGCAGGTGCTTGGAAACATTCCTTCGATCTGATCCGTGAGACGGTTGTTTGCCAAATTTAGTACCCCGAGACTGCCACCAGATTCTATCAAACACTTTGGTATTCTTCCAGTCAAATGATTTTTTGATAAATCAAGAACCCTTAGGTAGGTAGCATTGCATATGGTGTCGGGGATCGTCCCAGTAAGCAAATTGTTAGAAACCGAGAAGAAATAGGCAACGCTGAGGTTTCTCCCAATGCTTTCTGAGATTGACGAGTTGAAAGAATTGTCTGAATAGTCAATGATGGTAGCGCTTTGTGGCAGTATCGGAATCGCCCCACTAAGACGATTGGAATGCAAGTCGAGTACATTAACAAAATAAGGAAAATTGTAGGGCTCTTGGAGGGAAGTTAGGTTGTTATGAGAAAGGTTCATATAGGAAAGACTTCCATTACCAACTTCCCAAACCCAATTTGGTATTTCTCCTTGAATTTTGTTGTCTGAAAGATCAAGAGCTATTAAATTTGAGAGGTTTCGTAGATCAGGGAACCTTTCGAGATTGCACGAAGCCAAATACAGCCAGCTTAACTTTGGAAGATCAAAACTTGTTAAATGAAAGATCAAGAGTCGTTAGGTTGTTGAGACCCTGAAAATCTTTAGTTTCAATTACACCACTCAGGTTGTTTGATGAAAGTAAGAGGACATTAAGTTGTCCAAGTTCAAAAAATGACCTGGGAATTTCACCTTTCAATTTGTTACTGCTTAAATCAAGCCAATTCAATAATGGTATGGACGATTTTGAAAACTGTGGAAGCAGACCATCAAAATTGTTGTTGGAAAGATCTATCAATTGCACATTTGGCAGAGAGAACAAAGATGAAGGTATGCTTCCATTGAAACTATTGAATGCTAAATTAACCAAAACAAGATTATTAAGATCTTGAAAGTGATCAAAAGGAATCATACCCGATAAACCATTTCTTGAGAGGTCGATGTGAGTTAGATTCTTGCATAGTTTGAATGACGGGATTTTGCCAATAAACTTGTTTGAAGACAAGTCTAGGTATGACAACTGAGTGAGGTTTTCCATGGATTTCGGTATTCCTCCACTGAAATTGGTCATATACAGCTCTATCCAATATAAATTCTTTAGATTTCCAATAGATTCTGGTATCTCACCGTAAAAGTTTGTTCTGCTGATCACTAAACTCTGAAGAGCTCTGTTCATAGGAAACTCGGGTAAAGAGCCGTTAAGATTTCTGTTTACTGATAAATCAAGACTATGCAACTTTTGCAACTGGAGGACATTTTTGGGAAATGTTCCAATCAAGTTACAAGCAACAAGATTCAATATTGTCAAATTCTTGAAATTTGCAAAGAAATCTGGAACTGGAGCATTCAGATCGTTTAAGTTCAGACGCAGTACGGAAAGTGATTGCAGCTTCTGAAGGGACTCATCTAAAGGGCCTAAAAGTTGACAATTTGACAAGCTTAAAACTTCCAAATTAGGCAAAGATGATGATAAACCCTGGCACCAATTGAGTTCATGTGATGACATGTTCACATAATCCATATAAAGACCCCTTAGCCGTGTGAGGTTGCGAACAAGTGTGGCTAAACTTGGGTTCTCGAGTTTCAGTGGGCGAAATTCAAAAGAGAAAGATGAAGAGAGATCAAGAACTTTTAGCCTTGTCAGCTGTGACAGTTCTTCCGGAATCTGGCCTGTAAACATCGAATTCGACAAGTTTAAATACAACAAACTTGCAAGACTTCCAAATCTTGTAGGAATCTTGGTGAAATTGAAGTTATTTTCAGCAAGATTCAGGCTTTCAAGATTTTTTAGACCAAAAAGAACACTGGAATCATTGATTCCACCCGATATCGTTTCGTTGCTCAAGTCTAAACCGATAACCTGACCATCGATGCTGCATGTAACACCTCCCCACGAGCAGCAATCTGTGGCATTTGGCTTCCAAGACACTAGCTTTGTTGAAAGTGAAGAATTGAACTGCAGTTCGTTCTTCAACTGGATCAAAATTGTTTGGTGGTTTATTTGACATTGGCCGGAAACCATAATTGTATCAACCCCAAACAAGATCAGGTAAAAGGGTAACAAGAATATCTGAAAGCAGAGTTGGGATTTCATTATGAACTAGGATTTTAGGCACAGGTGATGGCTTATGAACCGTCGAGCCTATGAAATTAAAACCTTAGCAACTTTTTGGGATGGCTTGGTTTATAGTATTTGTGTAATCTGCTAAATTATGGTCTCATGATAAGCATTATATACAAACAATTCTATTATATTTTATTTTATTCAGATTTGTTTCAAAGAGTCGATCTAAATTTAATTCTCAACCTTGGACTCTTTCACAACTTTTGAAGGGACAACAGTTACCGTAATAGTCTCAAATTTATTGTGCAACTAACTTCTTGCAGTATAAAAACAGTTAATGACTACTAACATTGTTAGTTTATCTAGTATGCTTAACAAAATAAACCTTAAAGTTGAAATACTTCTGAATCTGAGAATATTTTTGCACAGGTTTCGAGCCAACCCAATTGTGTTGCATAATATGTTTGTAGTGAACTATGTTTCTGTGTTTGTGTGTGACAAATTTAGTGCAATTCAAATGAAACAGTAAATGGGACAAAGGATATAAAAGTAAGGTTTTATTGATATTGAATATTATATAGATTACAGACACCATAATACATATTTATATGACAGTTATTTCTAACCATTGTGTCCCTTGACACATTACTGACATAACTACCTTAACTAATAATAACTACCATAACTGTTAAATACTAACTGCTAAATGGGTGTTTGGGTTAACTGTTTTTGACCCATTGCAGTATCACAATTCGACCCATAACTTATTTAAACTAAGTACATACTAAATACATATAACTTTGACATCTAATGAGATTAAGTAGTCAACAAATATTTACTCCATTCGTCTCATGAAAGTATAAACGAATTGATTTACTTTACAATGATTTACAGGAATTATTTTTATTGAAAGATGTTTGATATTAAAATTGATGAGTTCAATGATCGGATAAAAGGGTTCAAGAGGGGCTATGAATTTGACTGTTTTTATCTACGGAAACAAACACATTGCAGGTAATATGACAATTTAATTTTTGTGAACTTAATGATTTTTTCTCAACAAATTTACTGCCAGTAATTTACTAACAACAAAAAAGGTGAAGAGAAAATTGATAAAATAATGGTAGAACGGTAAATAAGAGGGAGTTTGGCTAAGTTTTCCGAGGAGGTTAATAGCTTTTCGTATTTTGGATAAGCTTACATGCAAGGCTAATAAGCTTTAATAACTAGTCAAGGCACTTGGGTACCACATAATTTAAGTAAATGGTCAACTCAATAGCTAGCATTATCATGCACATTCAACGAGCATTTATTATTTTGGAAAAGCTTATTTGCAAGGCTAATAAGCTGTAATAACTAGTCTAAGACACTTGGGTACCACTTTAAAGTAAATGGTCTAGTCAATAGCTAACATTATCATGCACATTCAACTAGGATTTACTATTATTTTGGAAAAGCTTATTTGCAAGGCTAATAAGCTGGGTACCCACAAACAACAATTTCCCCCAAACTACATTTTAAATTTTAATACCCAGTCATACTTATACATGTGAGAATGTGAGCATGTAAACGGGTTTTGCTCATGCGCTCACATTCTTCATAAATGTGGTACTTATCAGATGGGTGCTTTTTGAGGAGTTAAAGCGTATAATATTTTGATTAAGCTTGTGTTAGTAATATTATCTTTAGGAGCGTATACAGTTTCAAAATAATAATACCAATTTCTAAAAGTTATTTCACTTTGTATTATTTTAGTCTAGTTTTTCTTATTACATAAAAGTAGGGTCAAGTATAATAGATCACATATCTGACCGGATCGAGAAACCGAATCCGACAAAACATATTTTGGTTTGGTCCTCAGTTTTACGCAAAACCGGCTACTATGCTTTGTTGGACTGGACTAACTTGAACATTTTGGTGCGGGTCTAGTCTTGGTCGGTTCAATATGGTTTTCGGACGGTGATCGACCCTTCATGAAAGTATGAAAATACACAAGTAGTCAAGTACAGTTTTGTTTTAGGGATGAGAGAACGAGTTTTGTTTCTTAATTCTGATAGATGTTATTGTATGCATACAAACTGATATATACCAAAAGGAAAAAAAAAAAAAAAAAAAAAAATTGAAAAAATTTCCGACCAACCGGATTCGAACCGGTGACCTAGGTATCTACAGTCCCCCGCTCTACCAACTGAGCTATGGTCGGTTTTGTACTATTTGTAACAGTAATTTTATAAATAGTGATAAAAAGCCCAAGTATAAAATAAGTAGAAGTCCATCAGGCCCGGCCCATTTTGTCGCATAGCCAAGACCCGGTCCAGACTTGGGCCTTTTTGTCAGCAGTAAATATACTCGTTCGTGTATGAAATATCTAAATGTTAAAATGATAAAATATTAAAAATCATATAAAATTGAATTAGGTGTATTACAGCTGTTCCATGAAATATTTGGTGAAAACGTGAATGCCGAGAATAGATCTAGTGAGCATTACATCCGGTCTTATGTTATAATTCAAACTAAGATGATGACATACAAGCTCAATTTCGCTAGTTTGCCGTTAAAAAAAAAATGTATTGCTAGTTCAAGGCCGTCTCGTTAGTCTTGGTGGCCTTGTGCCAAATAAAAAATGAGACTCTTGAACACAATAACTAAAATATATGTTGAAAGTCATAAAAATGTTGGAAATTTTTTAAAATGCATAAAAATAATGGTATATGAAAATATTATATAACCATGTGTGAAACGCCCATAGAAATTTATTTTATTTTGTTATTTTTTTGGGGGCACACACCTGTAAGCAAAAATAGCATACAACTATAGGTCATCTCACAGAGCATACGGTTGTATGCACATATACCATACGACCGTATGATCACTACACAACACTTTACACATTTTTTGGAAAACCATTCATTTATACTTCAAACCCATTGCCGTAAAACATGAAAACCTGTAAATACATTTCATAAACACTAAAAAGCATTTTTGAGTAAAAAGTTCACATACATATCGCGCAAAAAAAAAATTCTTATTTTCTTAGGGTGCGTTTAGTTGGAGAAAAAAAAATTCTTATTTTCTATCTCTAGATTTGTAAAATTTGGAAGAGAAATTTATATTCACAAAACACTTGAAAATATAGAAAACGCGTTTAGTTGATATATGTATTTTTTACAAAGGGAAACAAAGAAAACAACTAAAACTTAAAAGTAAATGGTCGAAGTCAATAGTTAGCATTATCATGCATATTCAACTAGCATTTAGATAGCTTCCTTGCAATTTCTTTCTTTGCACATAACTCAATAGCTATCATTATCATGCACATTCAAAACAAGATTTAGCAAACAACTGGTCAAAACAAGATTTGGCAAACAACTAGTCAAGGCACATGAAACACTACCGTCAAATTGATTGATAGTACTTGAATGAAGCCCAAACAAGACCCACTGGTTTCAATGCCGTCGCTTAGCGAGCCAATGAACCTACTTCTAATGTCTCATGAAAATGATAGTCCATATTTTACATGTCAAAACTTATTACATAGCAATTTGCATTATAATTTGAATAAAGTTTGGTTTTTATAGGCTCTTAGATTCATAAATCATAGCATTATCTGTTTGTTAAAAAACTAGTTCCCAATGAGAATCCGACTCTGCTTTCAAGTACTCTTATTCAGATTTGTTTCATAGAGTCAACCTAAATTTAATTCTCAACCTTGGACTCTTTCACAACTTTTGAAGGGACAACAGTTACCGTAATAGTCTCAAATTTATTGTGCAACTAACTTCTTGCAGTATAAAAACAGTTAATGACTACTAACATTGTTAGTTTATCTAGTATGCTTAACAAAATAAACCTTAAAGTTGAAATACTTCTGAATCTGAGAATATTTTTGCACAGGTTTCGAGCCAACCCAATTGTGTTGCATAATATGTTTGTAGTGAACTATGTTTCTGTGTTTGTGTGTGACAAATTTAGTGCAATTCAAATGAAACAGTAAATGGGACAAAGGATATAAAAGTAAGGTTTTATTGATATTGAATATTATATAGATTACAGACACCATAATACATATTTATATGACAGTTATTTCTAACCATTGTGTCCCTTGACACATTACTGACATAACTACCTTAACTAATAATAACTACCATAACTGTTAAATACTAACTGCTAAATGGGTGTTTGGGTTAACTGTTTTTGACCCATTGCAGTATCACAATTCGACCCATAACTTATTTAAACTAAGTACATACTAAATACATATAACTTTGACATCTAATGAGATTAAGTAGTCAACAAATATTTACTCCATTCGTCTCATGAAAGTATAAACAAATTGATTTACTTTACAATTTACAGGAATTATTTTTATTGAAACATGTTTGATATTAAAATTGATGAGTTCAATGATCGGATAAAAGGGTTCAAGAGGGGCTATGAATTTGACTGTTTTATCTACGGAAACAAACACATTACAGGTAATATGACAATTTAATTTTTGTGAACTAAATGATTTTTTCTCAGCAAATTTACTGCCAGTAATTTACTAACAACAAAAAAGGTGAAGAGAAAATTGATAAAATAATGGTAGAACGGTAAATAAGACGAGTTTGGCTAAGTTTTTCCGAGGAGTTTAATAGCTTTTCGTATTTTGGATAAGCTTGCATGCAAGGCTAATAAGCTTTAATTACTAGTCAAGGCACTTGGGTACCACATAATTTAAGTAAATGGTCAACTCAATAGCAAGCATTATCATGCCCATTCAACGAGCATTTATTATTTTGGAAAAGCTTATTTGCAAGGCTAATAAGCTGTAATAACTAGTCTAAGACACTTGGGTACCACTTTAAAGTAAATGGTCAAGTCAATAGCTAGCATTATCATGCACATTCAACTAGCATTTATTATTTTGGAAAAGCTTATTTGCAAGGCTAATAAGCTGGGTGCCCACAAACAACAATTTCCCCCAAACTACATTTTAAATTTTAATACCCAGTCATACTTATACATGTGAGAATGTGAGCATGTAAACGGGTTTTGCTCATGCGCTCACATTCTTCATAAATGTGGTACTTATCAGATGGGTGCGTTTCTTAGGAGTTAAAGCGTATAATATTTTGATTAAGCTTGTGTTAGTAATATTATCTTTAGGAGCGTATACAGTTTCAAAATAATAATACCAATTTCCAAAAGTTATTTCACTTTGTATTATTTTAGTCTAGTTTTTCTTATTACATAAAAGTAGGGCCAAGCATAATAGATCACATATCTGACCGGATCGAGAAACCGAATCCGACAAAACATATTTTGGTCCGGTCCTCAGTTTTACGCAAAACCGGCTACTATGCTTTGTTGGACTGGACTGACTTGAACATTTTGGTGCGGGTCTAGTCTTGGTCGGTTCGATATGGTTTTCGGAGGGTGATCGACCCTTCATGAAAGTATGAAAATACACAAGTAGTCAAGTACAGTTTTGTCTTAGGGATGAGAGAACGAGTTTTGTTTCTTAATTCTGATAGATGTTATTGTATGCATACAAACTGATATATACCAAAAGGAAAAAATAAAAAAAATAAAAAAAAAATTGAAAAAAATCCGACCAACCGGATTCGAACCGGTGACATAGGGATCTACAGTCCCCCGCTCTACCAACTGAGCTATGGTCGGTTTTTTACTATTTGTAACAGTAATTTTATAAATACTAGACAAATCCTTAGTGATAAGAAGCCCAAGTATAAAATAAGTAGAAGTCCATCAGGCCCGGCCCATTTTGTCGCATAGCCAAGACCCGGTCCAGACTTGGGCCTTTTTGTCAGCAGTAAATATACTCGTTCGTGTATGAAATATCTAAATGTTAAAATGATAAAATATTAAAAATCATGTAAAATTGAATTAGGTGTATTACAGCTGTTCCATGAAATATTTGGTGAAAACGTGAATGCCGATGTCGAGAATAGATCTAGTGAGCATTACATCCGGTCTTATGTTATAATTCAAACTAAGATGATGACATACAAGCTCAATTTCGCTAGTTTGCCGTTAAAAAAAAATGTATTGCTAGTTCAAGGCCGTCTCGTTAGTCTTGGTGGCCTTGTGCCAAATAAAAAATGAGACTCTTGAACACAATAACTAAAATATATGTAGAAAGTCATAAAAATGTTGGAAATTTTTTAAAATGCATAAAAATAATGGTATATGATCATATTATATAACCATGTGTGAAACGCCCATAGAAATTTATTTTATTTTGTTATTTTTTTGGGGGCACACACCTGTAAGCAAAAATAGCATACAACTATATGGTCATCTCACAGAGCATACGGTTGTATGCACATATACCATACGACCGTATGATCACTACACAACACTTTACACATTTTTTGGAAAACCATTCATTTATACTTCAAACCCATTACCGTAAAACATGAAAACCTGTAAATACATTTCATAAACACTAAAAAGCATTTTTGAGTAAAAAGTTCACATACATATCGCGCAAAAAAAAAAATTCTTATTTTCTTAGGGTGCGTTTAGTTGGAGAAAAAAAAATTCTTATTTTCTATCTCTAGATTTGTAAAATTTGGAAGAGAAATTTATATTCACAAACACTTGAAAATATAGAAAACGCGTTTAGTTGATATATGTATTTTTTACAAAGGGAAACAAAGAAAACAACTAAAACTTAAAAGTAAATGGTCGAAGTCAATAGTTAGCATTATCATGCATATTCAACTAGCATTTAGATAGCTTCCTTGCAATTTCTTTCTTTGCACATAACTCAATAGCTATCATTATCATGCACATTCAAAACAAGATTTAGCAAACAACTGGTCAAAACAAGATTTGGCAAACAACTAGTCAAGGCACGTGAAACACTACCGTCAAATTGATTGATAGTACTTGAATGAAGCCCAAACAAGACCCACTGGTTTCAATGCCGTCGCTTAGCGAGCCAATGAACCTACTTCTAATGTCTCATGAAAATGATAGTCCATATTTTACATGTCAAAACTTATTACATAGCAATTTGCATTATAATTTGAATAAAGTTTGGTTTTTATAGGCTCTTAGATTCATAAATCATAGCATTATCTGTTTGTTAAAAAACTAGTTCCCAATGAGAATCCGACTCTGCTTTCAAGTACTCTTGATACCCTTTTGCCTAATTTTGTTTGGGGTTAATACGAGGTTGGTTTCGGGTCAATGCCAAATCGAACAGTAGTTGATTTTGATCCAGTTGAAATACAATCTCCAGTTCAGTTCTGCATTTTCAACAAAACTTGTCTCTTGGAACCACAATGTCACAAATTGTTGCAATTGGCTAGGTGTCACTTGCAGCAAGTTATCGCTCTAGATTTAAGCAACAAAGTGATATTAGGTTGAATCAATAATTCAAGTTCTCTTTTCCGTTTAAAGAATCGTGAAAGTCTGAATCTTACTGAAAATTACTTTAATTTCATACAGATTCCTTCAAGATTTTGATGTGGCCATAAAGGGGTTTATCCTGATGTTGATACTTATGGGACTGTGGTTAACGGGTTGGGGAGGGTGTGTGAGGTGTTGGATGAGATGTGTTATAATGTTTTTGTAACGCCCCAACCCGGCATGGGTAGAAACATTACAATATGGTTTCATATCAGATACACACAAGTCCAAACCAAACAGTGGATGTCATAAATAAAAGTCAACAAAGAGTAATCATCGGGGTCTTAACAAACATCAATGCCCCGGAATTAAACAAGACAAGGTACGAGTACAAGTTTCAAAATCCAGAAATAATAATAAAGAAAGAGTTCCATTATTCAAAATCAAGCTCTAGGGTGGTCCACTCTCTCTCGTCCCCAAAGCTAAACCCATGTCCTAGCTTAAGTACCTGCCGCATGGAAAAGAAAACGCGGCTGAGCATAAAAAGCTCAGTGAACAGATATGAAGATGACAAGCAACAAGATATGACGAAATAATCAAGGATCAAGAGAATAGAATACATGTGATGTCAAAGAAATCAAGGGTTATCAAGTTAAGTATGTAGGTTAAGTATCAAGATTATCAAGTTAAGTATCAAAGGTTCACAAGTTCAAGTATCCAGAATATAGCAAGGTCAAATATAAAGAGTTTAGCAAGGTCAAGTATCAAGTATTTAGCAAGGTCAAGTATCAAGTATTTAGTGTTAAGGTTTTCAGTATTTAACCCCTAGGCACACAAGTATCAAGTCAAGTATAACAAGTCAAGTATCCCAAGATTGGAGCCGCGAACTCCCAAGATGTGAGGGGCTGCAATGCACACAAGCCCAGTCACCAAGTAATATATCATATAGTCCATATCATAATCAAGATGGCCGTAGCCCAAGCAAGTATCAAGACAAGTCACGACTAGGATGCATCCATACGCCCCTGCTGGCCAATAATAATAATCATAATAACCATAGTAGCAGCAGTCGATAACAAGAATCAGGGACGGTGGGGGACATCTCTCTAGCCCCACTAGAGTACATAACATTGGTTCCTCAATGCTATGGTTGTGGCTACTCCACAACAAGTAGCTCCTGGGTAAAATACTGAGGGGTCAAGGGTTCAAGGTTCAATATCAAGTACAAGTGGTCAAGTCATAATCAAAGGTTCAAGTCAAGGTTAAATATCAAGGGTTCAATATCAAGTAATGTAAAAGAGAGAGAGAGAAGAGTCATGAGAGAAATAGTTGTACTCTTACTGAAAGAGTACGGAATATCTGTACCTTGCCGAAACAATCACCAAGCTAGAACTCAACAATGTAAGTGAATCACTCCCGCTTCACGGCACCTAGAAGCAAGTATATACGAATTATGACGGGTTCAAATTATCCAAGTTACCTCTTTTAGTTATCTTTCCATTTTTTTAGTAGCTTTCCATATTTAGCAAACTTTCTATTTTAGGTAACTTTCTATATTTGGTACGTTCCCACTTTAAGTAGTTTAAGTGTTTTAGAAGACTTTCCATTCTTAGTGAGTTTCCTTATTTAGAAGGTTTCCATAATTAGTATCTTCCAAACATAGCAGGTTTCCATAATTAGCAAGATTCCCATTTTAGCAATTTTCCCATTATAGTAACTTTAATTATGACTAATATTATCAAATTGACAAGTTCTCAAAGTTGTATAAGTTATGAATTTCATAATATAAGGTATTTGTGAAATTAGGGTTTCTTAAGTTAAATATTAGAAATCAAGGGTTAAATGCGTCAAATAAACAAGTCAAGGGTCAAAAGTGAAACTATATACATATACATACATATATACGATCCACATATGTCCAGAATTCCAGATTTACTCTTTATACCCTTCTAGTTTCAAAAGTTACAAATCAACCCTTTAATTATATAATTTACCATAATTAAACCTTTAATTAATATAATTATCAAATAAGCACCACAACTTAGCAAATTTGACAAAAACAGCCCTTACACCATTTTTAGGTCGAAATAATCATGACTTATCCATATTTACATTTTTAGTCCCTCTAGTTATAAAATTTACAATTTAAACCTTTTAATTATCTAATTAACATATAAATCACATAATTAGTCAAATAAACACATAGGCCCATCAAATATCACAAAATTACAATTTTAGTTCTTTAACATTAATTTGAGCCAAAAATTAGGCATTGACACAATTAGTCCCTCAAGTTATCAATTTAACAAAATAATCCTTTTTAATTAGTAATATACCAAATAAACCCTTAATTATTCAAAATTACACATACACCCCTCAAGTATCAATTTTTTATGATTTGCTACTGTTCCAAAATAGGTTTCAAAAATATCCCACAAGTTTCAATAATTACAAAACACACCCTTATATTTAATAAAATACAATCGGTACTATTTTTAATTACAAATCATTAACCCTAATTTTTCCAAAACCTAATAACATTTATTTTCAATCAATTACCTCATAAATGAACCAGAAAAATTTAGAAACCCTAGTATTTTAAGCAATTCGACCCATTCCTTTTATTTTCTTTAAATCGGCAAAAGATGAAAATTAACACAATGATTTCCAAGCTTCAAATAATTATAAATGTATTTTATTAGAGTCATATATACATGTACAAGTATCACAAAAATAATAACGAGATCCAGAAAATTATATCAAGGCCGATTCATAATTTCCTTGTTTTTAGGGTTTTCAAATTGTTTTAATTGTTATAGCTAGGATATGATGCATGTTATATTTTTGTACGTTCAAGATGATGAAGAAGAACATAAGGGATGATACAAAATACCAGAATTCGAATGGGAACCAAGAATTGAGCCAAAAGAATTTATACCTCTCGGCTAGGTATAATCGAGCAAGAAAAATCACCACCCTTCGAACCAAGCGAATCCAGCCACTCCAAATATTTTTCTAACCTTCCTTGAGTATGAGAGAACCCACAAAAAATATTCAAGAGGCTCCAAGATGATATATCCGCCGTATAGGATTTTTAGGGGAGTTAGGGTTTTTGTTTTTGGTTTGTTGTGAATGAGAAAATAAAAATGAGATATGGTTAACAATTATATGGAATATTTCCTGTGATTATGGCCGAATTTATGGGCTTAATTGGGGAAAATTCAATTTTGATTTAATTCCCATATTTAACAAATGTATAAATAAATAATGTTATGTACAATTTTTCAATTAGAATTGGACCTTTTGGGCATGTAGGCGTGGCCATATATTTTATTTAGCATAAAAATGTTGCAAATGTTGTTATAAAATTATTTGGGATCATATGTTGCTTACCTCCAAGTTTTTGGGATTTGTTTAGTGTTTATTTAATGTTTTATGCAAATTTTTAAATATTAGGGGCATTTTTGTAATTTGACAAGTTTTGGAAATTGTGGGTTTTACAACTATTCCCCCCTCAAAAAGAATTTTCGTCCGTGAAAATGAAGGAAGGAATAGGTAACGAAACAAACGAGAGCATACCAGACTACAAAGGAAAATGAGGGTAGCTGGCTCGCATAGACTCCTCGGTCTCCAAGGTCGCCTCCCGAGGTGGATGGTTCTTCCAGAGTACTTTGACGAAACGAATCACTTTGTTCCTCATGACCCTCTCTTGTCTATCAAGAATAGCTTCCGGTTCTTCCGGAAATGACATGTCTGGCTGAATCTGATCCAAGGGATATGACACCACATGTAAAGGATGATAGTTGTACCCCCGCAAAAGAGATACGTGGAAAACGTTATGCACATGTGCCAGCTGAGGTGGAAGAGCCAAACGATAGGACACCTCACCAATACGTTCCAAGATTTCAAAAGGACCAATAAAACGAGGACTTAACTTTCCCTTAATACCAAAACGTTTGACACCGCGAAAAGGAGAAACTTTCAAGAATACTCGGTCGCCAACCTGGAACTCTAACTCACGTCTATGCTTATCGGCATAACTTTTCTGTCGGGACCTGGCTTCCTTAAGCCTCTCTTTAGCAATATTCACCTTCTCGTTGGTGATTTCAATCATTTTTGGACCCTCAATAATTCGTTCACCTACTTCATCCCATATAGTAGGTGATCTACACTTACGGCCATATAACATCTCATAAGGTGCCATCCGAATACTAGCGTGCCAACTGTTGTTATACGCGAACTCAACTAAACATAAGTATTCATCCCAACTGCCGGTCCAATCAAGTGCACAAGCTCGTAACATATCTTCCAATGTTTGGATAGTTCGTTCAGATTGACCATCCGTCTGTGGGTGAAAAGCGGTACTGAACTTAAGACGAGAACCCCAAGCATTATGTAACATCTTCCAAAAACGCGAAGTAAACCTCGGATCTCTATCAGAAACAATCGAAACCGGTGTGCCATGCAATCTAACAATCTCCTGCTGGAAAATTTCCGCTAACTTCGCTACACCATAACGTTTCTTGATTGGTAGGAAATGAGCCGACTTAGTTAGCCGATCAACGACCACCCAAATCGCATCATGTCCTTTACGCGTGACTGGCAAACCCGTAACAAAATCCATGGTTATTTCTTCCCACTTCCACTGGGGAATCTCCAACGGTTGCAAAAGACCACTAGTTCTTTGGTGCTCAATCTTTACCTGTTGACAAACCAAACATCTTGCAACATACGAAGCTACATCCTGCTTCATTCCACTCCACCAAAAATGCTGTTTCAAATCCCGATACATCTTCGTAGACCCCGGATGTATGGTAAATGGAGAACTGTGAGCTTCTGACATAACCGTCTCACGAAGCTCAGGATCATTCGGAACACAAAGGCGATCTCCTAACCAAACAATATCATCGTCGTCAATGCGAAATTCAGACTGTTTCCCCTCTTCTATATTTTGAACAATGGCCCATAACTCTCCATCATCCTGCTGAGCTTCCTTAATCTTCAAGATCAAGTTAGACTCAACTTTCAGACTTGCCCAGTAACCGTCGCGTCCAGGCAAACAAAATTCTACCTCCATGAGCTCAAGATCATGCAAAATTCTAGGTTCAAACTTCAGACTAGCCACCATACCCGACTTACGACTAAGAGCATCTGCAACTACATTAGCCTTTCCCGGGTGATACTGAATGTTAGTGTCGTAGTCCTTGAGCAATTCCAACCATCTACGCTGTCGCATGTTCAATTCTTTCTGGGTAAATATGTACTTTAGACTCTTATGATCAGTGAAGATATCAACAGAGTCCCCATACAAGTAGTGTCGCCAGATCTTAAGAGCAAAGACAACAGCAACCAACTCTAGATCATGCGTAGGATAGTTCTCCTCATAGGGTTTCAACTGACGTGAGGCATACGCAATAACTTTCCCTTGCTGCATCAAAACACAACCTAATCCTTTCTTGGAAGCATCACTATAAATCTGATATCCTCCTGTACCAGATGGAAGTGTCAAGATAGGAGCTGACACAAGTTTCTGCTTCAAGGTTTCAACACTCAATTCCTGCTCATCGGTCCAATTAAACTTCAACCCCTTTCTCATTAGCTTAGTTAATGGTGAGGCAAGTTGTGA
Organism: Artemisia argyi; assembly: GCA_030686995.1. Lineage (NCBI taxonomy): Eukaryota > Viridiplantae > Streptophyta > Magnoliopsida > Asterales > Asteraceae > Artemisia > Artemisia argyi. Next base: position 16,150,620 of record CM060682.1, on the reverse strand, counting down.
GAATCCCTCGACGAATCTCCGATAGTAACCAGCCAAACCAAGAAAACTCCTGACCTCGGTCACCGTAGTAGGTCTCGGCCATTTAGTGATGGCCTCCACCTTTGCTGGATCCATAGTAATCCCCCCAGCAGATACCACATGACCAAGAAAAGCCACCTGACTAAGCCAAAATTCACACTTGGAGAACTTCGCATACAACTTCTCCTGTCTCAAAATCTGCAAAACTGTACCAAGGTGCTGCTCATGTTCTTCCTCGGACCTCGAATAAACCAAAATGTCGTCGATGAAAACAATCACAAATTTGTCAAGAAAAGAATTGAATACGCGGTTCATAAGGTCCATAAACACTGCCGGAGCATTAGTCAGTCCGAAAGGCATAACCAAGAACTCATAGTGTCCATACCTAGTTCGAAAAGCAGTCTTAGGAATATCCTGCTCTTTAACCCGAAGCTGATGGTAACCGGACCGAAGATCAATCTTAGAGAAACACTTAGCTCCTTGGAGCTAGTCAAACAAGTCATCAATGCGAGGCAAAGGATAACGGTTTCGGATGGTGATACGATTCAACTCCCGGTAGTCTATACATAACCTCATACTACCGTCCTTCTTTTTCACAAATAGAACAGGTGCTCCCCAAGGAGATACACTCGGACGAATGAATCCACTTTCAAGGAGTTCCTGTAATTGATCTTTCAACTCTTTCAATTCAGTAGGAGCCATACGATAGGGAGTTTTAGAGATGGGTTCCGCACCCGGAATTAAATCGATACCAAATTCAATGTCGCGTTTAGGAGGAAGGCCCGGAAGTTCTTCTGGGAATACATCAGCAAAATCACGAACAATACGAATACTATCGATAGATGGATTATCCATCGAAGTATCCTGAATAGAAGCAATAAAACCCGCACAACCATGGGATATCAAGGTACGCGCCTTTAACGCAGATATGATTTTAACAGATCGAAGTGGTTGAGAACCATAATACACAAATTCAGGTTTGAACAGGTCAACAAATATAACCTTCCGTTCATAACAAACAAGAGTGGCTCGATGAGAGGTCAACCAATCCATACCAAGAATCAAATCAAAATCAAGCATATCAAGTGGAAGGAGATTAGCCGAACGTATGCGATCATCAAAACGTAGTGGACAATCAATAAACTCATGATCAATGATAGTGTTGCTTTTCATAGGTGTAGATATAGATAAGGGAGTTATTAATGGTGTTGGAGTTAATTTTAGTTTCTTTGAAAATGTGATAGATATTATAGAATGAGTTGCGCCAGTATCAAACAAGACAAATGCGGTAAGATCACCAATATGTAGAAAACCCGTAATGGTACCTGTGGAGTTAACTGCCTAATCGCGAGTAAGAGAATGAACACGGCCTGAAGAAGTAGAAGTTTGAGAAGGACCTGCTGGAACAATGCTGTTCTTCCTTGGACAATCCTTCACTTGATGAGTAGTGGAACCACACTCATAACAAGCTCCTGTAGCTGTGCGGCAAGGCCCAGTGTGTGCCTTACCACATGAAAGACAAGTAGGCACAGTCTCAGCATGCCTATGCTGACCCGACGAGTTTCCCGAACGATGCTGCTGGTATGAAGATCCAGAACCCGAGTACCTGTTCTGCTGGTTTCCCCTGGAGAACTGCCTCTGGTTGGTGTTACCCGACCTCTCACCTTGCCTACCATAAGATCGGAAATCCGAACTCCTGTCACCCTGTCTACCAGAAGATCTATAATCCGAACCTCTTTGAACCTGTCGACCCTGGTCATGTCCCCTGTTAAACTGTCCCCTATGCTCAAACTGACGGTCCGAACGACCACGGTGCTCAAAACTCTGATCAGTACGACCCTGACGATCAAAACCCCGGTTCTGCTGCCCTGAAGATGCAGACTGTATCCTATCCCCATCACGAGTCCGTTTGTTGGACGTTCCACCCTCATACAACAGTTCAATGTTACGTGCCGCGTCACACACCATCGACACATCATCATAATCCGTATTAACAATACGGTCAAGTACCCATCGCTTCAAACCCCACTTATAGTGACGAGCCTGCCTAGCTGCATCCCCGGTCACGGTAGGCCTCACGAAGCTAGCCAACCTGAGGAAACGTTCCATGTACTCTGCCGCATTCTCCCGCTCTAACTGATAAATGGTACCATACTCTCTCTCTCGTATCGCTGCTGTTCCGAGAGAGGGATGAACCTCTTGTAAAAGACCTCACGAAACGCCGCCCAAGTACATGTCTCAACAAAACCATCACCCTTCGCCTGAATATACGACGTCCACCAGTTGAGGGCGTCACCATCAAACTTGAAAGCTGCTAATCGAGCTTTCACCCCATCAGGACAACCAATCACCTGAAACAATTTTTCACAATGGGTAATCCAATCACCCGCTTCAGTTGGCGTGGTAGCTGACAAGAAGGAATTGGGCTTCAGTTTGTTGAAGCGTTCGATCCATACATGAATGCCCTCGTTGCTGCTTCCAGCCCCATCCCTACGCTCATTACGATAATTCTCAATAGCAGCAGCAACGGCTTGGGCAACAATCTCCTCAATGTTGGGAGGGTTATCACCACCTCCGCTCCGAGTATTCACCATCTAAAACGATACCAAACGATTAGCAAAAGACAAACAGTATGAATACGAAAAGAGAAGACGAAACGAAAACCTAGTGTCTACCCAATCCTCACAGGTCATGGCCTAAGCCCTGAAAGTTCGAAACCGGGCTCTGATACCATAAATTGTAACGCCCCAACCCGGCAAGGGTAGAAACATTACAATATGGTTTCATATCAGATACACACAAGTCCAAACCAAACAGTGGATGTCATAAATAAAAGTCAACAAAGAGTAATCATCGGGGTCTTAACAAACATCAATGCCCCGGAATTAAACAAGACAAGGTACGAGTACAAGTTCCAAAATCCAGAAATAATAATAAAGAAAGAGTTCCATTATTCAAAATCAAGCTCTAGGGTGGTCCACTCTCTCTCGTCCCCAAAGCTAAACCCATGTCCTAGCTTAAGTACCTGCCGCATGGAAAAGAAAACGCGGCTGAGCATAAAAAGCTCAGTGAACAGATATGAAGATGACAAGCAACAAGATATGACGAAATAATCAAGGATCAAGAGAATAGAATACATGTGATGTCAAAGAAATCAAGGGTTATCAAGTTAAGTATGTAGGTTAAGTATCAAGATTATCAAGTTAAGTATCAAAGGTTCACAAGTTCAAGTATCCAGAATATAGCAAGGTCAAATATAAAGAGTTTAGCAAGGTCAAGTATCAAGTATTTAGCAAGGTCAAGTATCAAGTATTTAGTGTTAAGGTTTTCAGTATTTAACCCCCAGGCACACAAGTATCAAGTCAAGTATAACAAGTCAAGTATCCCAAGATTGGAGCCGCGAACTCCCAAGATGTGAGGGGCTGCAATGCACACAAGCCCAGTCACCAAGTAATATATCATATAGTCCATATCATAATCAAGATGGCCGTAGCCCAAGCAAGTATCAAGACAAGTCACGACTAGGATGCATCCATACGCCCCTGCTGGCCAATAATAATAATCATAATAACCATAGTAGCAGCAGTCGATAACAAGAATCAGGGACGGTGGGGGACATCTCTCTAGCCCCACTAGAGTACATAACATTAGTGCCTCAATGCTATGGTTGTGGCTACTCCACAACAAGTAGCTCCTGGGTAAAATACTGAGGGGTCAAGGGTTCAAGGTTCAATATCAAGTACAAGTGGTCAAGTCATAATCAAAGGTTCAAGTCAAGGTTAAATATCAAGGGTTCAATATCAAGTAATGTAAAAGAGAGAGAGAGAAGAGTCATGAGAGAAATAGTTGTACTCTTACTGAAAGAGTACGGAATATCTGTACCTTGCCGAAACAATCACCAAGCTAGAACTCAACAATGTAAGTGAATCACTCCCGCTTCACGGCACCTAGAAGCAAGTATATACGAATTATGACGGGTTCACATTATCCAAGTTACCTCTTTTAGTTATCTTTCCATTTTTTTAGTAGCTTTCCATATTTAGCAAACTTTCTATTTTAGGTAACTTTCTATATTTGGTACGTTCCCACTTTAAGTAGTTTAAGTGTTTTAGAAGACTTTCCATTCTTAGTGAGTTTCCTTATTTAGAAGGTTTCCATAATTAGTATCTTCCAAACATAGCAGGTTTCCATAATTAGCAAGATTCCCATTTTAGCAATTTTCCCATTATAGTAACTTTAATTATGACTAATATTATCAAATTGACAAGTTCTCAAAGTTGTATAAGTTATGAATTTCATAATATAAGGTATTTGTGAAATTAGGGTTTCTTAAGTTAAATATTAGAAATCAAGGGTTAAATGCGTCAAATAAACAAGTCAAGGGTCAAAAGTGAAACTATATACATATACATACATATATACGATCCACATATGTCCAGAATTCCAGATTTACTCTTTATACCCTTCTAGTTTCAAAAGTTACAAATCAACCCTTTAATTATATAATTTACCATAATTAAACCTTTAATTAATATAATTATCAAATAAGCACCACAACTTAGCAAATTTGACAAAAACAGACCTTACACCATTTTTAGGTCGAAATAATCATGACTTAGCCATATTTACATTTTTAGTCCCTCTAGTTATAATATTTACAATTTAAACCTTTTAATTATCTAATTAACATATAAATCACATAATTAGTCAAATAAACACATAGGCCCATCAAATATCACAAAATTACAATTTTAGTTCTTTAACATTAATTTGAGCCAAAAATTAGGCATTGACACAATTAGTCCCTCAAGTTATCAATTTAACAAAATAATCCTTTTTAATTAGTAATATACCAAATAAACCCTTAATTATTCAAAATTACACATACACCCCTCAAGTATCAATTTTTTATGATTTGCTACTGTTCCAAAATAGGTTTCAAAAATATCCCACAAGTTTCAATAATTACAAAACACACCCTTATATTTAATAAAATACAATCGATACTATTTTTAATTACAAATCATTAACCCTAATTTTTCCAAAACCTAATAACATTTATTTTCAATCAATTACCTCATAAATGAACCAGAAAAATTTAGAAACCCTAGTATTTTAAGCAATTCGACCCATTCCTTTTATTTTCTTTAAATCGGCAAAAGATGAAAATTAACACAATGATTTCCAAGATTCAAATAATTATAAATGTATTTTATTAGAGTCATATATACATGTACAAGTATCAAAAAAATAAGAACGAGATCCAGAAAATTATATCAAGGCCGATTCATGATTTCTTTGTTTTTAGGGTTTTCGAATTGTTTTAATTGTTATAGCTAGGATATGATGCATGTTATATTTTTGTACATTCAAGATGATGAAGAAGAACATAAGGGATGATACAAAATACCAGAATTCGAATGGGAACCAAGAATTGAGCCAAAAGAATTTATACCTCTCGGCTAGGTATAATCGAGCAAGAAAAATCACCACCCTTCGAACCAAGCGAATCCAACCACTCCAAAAATTTGTCTAACCTTCCTTGAGTATGAGAGAACCCACGAAAAATATTCAAGAGGCTCCAAGATGATATAGCCGCCGTATAGGATTTTTAGGGGAGTTAGGGTTTTTGTTTTTGGTTTGTTGTGAATGAGAAAATAAAAATGAGATATGGTTAACAATTATATGGAATATTTCCTGTGATTATGGCCGAATTTATGGGCTTAATTGGGGAAAATTCAATTTTGATTTAATTCCCATATTTAACAAATGTATAAATAAATAATGTTATGTACAATTTTTCAATTAGAATTGGACCTTTTGGGCATGTAGGCGTGGCCATATATTTTATTTAGCATAAAAATGTTGCAAATGTTGTTATAAAATTATTTGGGATCATATGTTGCTTACCTCCAAGTTTTTGGGATTTGTTTAGTGTTTATTTAATGTTTTATGCAAATTTTTAAATATTAGGGGCATTTTTGTAATTTGACAAGTTTTGGAAATTGTGGGTTTTACAACTATTCCCCCCTCAAAAAGAATTTTCGTCCGCGAAAATGAAGGAAGGAATAGGTAACGAAACAAACGAGAGCATACCATACTACAAAGGAAAATGAGGGTAGCTGGCTCGCATAGACTCCTCGGTCTCCCAGGTCGCCTCCCGAGGTGGATGGTTCTTCCAGAGTACTTTGACGAAACGAATCACTTTGTTCCTCATGACCCTCTCTTGTCTATCAAGAATAGCTTCCGGTTCTTCCGGAAGTGACATGTCTGGCTGAATCTGATCCAAGGGATATGACACCACATGTAAAGGATGATAGTTGTACCCCCGCAAAAGAGATACGTGGAAAACGTTATGCACATGTGCCAGCTGAGGTGGAAGAGCCAAACGATAGGACACCTCACCAATACGTTCCAAGATTTCAAAAGGACCAATAAAACGAGGACTTAACTTTCCCTTAATACCAAAACGTTTGACACCGCGAAAAGGAGAAACTTTCAAGAATACTCGGTCGCCAACCTGGAACTCTAACTCACGTCTATGCTTATCGGCGTAACTTTTCTATCGGGACCTGGCTTCCTTAAGCCTCTCTTTAGCAATATTCACCTTCTCGTTGGTGATTTCAATCATTTCTGGACCCTCAATAATTCGTTCACCTACTTCATCCCACATAGTAGGTGATCTACACTTACGGCCATATAACATCTCATAAGGTGCCATCCGAATACTAGCGTGCCAACTGTTGTTATACGCGAACTCAACTAAACATAAGTATTCATCCCAACTGCCGGTCCAATCAAGTGCACAAGCTCGTAACATATCTTCCAATGTTTGGATAGTTCGTTCAGATTGACCATCCGTCTGTGGGTGAAAAGCGGTACTGAGCTTAAGACGAGAACCCTAAGCATTATGTAACATCTTCCAAAAACGCGAAGTAAACCTCGGATCTCTATCAGAAACAATCGAAACCGGTGTGCCATGCAATCTAACAATCTCCTGCTGGAAAATTTCCGCTAACTTCGCTACACCATAACGTTTCTTGATTGGTAGGAAATGAGCCGACTTAGTTAGCCGATCAACGACCACCCAAATCGCATCATGTCCTTTACGCGTGACTGGCAAACCCGTAACAAAATCCATGGTTATTTCTCCCCACTTCCACTGGGGAATCTCCAACGGTTGCAAAAGACCACTAGTTCTTTGGTGCTCAATCTTTACCTGTTGACAAACCAAACATCTTGCAACATACGAAGCTACATCCTGCTTCATTCCACTCCACCAAAAATGTTGTTTCAAATCCCGATACATCTTCGTAGACCCCGGATGTATGGTAAATGGAGAACTGTGAGCTTCTGACATAACCGTCTCACGAAGCTCAAGATCATTCGGAACACAAAGGCGATCTCCTAACCAAACAATACCGTCGTTGTCAACGCGAAATTCAGACTGTTTCCCCTCTTCTATATTTTGAACAATGGCCCATAACTCTCCATCATCCTGCTGAGCTTCCTTAATCTTCAAGATCAAGTTAGACTCAACTTTCAGACTTGCCCAGTAACCGTCGCGTCCAGGCAAACAAAATTCTACCTCCATGAGCTCAAGATCATGCAAAATTCTAGGTTCAAACTTCAGACTAGCCACCATACCCGACTTACGACTAAGAGCATCTGCAACTACATTAGCCTTTCCCGGGTGATACTGAATGTTAGTGTCGTAGTCCTTGAGCAATTCCAACCATCTACGCTGTCGCATGTTCAATTCTTTCTGGGTAAATATGTACTTTAGACTCTTATGATCAGTGAAGATATCAACAGAGTCCCCATACAAGTAGTGTCGCCAGATCTTAAGAGCAAAGACAACAGCAGCCAACTCTAGATCATGCGTAGGATAGTTCTCCTCATAGGGTTTCAACTGACGTGAGGCATACGCAATAACTTTCCCTTGCTGCATCAAAACACAACCTAATCCTTTCTTGGAAGCATCACTATAAATCTGATATCCTCCTGTACCAGATGGAAGTGTCAAGATAGGAGCTGACACAAGTTTCTGCTTCAAGGTTTCAAAACTCAATTCCTGCTCATCGGTCCAATTAAACTTCAACCCCTTTCTCATTAGCTTAGTTAATGGTGAGGCAAGTTGTGAGAATCCCTCGACGAATCTCCGATAGTAACCAGCCAAACCAAGAAAACTCCTGACCTCGGTCACCGTAGTAGGTCTCGGCCATTTAGTGATGACCTCCACCTTTGCTGGATCCATAGTAATCCCCCCAGCAGATACCACATGACCAAGAAAAGCCACCTGACTAAGCCAAAATTCACACTTGGAGAACTTAGCATACAACTTCTCCTGTCTCAAAATCTGCAAAACTGTACCAAGGTGCTGCTCATGTTCTTCCTCGGACCTCGAATAAACCAAAATGTCGTCGATGAAAACAATCACAAATTTGTCAAGAAAAGAATTGAATACGCGGTTCATAAGGTCCATAAACACTGCCGGAGCATTAGTCAGTCCGAAAGGCATAACCAAGAACTCATAGTGTCCATACCTAGTTCGAAAAGCAGTCTTAGGAATATCCTGCTCTTTAACCCGAAGCTGATGGTAACCGGACCGAAGATCAATCTTAGAGAAACACTTAGCTCCTTGGAGCTGGTCAAACAAGTCATCAATGCGAGGCAAAGGATAACGGTTTCGGATGGTGATACGATTCAACTCCCGGTAGTCTATACATAACCTCATACTACAGTCCTTCTTTTTCACAAATAGAACAGGTGCTCCCCAAGGAGATACACTCGGACGAATGAATCCACTTTCAAGGAGTTCCTGTAATTGATCTTTCAACACTTTCAATTCAGTAGGAGCCATACGATAGGGAGTTTTAGAGATGGGTTCCGCACCCGAAATTAAATCGATACCAAATTCAATGTCGCGTTTAGGAGGAAGGCCCGGAAGTTCTTCCGGGAATACATCGGCAAAATCACGAACAATACGAATACTATCGATAGATGGATTATCCATCGAAGTACCCTGAATAGAAGCAATAAAACCCGCACAACCATGGGATATCAAGGTACGCGCCTTTAACGCAGATATGATTTTAACAGATCGAAGTGGTTGAGAACCATAATACACAAATTCAGGTTTGAACAAGTCACCAAATATAACCTTCCGTTCATAACAAACAAGAGTGGCTCGATGAGAGGTCAACCAATCCATACCAAGAATCAAATCAAAATCAAGCATATCAAGTGGAAGGAGATTAGCCGGACGTATGCGATCATCAAAACGTAGTGGACAATCAATAAACTCATGATCAATGATAGTGTTGCTTTTCATAGGTGTAGATATAGATAAGGGAGTTATTAATGGTGTTGGAGTTAATTTTAGTTTCTTTGAAAATGTGATAGATATTATAGAATGAGTTGCGCCAGTATCAAACAAGACAAATGCGGTAAGATCACCAATATGTAGAAAACCCGTAATGGTACCTGTGGAGTTAACTGCCTGATTGCGAGTAAGAGAATGAACACGGCCTGAAGAAGTAGAAGGTTGAGAAGGACCTGCTAGAACAATGTTGTTCTTCCTTGGACAATCCTTCACTTGATGAGTAGTGGAACCACACTCATAACAAGCTCCTGTAGCTGTGCGGCAAGGCCCAGTGTGTGCCTTACCACATGAAAGACAAGTAGGCACAGTCTCAGCACGCCTATGCTGACCCGACGAGTTTCCCGAACGATGCTGCTGGTATGAAGATCCAGAACCCGAGTACCTGTTCTGCTGGTTTCCCCTGGAGAACTGCCTCTGGTTGGTGTTACCCGACCTGTCACCTTGCCTACCATAAGATCGGAAATCCGAACTCCTGTCACCCTGTCTACCAGAAGATCTATAATCCGAACCTCTTTGAACTTGTCGACCCTGGTCATGTCCCCTGTTAAACTGTCCCCTATGCTCAAACTGACGGTCCGAACGACCACGGTGCTCAAAACTCTGATCAGTACGACCCTGACGATCAAAACCCCGGTTCTGCTGCCCTGAAGATGCAGACTGTATCCTATCCCCATCACGAGTCCGTTTGTTGGACGTTCCACCCTCATACAACAGTTCAATGTTACGTGCCGCGTCACACACCATCGACACATCATCATAATCCGTATTAACAATACGGTCAAGTACCCATCGCTTCAAACCCCACTTATAGTGACGAGCCTGCCTAGCTGCATCCCCGGTCATGGTAGGCCCCACGAAGCTAGCCAACCTGAGGAAACGTTCCATATACTCTGCCGCATTCTCCCGCTCTAACTGATAAATGGTACCATACTCTCTCTCGTATTGCTGCTGTTCCGAGAGAGGGATGATCCTCTTGTAAAAGACCTCACGAAACGCCGCCCAAGTACATGTCTCAACAAAACCATCACCCTTCGCCTGAATATACGACGTCCACCAGTTGAGGGCGTCACCATCAAACTTGAAAGCTGCTAATCGAGCTTTCACCCCATCAGGACAACCAATCACCTGAAACAATTTTTCACAATGGGTAATCCAATCACCCGCTTCAGTTGGCGTGGTAGCTGACAAGAAGGAATTGGGCTTCAGTTTGTTGAAGCGTTCGATCCATACATGAATGCCCTCGTTGCTGCTTCCAGCCCCATCCCTACGCTCATTACGATAATTCTCAATAGCAGCAGCAACGGCTTGGGCAACAATCTCCTCAATGTTGGGAGGGTTATCACCACCTCCGCTCCGAGTATTCACCATCTAAAACGATACCAAACGATTAGCAAAAGATAAACAGTATGAATACGAAAAGAGAAGACGAAACGAAAACCTAGTGTCTACCCAATCCTCACATGTCATGGCCTAAGCCCTGAAAGTTCGAAACCGGGCTCTGATACCATAAATTGTAACGCCCCAACCCGGCAAGGGTAGAAACATTACAATATGGTTTCATATCAGATACACACAAGTCCAAACCAAACAGTGGATGTCATAAATAAAAGTCAACAAAGAGTAATCATCGGGGTCTTAACAAACATCAATGCCCCGGAATTAAACAAGACAAGGTACGAGTACAAGTTCCAAAATCCAGAAATAATAATAAAGAAAGAGTTCCATTATTCAAAATCAAGCTCTAGGGTGGTCCACTCTCTCTCGTCCCCAAAGCTAAACCCATGTCCTAGCTTAAGTACCTGCCGCATGGAAAAGAAAACGCGGCTGAGCATAAAAAGCTCAGTGAACAGATATGAAGATGACAAGCAACAAGATATGACGAAATAATCAAGGATCAAGAGAATAGAATACATGTGATGTCAAAGAAATCAAGGGTTATCAAGTTAAGTATGTAGGTTAAGTATCAAGATTATCAAGTTAAGTATCAAAGGTTCACAAGTTCAAGTATCCAGAATATAGCAAGGTCAAATATAAAGAGTTTAGCAAGGTCAAGTATCAAGTATTTAGCAAGGTCAAGTATCAAGTATTTAGTGTTAAGGTTTTCAGTATTTAACCCCCAGGCACACAAGTATCAAGTCAAGTATCCCAAGATTGGAGCCGCGAACTCCCAAGATGTGAGGGGCTGCAATGCACACAAGCCCAGTCACCAAGTAATATATCATATAGTCCATATCATAATCAAGATGGCCGTAGCCCAAGCAAGTATCAAGACAAGTCACGACTAGGATGCATCCATACGCCCCTGCTGGCCAATAATAATAATCATAATAACCATAGTAGCAGCAGTCGATAACAAGAATCAGGGACGGTGGGGGACATCTCTCTAGCCCCACTAGAGTACATAACATTGGTGCCTCAATGCTATGGTTGTGGCTACTCCACAACAAGTAGCTCCTGGGTAAAATACTGAGGGGTCAAGGGTTCAAGGTTCAATATCAAGTACAAGTGGTCAAGTCATAATCAAAGGTTCAAGTCAAGGTTAAATATCAAGGGTTCAATATCAAGTAATGTAAAAGAGAGAGAGAGAGAAGAGTCGTGAGAGAAATAGTTGTACTCTTACTGAAAGAGTACGGAATATTTGTACCTTGCCGAAACAATCACCAAGCTAGAACTCAACAATGTAAGTGAATCACTCCCGCTTCACGGCACCTAGAAGCAAGTATATACGAATTATGACGGGTTCAAATTATCCAAGTTACCTCTTTTAGTTATCTTTCCATTTTTTTAGTAGCTTTCCATATTTAGCAAACTTTCTATTTTAGGTAACTTTCTATATTTGGTACGTTCCCACTTTAAGTAGTTTAAGTGTTATAGAAGACTTTCCATTCTTAGTGAGTTTCCTTATTTAGAAGGTTTCCATAATTAGTATCTTCCAAACATAGCAGGTTTCCATAATTAGCAAGATTCCCATTTTAGCAATTTTCCCATTATAGTAACTTTAATTATGACTAATATTATCAAATTGACAAGTTCTCAAAGTTGTATAAGTTATGAATTTCATAATATAAGGTATTTGTGAAATTAGGGTTTCTTAAGTTAAATATTAGAAATCAAGGGTTAAATGTGTCAAATAAACAAGTCAAGGGTCAAAAGTGAAACTATATACATATACATACATATATACGATCCACATATGTCCAGAATTCCAGATTTACTCTTTATACCCTTCTAGTTTCAAAAGTTACAAATCAACCCTTTAATTATATAATTTACCATAATTAAACCTTTAATTAATATAATTATCAAATAAGCACCACAACTTAGCAAATTTGACAAAAACAGCCCTTACACCATTTTTAGGTCGAAATAATCATGACTTATCCATATTTACATTTTTAGTCCCTCTAGTTATAAAATTTACAATTTAAACCTTTTAATTATCTAATTAACATATAAATCACATAATTAGTCAAATAAACACATAGGCCCATCAAATATCACAAAATTACAATTTTAGTTCTTTAACATTAATTTGAGCCAAAAATTAGGCATTGACACAATTAGTCCCTCAAGTTATCAATTTAACAAAATAATCCTTTTTAATTAGTAATATACCAAATAAACCCTTAATTATTCAAAATTACACATACACCCCTCAAGTATCAATTTTTTATGATTTGCTACTGTTCCAAAATAGGTTTCAAAAATATCCCACAAGTTTCAATAATTACAAAACACACCCTTATATTTAATAAAATACAATCGGTACTATTTTTAATTACAAATCATTAACCCTAATTTTTCCAAAACCTAATAACATTTATTTTCAATCAATTACCTCATAAATGAACCAGAAAAATTTAGAAACACTAGTATTTTAAGCAATTCGACCCATTCCTTTTATTTTCTTTAAATTGGCAAAAGATGAAAATTAACACAATGATTTCCAAGCTTCAAATAATTATAAATGTATTTTATTAGAGTCATATATACATGTACAAGTATCACAAAAATAAGAACGAGATCCAGAAAATTATATCAAGGCCGATTCATAATTTCCTTGTTTTTAGGGTTTTCGAATTGTTTTAATTGTTATAGCTAGGATATGATGCATGTTATATTTTTGTACGTTCAAGATGATGAAGAAGAACATAAGGGATGATACAAAATACCAGAATTCGAATGGGAACCAAGAATTGAGCCAAAAGAATTTATACCTCTCAGCTAGGTATAATCGAGAAAGAAAAATCACCACCCTTCGAACCAAGCGAATCCAACCACTCCAAATATTTTTCTAACCTTCCTTGAGTATGAGAGAACCCACGAAAAATATTCAAGAGGCTCCAAGATGATATAGCCGCCGTATAGGATTTTTAGGGGAGTTAGGGTTTTTGTTTTTGGTTTGTTGTGAATGAGAAAATAAAAATGAGATATGGTTAACAATTATATGGAATATTTCCTGTGATTATGGCCGAATTTATGGGCTTAATTGGGGAAAATTCAATTTTTATTTAATTCCCATATTTAACAAATGTATAAATAAATAATGTTATGTACAATTTTTCAATTAGAATTGGACCTTTTGGGCATGTAGGCGTGGCCATATATTTTATTTAGCATAAAAATGTTGCAAATGTTGTTATAAAATTATTTGGGATCATATGTTGCTTACCTCCAAGTTTTTGGGATTTGTTTAGTGTTTATTTAATGTTTTATGCAAATTTTTAAATATTAGGGCATTTTTGTAATTTGACAAGTTTTGGAAATTGTGGGTTTTACAGTTTTGATTGATGGGTGGTTTTAGAAAGCCGAGGTTGGTATAGAGGGTGAGGTTTGGGAGAGCTTGGTGGTGTCGCGTGAGGTTTATCCGAATGTTGGGAGTTATAATGTGATGATTAGCAGTTTGTGTAAGTGCGGGAAGGTCAAGGAGAGTTTGGAGGTGTGAGAGAGGATGAGGAGGAATGAATAAGAGATGAATTTGTTTACGTATAGTAGTGTTATAAACGTTTTAGGTGAGTCGAGTAATGTTGAAGGTTTTATGATGGTTTTTAACGAAATGATTGGAAAGAAAGTGTGTCCGCATGTTGCTTAATGGTAATTTTCGCGGTGGGATGGTTAACGAATGTTTTTAGTTGTGGCAGCTTATGGAGAAGGATGATTGTAGGAATGTTATTACTTTCCGGCATTGTTGTTTGGCAAGCATTAATGAGGGTAAATTAGTCATTTATTTTGAGGAGGGATGATATTCGCCAATAGTATCAGCAATGGATAATTAGTGCCAAATTTGACAAACCATAAAGATAATTTTTGCAGTTTACTCTATATAATTAGTTAGTAGTAACTTTTATGACATTCCATTTTTAGTAAGTGTCACAACTCATAATTTTCGGTCATTTTCCAAACCTCGACAATTTACTATTCACAAGTTACTATTCATCATTACTATTCATCGATCACTATTCATCATTTTTGAGGTCAATTTGACATTCTGAGAAGCGTTCAGAAATTTTACTATTCACTTGACACTATTCATTTCCGGAAGAAATATCACTATTCACGTGCATTACTCATTTCATCGTAAACATAGTTTACGGGTATTCAGAATTCGCGTAACCGTATTGGTTCAGGAGCGAATTCATGCATTATCATTTGGGACATTTCGTACAGACTAGAAATAGTCTGCATATCCTCATTACGGCACTTGCATACTATTCCACTCGTAGGATAATTAAATTAATACTTTTGGTATAATTAACTTTTACGTATAATTATTTCTATCTAAACGTTAGCAAACGATCAATAATGTGACTAACACGTCCGACACTCCCGACTATGATTCCAATATATTTTTATATTCATTTTTATAATATAAAAATTATAATATTAATTTACCCGGTATTTTGGAGATTTATTTTAATTATTAACGTAAGTTTACAAAAATTACGACGGTTTTCGTAGAAATTAAACAACAATTATCTAAACACTCAATAAATATACCCGACCTATTTTTATAATTTTTACAACTTTATTTTATCCCGGTTAACTCCGTTAAAATTTATTTTTAGTTAACCCGGTACCCGGTACACCTTAAAACTATAAATAAACACAAGATTATACAAAAAGTCTACAAAAGTCTTACACACTCAATCCCCCCCCTCCATTTGCCGCCCCCCCCCCCCCCCCCCTTTTTGTTGCCCATGCCAATCACTTACATAATATACTTACTCACTCCAACCTCATTAAAACCTTATACTAACTCCATATAATAATATAAATCCTAATAATACATAACAACAATACTAGATATTTTTCTCATTCTCAACTAGTAAAATTTTCACTTCCTTCTCTCTTTTTCTCTCTTGAACTCACGGCAACAACAAGTAGGAGGAGCAAGATTAAAATTTTTCTCAAAGATCTAGTGTTATTCTAGTTTAGTTAAGTTATTCTTACAAGGTTTTGAAATACAAACTTAAGGATACTAAGGTTTTATCATCTAATCACACCACCTTTCAAAGTAAGTTACCAAGTTAATTTTCATGTTTTCATCAAGTATTTACTTATATCTTATAGCTTTCATGCTTTGATCCATGCACAAAATAGTTATACCACTATATTTTTACGAACTTTTGGAACATACAAGCCCTAGAAATGGTTTTTGGTTAGATCCTTGTTAGATCTACTTGGTTATAGTGTTTAGGAACCCATGACACCCTAAGAAGGTGTATGGTAGGATTAGACTAGTTTTGTGGTGATTGAAAGTGGTTTGATTGAAGTTAGAACTAGTTTGGAGACTTGAAAATGGTTTTTGAAACTACATATTGACCTACTGTTCCTATTTTTATTTCGTGGGAAAATCAGTTGATGGTGGGTAAATTTTGACCAAAGATTTAGAAAATACTTTCAAAAACGAAACTTTAGGCGAAAGAACGGATTAAAACGAGTTTATAACGAAGGATATATGATTTTTGTAAATTTAACGACGAAAACTATTTTTCTAAAAACTGCATGCTGTTTGGCAGTTTTCGACGGGTAAATAGAGGCATTAAACGTAACCTAGAGGAGCCGAGTTATCGAAAATATATTACTACATGCTAAAACGAATCCGTGAATATAAAGAACGAGGAAAATGAGCCTAAAACGACCAAGTTATACGCGTTTTAAGATCACCAAAACTATATATATATATATATATATATATATATTTGGTCACAAATAAAAATAATAACTTACGCAATAAATGGTATATTTTCTAGAAATGTTACTAAGGACTATAGTCTTAACAAATGAATACGTATGACCCAAAAGAATATTTATTACGACTTAACGACGTTATTTTAAGGTTTTCGATACGAGGAATATAACGCTAACATTTTCATACGAGATAATACGACAAGTTATATACTTCTATATTTGGACTTATTTTTCCTAAGTATGGAAACTATTTTACTATGACAATAACGAGTATTTCCAAGTCACGAGTGGTATAGGTATCATGTGCATGTGCATTCATTACATTACGGCTTGATCTAAATTAGATCACGATTATTCATTTAGGTTGCGGCTAGTGTTCGCGCCTCATTGTCCCGATTACTTTACCATCGTTGTGCCATCTTTGTACTATCACTCCAGGTGAGTTATCATAGCCCCGTTTTTAGTACTTATTTGATTTTAAATCCCACGGGGGAGAATACATTGCACAATTATTTTTGTACATGCCCAAGTATTAAATTCCATACATTGCTTAAGTTGTAAGTACTATCACTTCAAGTCCCCTTTATTATCATGGACCGTTAATTATATTGCCAAGCGAGAGTGAGTGGATAGATCTTTTGAGGGTGACTCCTCCATTCGTGTTTGGGTTGCTCCATAAGGAAAACGAATGCATTTCATGTCTGAATATTTAGAGTGCCTGATAAACACTCCTTTGGGGCCAATTTTAGTACGTCTAGCTTCGGGGCCATGAGCTTAAGAGACAATGTATTTCTATTTCTGACATCTTAGTACTTTACTTTATACTTGTGGCTATTGTACTTACGATTTAACTTATAAACCTATGATTATTCACCAACTTTATGTTGACCGTTTTCGCAATGTATTTCTCAGGTTAATAAGGTAGCTCATGTGCATACATTTGGACCTTCATGGAGTCACGGAGTCGACGCGTCTCACTATATTTTTTGCACTTATGAAACGTTTGATCTTGTTGAACTCATTTTATCTAAATTGGCAACATCTTTTGGGACCTACGTTTTGTAAACTCTGAATGTTTTAATGATCAAACGATGTATTTTTCCAAACGACACTTTAGGTCGTTCAATATGACTGTAACTGTGGTGCTATGACAGTCACCCCCAGGTATTCCATTCCGCTGCCATACAGGTAAGTTGGGGGTGTGACAGATTGGCATCAGAGCTAAGGTTATAGCGAACTAGGATGTATCATGGACCCTAGACTATAACCACAACATCATAGCATCTCATCATTTCATCATATGTGCATATTCATTATACATGTTGTTTCATGCACACACCGTGCGAGTTATTTATACCCATACTCATATATATATATATATATATATATATATATATATATATATATATATATATATATATATATATATATATATATATATATGATTATATTGACCTGGTTCACAAGTGACATGTCTTCAGATACTCACCCTATTATCCTTTTATCGGATTCCGACATTGAAGATGCCTTGTCATCTTCCACTACCATTATACCACCAGTTGCACGTATACTGTCATTAGCACCATTGAATTGTTAAAGGAATAAGGTTCTCCTATCATTCAGCCTATACATAGAATGCCGTTTGGTAGTGTATTCAGACTTAAATTTAATGGACTTATTAGGATGCTCATTGCAAGGGAGATAGCATGTTTTCTTCCCTTCACTAGTAGGACGCTTACTACTCAGGTACTACCACCACCGTCAGTTACTTATTTCACGATTGGTCGTCCCATAGTGCGTACTTCAACTTTACCCCTTAGATGTCGCGAGATTGTGCGAAAGAGGGTGGTATTCCATTTACTATTATCATCATTATCTCCTAACCCATCACTAGGATTTCATCATCACCAAGTTATTCTCATCCTTTAGAATACCACCATTGTCATTTCCCTTTTCCATTTCCACTTGCCACGAATTAGATAACACCTTGTGGATAATACCAAGATTACGGACTCAACAGGAACATCCGCAGATTCCTCAGGATTAGTTTGGAACCTACACTATCTAGGACTTGATCGATGCACAACTACAGATACCACTTCAGGACTATCTCGACCTTATGATGCCGTAAACCTGATTTCACTTAGAGGGACTACGGGAAATCTTTAAACTAGACTTATATCCTTGCTAGCTTTTACTATTGTCCTAGCCACGGGAGGTGTGGCATAGTTCAAAGAAACTTGTAGTATTTTGATTGTTGTACAAACGGAATCACCAAGTATTGACTCTACTATAGGGGAATGGTTGTGCTATCTATGATATTGGTCCATATAGACCGAAACCTTCATGTATTATATTCATGTGTTATGAATATGATGATTTTTAGATTCTCATGGACTCTTATGATTTGATGGAGATAGATTTAAGCAAACAACTCCAAGCATGACGCAAGCTACTGTTGGACAATCCATTGCCAGGAACCTAACTACCACCCTCACCAAGGAACTTACTCACGTGGAATTTATGGGTTGTAAATCCCTCCTCCTTTAGCGGAAATATAGACACAAAGGAATTTCTCAAATGGTTCGAAGAATTAGAAACAATCTTTCAGTGTGGCGACTGCCGTAAGGGAGACAAAGTTAAGTTCGCCACTTGCACTTTTCGGGAGCATGCCCAGAAATGGTGGACTAAGCATGTTCAGGTAGTAGGAGTTGATGCTGCTTACTCACACTCTTGGGAGAAACTAAAAAGGATGATGAGTTTGAAGTTCTGTGTGAAAAGCGAATTGCAAGCAATCGAACAGGAAACACTAAACCTTACCATGGTAGGAGATGATGTTCTCAAGTATACTGCTTATTTTTATGATTTTGCTCGACTAGGCTCTGCAATGGATGAACCGGAAAGCAAGAAACTTGAAAAGTACATCGGAGGACTTTCTCCTGAAATTCGTATGTTGGTCAACTCATGGGAACCTAATACCATGCCTACAACTATCGGAATGGCGATCGAAGCAAAGAAACATATAGCCCGCACCAAGAAATCATGAAACAATAGTACAATAAAAGGAAGTGGAACAACATCCGAGGTGAGAATGCCACACAAGGACCACGCAAGAGACAGGGAGTTGCTAAACCCTATGCTGCAGGTCTAAATGAAAGGAATGATTACCTGGGTATTTTACCTAAGTGTGAAGGGTGTCAACATCATCATAACCCAGGTCGTTGCCCGGAACCATGTGTCAACTGTAAGAAGATTACCCACAAAACCAGGGATTGCAGGTTTCCAATTGTGGGTGATAATCAGAAACCATCAATAACATGTTTTGGCTGTGGTGTAGTGGGACACTTCAAGAGTGAATGCCCAGAGTTGGGAAGCCAGAATTGGAAGAAGAAGTTTATGTTTTAAAACCTTAGTTTGAGCCCTCTAGGGTTGTACTTTTCTTTTGGTACTTTCCATAAGTACATTGGTGTAACCTAGTAGTATTAAGCACTTTCCTATCTAATGTAATGACTATCTTTTGTTACCTCTGTGATAACCGTAGCCTTCGTTTATTCCATTTCCTATTGCAATTGTGCAATTTTCAATCGTTACGTAACATTATACCATTGTCTTAGTAGGGAATTAGGCCGATTTCGTCTTTGACAGGTTTGTAGATTATTACCATTCCATAGGATTTACCCGTGTATCCAATAAACCATTCAACGAAATTAGTTTCAAACTATTTTACTACCTTATGGGGAAATCGTTTTGCCGAATTTCTAAAATAAGCTATTTTGTTACCATACTATAAACTGATTTTTCTGTCATTACACCAGATATTTACTATTATTATGCGGGACAATTTTTATATTACTTTGAAAGGAAATATCAGGATACCATTTTTAATAATAATGCGTTGAACACCATCTAAAACTTTTGAGAAAAGTAATATTATTTTGACTAAATCAAGCATCGCATCATTAGTCCTCAACTATACATAGCCTGATCACCTATGTATAATTCAGGAATGATTATGCCATGAAGGATATAGTTACTTTTTAAAGTAGTGCTAATAACAATCTTCATTTAAAAGCGTTTTAAACAAATAAACTCTTTTATAAATGTCTCTTTCTGACAAACTTTCCCTTGGATACTTACCCCACCTATCACTCACTTAGCCATTAAGTTGGACTTTCCATTGACTTCTTTAGGAGAGACTTTCCCTATCAAGTACTAGGAGGGTTACTCGATACAAGAAAAACAATAAAAGGGTTACGAAACTACTAACCTAGACTAGAAGTATACACCAAGACAATTTATAACTCAACAACAATTCTAAGATGCCACTGGACCATCCGAACCCCCATCTCTGACCTAGTTGTCCAATTTATTTATTCAAAGGTACTAGCTAGACTGAGCTACAGGATCGAACACATTGTGAAGGTACGCTAAGCAACACCATGGGAATAAACCAAGCCTCCTAACCGATACTGTAGAGCGATTTGATTAAACATGACCTCATCTAAACGCAAACTTCCCTATAATAAGTTTCACCAAGGAAAATTAATTTGAGTTAAGGGTATCGATATAGATTCCCTTAAGGCATTGTGTTCTCAAGAAATTCTAGATAACCTCACCTATACATCAAGAGAGGCATCAGGCCCAAGCATATCTCCCCAGCTACATGTGAAGACAATACGGAAATTCATCGACATAGTATCAATTGAAACCCTCATTTTGCCAACATGATGACAATTTCAACGATAAACCATTTCAGGACTTAAGTTGGTTGAATACCTAGGCTTGTAGTTTTGTCGGATAATCGCCAATAGGCATTTTCTAATATCAGGAACTAAACGTTAGACATCTATGCATTTATGCGAACATTACCTATCCTACTATTTTATCCTTGTTAGTGTTTTCACTTTTAAATGACGTTGATTTCAAAATTGTGTCCATACAAATCACATATTTCGTAGAAAATAATTTTGAATTGCCTATTTTGGATAAATACGATCCTTTTTAGCCAAAATTTACTTGAACCATTATACAACGAGAGATGTATAAACATCAAACTTTGGTAAACAGTCCTATTCACAACCTATTTGAAAACCGCGTCACATTTCCTAACTATTGAATGTTGAATCATCAAGAAAGATATTATTTAGTAAACCATTTGCTCCATTTTCTAAATTCGTTTATTCAGAAAAAGATTTCGACCATAAACTCAAAAATCGCGAGATAAATTTTGAAAACCAATCACCATGCTATATCGCTTATGCATTTAGGGCTTTGTGACTTGACAATAAGGAATATTGGAATATGTGATGAAGGAAATTAGGAGGAACACCATAGAACAATTACAAACGTCAGTAATGGAGACCAAGCACAGTAGGCAAAGAATGACATATGTCTTAGCAATCCATTAGACCAAATCACAAAGAATCAAACATTGTTACCCATATTCTATCTTCTTCGTATAACGCTGTGTTCGAAAGACGTAACGTTGTGGAATTAGTCACAAGATTTATTGTACCAATTCAATTATTCCTGATAAAGGTAATCGAATCACCTTGGACTTCTAGCAATCATTTTAAGATTACCTTCAGAACCCTATTTAGACGTAAACACCGCCTATTATCCTCAGACCGATGGTCAGAACGAGAGAACGATTCAAACATATGAAATTTATACTCAGAGTATGAGTGATTAACTCTAGAAATGGTTGGACTAACCATTTACCATAAATCAGATTCTTTTACAACCATAGTTATCGCACGAGCATAGAGACTACACCATTTGAGGCACTTTATGGTCGAAGTACCAATTACCCATTTACAGACCGAAATCGGAAAGTTAAATTCACTGGTCTAGAACTAAACTATGGAACAACAAAGGAATTTTCACAAGTCAAGAACCATTTACAAGCAACGAGAAACTGGAAGTTAGGTTGGTACATGACGCACATCATACGGATTGGGTATCCTTGAACAGCAAACTAACCAGGTTCACGTGAAAGAACGAGCTAAGTTGAAAGCTTTGCCTTGGAGAGGCATGATACGATTTTGGTAACACGAGAGATTGAACCTTTAAGTATATTGGACCATTTCAGATTCATGTTAGAATCGACCAGCTGACATATAAGATTTGAGTTCTGACAGAGTTCAGCAACATATATTACCCATATTACATTATAAACCTGAAGAAGCACTGATCATCTATTGATGAACCAAACTCGGAAAAAGCCAAACTCACTATTCCAATAGGCATTCATGATATAACCAGAAATTTCCTACAAGTCAAGAATCAATTACAAATTCTACAAGTTGTAAACCATTAAAACTTCAAGTTGGTAGCCAGATCATGTTGAAAGTTCTGCATAGGAAAGGCATGATATTATTCGGAAAAATTTGGAAAGTTAAAACCGATATACACTGGACCACTTAATAGTTCAGACAGAGTAGGCCTAGTGGCCGTCAGACTTGAGCCTTGTTAAAGAACAGCCGGATTACACAACTATGTTTCACCTATTCAAATCTCAGGAAATGACTTTCAGACTTGTCACTCATAATCCCATTTGGAAAGGAATCCAACCCAAAGACAAACATAAACTTGGCAAGAGAATCAGTAGAAAGCATGGACCGTGAGGTCGAACGGTTGAAGCAAAATCGAATCCCTATCGTGAAAGTTCGCTGAAATTCTCAATTATTATCATCTTTTCACCAATACCACTCCAGAGACCAACACAAACTGAACTTCGCGACGAAGTTCCTGTTAGAGGGGAAGACTATCACAACTCGTAATTTCCGGTCATTTTCCAAACCTCGACAATTTACTATTCATCATTTACTATTCATCGATCACTATTCATCATTTTTGAGGTCAATTTGACATTCTGAGAAGCGTTCAGAAATTTTAATATTCACTTGACACTATTCATTTCCGGAAGAAATATCACTATTCACATGCATTACTCATTTCATCGTAAACATAGTTTACGGGTATTCAAAATTCGCGTAACCGTATTGGTTCAGGAGCGAATTCATGCATTATCATTTGGGACATTTCGTACAGACTAGAAATAGTCTGCATATCCTCATTACGGCACTTGCATACTATTCCACTCGTAGGATAATTAAATTAATACTTTTGGTATAATTAACTTTTACGTATAATTATTTCTATCTAAATGTTAGCAAACGATCAATAATGTGACTAACACGTCCGACACTCCCGACTATGATTCCAATATATTTTTATATTCATTTTTATAATATAAAAATTATAATATTAATTTACCCGGTATTTTGGAGATTTATTTTAATTATTAACGTAAGTTTACAAAAATTACGACGGTTTTCGTAGAAATTAAACAACAATTATCTAAACACTCAATAATTATACCCGACCTATTTTTATAATTTTTACAACTTTATTTTATCCCGGTTAACTCCGTTAAAATTTATTTTTAGTTAACCCGGTACACCTTAAAACTATAAATAAACACAAGATTATACAAAAAGTCTACAAAAGTCTTACACACTCAATCCCCCCCCCTCCATTTGCCGCCCCCCCCCCCCCTTTTTGTTGCCCATGCCAATCACTTACATAATATACTTACTCACTCCAACCTCATTAAAACCTTATACTAACTCCATATAATAATATAAATCCTAATAATACATAACAACAATACTAGATATTTTTCTCATTCTCAACTAGTAAAATTTTCACTTCCTTCTCTCTTTTTCTCTCTTGAACTCACGGCAACAACAAGAAGGAGGAGCAAGATCAAAATTTTTCTCAAAGATCTAGTGTTATTCTAGTTTAGTTAAGTTATTCTTACAAGGTTTTGAAATACAAACTTAAGGATACTAAGGTTTTATCATCTAATCACACCACCTTTCAAAGTAAGTTACCAAGTTAATTTTCATGTTTTCATCAAGTATTTACTTATATCTTATAGCTTTCATGCTTTGATCCATGCACAAAATAGTTATACCACTATATTTTTACGAACTTTTGGAACATACAAGCCCTAGAAATGATTTTTGGTTAGATCCTTGTTAGATCTACTTGGTTATAATGTTTAGGAACCCATGACACTCTAAGAAGGTGTATGGTAGGATTAGACTAGTTTTGTGGTGATTGAAAGTGGTTTGATTGAAGTTAGAACTAGTTTGGAGACTTGAAAATGGTTTTTGAAACTACATATTGACCTACTGTTCCTATTTTTATTTCGTGGGAAAATCAGTTGATGGTCGGTAAATTTTGACCAAAGATTTAGAAAATACTTTCAAAAACGAAACTTTAGGCGAAAGAACGGATTAAAACGAGTTTATAACGAAGGAGATATGATTTTTGTAAATTTAACGACGAAAACTATTTTTCTAAAAACTGCATGCTGTTTGGCAGTTTTCGACGGGTAAATAGAGGCATTAAACGTAACCTAGAGGAGCCGAGTTATCGAAAATATATTACTACATACTAAAACGAATCCGTGAATATAAAGAACGAGGAAAATGAGACTAAAACGACCAAGTTATACGCGTTTTAAGATCACCAAAACTATATATATATATATATATATATATATATATATATATATATATATATATATATATATATATATATATATATATATATATATATTTGGTCACAAATAAAAATAATAACTTACGCAATAAATGGTATATTTTCTAGAAATGTTACTAAGGACTATATTCTTAACAAATGAATACGTATGACCCAAAAGAATATTTATTACGACTTAACGACGTTATTTTAAGGTTTTCGATACGAGAAATATAACGCTAACATTTTCATACGAGATAATACGACAAGTTACATATTTCTATATTTGGACTTATTTTTCCTAAGTATGGAAACTATTTTACTATGACAATAACGAGTATTTCCAAGTCACGAGTGGTATAGGTATCATGTGCATGTGCATTCATTACATTACGGCTTGATCTAAATTAGATCACGATTATTCATTTAGGTTGCGGCTAGTGTTCGCGCCTCATTGTCCCGATTACTTTACCATCGTTGTGCCATCTTTGTACTATCACTCCAGGTGAGTTCTCATAGCCCCGTTTTTAGTACTTATTTGATTTTAAATCCCACGGGGGAGAATATATTGCACAATTATTTTTGTACATGCCCAAGTATTAAATTCCATACATTGCTTAAGTTGTTAGTACTATCACTTCAAGTCCCCTTTATTATCATGGACCGTTAATTATATTGCCAAGCGAGAGTGAGTGGATTGATCTATCGAGGGTGACTCCTCCATTCGTGTTTGGGTTGCTCCATAAGGAAAACGAATGCATTTCATGTCTGAATATTTAGAGTGTCTGATAAACACTCCTTTGGGGCCAATTTTAGTACGTCTAGCTTCGGGGCCATGAGCTTAAGAGATAATGTATTTCTATTTCTGACATCTTAGTACTTTACTTTATACTTGTGGCTATTGTACTTACGATTTAACTTATAAACCTATGATTATTCACCAACTTTATGTTGACCGTTTTCGCAATGTATTTCTCAGGTTAATAAGGTAGCTCATGTGCATACATTTGGACCTTCATGGAGTCGCGGAGTCGACGCGTCTCACTATATTTTCTGCACTTATGAAACGTTTGATCTTGTTGAACTCATTTTATCTAAATTGGCAACATCTTTTGGGACCTACGTTTTGTAAACTCTGAATGTTTTAATGATCAAACGATGTATTTTTCCAAACGACACTTTAGGTCGTTCAATATGACTGTAACTGTGGTGCTATGACAGTCACCCCCAGGTATTCCATTCCGCTGCCATACAGGTAAATTGGGGGTGTGACAGTAAGATTATTCTTGGACTTTGTATATTTCATGTTATAACATTAATAAGGGTATTCCAGTAATATTACTACTTAAAATATCAAAAAGGGGTTCATGCTGTTGGGTAAATCAAGCTAAACAGAAATTGATATATATTACATAACATTTCATTTGGCACACATTTTTAATTAATAATTGTGTAACAACCTACAATTCGAGTTGATTAGCTGGAATAAACTCATTGTGGCATAAGTAAAAAAGATTTAAATTTTAGTACCATTACATTGTGCCCAAAACAAAAGTTCTGGTTAAAAGAAATGCCACACATACTTCTACAACCAACTGCACAATACATGCATCTCGTCAACAACCTGCAAAAGAACGCAAAACAGCATCTTGACACAACAAGGAAAAAGCAGCTTATTAGATAAGTCAGCTTCCCCAAGCTCAAAACAATTTGCTTTAATATTCAACGGTCCCAAATACTATTAAATACATGCTCCTCCGTTTATTAATGTAAAAAAACATGTTTTCTTGCAATTAAAAACATATTGACGGTACAGATCAAACATGTTTGGTAAATGTTTAGCTCATTCTTTTGGTTCCTCAGCCACGACTACTTTCTCTGAATTGCATGGTCTCCTATGCTTGTGAGTCTGTGACTGCGTTTGTAACTGAGCCTTAATGAACTGTGCCTGATACTGTGTTAGACTGTCATGTGGTGCAATTCCAAGAACCACCAATATGGAGCTGATAGATACCAACCCATGTTCAATACAACAATGACAAACACAAGTGACTGAAACAAATCAACAGCATTAGAGGTGGGAAAATTGGGTGCGTTTGGGTATCGGGTCAATTGTCAGTAACGATTGGAAACAAGTAAAATTGACTTAGGGCCCGTTTCGTTTATAGATGGGTTTAGGATTAGGATTAGGATTAAGATTTAGATTTGTATTTAATGTAAGAAAAAGAAAATATAAAAGTTGTTTGGTTTATGTATTAAGATATAAATTAGGATTGAGATATATAATTATTTAAAATTAAAATATTATACAAATTATTGAATGAGCCTACAAGTTATAATTTTATTTTATATAAAAGAACATATGATAAAAAGTGGGGAGAGAAATAATTAAAAAAAGAAAAGAAATAATGAAAGTGTCATGTTGTCAGGTAAATCTGACCTTGAGGGTCAGGTTTTGCATATTCCCAATTATAAGAGGGTCAGGTTTTGCATATCCCCAATTATAAGGGTGTGAACCCAAATATAAATTATGTCTTTTCAAACCAAACACATAATTTCTACTTTAATGCCAAATCTTTTGCATAAAAACCTTAAACCAAACGGGCCTTAAACTACATTAGGCTCATGGGCCTGAAGTTTTGACTAGGTCTTGGCTATGCACCAAATATGGGCTAATGAGCCTGAAGGACTTCTACTTAAACTACATTTGGGCTTCTTGTCACTAGATATTTGTCATAGTTAAGGTTTTTTTTTAAAAAAAAAAAGCTAAGAGAGTGTGTGAGATCCACATCTATATTAGCAATTTAATGGGAAGAATACTAGAATTCATGTCTTATAGATATAAACAAAGTAAGGGAAATAGTAGGTCCTCTTTAAAAAAGAAATAATATTAAATAGGGTTTATAGACTCATTTTCTTAGCTAAAAAAAAAAAAAAAAAAAAAGAAACACCCTCACATATAACACACGTAAAGTATACCATTAGTAAAAAAACCTACCATTTAGCTTAGTTTGTCGGACTTTTTTACAATATATTTTTTTTATATACTTTTATTTAATAGGAAAAACTAGACTAAACGAAGCTTAATAGCCTAATCAAAACATTATTATACACTTTGAGCTCCTCAAAAAAAAGCTTAGCGGAACACCCATCTAATAAGTGCGACATTTATGAAGAATGTGAGCCAATGAAGAAGAATTTCGATTCGGTAGACAAAAAATTGAGATCCGTAAAAAGAATATTTGTCTAGTGAATCGAAACCCCATTCACGAGCTCACATTCTTCACATGTATTATAAGCATGACTAATTTAGTTTGGGGAAATTGTTGTTTGTGGTGTGGTTATTTATGAATGAGGTGAGAGAGGGTTTATTATATAGGGGAGGGGGAATGGGTGTGAATGTGATTGGTGGAAATGTTGTGGTGCGGATTGCTGACGTGGAAGGAATTTTGTGACCGTTGGATTGTGATCCGTGGGATGTTGGGTTTGGCCAATGGGAGAGTGACATGTGGAGAAATGAAGTTAAATGTGAGTTTTACAACCATCTCTTTAACTGTTTCTTAAATTGAATGAAATTCAGTTGTGAATAGTGACTGCACCCAAACTGTTTGATATAATGCCTTAATGAATGTAACAATGTATTGTTCTTCGTACTGTAGTTCGTATTCATTTCTGACGTAGCTGAAGCATAATAGTAACATGCTGAACTGATTGCTTAAACTAGTGGCCTAGTGGTACGCATCTTACTCAAAGACTCGCCCTCTTCAAGTAACAGGGTAAACGCTATCCATTTTCCATAACAGGAACATGTTGAACTGATTACTTAAAGTCTTAAACTGTTGGATTATGGTGATGTTTCAAGAAATATGGTAGCATTAGTTTAATATAAATTATGAGAATAGATGAGAGGCAGAGCATTAGTGTGAAGCTTATTAAGCTAACTTATTATAAAAACCTTAGAGGATGTTTTTTATAGCTTGTTTTCGGGCTTATGAGCTTATTTTTCATAGACACTTTTCTGTTGCCTTTTTGCAATTATAAGTCATAATAAGCTCATATGTTGCCAAAAAAGCGTACAAAATGGGCTTGTGAAAAGTTAGACCGTACAACAAAAATAAGCTAAAACAAACATCCCGTTTATATTCTTTTGCTATTTATTGCTTGTGAAAAATTACCCAAAAAAGCGTACAAATTGGACTTTACATTATGACTCTCTAAACAAATTGAAATGAACATACAGGAAATCGACATTGACAGTAATAGCCCGAGCTAAACAGATCTCGTTTGTCTAGTTGTACTACAAGTATTTGCCTTGTATAGAGTATACAAGACCGCTGCAACAGTTAATGATCCAGCTTCAGCTCCCATTCCGTAGAATATGGTCAGCCAATCATTCCCATCACCAGATGTATCAGAATTTGGCGAAGATGGTGGCACGGGTACAGCTGAACTAGTGCAGATTTGGTTCAATGGAGGTCCACACAAACCCTTGTTTCCTATATACGAATACTTCACGAAGCTCTGAAGTTGGGTGCTGACTGGGATTCTGCCTTCCAATTGATTGTATGACAAATTCAAAGTAGAAAGGACATTAAGGCTCGTGAATGAAGATGGGATGTTTCCAGTTAATTTGTTCCATGACATATCTAATGATTCCAGCTGACTCAAATTACCCATAGATTGAGGGATTGAGCCTGTGAACACTACTACAAAAAACGTTAAATAGATCGGTTGAAACACATCTAATAGATCGGTTATGAACCACTCTAACTAAGGGTGATCTATTTGAGTGGAACACAAATAGATCGGTTCATAACCGATCTAATTAACATCACAATGAGATCAGTTAATACATAAGAGCCGATCTTTTAAAGGAATTTTCAAACAAAAAAAAAATTAATCCAGATTTTCATCAGGATGCATATATTTACAGAATTCCATTCATTCACTCGTAACAAATACAATAGTATATTAATACAAATGGCTTTAATAAACACAACACCAAGTCACCAATGAACTATCCAAAGACAAAGTGGATTGAGCAACAACATGTCCATTCAAAACCCATTTTGCTTTCCGGAAATGAGGTATGATGTGCTATCTGCTTAAAAAATCTCACTTGGCTGCAGTTGTAGAGTAAAACAAGCCGACAGTTGATCGTTCACACCACCAGATAGTACACCATCATAAGCACTGTCAGCTGTCCTCGCGGTCGTTGATAGCCTGGACCATTTGTATTCAGTAGGCGTCAAGTGAGGAACCTGCAAAGTAAGACAAAAGGTTGGTATTCTAGAATTAATATTTTACTGAAGTTACCTTTCCTTTGTGCAATTAGCCCCTAACAAGAATGTTACACAAGTGAGTTTAGGAAAATTTACCAATTTGTGGAGCCACGAGGATTGGACAGGTTGACGTCTAAACTCTCGCTTAATGCCTCCCCCAGAAGGCAATACATATCTGGAGTCCATTATAGCTTGATTCTGTGCAGCATACGCATGTGGACCTAAAAGATTGTGCTTTTAGATATCATCTGAATCGAAAAATTCATCCTCACTAGGAGCGAATTTTGACATATAAGATGGCAGTCCAGGTAGCGCTAAACTGTCTTCAAGGAGCTCTGTTTCACTTTGAAGATACAAGAATGCACAAAACCGGATTTCATTATTTACACTCCAAAGTCACGTATAACGTTAAGATGTGGGTATGGGTTGATTGGGCCATTGGGGTTGTGTTTTATCTCAAATGGGTTAAATTAATAGCTACAAGGCTAGTGGGTCAATAGAGTTGAAATTCATCTGAAGTCTAATTTCAACGCTTACCACCTCTAAAAAGGTGTTTTATAAAAAAAGTGGCCCAGTCCGGCCCATTCTTTAATGACCCGTTTGATCGTGCTAAAAAAATTACCCAATTCAACCAAGCTCGTTTTACTCGTAAGTGAATTACTATGATTTCCCTTGTACTTCATTTGGGTCCTTTGAAGGATGACTTCGATGTCAATGACGTCTCTCTTCTTCTCTTCTCTCTGTACCAGACACAATAGTTTACTCGTAAGTATTTTAAGCAAAAACCATCTAAGACACAAAAACAGACATTGAACGAGAGATAATAGTGATACCCTGATTACAGCCTCTAATAAGTTCTTTGCTTGCTCAAGAGTCAAGATTGGGTCTAACCTGAAAAATGTAGATAAAAATATAAAATAAAAACAGAGAGCAAATATAGATTTAATTTAGGTATATTTACAAAAGAAGATATATTATTAAGCACAAAAACCATATAAAGATGCGTTAGGATCATAATTCGTCAAGTGGTGGCAATACTTACTTGACGAAGCTTTTCAAATGATTGCACACTGTTTCCCGTCTTTGCATCTGAAATTCACAAAAAAAAGTGAGCCAGTTACTTAAATGTAGACATGCTACTGCAGGTTCAACAAAGATTGAACGGGTCCGGAACTTACTCTTCGTGTATGAAGTCTATGAGCTTTTTCTCTGGGTCTAAATACATTGTATGGATTGGTCAGTTGCTAGTAGGGGTGGCTGAAAAACACATAAACAAATCCCAAAGTGCCAAATTTGATACCAAACCAACAAGTGCAATAGGCCTCTGGTACCTACAACACAATATGACTATCACTATAACCAACACTATACAATAAACAGCATACTTTCATCTTGTAATTAAATTACGGATTACAAATATAAAAATGATAGACAACAAGAAACATAGGGGGTGTTTCATTTTTTTTAGCAAAAGCAGCTCTGTGACATCCAAATTGCTTCTAATTATCTGCTTATTTTTAAATAAACTAATAACAGTTTCTGATAGCTGCTCATTTCAAAGTGCCTTCAAAAGGTAAAACAATTTACAGCCTTCATTTGATTGAAAATCTTCAACTAATTATTACTTTTTCGAGTACTATTCAACGAATTACTTAATCCAAACCATTGTCCGTTTACCGTTTATAAATCCAAACACTATACAACCAATCCTAAACATCCTCTTAATCACTAGGTCCTTAAAAAACT
Source organism: Artemisia argyi (assembly GCA_030686995.1). Classification (NCBI taxonomy): domain Eukaryota; kingdom Viridiplantae; phylum Streptophyta; class Magnoliopsida; order Asterales; family Asteraceae; genus Artemisia; species Artemisia argyi. The sequence continues at coordinate 16,118,445 of CM060682.1, read as the reverse complement.
ACTACTCCATATTAGAGAAAAATAATTACCAAAGTGGAGTTACAACTTACAGTAGCCATTGGCAAGTACCATTAGCCAAATCTAAGAAATATATAATCATAAATAATCAAACCATTATGTCAAAACCCTATCTCACAAAGAGCAAAACGTAAGTAAATAAATAGATATAAATTTAAAATAAAAAGATGGGAATTGGGAAATAACCTGAATAAGAGAAATTAATTAAGGAAACAGTGTTGGTTAGAACGATTTGGTTCGGTGAGACTGATGGTGAACGGCGGCGGGTAGTGTGGTGAAGTGGAAGTAAGAAGCTGGTTAGGGTTAGAGGGTGATGTTGGTAAAGGAGATGTTGTGTTGAAATGAATTTTTTTTTGGTAAAGTAGCGGGTTATCAAAAGTTTTTTGTTCCAAAGGGCGGGTTAATGAAAAGTTAAATGGAAAAGCCCGCTTGAGTGTGAAATCACAAACAAATGGATCGGGTTTTTTTTATACCCCGATCTTTTTCAGTAAAAAACACAAATAAATCGGTTTGTTTGGTAACAAATGATCTATTTGACATTCCCCACCTTTATGTTACTCAAATAGATCAGTTTTTAATAAAAGTGATCTTTTTGAGGTGATCTAAATAAGCTTTTGTGTAGTAGTGGAACTCATTATGTGACGCGTTGAAGATATAAAGTGCTTTGAGTCGGCCAATTGTATCTGGTATCACCCCTGAAAAACGATTACTTGAGATATCAATGGATGTGAAGAGTGTCAAGATTTTGACTAGCTCCACCTCAAATCCTTTGAGTGTGATTGTAACCGTATCCTGATAGTATAAATCACTGAGCTGTAACACCCTAAAGCTTAGGTGTTTCTTACTTGATTGTTCGTCTGTCATCATAGCACCCCATTGCAAAAAACAATTGTCAGGGATAGCACCACTAAACTCATTGCAAGCTATGTCCACAATTTGAAGCTTTGACCAATTATTGTGCTGGCTTGAAGGACATTGGACAGATCCATGGAAGCTGTTATTTCGCAGAACAAGGACACGCAAGTTGGTAAGGTTGCCCAAGTAGCATGGATAAGTGTCGTTAATCCTGTTATTCCCAATATTTAACACCTCTAGCATTGTGCACTTGACCAGAGATTTTGAGATCTTCCCTTCCAAAGAATTTCCATGCAGGTCTAGAGTGTTCAATCCGCAGGTGCTTGGAAATGTTCCCTCAATTTGACCCGTGAGACGGTTGTTTGCCAAATTTAGTACCCCAAGACTGCCACCAAATTCTATCAAACACTTTGGTATTCTTCCAGTCAAATGATTTTTTGATAAATCAAGAACCCTTAGGTAGGTAGCATTGCATATGGTGTCAGGGATCCTTCCAGTGAGCAAATTGTTAGAAACCGAGAAGAAATAGGCAAAAGTGAGGTTTCTCCCTATGTTTTCTGGGAGTGGTGAGTCGAAACGGTTTTCTGAATAGTCGACGAAGGTAGCTGTTTGTGGTGGAAACGGAATTGCCCCACTGAGGTTATTTGAATGCAAGTCGAGTACAAAAAGATCGGGAAAACTGTAGGGCTCTTCGAAACCAGTTAACTGGTTACGAGAAAGGTTCATATAGGAAAGACTTCCATTCCCAGCTCTCCAAATCCAATTTGGTATTTTTCCTTGAATGTTGTTGTCTGAAAGATCAAGATTTATCAATCTTGATTGGTTTCTTAGGTTCGGAAACTTCTTAAGATTGCAAGATGCCAGTTTTAATGAAGAAAACTTTGGAAGGCGAGTCACAAGAGTGAGGTTATCACTCGTTATAATCGAAAAGTTGTTGAATGAAAGATCAAGAGTCGTTAGGTTGCCCAGACGAACCTGAAAATCTACGGTTCTTAAGATACCACTCAAGTTATTTGATGATAATACCAGGATATTAAGCTTTCTAAGTTCAAAGAAAGATTTTGGAATTTCTCCTTCCAATTTATTACCACTCAAATCAAGAGTATCCAATGAAAATAAAGATGGGCTAGAAAAATCAGGAAGAAGCCCTTCAAATTTGTTATTGGAAACCTTTATTTGTTGTAGCAGTTGCAGAGAGAACAAAGATGAAGGTATGCTTCCACTGAAACTATTGAATCCTAAATCAACCGAAACAAGATTATTAAGATCTTGAAAGTGATCAGAAGGAATCATACCCGATAAACCATTTCTTGAGAGGTCGATGTGGGTAAGATTCTTGCAAAGCCGAAATGACGGGATTTTCCCGATAAACATATTCGATGACAAGTCCACATAGGATAGTTGAGTGAGTTTTTTCATGGACTCTGGTATGGGTCCTGCGAAATTGTTATGCTGCAGTTTTATCCATGATAACTTATCAAGATTTCCAATAGATTCTGGTATCCCTCCAGAAAAGTTTGTTCCGCTGATCACTAAACTCTGAAGAGCTCTGTTCACAGGAAACTCGGGTAAAGAGCCGTTAAGATTTGTGTTTACTGATAAATCAAGACTCTGCAACTTTTGCAACTGGAGGACATTTTTGGGAAATGTTCCAATCAAGTTACAACCAACAAGATTCAATATTGTAAGATTCTTGAAATTTGCAAAGAAATCCGGAACTGGAGCACTCAGATTGTTCAAAGGCAGACGAATTACCGAAAGTGATTGCAGCTTTTGAAGGGACTCATCTAAAGGGCCTAAAAGTTGACAATTTGACAAGCTTAAAACTTCCAAATTAGGCAAAGATGATGATAAACCCTGGCACCAGTCGAGTTTATTTGATGACATGTTCACATTATCCATATAAAGACCCCTTAGCCTTGTGAGGTTGCGAACAAGTGTGGCAAAACTTGGATTCTCGAGTTTCAGTGAGCGAATTCCGTAGGAGAAATATGAAGAGAGATCAAGAACTTCCAGCCTTGTCATCTGTGAGAGTTCTCCAGGAATTTGACCAGAAAACCACGAATTCGACAAGTTCAAATCCAATAAACTTGCAAAACCTCCAAATCTTGAAGGAATCTGTGTGAATTGGAAGTTATTTGCAGCAAGATTCAAACTCTGAAGATTAGTTAGATTGAAAAGAACACTAGAATTATCAATACCACCCACTATTGTTTCGTTGCTCAAGTCTAGACCAATAACCTGACCACTACTGCTGCAAGTAACACCTCCCCAGGTGCAACAATCTGTTGTGACATTAGTATTCCAAGAAGCCAACTTATTTAGAATCGCAGAACTGCTGAATTGGAGACTATCCTTCAGCTGGATCAAAACCGAACGCTGATCGTCTCGACACTGACCAGAAACATCTAACAAAAACAGGCAAAAGGGAATGAAGAAAATGTAAAAACAGAGATGGGTTCTCATTGGAGTAAGAGGGAGTTTGGCTAAGTTTTTCTGAAGAGGTTAATAGCTTTTCGTATTTTGGATAAGCTTACATGCAAATCTAATAAGCTGTAATAACTAGTCAAGGCACTTGGGTACCACTTTAAAGAAAATGGTCAAGTCAACAGCTAGCAATATCATGCACATACAACTAGCATTTAGTTAGCTTCCTTACAATTTCTTTCTTTGCTTGTCCACACAATAAAATGTTTACTTGAAACACTTCCGTCAAATTGATTGATAAGACTTGAATGAAGCCAAAACAAACTGATTCAGAAGTCGTCAATTAGCGACCCAATGAACCAACTTCTAATATCCCATGAAACTCATTAGTCTATTTTCTACACGTCAAAACTTATTACATAGCAATTTGCATTATAAATTTGATAAGTTTTTGTTTTTATAGGCTCTTAGATTCATAAATCATAGCATTATAGGTTTGTTAAAAAACTAGTTCCCAATGAGAATCCTTCTGCTTTCAAGTACTTTTGATACCCTTTTGCCTAATTTTTTTGGGGGTTAATATGAGGTGGGTTTCTGGTCAATGCCAAATCGAACAGTAGTTGATTTTGATCCTGTTGAAATACAATCTCCAGTTCAGTTCCGCATTTTCAACAAAACTTGTCTTTTGGAACCACAATGTCACAAATTGTTGCAATTGGCTAGGTGTCACTTGCAGCAAGTTATCGCACTAGATTTAAGCAACAAAGTGATATTAGGTTGAATCAATAATTCAAGTTCTCTTTTCCGTTTAAAGAATCATGAAAGTCTGAATCTTACTGAAAATTACTTTAATTTCATACAGATTCCTTAAAATTTTGATGTGGCCATAAAGGGGTTTATCCTGATGTTGATACTTATGGGACTGTGGTTAACGGGTTGGGGAGGGTGTGTGAGATGTTGGATGAGATGTGTTATAATGTTTTGATTGATGGGCGGTTTTAGAAAGGCGAGGTTGGCATAGCGGGTGAGGTTTGGGAGAGCTTGGTGGTGTCGCGTGATACGTTTATCCGGATGTTGGGAGTTATAATGTGATGATTAGCGGTTTGTGTAAGTGCGGGAAGGTCAAGGAGAGTTTGGAGGTGTGAGAGAGGATGAGGAGGAAATGAACGAGAGATGAATTTGTTTACGTATAGTAGTGTTATAAATGTCTTTTGAGAGTCGAGTAATGTTGAAGGTTTTATGATGGTTTTTAACGAAATGATTGGAAAGAAAGTGTGTCCGCATATTAACGAGTGTTTTTAGTTGCGGCAGCTTATGGAGAAGGATGATTGTAGGAATGTTATTACTTTCCGGCATTGTTGTTTGGCAAGCATTAATAAGGGTAAATTGGTCATTTATCTCGGGGAGGGATGTAATGTGCCGAACATTTGCTTTCTTAGGGATGATATCGCCAATAGCATCAGCAATGGATAATTAGCTCCAAATTTGACAAACCATAAAGATAATTTTTGAAGTTTACTCTATATAAATTAGTTAGTAGTAACTTTTATGACATTCCATTTTTAGTAAGATTATTCTTGGACTTTGTATATTTTCATGTTATAACATTAATAAGGGTATTCCAGTAATATTACTACTTAAAATATCAAAAAGGGGTTCATGCTGTTGGGTAAATCAAGCTAAACAGAAATTGATATATATTACAACGTAACATTCCATTTGGCACACATTTTTAATTAATAATTGTGTAACAACCTACAATTCGAGTTGATTAGCTGGAATAAACTCATTGTGGCATAAGTAAAAAAGCTTTACATTTTAGTACCATTACATTGTGGCAAAACAAAAGTTCTGGTTAAAAGAAATGCCAATTGCCACACATACTTCTACAACCAACTGCACAGTACATGCATCTCGTCAACAACCTGCAAGAGAACGCAAAACGGCATCTTGACACAAGAAGGAAAAAGCAGCTTATCAGATAAGTCAGCTTCCCCAAGCTCAAAACAATTTGCTTTAACTATTCAATGGTCCCAAATACTATTAAATACGTGCTCCCTTTATTAATGTAAAAAAAACATGTTTTCTCGCAATTAAAAACATATTGACGGTACAGATCAAATCATATTCCTTATTACATATTCACCGGATGAAGTAAGCATTACATACACTATGTAAAGATCTCGATGGCTTGACTTAATTTACTCAAAGAGAAGCCATTTAATCTCCATGTTCGGTAAATGTTTAGCTCATTCTTTTGGTTCCTCAGCCACATGACTGTACTTGTGAGTCTGTGACTGCGTTTGTGACTGAGCCTTAATCTGCAACTGTGCCAGCTGATACTGTGTTAGACTGTGTCATGTGGTGCAATTCCAAGAACCACCAGTATGGACTTGAAGTTTTGACCAGGTCACTACATTTGGGCTCATGGAAACAAAGTAAAATTGACAGTAATGATTGGAAACAAGTAACATTGTCTTAAACTACATTTGGGCTTCTTGTCACTACATTTGGGCTCATGGGTCTGAAGTTTTGAACAGGTATTGGCTATTCACCAGATATGGGCTCATGGGCCTGAAGGACTTATAGGTGATGTATGAATATAAAATATATAAGAATCAAATAAACGCAGCGGAACAACATCACCCACACGGATCTCATATAGCCATATGATCAATCAAATAATAAACAACAACATGTTATACCTTTGTAGCGTGATCGGTAGAATCATATGGAGACCATCACCAACACCATGAACCACCTATGAAACCAAGTGACCAAAATAGATCACCTCTATGATGGAAACACACTACACGTCATAGATCACCACCCGATGCTAGTCTTGACCCCGTAACACGCGATCTAGCCTTGAACTACACTAGAATAAGGTTAGATGAGATCAAAAACACCAAAAACTCATATGGTTGAGTTTAATTTCGTGGCTTTTGAGGAGGGGAAGGAGGAGAGACTTTTGGTAAGTGGTTATTATAATTCATAACCTTAATTGACCAATTCAATAGGAGGTTATAACAAAAATGTTACACTTAACCCCTTGCTCTTTTTCCTCTTGTTTCCCACCATGTCCGGCCATATGGGGGCCTTAAATGGGCTTGCCCATTTGTTGGTCCAATCCAATAAACTAAGTACTAGCTTAGTTATTAGTAGCCCGTTATTGATCCCGAGTTACGTAGTCTTTTATATATTGTAAATACCATAAATACAATCTATAAAATGGTGTCTCTGTGTATAAGTGTGTGACCCCATAGGCTCACATATGTCTAGCCATATAATTATTTGTTATGACACGAGCATACTCCAACAGCTCCCACTTGCGACGTCATAATAATCAAGTAATTATACAAGCAAAGGTTAGCGTCTAGCAACACGCCAATGCCCCTAGAAATATGTGAGGGTAGTTTCTTAAACTTCTCATTTAAATGGTTTTAATGTCATCTTTCCTTTTGTTACATATACTATGTTGAACACTAGACATGGATCAAAGTCATTCCATTTGTTCAACTATTCTGTTTCTCGATCTAGATATTGAACAAGATTACCAAGTGAATTAAGATTCATCTTAATCTCATTTTGGTACGGCCATACAAACATCTGTTCAATTCATCGAGGGGCCCAATAGTATCTAACTCCATGACATGTGGAGGAACAAATCCTATTTTGACTGCACGTGTCATTCATGTGTTTCAAATCACTCCTGAAAATGGTTTTTATAACTACCTTATTCAGGACAACGTTTAACCATATCAAAGAATAAAATTCCGCACATGCAAGACCTACTTGCATCTCAAGTCTAAGGATAAGAGACATAACCATTTGAGAGATTCACTATTGACGCCGATCCATGCAGTGAATTCTCGAAGGTTGGGTCAGTCCAATGTTCATCACAATGAACAACATATGAGTTTGTCAAATAAATCACCAACACGCTCACATTTGCCTTAATTCGATGATACTCCCATATCGTCAACTAGCAATGGACAATTTTAGAATAAATAAATTATTCATGGATTAAACATGCAAATATAGAACACAATAGTATAAATGAAGACGATAATACCCGGTATATCAATTCATTATATAATACGACTGCTTACAGTTCCATTATCCAAATACTAAAAACAGATATGCACAAGACTACATACAGATCAGAATCCGATGTTTCCACCATGATCAATTTTGTTGTACAAGACAACAAGTAGTCATCTGAGTAAACTTTGAGAATACTTGTTTCAAAATTCAAAAAATGTTTTGAATGATGATTGTCCTTTTGTATGTGTGCAATCAAGTACATTACGAGTATTGCAACAATACATTCCATAATGCATTTGAAGCTAGCAAAAACCTACTTTAGACAGTCATAATAACAGTTTCCTAAACTGTAAAGTATTATTATTCTTTTAATGTATAATGCATTAATGCTCTTAATTGAGCACATCTAGTTACAGGTGTCATCATTCATGATGTCATCCTAATACGACTAGGGTTGAGCATCATCTCTGTTATATAAGCATCAATGAATGAAAACATAACAGAGCTCCTCAAATATCCATAAACAGTTGAACAAATCTTTGGTCCTTTGCAGGTCCATTAGGTTGTTCGTTTAACAATTTATCTAATGACTTTCACTTAGATATTTGTTGTTATCAACTCATCTTGCATTCATGAAAATGATATAAATAATCCAATACATAATATGACTTACATAATGAATCCTTTAGTCAAAATTAAGATTTTCATTCATGCATTCAATCTCATCGTGTAAGATTGATCATTGAGACTCCCCTCAATGACATGTCATATTGTGTTTAGATTATTAACCGCTTATGTTTATACTAATAAACACATGCAACAAGGTTTTATGTTTTATTTCCTAAATTCCTTAATTGAAACTTCATTCCAGGCTAAGGATTAAAGTCTAGCTTAGATGGAATATTGTTTCTTATATGTTAACAACATATGAGATTTAAGAAAATAAATTCATTTATCCAACTTGCACTCTGAGTTCTCAGGAGTAATCTTATTTAATCAAAATCAAATTAATGATTAAATTAAGATCTCTGCTCCTAGATGCATGATCTAATCCACACCTGGATTCTTATGTCTTGTATACATAAAAAGGATTATACATATTCATAAACCCTTTTGATTACTCATCGTCCTCGCAAAAGTAATCAAAAAATGTTTTGAAATCCCATTGTCATATTTCATTTACATGAAAACAGGTATGAAAATTAATCATCTTTATACATTTAATGTTTGTAGGTATGAAGATTTAATCATAATCAATTTCTTGAATACGAGTAAACTCCTTCTACTACGCATGCATTAAATATGTGTACAAGTTTGTCCTTTTGAGTATTCTCAACAAGAAACTCATTTTAAACCTCACAGTCTAACTGATTGGTAAGAGATCAATCAAGCTCCATGAGTGATTATCTTCAAAGGACTGCATCTTAACATTCATAGTTTTGAGTTATTCATCAGATTCAAGATCTGATAATACATCTCTTTAGTTAGCAGGTTCACTATGATCCTCCAACTTATGTCCCTTAACATTGATATAAAAAATATATCATTCAGGTGTTAGGGGTATCTTTGCGGATTTATGAATGAGAGATATCAATCTATGGTTTAACATATGCATGTTCAACCTTAGTATGACATTAGCAAGTGTACTCAGAAGGTTGTGTATTTAGCTCTTGAATAACTTCAAGATCTAAAGGTGCTCCCACTTGCTTTTGTAAGTGGAGACTAATCTCCAAGTACTCAGCATCTTGATAACAATAAATTGTTTTCAAGTGGGACATCCAAAATACATCGTTAGTTCCTGATTCTAGTTTGCTAATTACTTACTCTTAGGTATTTAACAAATTCAGAACTTCAATCAAGACATAATGGGATTCATCCCATTCCATAATACAATGGTGTCTTAAATTCCTTCTGGGTTGAAACCATATTGGGTGTACGCATGGCACATCCAATTTTCTAACCTTGATTGCTTTTGAGGTAAAAGAATTTAAGTCATCAAAGATCAAATGATATCCATGATGGACATACCATAAAGTTGTGGTATTCCACGTGGATATATGTTGTGAGACTATCACACAACTCATTAGATGAACTTATACTCTTTGGCTTACTTATCTGCCAACCAAGTCATACCAAATGGCATCAATAGTATTTTTAGCCTACTGCATACTTTATATTTAAAGTCTTTGACCAAGTCAATGTCTTCATGTGTATGTTTTAACTAGAAAACATAAACATTAAATATTTTATTATACGTCGTAAGTGTACATGTCTTTAATAAGAAGACATAACAAATTAATGTCAGGAATTGATGTTTATGTCTTTACAAGAGACCTAAACATATTCAACTAAAGTAATTATGAGTGCCGATAATTGGCCTCAATAGTAATTTCAAGTTAATTACATACTTCATGATTATGAATTTACAAGAAGACATAATCATATTTACTAAACAATTCAGCAAATATGTTGAAGTAGTTTTTCATGTTATCTTGACATTTTTTCTAATTAGGGCAACATACATTTTATGTGTATAAGTCCTAGTAGAACCTTATTTTTCTTATCTTGCAGTCAAGAAAAACCATTAGTCATATTGTTATATGTTGTACCTTGCACACAATTAAGATTTCTCCCACTTGTGCATGGCACAACATTATGCAAGCAAATATGACAATGTCAAAGTATAGATATGTAGAACTTTATCACTTTTATAATGAATCATGCATAACAATTTTATTAATAACATTTCAGGAAGCAACATCAGGAACGCGACAAGTTATCTAATAAAATTCATGCAATGGTTCTCATAAAAACTATGATGCTTCATATGTGGAAAGTAATGTATTATTTCAAGATAATCTAGAAATAAGATGGGCAACTTGTAAGTTAATAGAGCTTACAACTGGATTAGAGAACATTACATGTGTTTCGTCACCAGTAATACAATCATTTAGCTCCCACTGGATTAGACAACATTAAAAGTGTTACATCACCAGTGGAGAGTGAGTGATGATTGGATACTTTCCTGCTTTCTTTGAATATCTACACATTATTGCTAATGGGAGTCACTATGACTAGTAACATGTACTTAGGTATTCAAGGAAGAGCATCAAGTTCTAATATATAGATGATGGGCTAGCCATCATTTTAAACTTGAAAATTAGGCATGCAGTTCCTCCATGTTTATCGGGTTAAGACACATCGCTAGGTAATCATGCTAGTAATTGCCTTTACCAGTTTTCGGTTTATTGATATTTCCATTTTCTAATTATTTTAACTCATATTAGTTTGGTAGCTATAGAAAACATGTTCTATAGTTATCCAAATATCTTATATTTCTTGAAGGTTTCAAAACCGGAACTAGGGTTATAAAACAAACTTGAAAGAATAAGATGTGCAAACATACTTAACGGTTTTGACTTTACAAGACATCACGATTTCTAGAGTATGTGTGCCTTGAGTTTGATTAGAATTGGGATAATTCAAATATTCCTATTATGGCTTTTCCTCATAAGGAAAAGGATAGGAATAAGTCTCTTTCTTACAAGGAAAGAAAGACTTAGTTTGATCCTTTTAACAAGAAAAGAACAAACTTTTGTTTACGATTTGTGTTGCATTAATTCATTAATTGAATTCTCAAAGTTCATATTTAGTATTTTCGATAAGTATCCTTTTATGAATTAATTACCCCATGTTTACAATTTAAAACAATTAATTTACGTAAAAGGCTAAGATCCACATTGTGCTTCTACTATCACATCAGTTGATCTGCTAGCAATAGTAGATTCAATTGGTAAGCGACGATCACCAATTGCATTACAAGTGCAACTCTTAGATCTTTATGGGACCCATGGCACTAGTGAACAAGCAACTAGTGTCATGTAGGCATGTTTAGCCCCATCTTTGCCTCGGGTCAAGGTCTCACCGCTTAACTCGATTAAGTCATCCAATATTTAGAACGTGCGAGAATATATCTAGGTCCCACGCATAGAGAATAGTCACCTTGGGTTACAATTCAACCTAGGTCTCACGCATAGGCAAAAAGTAATTGCAAGTGTTCTCAAAATTGGACGGCATGACTTAAATTTGACGGGTAAAATATTTGATGTGGATCAAAAGGTGTACGAAAAGAGCATGCATTCATCTTTCGTAGCACAAATTAAAAACATTTCTTAACTTAAGTCTAATCATTGTTTTAATTTATGTGTGTCAAGTTGTCCATTTTCATGACTAATATAAATCCTACGTGGATAATAAAGTTTGGACAATACATAAATAAAATAACATACATAACAAGTTTAGGTGTTATTTTAAGAAACAATGATTTTAAGTTTCAAAAACTTAGTAAAACTAAATCATAAGACTTAGTTTTGAAAATGGTTTGTGTTTCGTTTTAAGTTTATAGAAAACTATTTGCAATTTTACATATGAAACAAGATATATAAAAAGCAAAACAAACACACAACCACAATATGCAAAGCCTCAACCGATGAAAAAACCTATGCTTGGTCTCGTGAGCCATCATGAAAACCAAGAGACAACTAGGGACAAACCACACAACCACACGGAGGACTCCCACTTGCTCCAAGACAATCAAGAGCAAGTTAGAAGCCCATGATGCACATGAAAAGCAGTTTCTGTGCTTCCAGAATTTCTGTGTTAGAGGGCCCAAAAGTCCATGAAGGAGGCTTCCCCGGGCTTAGCTCAAAACTAGAAAGTTGTAGGCCCATGTCTTGGGTACCTGAAAAAAAAATTCAGCCAAAAAGACCTTACCAATCACCGGGAAACTCCGTTTTACCAACTGGTGTTCCAGCAGTCATTTTTTGGCAAAAACGTCTTTAACTCTTTCGCCTTTCACCACCAAGCCACGATTACATTATATTGAAAGTAAAATACAATTAATCTACTTTTAATCTACTGTAAAAGTGCCCAAACAATGGCTACAACCAAAAGAATATAATTACATAAATGCTGAAACAATGGCAAAACCCCAAAACATGAAATTAAACAACATAAACAACCATTCAATGCACAAGTGGTATATGTTTTCATCGGCTTTGCATATAAACATAATAATACCATAATATTATGAATGAAACATGGTGTTGGCTAACTCCATGGACAAACATGCATGTATTTTCCATGGAAAACAAAACAATAACAAGAATTAAATTGTTAGCCAACGAAAACGAAGAAATTAATTGACAATAATTAAAACCCCGTTAGGTACGTGTTTCCTATGACTTAAGGGTCAAAACCCACTGATATTAGGACCTTCCAAATACCATTTAACCACAGAAAATATGGCCTTAGGGGCTGAATTAAAACCGTTTCAAAAACCGATAAAAAACACGCGTTTTAGGCCATATTTCACGTACCCGACAAGTAGCCAATTAGCGTATGCATAACAAATGGCCATGGGACCAAAAAGTGCAAATCATAAGACCCCTAAAGGGTCGTCCTATGAGAAAAAAATTGGAGCCCTAGGGCTGTTTTAACCATGACTTCAAAAATCATCAAAAAACACCCGTTTTAGCCATTTTTATGCATACCCGATAATCATATGGCACATATGATGGCTCGTGATACCACTATAGGTGATGTATGAATATAAAATATATAAGAATCAAATAAACGCAGCGGAACAACATCACCCACACGGATCTCATATAGCCATATGATCAATCAAATAATAAACAACAACATGTTATACCTTTGTAGCGTGATCGGTAGAATCATATGGAGACCATCACCAACACCATGAACCACCTATGAAACCAAGTGACCAAAATAGATCACCTCTATGATGGAAACACACTACACGTCATAGATCACCACCCGATGCTAGTCTTGACCCCGTAACACGCGATCTAGCCTTGAACTACACTAGAATAAGGTTAGATGAGATCAAAAACACCAAAAACTTATATGGTTGAGTTTAATTTCGTGGCTTTTGAGGAGGGGAAGGAGGAGAGACTTTTGGTAAGTGGTTATTATAATTCATAACCTTAATTGACCAATTCAATAGGAGGTTATAACAAAAATGTTACACTTAACCCCTTGCTCTTTTTCCTCTTGTTTCCCACCATGTCCGGCCATATGGGGGCCTTAAATTGGCTTGCCCATTTGTTGGTCCAATCCAATAAACTAAGTACTAGCTTAGTTATTAGTAGCCCGTTATTGATCCCGAGTTACGTAGTCGTTTATATATTGTAAATACGATAAATACAATCTATAAAATGGTGTCTCTGTGTATAAGTGTGTGACCCCATAGGCTCACATATGTCTAGCCATATAATTATTTATTATGACACGAGCATACTCCAACAGGACTTCTACTTAAACTACATTTGGGCTTCTTGTCACTATAGATTTGTTATGGTTAATCTTAATATATAGCTCAGATAAAGTATACGATTAGTAAAAAACCTACCATTTAGCTCAGTTGGTCGGAATTTTTTACAATATATATATATATATTTTTTATACTTTTATTTAATAAGAAAAACTAGACTAAACAAAGCTTAATAAGCTATCATCTCATATCAACCAACAACCAACTGCTTAGTGCAACCATGCGCTGTGTTGATCCAAGCTTAATAAGCTTAATCAAAACATTAATATACGCGGAACACCCATCTAATAAGTACCACATTTATGAAGAATGTGAGCCAATGAAGAGAATTTCGATTCGGTAGACAAAATATTGAGATCCGTAGCTCTGTAAAACTAATATTTGTCTAGTGAATCGAAACCCCATTCACAAGCTCACATTCTTCACATGTATAAATGATTGCACCCAAAAGGCAACTTGACCAATTTCCCATATGAGTATCTGCATTTGACATTAATGATTGCACCCAAAGTGTTTGATAAAATGCCTTAATGAATATGACAATGTAGTTGTTCTTCGTAGTTCATATACATTTATGACATAGCTGAAGCATAACAAGAACATGTCGGAAATGGTCATAGGATACTTGGGTTAGGTCACATGCAACTTAGTCAAAGATTTGCTCTCTCCGGGTAACAAGAAAAACCTTATCCGTTTAACCATAAAAGTAACATGTTGAACGGATTACTTTAAGTCTTAAAACTATTGGACCTAAGAACAGAGTTTTTAGTATGGCTTATATGATGTTTCAGGGAATATGGTAGCATACTAGCATAGTTTACTATAAGTTATGATAATAGATGAGAGGAAGAAAATTAATTGTGAAATCTTATTGAGCTAATAGTTCATAAGACCCTTCACGAGTGTTTTTTTAGCTTATTTTCGGACTTATGAGCTTATTTGTTCGGCTCATATTTCATAGACACTTTATTTATTTTTATTTTTTTGTCTATTATGCAGTCCTAAGTCATATCAAGCTCATATAAGTTAAAAAAAGTGTAAAAGGAGCTTATGGAAAGTATGCCAAACGAATTAAGCTCATGTGCCCGAAATTAAGCTAAAACAAACACCCCGTTAATATTCTTTTGCTATTTATTGCTTCAAGACCTTACATTAGATCTTGTTTGTCTAATTGTACTAGAAGTATTAGCCTTGTACAAAGTATACAAGACCGCTGCAACAGTTAATGATCCTGCTCCAGCTGCCATTCCGTAGAAAAAGGTCTGCCAATCATTCCCATCACTAGATGCGTCAGAACTTGGCGAAGATGATGGCACAGTTACGGCTGAACTAGTGCAAATTTGGTTCAATGGGAAACCGCATAATCTCTTGTTCCCTAAATAGGATGCCTCAGAAAACGTCTGAAATTGGGAGCCTGTTGGGATTTTTCCTTCCAATTGATTGTTTGACAAATTAAAAACAGAAAGGAACGGAAGGCTAGTCAGCACAGATGGGATTTCTCCGGTTATTTTGTTTGACGACATGTCCAATGCTTCTAACTGACTCAAGTCTCCAATAGATGGTGGGATAGAGCCTGTGAACTCATTATGTGATACATTGAGAAGATACAGGGCTTTGAGTTGGCCAATTGTTTCTGGTATCATCCCTGAAAAGCGGTTACTTGATATATCATGATACGCCTGGGCCCGAGCCCATGGCCTATTTAGGTATTAGGGTTTTACTCTTATAAATACACTTGTAATCCTTTATTATAATCAATCAAAGTTATAAACAAATATCTAGTTCTTCTCTTCTATTTTCTGACGGAGCCAGCACACGCTTGAAGTGGTGCCTTATCCCGATACAACCCCTAACCGGGTCGTATCAATTGGTGCTTTCATTGAGAGCTCTCGTTGAGAGGGTTTTTGATTAAGGTTCCAATTTAAAAAAAAAAAAAAAAAAAAAAAAAAAAAAACACACTGTTCATCGTTACTGTTCATCACTGTTCATCGTGGTGTTGTTCATCACTGTTCATCGTGTACTGTTCATCCGGGGTACTATTCATCAGGAAAAAAAATTTTTTTTTGAGCTTTTAATCCCTTGAGTATTATTCATGGCATCAGGCGGCAGAGATCAGGACGCGGAATACGCATTCTCTAAGCTCTTGCAAATGGGTACGGTGCCCGAATATGAGAGTGAATTTGTGGTACTTGCAAATCGAGTAACTGGGATATCTGAATCTTTACTTACATCATTTTATATCTCCGGACTTAAACTGGATCTACAGTGTTTACTCTTACGATCAAATCCCAAAACTCTTAACGAAGCTTTTTCATTGACACGTGCGGCGGAAACAAGCTTCGCGAACCTAGATATTTGGGAATTTTTGAGGTCCAATCCTTTAACTTTGGGAGAAGACTTCTTCAAAGCTCGTATCACCAAGGTTCATTTTGAGACAATTGCAAAGGAAGAGAAAGAACACATCGTTGAAAAGAAAATAGATGTCATTCTACCATTAGAGGGTGAATTTGTTTCACCTAAGGCTGAAGGGTCATTGAATGCTGATGAGTATATGGGAGTTGAAGAGGTTGCGGGTGGTGGCGAAGCGCTTAAAGTTGGCGAGGATGAGTTGAATAGAGTGATATCGACACTTAAGGATGGAGGTGGTGAATTTGATAGTCGTTTGGATGAAATAAATTTGAATATAAGCGAGGAATTAGCGGACTCTCAATCTGCATATTTTTCGTATCACCTTGAGGGCAAGGTGATTTTTGAAGGAGTGGAGAGTGTTATGGCATGTGTAGCGGAAGACGGAAGAATGATGTTGTGTTATGTCCAAGGCAAAGGAATACGAAAGAAGGAAAAGGTGAAGGCTGCAATTCAAAGAAGATTATGGGATCCTGGATTACGCCAATGTTGCAGGAGGACGGACTGCACAAACGACTCAAAGAAGTCCAAACGTATGGCATAAAGATTATGTCATATAATCTATCTTTATTTACATGTCTTTGTTTAGGATTATTTTAATGTTTCTTTAGGAAAGTCAGATAAGAATGTTTTAAGACTCACCTTGAGGGCAAGGTGGTTTTGAAGGAGTGAGGAATGATACGCCTGGGCCCGAGCCCATGGCCTATTTAGGTATTAGGGTTTTACTCTTATAAATACACTTGTAATCCTTTATTATAATCAATCAAAGTTATAAACAAATATCAAGTTCTTCTCTTTTATTTTCTGACGGAGCCAGCACACGCTTGAAGTGGTGCCTTATCCCGATACAACCCCTAACCGGGTCGTATCATATCAATGGTTGTGAAGATTGTCAAGATTTTGACTAACTCCACATCCAATCCTTTGACTGTGACTGGAACTGTATCTTGATAGTAGAAATCACCCCTGAAAGGTGTCAAGTTTTTGACTAACGCCAACTCAACTCCTTTGACCGTGAGTGTCACAGTATCTTGAAAGTAAATATCACCAAGCTGCGGCACCATAAAGCTGAGTTGCTCCATGCTAGTTCTATTCTCAACATTCATCATAGCTTCCCATTGACTGAAAAATTCTGGTGGGACCACGCCATTGAAGTTATTGTGAGCTATGTCTAAAATACGAAGATTTGACCAGTTGTGTCGGCCTTCACCGCAATGAACAGATCCATGGAACCTGTTTGATCGGAGAACAAGAACATGCAAGTTGGTATTGTTGCCCAAAGAACATGGATAAGTGTCATTTATCTTGTTGTTCCCAAGGTTGAACACTTGTAGCATTCTGCAGTTGACTAAAGATTCTGGAATCTTCCCTTCTAACGAATTCCCGTGTAGGTCTAGAGTGTTTAACCTGCAGGTGCTTGGAAGCATTCCCTCGATTTGACGACTGAGGTTATTATTTCCCAAGTTCAGCACCCCAAGACTGCTAGTGAATCCAAGCAAACAAGGTGGTATTGCTCCAGTTAAATCATTGTTTGACAAATCAAGAATCTTTAAGTAAACAGCATTGCATATGGATTTCGGGATTGCCCCAGTGAGCAAATTGTTAGAAACCGAGAAGAAATAGGTAAATGTGAGGTTTCTCCCAATGCTTTCTGGGAGTGATGAGTTGAAAAGATTGTCTGAATAGTCGACGAAGGTAGCGCTTTGTGGCGGTATCGGAATCTCCCCACTAAGACGATTGGAATGCAAGTCGAGTACACTAAAACTGGGGAAACTGTAGGGCTCTTGGAGGGAAGTTAGGTTGTTATTAGAAAGGTTCAGATACAACAGTCCTTCATTCCCAACTTCCCATTTCCAATTTGGTATTTCTCCTTGAGTTTTGTTGTCCGAAAGATCTACATTCATCAATGTTAAGTGGTTTTGTAGATTAGGGAACTTATGAAGATTGCAAGAAGCCATTTTCAATGACTGTAAATTTGAAAGGTGAGACACGAAAGAGCTGTTGCTGCTTGTTATAATTGAAAACTTGTTAAATGATATGTCTAAAATACGAAGATTTGACCAGCTGCGTTGGCCTTCACCGCAATGAACAGATCCATGGAACCTGTTTGATCGGAGAACAAGAACATGCAAGTTGGTATTGTTGCCCAAAGAACATGGATAAGTGTCATCTATCTTGTTGTTCCCGAGGTTTAACACTTCTAGCATTGTGCAGTTGACAAGGGATCGTGGGATCTTCCCTTCCAAAGAGTTTCCATGTAGGTCTAGACTTTTCAAGCTACAGATTTTTGGAAATGTTCCCTCGATTTGACCCGTCAGACCATTGTTTGCCAAGTTCAGTACGCTGAGATCACTACCAATTTCAATCAAACATTGTGGTATCCTTCCGGTTAAACGATTGTTTGACAAATCAACAACCATTAGATACGTAGCGTTGCATATGGTGTCAGGGATCGTCCCAGTGAGCAAATTGTTAGAAATCGATAAGAAAGAGGCAAAGGTGAGGTTTCTCCCAATGCTTTCCGAGAGTGACGAGTTAAAAAAATTGTATGAATAGTCGATGAATATAGTGCTTTGTGGCGGTGTCGGAATCGCCCCACTAAGACGATTGGAATGCAAATCGAGTACATTAAAATCAGGAAAATTGTAGGGCTCTTGGAGGGAAGTTAGGTTGTTATGAGAAAGGTTCAGATACGACAGTCCTCCATTCCCAACTTCCCATATCCAATTTGGTATTTCTCCTTGAATTTTGTTGTCCGAAAGATCTACATTCATCAACATTGAGTGGTTTTGTAGATTAGGGAACTTAAGAAGATTGCACGAAGCCATTTTCAATGACTGTAAATTTGGAAGGTGAGACATGAGAGAGCTGTTGCTGCTAGTTATACTTGAAAACTTGTTAAATGAAAGATCAAGAGTCGTTAGGTTGCTGAGACCCTGAAAATCTTTAGTTTCAATTACACCACTCAGGTTGTTTGATGATAGTAAGAGAACATTAAGAAATCCGAGTTTAAAAAAAGACCTGGGAATTTCACCATTCAATTTGTTATTGCTTAAATCAAGCGAGTTCAATAATGGTGTGAACGAGTTTGAAAACTGTGGAAGCAGACCATCAAAATTGTTGTTGGAAAGACGTATCTGTTGCACATTTGGCAAAGAGAACAAAGATGAAGGTATGCTTCCATTGAAACTATTGAATCTTAGATCAATTGAAACAAGATTGTGAAGATCTTGGAAATAGGGAGAAGGGATCATACCGGATAAACTGTTCCCATAGAGGTCAATATAAGCAAGATTCTTGCACAGTTGAAATGATGGAATTTGACCGGTCAACCTGTTTGATGACAAGTCAATGTACGATAGGTGAGTGAGTTTTTCCATGGATTTCGGTATTCTTCCACTGAAATTACTCCATTGCAGCTCAATTCTTGATAAATTCTTTAGATTTCCAATAGATTCTGGTATCTCACCGTAAAAGTTTGTTCCGAAGATCACTAAACTCTGAAGAGCTCTGTTCGTACGAAACTCGGGTAAAGAGCCGTTAAGATTTGTGTTCACAGATAAATCAAGACTCTGCAACTTTTGCAACTGAAGGACATTTTTGGGAAATGTTCCAGTCAAGTTACAAGCAGCAAGATTCAATATTGTCAAATTCTTGAAATTTGCAAAGAAATCTGGAACTGGAGCATTCAGGTCATTCGAAGCCAGACGAATTACCGAAAGTGATTGCAGCTTCTGAAGGGACTCGTCTAAAGGGCCTAAAAGTTGACAATCTGACAAGCTTAAAACTTCCAAATTAGCTGAAGATGATGATAAACCCTGGCACCAATCGAGTTTATGTGATGACATGTTCTCATTATCCATATAAAGACCCCTTAGCCGTGTGAGGTTGCGAACAAGTGTGGCTAGATTCGGCTGCTCGAGTTTCAGTAAGCGACTTTCGTAATGATCATATATGGGGAAAACTGAAGAGAGATCAAGAACTTCCAGCCTTGTCAGCTGTGACAGTTCTTCTGGAATCTGGCCTGAAAACATCGAATTCGACAAGTTTAAATACAACAAACTTGCAAGACTTCCAAATCTTGTAGGAATCTTTGTGAAATTGAAGTTATTTTCAGCAAGATTCAGGCTTTCAAGATTCTTTAGACCAAATAGAGCACTGGAATCATTGATTCCACCTGATATCATTTCACTGCTCAAGTCTAGACCAATAACCTGACCCTTGATGCTGCAGGTTACACCTCCCCACGAGCAGCAATCTGTGGCATTTGGCTTCCAAGACACTAGCTTTGTTGAAAGTGAAGAATTGAACTGCAGGTCGTTCTTCAACTGGATCAAAATCATTTGGTGGCTTATTTGACATTGGCCGGAAACCAAAATTGTATCAACCCCAAACAAGATCAGGTAAAAGGGTAACAAGAATATTTGAAAGCAGAGTTGGGATTTCATTATGAACTAGGATTTTAGGCACAGGTGATGGCTTATGAACCGTCGAGCCTATGAAATTAAAACCTTAGCAACTTTTTGGGATGGCTTGGTTTATAGTATTTGTGTAATCTGCTAAATTATGGTCTCATGATAAGCATTATATACAAACAATTCTATTATATTTTATTTTATTCAGATTTGTTTCATAGAGTCAACCTAAATTTAATTCTCAACCTTGGACTCTTTCACAACTTTTGAAGGGACAACAGTTACCGTAATAGTCTCAAATTTATTGTGCAACTAACTTCTTGCAGTATAAAAACAGTTAATGACTACTAACATTGTTAGTTTATCTAGCAATTCTTCTGATGAGAATATTTTTGCACAGGTTTCAAGCCAACCCAATTGTGTTGCATAATATGTTTGTAGTGAACCATGTTTCTGTGTTTGTGTGTGAGACAAAGTTAGTGCAATTCAAATGAAACAGTAAATGGGACAAAGGATATACAAGTAAGGTTTTATTGATATTGAATATTGATAATACATATTTTGACTAAACAACACATGACAGTTATTTCTAACCATTGTGTCCCTTGACACATAACTGACATAACTACCTTAACTAATAACTACCATAACGGCTAAATACTAACTGCTAAATGGGTGTTTGGGTTAACTGTTTTTGACCCATTGCAGTATCACAATTCGACCCATAACTTATTTAAACTAAGTACATACTAAATACATATAACTTTGACATCTAATGAGATTAAGTAGTCAACAAATATTTACTCCATTCGTCTCATGAAAGTATAAACGAATTGATTTACTTTACAATTTACAGGAATTATTTTTATTGAAAGATGTTTGATACGTAGTATTAAAATTGATGAGTTCAATGATAGGATAAAAGGGTTCAAGAGGGG
The DNA here is from genome assembly GCA_030686995.1 of Artemisia argyi. Classification (NCBI taxonomy): domain Eukaryota; kingdom Viridiplantae; phylum Streptophyta; class Magnoliopsida; order Asterales; family Asteraceae; genus Artemisia; species Artemisia argyi. The sequence continues at coordinate 16,096,984 of CM060682.1, read as the reverse complement.
CTATGAATTTGACTGTTTTATCTACGGAAACAAACACATTGCAGGTAATATGACAATTTAATTTTTGTGAACTAAATGATTTTTTTCTCAACAAATTTACTGCCAGTAATTTACTAACAACAAAAAAGGTGAAGAGAAAATTTATAAAATAAAGGTAGAACAGTAAATAAGAGGGAGTTTGGCTAAGTTTTCCGAGGAGGTTAATAGCTTTTCGTATTTTGGATAAGCTTACATGCAAGGCTAATAAGCTTTAATAACTAGTCAAGGCACTTGGGTACCACATAATTTAAAGTAAATGGTCAACTCAATAGCTAGCATTATCATGCACATTCAACGAGCATTTATTATTTTGGAAAAGCGTATTTGCAAGGCTAATAAGCTGTAATAACTAGTCAAGACACTTGGGTCGAAGTCAATAGTTAGCATTATCATGCATATTCAACTAGCATTTAGATAGCTTCCTTGCAATTTCTTTCTTTGAACATAACTCAATAGCTATCAATATCATGCACATTCAAAACAAGATTTAGCAAATAACTAGTCAAAACAAGATTTGGCAAACAACTAGTCAAGGCACGTGAAACACTTCCGTCAAATTGATTGATAAGATTTGAATGAAGCCAAAACAAGACCCACTGGTTTCGATGTCATCGCTTAGCGAGCCAATGAACCTACTTCTAATGTCTCATGAAAATGATAGTCCATATTTTACATGTCAAAACTTATAACATAGAAATTTGCATTATAATTTGAATAAGGTTTGGTTTTTATAGGCTCTTAGATTCACAAATCATAGCATTATCTGTTTGTTAAAAAACTACTCTAGTTCCCAATGAGAAGCCGACTCTGCTTTCAAGTACTCTTGATACCCTTTTGCCTAATTTTGTTTGGGGCTAATATGAGGTTGGTTTCGGGTCAAGGCCAAATCGAACAACAGTTGATTTTGATCCGGTTGAAATACAATCTCGAGTTCAGTTACGCACATTCAACAAAGCTAGTCTCTTGGAACCAATATGTCACAAATTATTGCAACTGGGTAGGTGTCACTTGCAGCAATAGGGGTCAAGTTATCGGTCTAGATTTAAGCAACGAAGCACTACTAGATTTCGGGTTATAACAACGAAGGATGTCGTCGCTACAAGTGCCGTATGTCATCGCTATAACTTATATTGATGACATGTGGCCGCTATAACCGTCGTCTCCATAAATCTGTCGCTATGGCGACACTTTTAGCTTTTAGCAATGACGCATATTGACTTGACTTTTTTGACTTTTTATTTAACCTTTTGATACAACTTAGCATTTAACATTAAGCGTTTAAACTTTTGAATGGTCGTTGGCAGAGAGAGTTTAGCGTTTAAAATATCAAATGCATATCTACTTTGGTAACTAATAATCCGTCATATATCAAGACGGGTGATTGAAAAGCGATCACCTAACTCTAGAAATTGGTATGATTCTATATTGTATACACTCACTCATTATACGCTACTAGAACGGTACCCGCACAATGCGGCAGTGGGTACCTAAGACTATATTTTGAGTTATTCGGTTATACATTTAGTTGTCTTTATACTTTATAAGTAGAGATGACAGAGATAGTTAAGCTAAATAATTTTAGTTTGAATAACTAACGTGTTTCCTAATAAACTTCTTAACCAACTTTCTAACCAACCTGCTTCCTAACTAATTAATTTTGAAATTCTTTCATAATAAGTAAGTAAAAGTCTGAATTTTAAGCATTTCTAATTATAGAATAGTCTCAAATGCATTATATAGTAGTATAGATTAAGCTCCTCAAAAAAGCTTCAGACAAAGTACTTTGTCGACGCATTTCCGATAAGAAATAGGCAAAGGTGGTTGTGGTTGTGCTGGTTGCGACGGTGGTTGGTTGTTATGGTTGGTGATTTAATATATAACGGGAATTTATAAAAAGTATAACGGGTCAAATGAGTCAGCTAGTCATATCAACTTAAATCCGTAATCATTTCATTTACTACACATAAGGAGAATTAGCAATATCAGTACATTTATTAAGGAAAAAAAAGAAAAGTATGATACGAAACTTAACATAGTAAAGGTGACAACTTAAATACATTATCCCTTTTAAAAAAGTTTAGTAACATATTTCTATATTAACTCTAGAAAAAATGTTATCTATTATTGTGCAAGTACTTATGTATCTTCTTTCTAGTAACATATTTGTACTTATGCATTTTATTTTTGAAAATACTTTTATTTGTAAATGACTTCGTGCTTAGTGTGTTTAACAGGTCGAGCTTTACTTCATTTAGATATATCATAAAAACGAACCAAACTGGAGCTTGTGTGTCAAAAGCCTAGTTCGAATTATAACATAAGACCAGATGTAAGGCTTGCCACAATGGTGACCCAGGTCACCCAACTTTTCCAGCTGTCACGTCAGTTTTCTCTCTCCAGTGACCAGACATGACCAAAGTGCCACAGTGGTGACCGACGTTTTTTTTTTTTTTTCTTTTTTTTCCCAAACATTTTAAACAAAAAATTTTAAATTCATTAAAATAAAAACATAACAATACTTAAATAAAAAACATTACGATACTAAATTAAAAACTTAAACTAATAATCTAATTTGTGGCATTCCTTGATTTGTGCCTTAAGCCGCAAAAGTTCTTGTCGTTGTCATTCGCCCAAATTCGGGTCGATTGCTGAATTGTAGAAAATCAAGTCTTGCTCCTTTTTTGTGAGGTTCAAGATTTTCACTTATTGTTGGAGTTTAACTTTCTCTCTTTTGATATTGTTTGGAAGACCGTGAGAAATCCGTGGTAGAACGATACGCCGACCCACTTGGGGAGTGATAATCCATATTAGGATTAGGAGGAACCGGATTGACAAATGGACGATTATAGTAAAACGGGTTTTCATTTGTATTCGGTTGTGGTAGTCGTGATGAATATTCAAAAGAGGCTGGACGAAAGCGAATACCCCGATTCAGTTGTGGTATTACACCGGTTAATTCAAAGTTGTTTTGCGGCGAGAAATTAATATTCGGTGCATTTTTGGGGTAGTCGAGAACGTTGGTTTTTTGATTGGGGAGTATTTTTCTTTGACATGGTGAAGATGGATGAGAAATTGTTTGAAGTGTGTTAGAAATTGTGTGTTTAGAAGTGTGGTTGAGGTTGTATTTATAGGATGAAAAGTAGTAAAGTTTTTTTGAAAAAAAGTATTTTTTTTTTCCTCAAATATGCAACGGATAGATTTTTTTGAAACAAATGTGCTTCCAAATTCGGTCGAATTAGAGACCGATATGCATGTTTTTTGCCCCTTGACCGATGTGTGACCAATCTCCCACAATGGGGGTCGACCGATCTTGAGATGGGTCATGTGGGTCTCGACCGATGTGATTTCCGGTCCATTGCGACAAGCCTAATAGTCATTAGATTCGTCATCGCCACTTGATCTCTGGCATAATCATTATTTCTTTACCAAACAAATATAGACTGTTGATACAAAAGTTGGGCTTACCTTGTTTGGACTCCTGCTCTCGTACCAATTAGAACTTTAGTGCTTGTGATACCTGCGCACTAAGAAAGCAAATAACACCGTTAGGCTTATCGTGGGATTGTCTCCCACGATTAGACTCCGGCGTGAGAGTAAGTATTCGGTTTAGGGTTTAGTTGAAGAGTTAGGGATTGTGTAAATCATACCTTTTCATGAGAATATATCATTCTATATATAGGGCGCAGAAACCGTGTAGGTATCTTGCTCCTTACTCTTCGCACTCGTGGTGCTTATCTGAGGTAAGGATATCTATTCCGTAAATAGAAGATCCTTATCCATTAGCCGTGTGTTTTGGTTGGGCTTTGGGCTTCGTGAGCCCAAGCCGTTGGTAATTATGACCCAAGTCATTTGTCATGATAACCCACTCGTGGTGAGTTTGGGCTTAGTAATGTCTATAATTTGGGCTCGTGGCCCAACTATAGGCTATACGTCATCATGTCCCCCCAGTCTAGTGTGCGCGGCTCGTAGCCGCGGATACTAGACTAATGAAACTAGCGGCAAGCGTGGCGGGAAGATATTAAATACTTCCAGCCAAAAAGGTAGGAACAATGTACCAAGTCCCAAAATATCACAAAGGGTGCTTCGAAAAACGGGGAGGCTATCCACGTGTGCCTCGAGAAAAGGGGAAAAGTGCTTGTACCTTCCATCTCCCAGCCACACGTTTGTTAGTGGGATCCACGTGGCATCCCATTTAGGGTTTCTTGCCGTCTTATATAAATCACCGCCCCTTTTCACTGTGGTTCACACAGTCAAGCATTTTTTCACCATTTGCAAAATTCTAAAAGCTTCGTCTCCTTCAATCTTCTATTTGCATTAGGTATCTACGAGTGCGCATTATTTAATATACCTTTGTTGTAAAATGGTTGCTCAGTTACACGAATTCCGCTCTAGGTTGGATGAGGATGACGTACGTCAGTTTTCTTCTGACTTCTTCATTCCTCTTGACATCCACCCTGAAGCACCAGACGTGGATGCATGTATTGCTGATTTCCCCGATGGGAAAATCGGTTTGTATACACGCTTTTTTTATTACGCGAATTATCGCGTACCCATTTCTGTCTTTTTGAGCAACGTGCTCAATCATTACCAACTCCATATCCCACAGCTGCACTGTATAGGTGCGGCTAAGATATCAAATTTTGAGATTAATTGTCGGTTATTGGCTATCAATCCGACAGTTGACCTATTTCGTGCGTTTTACCACACAACGTGGTCGCATGGATGGGTTTCTTTTGCCAAACGCGCAGGGCGCCTTCAATGCTATGAAGAGAAAGTAGATTCTTTAAGGCATTGGAGAGAGTACTTCTTCTGTGTAGATGATGTTGTATTTCCGTCGCGCTTTGAGTTCTATACTCAAAGGTCGTTGCCGAGGGATGAGCGTCCTATCCCTGGTTCTTACAGCGCCGCGGATGCGGACATAATTGATGCTAACCGCATTCCCATTAACTCATATCCTGAGGAGTTCTTGGTGCATATGGGGCTGAGCCGTAATTATTTTGATGGTGCGGACGAGGTTCCAACCTTCATCGATGAGAACAGCCAGGGTGGGTGCTCATCCTTTTACTGCCTCTATAATGTAAGTATTTTGCTTTTTATCCCTTGAATAACTAACTTTGTTCTTTGTTATTTGTCTCTTGTCTATTGCAGAAATGGATTTGTTCGCTGTCGTGAAGCTGAAAGAACCCAAGCGCGTGACGGTGGGGGTGCGTCCCCTGAGGGAGGGTGAGCAGCCCATTTTGCAGGCCACGGCGGGGCACCTGACTGTTTTTGGACCTGTTGAGCGTCAAGATTCTCCCCCTGTAGGTGTGCTTGTCGCGTCAGTGCAGCTTGTCCCTCCTACTGAGAAGAAGTCTCCTGTGGAGGAAGAGACGCATGTGGAGTCGTCCAACAGTGTGGAGATTGAAGAGGTTCGTAGGGAGAAGCGCAAGGAAGCGTCTTCTGGTGGTTATGTTGTTGGTACCTCCAAAAGGAGGCGTCGCCTGATTGGGGAGGATGAGTCAGATGCGCCAGATGAGATGTCTGCTACTAGCGCACAGAAGAATCAGGCCAGATCTCCACCACTTGTGTAAGTATTTATGACTGTAACTTTCTTTTATTTGCCGTATCCGCGTACTAATTACATCATCTTCATTTCGTAGGGACCATGCTGCAGATGGTGATGCGACTGTTGCTGATCATGCCGCATCGCCTAAGACTGCTGATGTAGAGGAGCATCTGAAGGCGACGACGCAGATGTCTGCGCAGGAGTTGGTGGAGGAGTTGGCTGGTGTTGCTGCGCGCCAGGCTGAGTTGGTCACTCAGCTAAAGGCGCGAACTGTTGTTGAGGGAGGTAGCCTTGCTCAGAGGGATGAGCAGATTGCGCAGCTCAAAGCGCAGTAGGCTGAGGCTCAGGCGGAGGTGTTGGCTGCCGATGAGCGCGCCAAGAAGGATTATGGTGATGTTTAAGAAATATGCATTTTTAGTATGGCTTATCAGCATGGATTATGGTGATGTTTAAGAAATATGGCAGAGCATTAATTTAATACAGTATAAATTATGCGAATAGGTGAGAGGAAGAACATTAGTTGTGAAAGCTAATTGAGCTAATAGATTATAAGACCCTTCAGTAGTGTTTTTTTAGCTTATTTTCAGACTTATGAGCTTATTTGTTCGGCTCATATTTCATAGACCTTTTTTTTCTTTTTCTTTTTTTTCTTTGTTTTTTTTTTGTCTATTATGCACTCTTAAGTCATATTAAGCTCATAAGTAATGAAAAGGCTGTAACAATGAGCCTATGGAAAATATGCCAAACGAATTAAGCTAAAACAAACACCCAATTAATATTCTTTTGCTATTTATTGCTTCAAGACTTAACATTATGACTCTAAACAAACTGAAACATACAGGAAATCAACATTAAAACTATTTGCCCGAGCTAAACAGGTCTTGTTTGTCTAGTTGTACTATAAGTATTAGCCTTGTATATATAGAGTATACAAGACCGCTACAACAGTTAGTGATCCTGCTCCAGCTCCCATTCCATAGAAAAAGGTCTGCCAATCATTCCCATCACCAGATGTATCAGAATTTGGCGAAGACGATGGCACAGGTACAACTGAACTAGTGCAAATTTGGTTCAATGGAAAACCACATAATCTCTTGTTCCCTAAATATGATGCCTCCGAAAATGTCTGAAACTGGGAGCCTGTTGGGATTTTTCCTTCCAATTGATTGTATGACAAATTCAAAGCAGAAAGGAAAGAAAGGCTGGTGAGCACAGATGGGATTTCTCCGGTTATTCTGTTTGATGACATGTCCAATGCTTCTAACTGACTCAAAGTTTCAATAGATGGTGGGATCGAGCCCGTGAACTGATTATGTGATACATTGAGAAGATGCAGAGCTTTGAGTTGGCCAATTGTTTCTGGTATTATGCCTGAAAAATGGTTACTTGATATATCAATGGTTGTGAAGAGTGTCAGGATTTTGACTAACTCCAACTCCAATCCTTTGACAGTGACTGTCACGGAATCTTGATAGTACAGGTCATTAAGCAGCAACACCATAAAGCTGAGTTGCTTCGTACTAGTTCTATTCTCAACGGTCATCATAGCTCTCCATCGACTGAAAAATTCTGATGGGACCACACCATTAAAGCCATTGTGAGCTATGTCTAAAATACGAAGATTTGACCAGCTGTGTTGACCTTCACTGCAATGAACGGATCCATGGAACCTGTTTGATCGGAGAACAAGAACACGCAAGTTGGTATTGTTGCCCAAAGAACATGGATAAGTGTCATTTATCTTGTTGTTCCCAAGGTTTAACACTTGTAGCATTCTGCAGTTGACTAAAGATTCTGGAATCTTCCCTTCTAAAGAGTTTCCATGAAGGTCTAGAGTGTTCAAGCCACAGGTTGTTGGAAATGTTCCCTCGATTTGACCAGTCAGACCATTGTTTGCCAAATTCAGTACCCCGAGATCTTTACCTACCCCGAGATCATTACCCAATTCAATCAAACACCGTGGTATCCTTCCGGTTAAATGATTGTTTGACAAATCAAGAACCCCTAGATAAGTAGCATTGCATATACTGTCAGGGATCCTCCCAGTGAGCAAATTGTTAGCAACCGAGAAGAAATAGGCAAAAGTGAGGTTTCTCCCTATGCTTTCCGGGAATGTCGAGTTGAAAAGATTGTCTGAATAGTCGATGAAGGTAATGATTTGTGGTGGTATCGGAATCTCCCCACTAAGACGATTGGAATGCAAGTCGAGTACACTAAAATCAGGAAAATTGTAGGGCTCTTGGAGGGAAGTTAGGTTATTATGAGAAAGGTTCAGATACGACAGTCCATCATATCCATTCCCAACTTCCCATATCCAATTTGGTATTTCTCCTTGAAGTCTGTTGTCAGAAAGATCAAGCCTTATCAATTGTGAGAAGTTTTGTAGATCAGGGAACCTTTCGAGATTGCACGAAGCCATTTTCAATGAGTGTAAATTTGGAAGGTGAGACACGAGAGAGCTGTTGCTGCTTGTTATAATTGAAAACTTGTTAAATGAAAGATCAAGAGATGTTAGGTTGCTCTGAAAATCTTTGGTTTCAATTACACCACTCAGGTTGTTTGATGAAAGTAAGAGAATATTAAGAAATCCATGTTTCAAAAAAGACCTGGGAATTTCTCCTTCTAGTTTGTTACTGCTCAAATCAAGAGTATTCAACAAGGATTCGGATGCCGTAGAAATGTGAGGAATTAGACCATCAAAATTGTTGTTGGAAAGTTGTATTTGTTGCAATTGTTGCAGTGAGAACAAAGATGAAGGTATATTTCCATTGAAACCATTGAATCTTAGATCAACTGAAACAAGATTGTGAAGATCTTGGAAATAGGGAGAGGGGATCATACCGGATAAACTGTTGGACGAGAGGTCAATATACGCAAGATTCTTGCACAGTTGAAATGATGGAATTTGACCAGTCAACCTGTTTGATGACAAGTCAATGTACCATAGGTGAGTGAGTTTTTCCATGGATTTCGGTATTCTTCCACTGAAATTACTCTTGTGCAGCTCAATTCTTGATAAATTCTTTAGATTTCCAATAGATTCTGGTATCTCGCCGTAAAAGTTTGTTCCGCTGATCACTAAACTTTGAAGAGCTCTGTTCACAGGAAACTCAGGTAAAGAGCCGTTAAGATTTGTGTTCATTGATAAATCAAGACTCTGCAACTTTTGCAACTGGAGGACATTTTTGGGAAATGTTCCAGTTAAATTACAAGCAGCAAGATTCAATATTGTCAGATTCTTGAAATTTGCAAAGAAATCCGGAAGTGGAGCACTCAGATCGTTCCAAGTCAGACGAATTACCGAAAGTGATTGCAGCTTTTGAAGGGACTCATCTAAAGGGCCTAAAAGTTGACAATGTGACAAGCTTAAAACTTCCAAATTAGGCAAAGATGATGATAAACCCTGGCACCAATCAAGTTTATTTGATGACATGTTCACATTGTCCATATAAAGACCCCTTAGCCGTGTGAGGTTGCGAACAAGTGTGGCTAAACTTGGATTCTCGAGTTTCAGTGAGCGAATTCCGTAGGAGAAATATGAAGAGAGATCAAGAACTTCCAGCTTTGTCATCTGTGAGAGTTCTCCAGGAATTTGATCAGAAAACCCTGAATTCGACAAGTTCAAATCCAACAAACTTGCAAAACCTCCAAATCTTGAAGGAATCTTTGTGAAATTGAAGTTATTTTCAGCAAGATTCAGGCTTTTAAGATTTTTTAGACTAAAAAGAACACTTGAATCATTGATTCCACCTGATATCGTTTCGTTGCTTAAGTCTAGACCCATAACCTCACCCTTGATGCTGCAAGTGACACCTCCCCACGAGCAGCAATCTGTGGCATTTGGCTTCCAAGACACTAGCTTTGTTGAAAGTGAAGAATCGAACTGGAGTTGGTTCTTCAACTGGATCAAAATCTTTTGGTGGTTTATTTGACATTGGCCGGAAACCAAAATTGTATCAGCCCCAAACAAGATCAGGTAAAAAGGTAACCAGAATATCTGAAAGCAGAGTTGGGTTTTCATTATGAACCAAAATTTAGACACAAGTGATGCTTATTAACACTCGAGCCTATGAAATTTGAAACCATTATGAACTTTTAGTGCAGAAACAGAAACACTTGTCTCCCTTTCTAGAAATGGCTTTAGTTTATATTTGCTAAATCTTTTTAATAATGATCTCGTAATAAGCATTTTATTCAAACAATTATGTTAGATTATATTTTATTTCTATTTGTTTCAAAGAGTAATTCAGTAATTCTAAATTTGATTTAACCTTGGACTTGGTCTTTTGAATTTACTAATCAAGTATTCACAATTAGACAAACTATTGACTTTGTCGTTTACTTTAAATTCTGTTGAAGGGACAATGATTACCTTAATAGCCTCAAAATTATTGTGCTACTAACATCTTGTAGTAAAAATAAAAAACAGTTACGGACTTCTTACATTGTTAGTTTATATTGTATACCAAACAAAATAATCATGCACTGTGAATAACTTCCGAGTCAGAATATTTACTCCTTTCGTTTCATGAAAGTTGCAACTTTGTTTTAACAATAATATTGCTTATCATCGTTATAAACGAATTGATTTGTTTTTATTGGACGGTATTTGGTATTCAATATACATCGCAGATGATGCACAGAGGCGGAGCTACGGGGGGGTCACGGGGGGCAAGTGACCCCTCCAAACTTTCAGACGTAGTGTAACTTTTTCATAGATTCTTGAGTTTTTCGTCATTTTGCCCCCCCTTACAAGTAAGTGAAAGAAAGTCAGGAAAGGGAACATTAATGAAAGAATCGTAAGAGCAGAAAAATAGAAAAGAAATTTTGATCTTGCCGGAAAAAATGTCGATTGACAATAAGAAGATAAGCAAAGAAGATGATAAAATGTTCTCTCTCTTCACATGCGACTAGTCACGTGAATGAAAAAAGAATTGATGTACTTATTTGTTTTACTCCCTAGTCCCTACCCTATGCTTTTATCGTTCTTTAATTATATTCTTTTGACTTTTGACATTCATTTGCTTTTCTTTTTCAATAGAAATAAATGATATATTTGATATATATGCGTGATAAAAGTATAGTTAAGACTTAGGATATTGTATATGAATTTAAATTTTATAAACTGATAAGTAGTAAACTATATTAAGATTTTCCAAGATTTTTTATAAAATGTTTGATATAATTTATTTGAAATGATGGTTATATATTTATGTTTTGTTTATTTGATATTTTTGTTTGTGTGTTAAATCGCTCAAAGACAATGTTTTTTGTTTATAATATCAAGTCGGGGTATTATTTTATCGTCTCGTAATGTAAGATTCTTGTTTTGATTTGGTTTAATTTGAGTTATTTAGTTTACTTATTGGTTTTGAAAAAAGTTTTCTTTGCTACACTCATGCACAAATTTGTTTCTTTTATGGCTCGCCGCAAAAAAATTTTTTTGCCCCCTCTCCGAAAATATCCTGGCTCCGCCCCTGGAAGTGCACCATGTTGATTGCCTAGCTTCTCACTGATAAGTTCAACGATTGGATAAAATGGTTCAAGAGGTAGCTTAAAAGGACGGTCAACCCAAACGGACGTGCTTTGAGCTGTAACCAGAATTACGTGTTTCGACCCATTACCCAACCCCGTCTAACCAACTGAATTTTTCACTTTCAGTACAAGACGGAAGTCACCTGACCATACTCGGGATCTACCGAAACAACTGCAAGTGAACCCATTATATTGGTGTATTAATTAAGAGCAACACCCGGGTTGATTTTTGCAGGTGCTATGGCAATGAACTTGACTAGTTTATCTACAGAAACAAATACAAGTAAAATACTTTTGTTTTGTTTTGTTTTTCTTTGTTGAAAATAAAGAATTGACTAGGAGTTCGTTCTGAAACTGGCGGTTTTTCTTTAATGGATCAAAATCAACTGTTGGTTTGCTTGACATTTTCCCAAAACCAGTATTGTATTGATCCCAAACAAAATCACGTAAACGGGTATCAAGAAATTCTTAAAGAAATTCGCTAAATTTTGTAAATATGCTCTAGTAACAAGTATTTTACTATGATGTTTACATAAATTCATATTCTATCTATATTTATGTTTTATATGGAGTAATGTAAACTTCCTAGTTGATACTTAGTAGTTATTCAACTTTGGAGGCTTGGCTTACTAGCTGAATGGTTCATCATAATAATACAAAATATTGACGTTGACGTTTACTTTCAAGTCTGCTGAAGTGACAATTAACCTAGAATTTAATGATAGACTTTGATGTGACAATCAACTAAAAGATTTGACCAGGTCAATGTGATTGTTTTGACTGAGGCTGTAGTGATAAATAATTTACTGCCAGGTATAGATTTCCTATCAGGGGAAAAAAGGGTTTCAAATGTAATTTGGTGGAAATGGTTTGGTGCGGATTGCTGACGTAGAAAGATTTTGTAACTGTTGGATTGTGATCCGTGGGAGTTGGGTTTGGCCAATGGGAGAGTGACACGATGATGTTGATTTTCATCAATGATGGTATCTTTAACTCTTTCTTAACTTGAATGAAATGCAGTTTTGAAATAGTGATTGCACCCAACGTGTTTGATGAAATGTCTAAATGAATGTAACAATGTAGTTGCTCTTTGTAATATGTATTCAATTCTGATTTAGCTGAAGCATAACAAGAACCTGTTACAACTAATTACTTAAACTAGTGGTTAGGCAGGTGTTAGGTTCAAACCTCACTAGGTAGTAGGTACTAATGTCCGGGGTTGCCAGGGAAGGGGTCGGATATGGTCACGGGATACTTCGGTTAGGCCACATACATCTTAGTTAAAGAGCCGCCCTTCCCATGTTATTAGATTGTTGATGTTTACGAAATATGGCAGCATTAGTTCAACATAAATTATGAGAATAGATGAGTGGCAGAGCATTAATTTGTAGCTTATTAAGCTAAACATATTATAAAAACCTTAGAGGGTGTTTTTTATATCTTATTTTCGGGCTTATGAGCTTATTTTTCATAGACACTTTTTTCCCACTTATTTGCAATTATAAGTCACAATAAGCTCATAAGTTGCCAAAAAAGCTTAAAAATGGGCTTATAAAAAGTTAAGCCGTACAAATTAAGCTCTCAAACCAAAAAAAAAAAAAAAAAAAAAAAAAAAAAAAAAAAAAAAAAAAAAAAAAAGCTAAAACAAACACTCCATTAATATTCTTTTGCTATTTATTGCTTCAATACTTTACATTAACTCTATAAACAAACTGAAACATACAGGAAATCGACATTGAAACTAATAGCCCGAGCTAAACAGATCTTGTTTGTCTAGTTGTACTACAAGTATATTAGCCTTGTATAGAGTATACAAGACCGCTGCAACAGTTAATGATCCTGCTCCAGCTCCCATTCCATAGAAAAAGGTCTGCCAATCATTCCCATCACTAGATGCGTCAGAACTTGGCAAAGATGATGGCACAGGTACAGCTGAACTAATGCAAATTTGCTTCAATGCGAAACCACATAATCTTTTGTTTCCTAAATAGAAATTTGCGTCAAATGTATTAAATTAATTGGTTGCCTGCTGGGATCCTTCCTTCAAGTTGATTGTATGAAAAATTAATGACCGAAAGAAATCGAATTGAGCTGCAAAGGAGTAATTTCAGTTTCTGCGGAGTAATACAGAAATCCTCAAGTTGATTGTATGAAAAATTACTTGTTTCCAATAGATTATGAAATTTGAAACCTTAGCAGCTTTTAGTGCAGAAACGGAAACACTTATCTCCCTTTCTAGAAATGGCTCTATAATTATTACTTGTTTTCTAATCGTTTACTAAACAAAAAAGGTGAAATGTTTTTTCCATGTGCATGCACTATCATACTTTTGGATTGCAACAGGAATTTCATGCACTATGACATTTGAATTTCAGAAATTTTAAATATGACAATTTAACAACAAATTTACTGCCAGTAAAGTTTTTTTTTTTTTTTTTTTTTTTTTTTTTTTTTTTTTTTTCTTTTTCTTTTTTTTTTTGGCTTAGTCTTATATATTATTACTTGTTTCCTAATCATTTACTAACAACAAAAAAGATGAACAGAAAATTGATATAATAAAGTATAGCGGCAAATTAGAGGGAGTTTGGCTAAGTTTTTCTAAAGAGGTTAATAGCTTTTCTTATTTTGGAGAAGCTTATTTGCAAGGCTAATAAGCTGTAATAATTTGTCAAGACGACGAAGCTAGGATTCTTCACTCGGGTGGGCCAATACAAAAATAGAAGTTCAAGAAAATAAATACATGAATCGTGAAACCTTATTACTGACATGTTGTAATATAAGAGTATAAGGGTGGTGGGAGTACCTGCGGGGAAGCACGGTGAGGGGTGGAACCCCGTACGGGAACACCGCCGCCTCTCGGTGTACCCCGCACGGGGAGGTGTTTTGGGTGACCACAAACCGCATGGGAAGGCAAAAAATTTGAACGTTGGAAGCAAAATGTGACCGTTTGGGAGGACTGTTGGGGGTGCTAACGTTTTTTTTTTTTTTTTTTTTAAATTGTATATAAAGTAGCAGCGAGGGATGGTAGTGACACAGTAGCAGCGAGGGAGGGAAGAAGAAAAGAAAACACAGTAGCAGCGAGGGAGGGAAGAAGAAAAGAAAACAAGGTGGTGTGTCATGGAGGTGTTTGGGTTTTGTGGTGATGGTAGTGACACAGTAGCAGCTAGGGAAGATGAAAAGAAAACAAAATGGTTTTGGTTTTAAAAAGAATTTAAAAAAGAAAAAAAAAAGTGAGTGAAGGGTGAGTGAAGTGGCGCCTCCAAAAAAGAAGTGAGCGAAGGGTGAGTGATGAAAAAAGTGAAGAATGATGTGGTGCAAGGGGATTGGTTGAGAGTGAGTGAAGGAAATGGGAGTGAGTGGTGTACTCCTGCTACCCTAATAACCATTGATTTTTATAAATTATGCTTCTTAGTCAATATAACTTGTTCATAATGTTAAGAATTATTGAACTATAACTTTTTTATACACAACAAGTCAAAAATAGTGATATAATGTTATACAATTTTACATACGTGAAACCAATTAACATATCCATTATTAAAGAAAGAATTTTGTTAACCCAACCCTATAGGTTTTGGTTAAGCCTTAACATTCTTGTAAAAAGAGCATTTAGTGAACTCATTACTTCCAAATTTATATATAGTTAATGATTATAATCATAAAAGGTGATGTTGAACATGAAATGTTTGATGATAATTAATTGTTGATTTTTTAATTAAAGCAAGCTTAACCAAAACTCGTAACCAAGGGCGGAGCCACATGGTGTGTAGTGGGGGGAGATGCCCCCGACAAAGCTCTCGCATAGGCATAGATTATGTAAGAAAAAATATCAAATTTGTAGAAAAAAAGTTGAATGCCCTCAGCAAAACTATCTAAGTGCCCTCTACACTTTTGAGGACAAACAATGAAAGAGTTAAAATGAGATGAAGTGTTTTCCACAGTTTTATAGATCGGAAAAAATGAAGAATGGAGCCACAGGGAGTGGTGGAAATTGGGATGTTGAGGATGGGGAAGTGGGATACCCAACAGTTTGTAAATAATATATTAAATTAATTAATAAAATATACATATTACTCGTAATAACCAACATTAAACTCTATGCCTGAGTGTAACATATTATTGACAGTATGATGGTAAACAACGTATATAGCTAAGAGTTTGTATTTTTTTAATAATTACAACAACCAGTGTCCGGTCTTTCACGGAAGAAGCAAGCACATTCACACTCGATATCACTTCATTCGTGAGTGTGTGGAGAACGAGCAGGTAATAGTAGAGCATGTATCAGGTGAAGAACAAAGAGCAGATCCGTTAACGAAGGCCTTGGCGCGTATAAGGTTCAAGGAAATGAGATCGTTACTTGGAGTGCAAGAATTTCCCTCTTCGACTCAGAAATTCAGGGGGTGATTGTTGATGAATTCCTGTGTGAAGTCTGATTGTGGCTGAAAGCGTGGATCAGGTTTCTGGAATCACAGTTGGAGTGCTAGTCCAACTCATCCAAAGTTTATCATAACGTGAAGTAATCCTTGTTGATTTAGGTTAGGTTTAATACAATCCTAGTTATAGTCTAATACGTATAGGTTAGTCTATATATACCGTGAAGGGTAGGGATTCTCATTGTATCAATTGAAGTTTTTGAGTTAGATTTCTTCAATAAAGTATTTGCGTGTTACCTGGCAACTTAGATCTTTCTGTCAAACATACTTCCTGTGTTCCTGTGTGTCGTGTGTTTCATATAGCAGGTGTTGTGCAACTCTCTGATAACCACAGTGTGTTTCCGTAGATAGCATTAATTTCGAACAACATGATATCAAACTTAGCAAGCAACAAAAATGTTTGTAGACGCGAAAAAATATGTTACAATATCTTTTTTCATCGCGGCAACGTGCATATTTCAAAACCTTGTAATATTTTCATAGTTTTTTTTTTTTTTTAATATAAATACTTTTTCTAATTGCAAACTTTTATTTTTTGGTTAATTTCTAGTTTATTATATTTTGTTGTTGAAACTTTTTTCGTTCTCAGCTTTTGTGAAGAAAAAAAAAATTGTTCCCCTCATGTCTAGTTTTTCTAGCTCCGCCACTGCTCGTAACGTTATGATTAGCAAAACCTTTAAAGATAAAGGATGTAGATGAATAATTAGCAATACTTAAGTACTTAACTGCTTAAATCTTTTTGGGTGGGCCTTGGCCAACCCAAGGTATAAGTTGGCTCCTCCGTCTGTCAAGGCACTTAGGTACCACTTTAAAGTAAATGGTCAAGTCAATAGCTAGCATTATCATGCACATGCAACTAGTATTTAGTTAGCTTCCTTGCAATTTCTGTCTTTGCTATTTGTCCACACAATAAAATGTTCACTTGAAACATGTCCTTTAAAATGTACCGAGTAGACATTTCTTTTGATCATCAAATTCCTTGGTAGTGCTTGAATTTAGTCAACTCAAGACCCACTGATTTTAGAAGTCGTCAATTAGTGACCCAATGAACCTACTTCTAACATCCCATGAAAATCATAGTCTATTTTCTACACGTCAAAACTTATAACATACCAATTTGCGTTATAAATTTGATAAAGTTTTGTTTTAATAGACTCTTAGATTCATAAGTCATAGCATTATCTGTTTGTTCAAAAACTAGTTCTTAGTGAGAAGCCTGTTAACCTTGGATTGTGATAAGACCATTAGTTGTCATTAGTGGATAACCACAAAATAATTAGTTGTACATTTATGTTGATTAGCTTGATTAGTGGGGTTACCCAATATAGGTCATGTAATATTCCTATATAAAGCTTCTCATTTGTCTGATATGAATCATGGAATTATAGGTGGCAAAATAGGCGGGCCGGGCGGCCGCAGGTCAAACGAGCTAAGCGAGCACGGGTCAAACGGGCGCATGTTATATAAATCATTTTAGAAAATACTCAAAACGACGAAATAAATTCATCAAACTTAACACCTCATTTATATTTAAAAAATTAAATATATATTATATCTATAAGTTTTTTTTTAAAAATAATTATAATATTATCAAATTGAGAGAAAATATGTGCCCATTTAACTTTTAAATAGGCAATATATGCCCATTAAAAAAAAATGTGCCCAAATCTTTTAAAAGTTTGCCCATTTAACCTTTTTTTTTTTTTTTTTTTTTTTTTTTTTGTGCACAAATTGCCACCTCTACACGAAATCAATAAAAGCATTCTCATATCATTCAATACTCTTACAAAGCCGGCTCTGCTTTCAAGTACTCTTGATACCGTTTTGCCTAATTTTGTTTAGGGTTAATATGAGGTTGGTTTTGGGTCAATGCCAAATTGAACAGCACTTGATTTTGTTGGTGTCATTTTTGTTAACCTTAGGGACTAGTTTTGCAAGAAAATAGTTTGAGGGACTATAGGGGCATTTTTTGGAAAATGTGTAGTTTACTCTTTAGAAAATGAATTCAAGAGTGACTTTTATAACAATATGCATGTTTTGTTAACCTTCAAATATCGTATCTTTAACTGTTCTTAAATTGAATGAAATGCCTTAATGAATATAACAATGTAGTTGTTCTTCGTAGTTCGTACTCATCTCTGATGTAGCTGAAGCATAACATGCAAGAACATGTTAGAACTAAACTGATTACTTAAATTAGTGGCCTAGTGGTTAGGCATATGATGTACTAACAAACGGTCTCACGTTTAAACCTCACTAGGTACGCATCTTCAAGGTTTCCGGGGAAGGGGTCGGAAATGGTCACTAGATACTCCGGTTAGGTCACGTACATCTTAGTCAAAGATTTGCTCTCTCCGGGTAACAGGTAAAGGTAAAACCTTATCTGTTTACCATAATAGTAATTAACATGGTGAAGTGATACTTTAAGTCTTAAACTATTGGACTTAAGAACCAGAGTTTTTAGTATGGCTTATATATATGATCTGCTATTGGATTATGGTGATGTTTCAAGAATTATGGCAGCGTTAGTTTAACATAAAATTTTGAAAATAGATGAGAGGAAGAACATTAGTTGTGAAAGCTAATTGAGCTAATAGATCATAAGACCCTTCATGAGTGTTTTTTTAGCTTATTTTCGGACTTATGAGCTTTATTTGTTCGGCTCATATTTCATAGACACATTTTTTGTCTATTATATATGCAGTCTTAAGTCATATTTAGCTCATAAGTAATGAAAAAGCTGTAACAATGAGCCTATGGAAAATATATATGCCAAACGAATTAAGCTAAAATGAATTAAGTCATATTGCTTCAAGACCTTACATTATGACTCTGTAAACAAATTTGAAACATACAGGAAATCGACATGGACAGTAATAGCCTGGGCTAAACAGATCTCGTTTGTCTAGTTGTGCTAGAAGTATTAGCCTTGTATAGAGTATACAAGACCGCTGCAACAGTTAATGATCCTGCTCCAACTCCCATTCCGTAGAAAAAGGTCTGCCAATCATTCTCATCACTAGATGTATCAGAATTTGGCGAAGATGATGGCACGGGTACAACTGAACTAGTGCAAATTTGGTTCAATGGAAAACCACATAATCTCTTGTTCCCTAAATACGATGCCTCCGAAAATGTCTGAAACTGGGAGCCTGTTGGGATTTTTCCTTCCAATTGATTGTATGACAAATTCAAAGCAGAAAGGAATGAAAGGCTAGTCAGCATAGATGGGATTTCTCCGGTTATTCTGTTTAACGACATGTCCAATGCTTCTAGCTAGTTGACTCAAAGTTCCAGTAGATGGTGGGATCGAGCCTGTGAACTCATTATGTGATACGTTGAGAAGATACAGGGCTTTGAGTTGGCCAATTGTTTCTGGTATCAACCCTGAAAAATGATTACTTGAGATATCAATGGCTGTGAAGATTGTCAAGATTTTGACTAACTCCAACTCAGATCCTTTGACCGTGACTGTCACAGAATCTTGATAGTAAAGATCATTAAGCTGCAACACCCTAAAGCTGAGTTGCTTCGCACTAGCTATATTCTCAACAGTCATCATAGCTCCGCATTGACTGAAAAAGTATGGTGGGACAGCACCACTAAAGTTATTGTGAGCTATGTCTGAAATACGAATATTTGACCAGTTGTGTCGGCCTTCACCGCAATGAATGGATCCATGGAACCTGTTTGATCGGAGAACAAGAACATGCAAGTTGGTATTGTTGCCCAAAGAACATGGATAAGTGTCATTTATCATGTTGTTCCCGAGGTTTAACACTTCTAGCATTGTGCAATTGACAAGGGAACGTGGGATCTCCCCTGCCAAAGAATTTCCATGCAGGTCTAGAGTGTTCAATCCGCAGGTGCTTGGAAACGTTCCCTCCATTTGACCTGTGAGACGGTTGTTTGCCAAATTTAGTACCCCAAGACTGCCACCAAATTCTATTAAACACATTGGTATTCTTCCAGTCAAATGATTATTTGATAAATCAAGAACCCTTAGGTTGGTAGCATTGCATATGGTGTCAGGGATCGTCCCAGTAAGCAAATTGTTAGAAACTGAGAAGAAATAGGCAGCGGTGAGGTTTCTCCCAATGCTTTTTGAGAGTGACGAGTTGAAAGAATTGTCTGAATAGTCGATGAAGGTAGCGCTTTGTGGCAGTATCGTAATCGCCCCACTAAGACGATTGGAATGCAAGTCGAGTACATTGACAAAATAAGGAAAATTGTAGGGCTCTTGGAGGGAAGTTAGGTTGTTATGAGAAAGGTTCACATACAACAGTCCTCCATTCCCAACTTCCCATATCCAATTTGGTATTTCTCCTTCAATTTTGTTGTCTGAAAGATCAAGATTCATCAATCTTGTTTGGTTTCTTAGGTTCGGAAACTTCGTAAGATTGCAAGATGCTAGCTTTAATGAAACGAACTTTGGAAGGCTAGATTGCTCAGTCGTTATAATTGAAAATTTATTGAACGAAAGATCAAGAGTTGTTAGATTGCTCAGTCGATCCTGAAACTCAACGGTTCTTATGATACCACTCAAGTTATTTGATGATAATAACAGGATATTAAGCTTTCGAAGTTCAAAAAATGATCTTGGGATTCCCCCTTGCAATCTATTACTACTCAAATCGAGAGTATCTAATGAAGATGATAATGGATTAGAAAAGTTGGAAAGAGTACCATCAAAATTATTATTGGAAAGCTGTATCTGTTGGAGCAGTTGCAGAGAAAACAATGATAAAGGTATGCTTCCGCTGAAACGATTGAATCTTAGATCAACCGAAACAAGATTTTGAAGATCTTGAAAGTGAGCAAAAGGGATCATACCCGATAAATTATTCCTCGAGAGGTCGATATGGGTAAGGTTCTTGCACAACCGAAATGATGGGATTTGTCCAGTAAAGCTGTTGGATGATAAGTCTAGGTACGACAGCCGGGTGAGATTTTCCACGGATTTCGGTATTCTTCCACTGAAATTACTCTTCAGCAGTTCAATTCTTGATAAATTCTTTAGACTACCAATAGAATCTGGAATCAATCCAGAAAAGTTTGTATTACTGAGAACTAAACTTCGAAGTGATCACTTCGACACTGACCAGAAACATCTAACAAAAACAGGCAAAAGGGTATGAAGAAAATGTGAAAGCAGAGATGGGTTCTCATTGGAATAATAGGGAGTTTGGCTAAGTTTTTCTGAAGTTAATAGCTTTTCGTATTTTGGAGAAGCTTATTTGCAAGGCTAATAAGCTGTAATAACTAGTCAAGGCACTTGGGTACCACTTTAAAGTAAATGGTCAAGTCAATAGCTAGCATTATCATGCACATTCAACTAGCATTTAGTTAGCTTCCTTGCAATTTCTTTCTTTGCTGTTGTCCAGACAATAAAATGTTTACATGAAACACTTCCGTCAAATTGATTGATAGTACTTGAATGAAGCCAAAACAAGACCCACTGATTTAGATGTCGTCGCTTAGCTAGTCAATGAACCTGCTTCTAATGTCTAATGAAAATGATAGTCTATATTTTACATGTCAAAACTTATAACATAGCAATTTGCATTATAAATTTGATAAGGTTTTGTTTTTATAGGCTCTTAGATTCATAAATCATAGCATTATATGCTTGTTAAAAAACTAGTTCCCAATGTGGTACTCTTGATACCCTTTTGCCCAATTTTGTTTGGGGTTAATATGAGGTTGGTTTCGGGTCAATGCCAAATCGAACAGCGGTCGATTTTGATTCAGTTGAAATACAGTCTCCAGTTTGATGCGGCATATTCAACAAAACTGGTTTCTTGGAACCAAATGTCACAAATTGTTGCAATTGGCTAGGTGTCACTAGCAGCACTTTCAATAAAACTTATGCACTTATCAAAAGGGCACACCTGAAGTAGCACACCGAAAGTTGGTAGTTTGGAAGGTATGAAAAATGTATGGTTGCCACTAAAAAAAGGGTTGAGAGGTATGAAAAAAATATGAATAAGGTGGAGTGCTATTATTGGTTGGTTGGGAGGTTTGGGTGATTTTCAGAGGGATGGTTGCCACCACCCTTACAAACATGTAGACTTTTAATGAGAAGCAAGTACTTTTGTGAAAACTTGAATTTAAGTTTTCAATCCCACATCGAACAAAAAGAAAACTTTCCGCTTGCTTATATACCATGGTGTATATGGTTTAGGCACGATTGGATTAGTACTATGTTATCCATGGTAACAATGGGTTTTGCCAGAGTGTAATTCTATCAAAACACAATATTGCCATCGTTAACTTGTATAAAATCTTAACCTTTTTTTTTTTTTTTTTTTTTTTTTTTTTGTAATTTAAATAACTTTTATCATTTAAAGTATCAAAGAGTATGTCGTCAAGTGTGACCAAAGTGTTTGTTTAAACCTTAATTAGAGAGTTTATTAGTTTAAATAGCAAAAATAACCTCATTTAAAATTGACAGTAATGATTGGAAATAAGTAAAATTGACTTAAACTAGCGAATTAGTCATGAATCCATAATCTTTTATATAATACAAGAATTACATCATTTCGGAGTGTTTTTGCAAAACCCTTCTCATTGAAAAAAAAAATTGGACCAATAGGAGAGTTCGATTTTGACACATAAGCGAAATCAAGCAATATAATTGGCTAATAAAAAGTCAAAATTGAATTGATTTTGGTCAAACTTTAATAAATTTTGTGTAGAATTTGATTGATAAAAAAAACACATAAAAATATAGGTGTCAAATTTATGAAAATAAAAACTTAAAAAAAAGAGAAGGTAATTAATAAAACCTTAGTGGTTGAATTTTAAATATATTAGAGTTAAGTGTAAAATTATAAGTCTTCATGTTTTTTAACAACTTTAGATAATAAACAATTAACCCCTTACACTTTATACCCCTATACTTTATAATGTTAACTTTGTTTAAAATTACATGAGTAATAGTATTATTATTATTATTATTATTATTTTTACTTTCATCAATTAAAGTAAATTTAGTAAATATGCGAATTAGTTTTAATATACGTTAAATATTTTTTAAACTAACGTTAGTTTTAAACTTTCATCAATTAGAATATGTTTTTAAATAAGGACTCATGTTACTATATAAAAGTTATGCGTACACGGATTTGAAATACGGCTAAATTATTAGTAACGGGAATATAAATATCAAATGGTAAGCATGAGTTACTGTGATATGAAAATAAATATACGTGATTCTACTTATAACAACGACTCATGAAATTGTTATTTAAAACTTATATATGGATATCCATAAAAACATTTTAAAAACTTTACGGAGCATATTTTAACTTAATCAACGCTCATTATGTGCCACTAAATTCGCACATTTTGTACAACATGATATCAATAGTTAAAGTTAAATAACAATATTAACCTCAAACTCAACATCTCTATCAGTTAAAAACGTTATACAAAGCTAACTATTAAAAAAACAAACAAAAACACATCGGTTAGATAGTCATTCTTTAATATAGAAGGTGTTTCCTTTAAATTATAAATAAAATACATGCATCACAATCATTATTTGATAAGAATCACCTCCTAAATCAAAAAAAGAAAAACTACATAATGAAAATATAAGTAAAAGAAATACCATAATTACAAAAACATCGTAAATTGATAGCACGGGTTTGCAAAATTAAAAGCATATATTACTAACATCTCATGCAAGTCAAGTATTATCATGTGATTTTGCTTGAATAATAAAATATAATTTTTAATCCAAAAGTATTTTCCTAAAATAATAGGTAGATTAGAACATATATACATATGATTTTTTTATCTTTAGTCCATAAGTAAAACTATTTGAAACATGGTTAGTGGTTCATTTTTTAATCGATAATAATACATAATCAAATCAAAATTTTAAAAACCCTGTGCGTGCACAGGTATTATAACTAGTATTAATTAGCAAAAATAACCTCATTTTTTGGAACCAATACTCAGCCATGAATCCATAATATTAATTAGCGAATTAGCATATATATTTGAAAGCTTTGAATATGAAAAGATTGTCCAAGTCTCTTGAAGAGACCCAAATAATTGCATTTTAGCTTTATTTCACATTTTAGCTTTTGCTACACCATTTCAATAGCGATGAATCTCACATCGTTATTGTCTAGTGACAATAGTTACACAAGTACTATCTACCCATCACTTTTATACTTATTTTCTAGTGACAATAGTTACACAAGTACTATCTATAATCACTTTTATACTTAGTTTCAACCATTGCCCATCACTTTTATACAAACATTCAACAACTTTTGTTGACACCTAGTATACACCATATCCAATTTAACTGTGTGCCTGCAAAACTCACAAGCAACCAATCGAGTAGGTAAACGAACCCATATTTTAACAATCTAAAATAAAAAAGTAAAACTCAATTAAGTTTCCTATTATTTTTTAAATGAAATTTGCTTTTTGGAGTTTAGTTTTGTTCAAAGTGTTCATATTCAGATGATAAATAATGTTCTTTAATTTTGTTGTAAACACAATATGATTTACCAATATGTTTCAAGAATACTCACAAGAATAGCAATTTAAAAAGGCAATTACTTCTCAGTTTTGATGTAGCTGCACCGGTGCATCCCACCATCATTTTTCGAGCTTTTCTACATCAATTAAGCGCTTCCTCGACAATCCTACATTCTTGAATGCGTGCATGACAGTTGATAAGAAAGAAAACCTTATTTATTAAGGATATCTTAGTAGTTGAAATACACACATTTTAAAAGATCATAGAAGGATAATTGGAACGAGCTCAACAATCACCTGTTGAAACGAGATGGTAAAAAACAAGAGAAGTATTAAACGAACAAACACCTGTAGAATGAGGATGGTATGAAAAACTAAAAGCAATGACTCTAGAAAAGAGAAAAAATGATTCAGTATTGTGTTTACTTACACCTTTCTTCAAGATTTAGCTTCATCACAAATGATCAAATTATACCTAGACCAAAATAGAAACCAAGCAAAATATAAAAGTAAGCATTTGATAGTAAAAAGAGAAGAAAAAAATACATCAAAAAGGTAATCCATATGAGCAACAATGTGTAAAAGTTATTGAACACTTTAGGCCGTTAGACAACCTCTGTTTTCCAACTATAGGATTTTACATATCTTCTTTTGATGCCATGATAAAGGGCTGGTTAACAACAGCGATGGAGAAGAACATACGAAACAGCGTGAAGTATGCAGATACGGCATCAAAAATATGGTCAGACTTAAGCGAACGTTTTGGAAAGGAGAGTGCCCCTAGGGCATACGAATTGAAACAAAAGATAGCCTCCGCTCGACAAAGTGGTGCTTCGGTGTCCACTTATTTCACCCAATTGCGGTCAATATGGGATGAAGCCCAATCCATACAGCCCTTTCCTCGATGCACCTGTGATAAATGTGTATGTGATTTTGGCAAGAAAATCAACGAGCATCAA
Source organism: Artemisia argyi (assembly GCA_030686995.1). Classification (NCBI taxonomy): domain Eukaryota; kingdom Viridiplantae; phylum Streptophyta; class Magnoliopsida; order Asterales; family Asteraceae; genus Artemisia; species Artemisia argyi. The sequence goes on along the minus strand of CM060682.1, from coordinate 16,071,968 downwards.
GAAAAGGAGCGCCTTTATGAATTTCTTATGGGTTTGGATACTGAGTTCTCTGTTATTAGAACCCAGATCCTAGCCACAAAACCGCTCCCTTCCCTTGGCACCGCATATCATATGGTAGCCAAGGATGAGAGGCAAAGAGCCATCTCAAATGAAAATACCACACATGAATCCGCTGCTTTCAAAGCCTTTCAAAGGCGCAATGGCCCTCCTGGTCTGAACAAACAAAGAAATGGAGCCAAAGCCATGGAGGAAGGATATAAACACTGCACCGAATGCAATAGAGATGGTCACACGCGTGAGGGCTGCTTCAAGTTGATCGGTTACCCGGAGTGGTGGCCAGGAAAGAAAGGAGAAAAGATCAAAGGAAAGGCGGCTTGTGTTGGGGCAGAGACTAGTCCCATTCCCGGGTTGACACACGAGGACTACCAACTCATCCTGAAGCACTTTTCTGGATTGGCCAATGGTAAAAGTTCCAAACCTACTGCTAACATGGCTCATAAAGAAGACGTCGAAGGTGAGTGGATTATTGATTCGGGTTGCACCGAATATATAACTCATTTATCCAACGTTCTTGTTAACAAGAAAGAAACCTCTCTTGAGGAACCTGTTGTTATCCCAACTGGGGAATCGATTCCGGTTAAAGGAAAAGGGGATCACACGCTTCCAGGAGGAGCAAAAGTGAAAGGGGTTCTTTATATACCTGATTTCAAATGCAATCTTCTTTCTGTTAGTCGCCTTAGTCGTGACCTTCAATGTTGCATATCATTCTTCCCTGATTTTTGTGTTATGCAGGGATTACAGAGGAGGAACTTGATTGGTGCGGGTAGATGCGAAGGGGGACTATACCGAATGAAGATGGTTCAAGGAAGAAGAGCCATGGCAACCACAGTTGAGACATGGCATAAAAGACTTGGACATGCATCAAAAGGGAAACTAGCTAAAGTTGATTTTCTCAAAACAAGTACTTTTGATTTTGATAATTTTTGTGATTCTTGTGCTAAAGCAAAATATGTCAGAACACCTTTTCCTTCTGGTTATATTAAAACCAATGCTCCTTTTCAATTAATTCATTGTGATATATGGGGAGGTTATCGGGTACCTTCATATACAAGAGCCAACTACTTTCTTACTATAGTTGACGATTTTAGTAGAGCGGTGTGGGTATTCCTCATTAAAAATAAAAGTGAGGCCAGCAAGTGTCTCATGGATTTTCAAAAAAGGGTTGAAGTTCAATTCGAAAAGCAAATCAAAAGGATAAGGTGTGATAATGGTGGGGAATTCACATCTAACAACATGCTAAATTTTTACAACGAGAAGGGAATCCTATTAGAAACCACTTGCCCACACACTCCCCAACAAAATGGTGTTGTCGAGAGGAAGCATAGACACCTGCTCGAAACTGCTCGAGCTTTAAGGTTTGATGCAAATATTCCTAAACAATTTTGGGGAGAGTGCATTCTAACCACGGCGTATGTGATTAACCGCCTCCTGTCCAAATTCATTAAAAACAAAACGCCTTTTGAGTTGATTTGGAATCAAAAGCCTGATTATGAACTCCTAAGGGTCTTCGGGTGCCTTGCGTATTTTACAAACACCAACACGAAAGGAGATAAGTTCGAAGAAAGGGGGAAACCGGGGGTCTTTCTTGGATATCCCCCGGGAACCAAGGGTTATAAAATCCTTGATCTCGAGACCAGAAAATTAGTAGTTTGTAGAAATGTAAATTTCTATGAACAAAAATTCCCTTTCAAAAATATCCAAGAAATCAATGAAGATTGTGTTGATGAACCAATAAAATGCCATGATTGCATCTGTCATCACGAGTTCACATCGACTAAGGCCAAAGAACAAACCCCAAATGTTGAAGAACAACAAATGGATTAAGGAAACGAGCCCAACGATGTTTCACATGGGCCGAATGTTGAAAATAAATCAGGCCTTGAAAATGATGTTTTGGGGGTTGATGAGATGTTGTTTAATAATGAGGATGAGGTAGAAGAGTTGGTTGATGAAACTGAAAACCAAGCTGAAACGAGACCTACTCGAACAAAATCTCGGCCATCAAAGTTCAAAGACTACGTTGTCCAAGTTCCCCCTTCGGTCAAACACCCGGCATCAACATCCAATCAGGTTACCTCCACGGTACGCTACCCGATCTCTAATTTTGTTTCTTATAATAAATTCTCCAAAAATCATAAAGCCTTCTTAGCATCTATCACTAATAATAATGAACCCAAGTCTTTCAAACAAGCTTCACAGGATGCTCGATGGCGTGAAGCCATGAAAAAGGAGGTCAAGGCTTTAGAGGAAAATGGTACTTGGACTATAGAAGATCTACCAGAAGGAAAACGAGCTATAGATTCGAAATGGGTCTACAAGATCAAATTCAAGCCAAACGGCGAAGTTAAAAAATACAAGTCACGTCTTGTTGCAAAAGGATTCACTCAAATGGAAGGGGTGGATTACCATGACACTTTCGCACCAGTCGCTAAGCTGGTAACTGTTCGCACTTTACTAGCAGTGGCGGTTAAAAGGGACTGGATTATCCATCAACTTGACGTGAACAACGCCTTCTTGCATGGAGATCTAGATGAGGAAGTTTACATGAAAATCCCTCAAGGATTTTCTAAAGATAATGACAATCGAGTTTGTCGGTTGAGAAAGTCTTTATACGGGTTGAAGCAAGCTTCACGCAATTGGTATCACAAGTTCACCACCTTTCTACGAAGTCTAAATTTTAGACAATCTAAGGCGGACCACTCGCTATTCATTTATGAGGCTGGTAACATAATAGTGGTGGTTCTAATTTACGTGAATGACGTCATCATTACCGGAAACGATCTCACCAAAATCCAAGAAACCAAGAAACAGCTTGACGACGAATTCAGCATTAAAGATCTCGGTCCATTGAAATATTTCCTTGGGATAGAGGTAGCAAAAACAAGAAATGGTCTGGTTTTAAGCCAACGAAAATATACGTTGGACATTCTGGAAAATAGTGGGAAGTTGGGGTGTAAACCGAGTGCTTTTCCCATTGAAGAAGGCTTGAAGTTAGACAAAGGAGAAAGTCAACCGCGAGTGGATGCAAGTCAGTATCTCCGACTCATCGGTCGATGGTTGCTTAGTGAGATTATTTGGGTTCCACCGTTAGTGAGATTATTTGGGTTCGATGGTTGCTTAGTGATCGTTACAAGTTCACAATCCATTGGCTACACCCCTATTTTGTGATAACCAAGCTGCTCGACACATAGCCAACAATCCGGTCTTCCACGAGAGAACAAAGCACGTCGAGATGGACTGTTACTTTGTACGTGAAAGAGTCGAATCAAAAGAAATCATTCCGATGAATATCAGCAGTAGAATGCAAGTAGCAGACTTGCTAACAAAAGGACTCCCATCACCTCAGCTTCTTTTTCTTCTTGGCAAGATTGGCATTGCAAATTTGCATGCTCCATCTTGAGGGGGAATATAGGATTTTACATATCTTCTTTTTTTATATTTGATCCTATGTTTAATAGTATCAATCCTCTCCTTATTTAGAGGAATGATTTATGGTAAGGTCAATGGTTGTATCGGTATTTATTCTTGGTTTTACCATTGATTCAACTACAGAAAATAAAAAAGAAAACATTAACCTTTATCTTCTTCTGTTCCATCGATTCCTAGACCAACAAAGGATCGATGTTGGAGAAGCTAATATATGAAGCCATTACAAATATCAATTTGAATTTGGGATTTACTTAAAAAAAACGGATGCAAATCAGTTTTGAAACAGAAACTAATAAAGAGATAGAGAATAATCATCATTTTTTTTCGTTTGTCAAGAAGATTCACAAGAACTAACTGATTAGTTGCCACATAACCTGCAACTTCATAGAAGTGAAGACAATCAGAAGAAAATTGAACATTAAAGGTCATGTGGTTTACATAACTGAATATTAAAGTTGATGTACGTGGGTCAAAAGAAGAGAAGGATAAATATATATATATATATATATATCATGTTCAATGCAGAACCAATTTTTTGTACAGAACTTTACAGAACCACTTTGGACCAATGAGAATTTAGTATTATTAAATCTTTTTACTTAATTCAAAAGGGCATAATAGTAAAACACATTTTTAATTTTCTATTTGAATATTATAATTAAAGAAAAAAAAACATTTTTTATGACTTCAAATTTTCAATTTTTTTTTTTTACTTATTTTTTATTTTTATTGTGCATGCATGTTTTTGGAAAAGAAAAATAGGTGCATATATGTTTTTGTAGTTTTACATATATTTTTTGCCTACAATTGTTTGCACATCAAACTTGTTTTGCTTAAAATGATAATTGCACATATGTTTATGGTGTACATTCTTTAATCATTCAAATTTATAACCAAAAAACATAAACATATACATGTAACTTCTAAAATTATACAAACCAAAAAAAAAAAAGTATACACAAAATTTGATATAAAATGAAATACAATTCAAATATAAGTGTATCTTGTTAAGTATAGATGTGCACGTCATCAAAAACATGTGTGCACTTTTCCAATAACATACATGCATGCTTCACTTTCGCATCAAATTTGTTAGAGCATATGAGCACCCTTCCAAAACATATGTGCACGCTACGTTTTCTCGTCAAATTCATTAGAACATATGTGCAGGCCTTCCAAAAACATATGTGCACGCCTTCCAAAAACATATATGCACTTCAACTCTTCAAAATAGTCTTGGCTGCAACAAACATTGTAGACTCAATACATTTATCGTATCGTATACAATAAATCTAAAGGAATATTCTTAACGTAATCCTCAAATTTATTTTGTTATAGATAAAAACCATAGTCCAAGTTTGAAACACAAACTTTTTAGGAGATTTCCAAAAAGAAATAGCAAAAGATTCCATTCATCTCCAAATTTGCATCGACAAAGCTAGCTCAATAATAGTATGAAAGTAAATAAACGAATAAACTTCGCATAATGCCTTACATTGAGATTTACCACCTCCATTTTTCCAATTTGCTCACTTGCAATTGATGTAATAAAAAAACTCTTTCACTAAAAATTTACCAAGTTCGAATCATATAAACAAAAAGCTTGATACGTTGTGGATCACAATAACACCATTTTGACCCATTAGTTGTACAACCTATTTAGTATTTTCTTCCTGCATATGAAAAGCATCCCCATAGTTCAACATATCTGCTAGTTTTCATGGTTCGTGCATATATGTTTACCCTTGCAAACAAATTATTACTATTGATTTCCAATAAAGTGCAACCAAAAGTGATTTTTAACAAACAATCGAACTAAATCGAATAACAGATTGGACACAATAACTTACCTTTATAAACATTATAACATATCTAAAAAGCAGTGAGCAGGTTTAAAAACGTGTCTATATAATTAAGGCATACCCATATCAAAAAACTTATTAAAAAATGTATGCATACCCACCTTGTTTGCAAGATCCAATCGTTGGTTACAAGAAGTAGTTCATCTAAGTTTCGGTTAATTTTTCTGGCGACTCCGCGATGCAAAAAATAGTGACGTCATAATTCGATATAATCCAAAACCATATCTGATTTCGGAGGCAGTGGGATAAGGAGAGATTATGTGGGTGGGTTTGTTTTTTCCTTTACCAATCCAAAACACGTTTTGTCCTAGTCACCGTCGCTGTCTTCATGATTCGATCTGGGTATGGAGTCAGGGAAGAGTTACAGTGATTTTTTAATGATTGATCGATGGAGATGTTGGAGGCGGTTTTAGATCTGATGGAAAAAAGGAGAAGTGATTTTAGTGGTTTCAATAGTAACTGATTTTATTGCTATTTTTATGGGGAATGAAAATACCTAATTTGCCCTTTAATCTATTTTCTTTTTAAAAAATAAGTAGTAAATATTTACAAAAATGCCATCTTGCATTGATATTATGTACATCATGCTTTATTAGGAATAAAAAGAATGGTTCTGTAGGTTCTGTACAAAAAAATGGTTCTGCATTGAACGCTACACTATATATATATATATATATATATATAGAGAGAGAGAGAGAGAGAGAGAGAGAGCTACCTATGGATATGACTGTAGAGAGAATGTAGTTGCAACTTGCAAGAGAAAAATGAGTGTGAAAAATAATGGGGTGTTAGTAACTGAAATGGGGTGGGAGAGGATGGATGAAAAAATGAGTGATAAAAATAATGGGGAAGCGACTGGGAGAATGAGTAAAACAAGGAGAGGGAACCCGCCGCGTTGCGGCGGGGGCCTCTATACCTGTGCGACAAACCTGTTTGTGTAGTTGGTATGTTTGCAAGCAGTGTGGGGCACAGAAAATTGGATAGATGTATTACCAGGATGCTGGTCACAAAACATTGCAAGGGTTTTTTCTACCGGTTTTACACTTGCAATTTAGAAGCCGCTATGCTGATACAACTATCTGTTTATCTCTTTACTCATATAAACAACACTACACCTGTTCAATCATAACTAACAATAAAATCAAACTATTGAGGCAGATGCTAAGTTTTCATAGGGTTAAAGTATTTTAAGTACTAAAGATTATTGTACATATTAGAGGAGCACGTTTTTATGTATGTACATCATAGCAACTACATACAGTAACTGATATAACAACACTATGAAAAAACATAATATGATAGAATTTAACATATATAATAGCTAAAAAACAGGTCAACACTTAGCAATAAAACCAACCACCAATAACTACTATTATTACCATTTCAACAAACTCGCCGTTAACAACAAAATTGACTCGAAAGAAGTAACAGTAATCCAGCGCTGACCTTTAAAAAGTTAATATAACAGCAATTTTGCTTCTCGTCGACCTCCTTAAACTGCAGCCAGATCTGCTTCTCATGTCTATCAAAGAAATTACAGTCGAGAACATGGTTATATGTAACCTGCACTTCTAGAAGCCCTCTTTTACAACACTTTCTTGTTGCTACCACGCGCACCGGTATCCAACCAAATGAGTGCTGCAAATTGAAAATAAAGTTGGTCAACTACAAATAACCAAATGGGAGCGTTAAAAAGTGTTCATAAATATAGCCATAAAGTTACTTGAACTTATCCACTTCCATATAATGCAAAAGATTTTCGAAAAGATGACACTAATAAGGAAAAAAAAAGCTATCGAAGGTGCCGTTTAGCATCGCAAAGTGAAAGTGATTATCTCTTAATGGTTGTGTTTTTAGTGCACCTATAAATAGTTTTTATGGTATTCTAAACCTATTCTCTTTTTTGACTTGTCATCTAATTTAATGATCAGTAGGTCCTTAAGTATTAAAGTTTGACATAGTTTACATTACTTTGATTATTATCACTACTTTGAATATCAAACATTCTGCTCAAATAAAACAATCGATCAAAGTTGATACAAAACTTCATATGAGTATTTACCTGGTTTCTTCAAGTGCGATATTCTGCGAGAAAATGTTGGCTCGAAAAGCATCACTATTTCCATTGACACCATCATTCCCACAAAACGCCAGTGGAACTGAAACGTGCAGACATATGTTAATATAAAAAGTCATGTCAACATACAACAACAATAAGCAACATCTTTCAAGTTTGAAATTACCTGTTCCTGATAAGCCATGGTCATCAACCCTTGCAATAAGATCATCCAAAGTTCGAAATCCATCATCATCAGCAGTCATCTGATGACGAATTACAGCGGCTTGAAAGTCCAATGTCACAGACCTATTTGTTGGATGTATGGAACCTGCTACAAAAAACATGTTCAAACGAATCACTGCCTATCACGCTCTAACACCACAGGAATGAATGAAAACATGAGAACTACCAACCTTGGGGAATGGGAAGTGAAAGTAGCCTCACCACCATGGGACACACCCGTGGGCAAAAGATGGTCATTTTCATGGCAAGTTCTTATATATACAGTTACATGTGCTAAGAAGACAGACCGTGTGTGCATCACTTCTAACTTCTTTGCATGCACCACCTTTAACTTGTTCATAAAACCTCTTTAGCGCTAATCTGTTGCTGCTCGAAGTGCATCTGCTGACGAAACCTGTTCTGAACTTCTGCAGCTACAGGACCCACAAACCAAATCTCGTAATTAGTTTCGCTATTAAAGAATACAAACCCATGACGCCATGCCAGTCGACTCCACATACTTTCGCTTACAGTTTCGGACATTAGGTACAGATAATGCAGCACCACCAGTATCGACACCGTGCTCAAAAGAGCCACTAACACCAAGTACAGATGTATGTTCATCACCCGATGAAGACGAATATTCCAGAAGTTTGGCTATCTTGTGTCGGATGATCCTTCAGTTATTACATTTATCGAACATGTTACGATAACAGTTTAGGTCCTAATATTTCATGTGCATCCATTAACAGTAACTAAGAAGCATAGTATACTCGTATTTTTTAGCATTTACAGGACAGCATAAGCGCTTGATTCAGGTGGTGCAAGTCATCAATGCACCCAATATCAAAGGGTATGCAACCATCCGTCTACAATCATTCTCTTTGTTGCTTTAGAGTCGTTTAGGTAACCTTTCATGATTTGATCATCACGAATACAGATTGCACCACGTTGGTTCCTTGGAAGTGGTTTCTGGATCGACAATCTTCATTTCCTTGGAAGTGGTTTATATCAACCACCCTGCCGTAAAATCGAAAGCCATTTAATGTATCACAAAGCAGCTTATAAGCTAATATATCTGTATAAGCAGTTTGCAAAAACAATGTAACGACAATAAGGATTACATTTGCATTTCAAATCATGAAAATAAATGATGATTACAATCAACTACAAACACGATACCTTATGGAAAGTAATATTCCCAACATGATCGGACGTAGCAACTTCGAAAACCACCAATTGATACCCCGGGACTCTGATGTGTCTTCCACCATCTTTCCTAATTTTCAACCATATGGCCGTATGTTGGCGTGGTGACCAAGATAACACATAAAAAGTCAATACTGATATCAGCACAAAAAATATAAGAGTGCATGTATGTAAATTCTGCTACATGCTGGGGAATACTCAAAGTACACACATCCTTCATATTTATCTTAGTTGCAACGTATAAGTCAATTTTCGCATGTAAACTCATATTTACCTTCACCAATATGGAAGAGGGTGTGTTTGGATTTGCATTTTAGGATGAGACATAATAGAAGACGGGACCTGATAAGTACTAATTTTTAGGCGGTTGGCAATTCCATTATATAATATGCATCGGATGAAATTGATGTTTTAACTTTCTATAATCCATGGCTATTTATCCATTTCATTTGTGAGACAGTTTCACAAAGAGTGTTAGTGGGTCGAATATCCAGCTGACATGACCCACTTTGACCTGCCATAGTGAACAACTGAAAGATGGAAAAGAAAAAGCGAAAAATGACCTGAATATAAGATCTTGGCAAAATAAGTTCATGTGACAGTTTAAAATGTCTTTGTAGGTCTCTTCGGCAATGACAATAAATAGTTTGATCAAAGCAAAAGTCAATTACAACAAAAGAAATATACTCTCTCTTGTGTTTGATTATGAAAACTAAAACCAAATTCATTAAAATTAAAAGTATAATAGAAAAACTAACCACTTCTGAGACCCCATCCGGCCACCGCCACCACTAACCACCGGCCATCACCACCACTAAAATCGTTTGTGGGATAAACCTTTTTTGTTGGATCTGATATTCATAATAGTCAAGAATGAAATTATGTGTCTGTGATTTGATGAATCAACGATGTTTGAGAGAAGAAAGACACGTATCAGGGAATCAGGGAAAGAGAGACACGTATGAATCAGTGATGGGTATGATAACAATTTTTATCGTACTGGCGGGTAAAAAACATTAATTTATAGCAGAACAGTTAGAAACAATATTTTAATGAAATCTGGGAAACCGATCCAGCGAGAAATGATATATAGTATAATATTTCAACTCAATATAAAATTTTAATTTCTCCAATAGTCACGTACTATTAGAAGATGATGTGTCATTTGCTCAAGGCTTCACAGTAATAAGCTAAATAGCTTAATCAAAGAAAAACTAGACTAAACAAAGCTTAATAGCTTAATCAAAACAAAGCTTAGCGGAACACCCATCTAATAAGTACCACATTTATGAAGAATGTGTTCGATTCAATAGATCCGTAGCTCTGTAAAAAGAATATTTGTCTAGTGAATCGAAACCCCGTTCACGAGCTCACATTCTTCACATGTATTATAAGCATGACTAATTTAGTTTTGGGGGAAATTGCATGTTGTTTGTGGTGTGGCTATGAATAAGGTGAGAGGGTTTATATAGGGGAGGGGGAATGGTTCGGATTGGTGGAAATGGTGTGGTGCGGATTGCTGACGTGGAAATAATTTGGGCCATTGGATTGTGATCCGTGAGTTTTACAACCATCTCTTTAACCCAAAAGGTAACATGACCAATTTCCCATATGAAAATCTGCATTTGACATAAATGACTGCACTTTTGATAAAATGCCTTAATGAATTTAACAATGTAGTTGTTCTTCGTACTTCATATACATTTATGATGTAGCTTAAGCATAACACGAACATGTTAGAACTAATTACTTAAACTAGTGGCCTAGTGGTTAGGCATATCATAGAGGTGTTAGGTTCAAACCTCACTTAACATATTATAAAAACCTTAGAGGGTGTTTTTTATATCTTATTTTCGGGCTTATGAGCTTATTTTTCATAGACACTTTTTTTTTCCCTTTATTTGCAGTTACAAGTCACAATAAGCTCATAAGTCGCCAAAAAAAGCTTAAAAATGGGCTTATGAAAAGTTAAGCCACACAAATTAAGCTCTCAAACCAAAAAAAATAAGCTAAAACAAACACCCCATTAATATTCTTTTGCTATTTATTGCTTCAAGACTTTACATTATGACTCTATAAACAAACTGAAACATACAGGAAATTGACATTGAAAGTAATAGCCAGAGCTAAACAGATCTCGTTTGTCTAGTTGTACTAGAAGTATTAGCCTTGTATAAAGTATACAAGACTGCTGCAACAGTTAATGATCCTGCTCCAGCTGCCATTCCATAGAAAAAGGTCTGCCAATCATTCCCATCACTAGATGTATCAGAATTTGGCGAAGATGATGGCACAGGTATAGCTGAACTAGTGCAATTTTGGTTCAATGGAAAACCGCATAATCTCTTGTTCCCTAAATATGATGCCTCCGAAAATGTCTGAAACTGGGAGCCTGTTGGGATTTTTCCTTCCAATTGATTGTATGACAAATTGAAAACAGAAAGGAACGGAAGGCTAGTGAGCACAGATGGGATTTCTCCGGTTATTCTGTTTGGCGACATGTCCAATGCTTCTAACTGACTCAAGGCTCCAATAGATGGTGGGATAGAGCCTGTGAACTCATTATGTGATACATTGAGAAGATACAGGGCTTTGAGTTGGCCAATTGTTTCTGGTATCGCCCCTGAAAAACGGTTACTTGATATATCAATGGTTGTGAAAATTGTCAGGATTTTAACCAACTCCAACTCGAATCCTTTGACAGTGACTGTCACAGTATCTTGATAGTAAAACTTTTGTGGCACTATATAGCTGAGTTGCTTCGTACTAGTTCTATTCTCAACAGTCATCATAGCTCTCCATTGACTGAAAAATTCTTGTGGGACCACACCATTAAAGTTATTGTGAGCTATGTCTAAAATATGAAGACTTGACCAGTTGTGTCGGCCTTCACTGCAATGAACGGATCCATGGAACCTGTTTGATCGGAGAACAAGAACATGCAAGTTGGTATTGTTGCCCAAAGAACATGGATAAGTGTCATTTATCATGTTGTTCCCAAGGTTTAACACTTGCAGCATTCTGCAATTGACAAGAGATTGCGGAATCTTCCCTTCCAAAGAGTTTCCATGCAGGTCTAGAGTGTTCAAGCTACAGGTTGTTGGAAATGTACCCTCGATTTGACCAGTCAGACCATTGTTTGCCAAGTTCAGTACCCCGAGATCATTATCGAATTCAATCAAACATTGTGGTATCCTTCCGGTTAAATGATTGTTTGACAAATCAAGAACCTCTAGGTAAGTAGCATTGCATATACTATCGGGGATCCTCCCAGTGAGCAAATTGTTAGAAACCGAGAAGAAATAGGCGAAAGTTAGGTTGAAAAGATTGTCTGAATAGTCGATGAGGGCAGCGCTTTCCGGGAATGGCGAGTTGAAAAGATTGTCTGAATAGTCGATGAGGGCAGCGCTTTGTGGCAGTATCGGAATCGCCCCACTAAGACGATTGGAATGTAAGTCGAGTACATCAAAATCAGGAAAATTGTAGGGCTCTTGGAGGGAAGTTAGGTTGTTATGAGAAAGGTTCAGATACGACCGTCCTCCATTCCCAACTTCCCATATCCAATTTGGTATATCTCCTTGAAATATGTTGTCAGAAAGATCAAGGCTTATCAATTGTGAGACGTTTCGTAGATCAGGGAACCTTTCAAGATTGCACGAAGCCAGATTCAAGAAGCGTAACTCTGGAAGGTGAGACACGATAGAGCTGTTGCTGCTTGTTATAATTGAAAACTTATTAAATGAAAGATCAAGAGTCGTTAGGTTGCCGAGACCCTGAAAATCTTTAGTTTCAATTACACCACTCAGGTTGTTTGATGAAAGTAAGAGGCCACGAAGTTGTCCAAGTTCAAAATATGACCTGGGAATTTCACCTTTCAATTTGTTACTGCTTAAATCAAGCCAGTTCAATAATGGTGTGAACGAGTTTGAAAACTGTGGAAGCAGACCATCAAAATTGTTGTTGGAAAGATCTATCCCATGCAGATTTGGCAGAGAGAACAAAGAGGAAGGTATGCTTCCATTGAAACTATTGAATCCTAAATCAATTGAAACAAGATTGTGAAGATCTTGGAAATAGGGAGAAGGGATCATACCGGATAAACTGTTGGAAGAGAGGTCAATATACGCAAGATTCTTGCACAGTTGAAATGATGGAATTTGACCGGTCAACCTGTTTGATTGCAAGTCAATTCTTGATAAATTCTTAAGATTTCCAATAGATTCTGGTATCTCCCCTGAGAAATTTGTGTTGCTGAGAACTAAACTTTGAAGCGATCCATTTACAGGAAAATCAGGTAAAGAGCCATAAAGATTCGTGTTTCTTGATAAATCAAGACTCTGCAACTTTTGCAACTGGAGGACATTTTTGGGAAATGTTCCAATCAAGTTACAATCAACAAGATTCAATATTGTCAGATTCTTGAAATTTGCAAAGAAATCCGGAACTGGAGCACTCAGATTGTTCCAAGTCAGACGAATTACCGAAAGTGATTGCAGCTTTTGAAGGGACTCATCTAAAGGGCCTAAAAGTTGACATTTTGACACGCTTAAAACTTCCAAATTAGGCAAAGATGATGATAAACCCTGGCACCAATCGAGTTTATTTGATGACATGTTCACATTATCCATATAAAGACCCCTTATCCGTGTGAGGTTGCGAACTAGCGTGGCTAAACTTGGGTTCTTGAGTTTCAGTAAGCGAGTTTGGTAGGGGTAATTAGAGTAATCATATATGGGGAAAGCTGAAGAGAGATCAAGAACTTCCAGCCTTGTCAGCTGTGAGAGTTCTTCCGGAATCTGGCCTGAAAACATCGAATTCGACAAGTTTAAATACAACAAACTTGCAAAACTTCCAAATCTTGTTGGAATTTTTGTGAAATTGAAGCTATTGTCAGCAAGATTCAGGCTTTCAAGATTCTTTAGACCAAAAAGAACATTGGAATCATTGATTCCACCTGATATCATTTCGTTGCTCAAGTCTAGACCAATAACCTCACCCTTGATGTTGCAAGTAACACCTCCCCACGAGCAGCAATCTGTGGCATTCGGGTTCCAAGTCACTAACTTTGTTGAAAGTGAAGAATTAAACTGGAGTTCGTTCTTAAACTGGATCAAAATCGACTGGTGGTTTTTTTGACATTGGCCTGAAACCAACAACGTATTGATCCCAAACAAGATCAGGTAAAAGGGTAACAAGAATATCTGAAAGCAGAGTTGGGTTTTCATTATGAACTAAAATTTAGACACCAATGATGATTATGAACCGTCGAGCTTATGAGATTTGAAACCTTAACCAACTTCATGCAGAAACGGCAAACACTTATCTCCCTTCCTAGAAATGGCTCTATAATTATTACTTGTTTTCTATTCGTTTACTAACAACAAAAAAGGTGAAATGTTTTTTCTAAGTGCATGCACTATCATACTTTTGGAATGCAACAGGAGTTCCATGCACTATAATATGTGATTTTCAGAAATCTTAAATATGACAATTTAATTTCGTGAACTAATGAATTTTTCTCAACAAATTTACTGCCAGTAAGGGTTTTTTATTTTATTTTTTATTTTTTAAATATTGTCTTATTTATTATTACTTGTTTCCTAATCATTTACTAACAACAAAAAAGGTGAACAGAAAATTGATATAATAAAGTATAGCTGCAAATAAGAGGGAGTTTGGCTAAGTTTTTCTAAAGAGGTTAATAGCTTTTCCTATTTTGGAGAAGCTTATTTGCAAGGCTAATAAGCTGTAATAACTAGTCAAGACGACGAAGCCAGGATTCTTCACTCAGCTCGGGTGGGCCGATACAAAAATAGAAGTTCAAGAAAATAAATACATTAACTGTGAAACCTTATTACTAACATGTATTAATATCTAAGAGTATAATGACCATTGATTTTTATAAATGATGCTTCTTAGTCAATATAACTTGTTGATCATAATGTTAAGAATTATTGTTGACAATAGTATAAACTAAAGTAGTACAAGTTTTGAAAGTTGAAACCTTAACCAACTATAACTTTCTATACACAAGTAAAAAATAGTGATACAATGTTATACAATCTTACATACTTGAAACCAATTAACACATCCATAATTAAAGATAGAGCTCATTACTTCCAAATTTATATATAGCTAATGATTATAATCATAAAAGGTGATGTTGAATATGAAATGTTTGATGGTAATTAAATGTTGATTTTTTAATTAACGCAAACTTAACCAAAACCCGTAACGTTATGGTTAGCAAAACCCTTAAAGTTAAAGGATGTAGATGATTAATTCGCAATAGTTAAGTACTTAACTGCTAAAATCCTTTTTGGGTGGGCCTTGGCCAACCCAAGGTATAAGCTGGCTCCGTCTATCAAGGCACTTAAGGTAACCACTTTAAAGGAAATGGTCAAGTCAATAGCTGGCATTATCATGCACATGCAACTAGTATTTAGTTAGCTTCCTTGCAATTTCTGTCTTTGCTATTTGTCCACACAATAAAATGTTCATGTGAAACACGTCCTTTAAAATGTACCGAGTAAACATTCATTTTGATCATCAAATTCCTTGGTAGTGCTTGAATTTAGTCAACTCAAGACCCACTGATTTTAGAAGTCGTCAATTAGTGACCCAATGAACCTACTTCTAACATCACATGAAAATCATAGTCTATTTTCTACACGTCAAAACTTATTACATAACAATTTGCGTTATAAATTTGATAAAGTTTTGTTTTAATAGACTCTTAGATTCATAAGTCATAGCATTATCTGTTTGTTCAAAAACTAGTTCCCAGTGAGAAGCCTGTTAACCGTGGATTGTGATAAGACCATTAGTTGTCATTAGTGGATAACCACAAAATAATTAGTTGTACATTTATGTTGATTAGCTTGATTAGTGAGGTTACCAAATAGGGAGTAGATACTCACACCACATTATTGTATCGTACAACACTACAATGCACAATGTGGTATTTGCATCAAAAAATGTGGTGGAGTATCAACTCACTACCAAATATAGGTCATGTAATATTCCTATATAAAGCTTCTCATTTGTTTGATATGAATCACGAAATTATAGGTGGCAAAACGGGCGGGCCGGGCCTAAACGGGCGCATATTATATGAATCATTTTAGAAAATACCCAAAACGACGAAATAAATTCCTCAAACTTAACACCTCATTTAAATTAAAAAAATTAAATATATTATATCTATAAGTTTTTTTTTTAAATAATTATAATGTTATCCAATTGAGAGAAAATATGTGCCTATTTGTGCCTATTTAATTTTTAAACGGGCAATATATGCCCATTTCAAAAAAAAAGAAAAGGACCAAATGTACCCAAATTTTTTAAAAGTTTGCTCATTTAGTTTTTTATTTTTATAATTTTTTTTTCACAAATTGCCACCTCTACACGAAATCAATAAAAGCATTCTCATATGATTCAATACTCTTACAAAGCCGGCTCTGCTTTCAATTACTCTTGATACCTTTTTGCCTAATTTTGAGGTTGGTTTTGGGTCAATGCCAAATTGAACAGCACTTGATTTTGTTGGTGTCATTTTTGTTAACCTTAGGGACTATAGGTGCATTTTTGGGCAAATCACAAGGACGACCCGTGTAGTTTACTCTTTAGAAAATGAAGTCAAGAGTGACTTTTATAACCATATGTTTTGTTAACCTTCATCATCATCATTGGATTATGGTACACGTCAAATATCATATCTTTAACTGTTCTTAAATTGAATGAAATGTAGTTGTGAATAGGGATTGCATCCACAGTGTTGATGAAATGCCTTCATGAATGCAACAATGTAGTTGTTAAAGCATAACAAGAACATGTTAGAACTAATTACATAAACTAGCGGCCTACTGGTTAGGCATATAATGTACTAACAAGCAGTCTCACGTTTAAACCTCACTAGGTACGCATCTTCGGGGTCACAAGGATACTTCGATGAGGCCTTGTACATCTTAGTCAAAGACTAGCCCTCCTTAGGTAACTCGGAAAACCTTATCTGTTTATCATATATAACAGTAACATTTTGAACTAATTACTTAAAGTCTACTACTGGACCAAAGAACAGAGGAATATATGAGGAAGAATATTAGTTGTGAAAGCTTATTGAGCTGATAAGACCCTTCACGGGTGTTTTTTTAGCTTATTTTCGGACTTATGAGCTTATTTGTTTGGCTCATATTTCATAGACATTTTTTTTTTGGTGTGTGTGTGTGTGTGTCTATTATGCAGTCTTAAGTCATATTAAGTTCATAAGTTTAAAATGAGCTTGTGGGAAGTAAACGAATTAAGCTCATGTACCCGAAATTAAGCAAAAACAAACACCCCGTTTATATTCTTTTGCTATTTATTGTTTCAGACATTACATTATGACTCTGTAAACAAATTGAAACATACAGGAAATCGACACTGAAAGTAATAGCCCGAGCTAAACAGATCTCGTTTGTCTAGTTGTACTACAAGTATTAGCCTTGTATAGAATATACAAGATGGCCACAACGATTAAAGATCCTGCTCCAGCTCCCATTCCGTAGAATATGGTCTGCCAATCATTCCCATCACCAGATGTATCAGAATTTGGCGAAGATGATGGCACGGGTACAGCTGAACTAGTGCAATTTCGGTTCAATGGAAAACCGCATAATCTCTTGTTCCCTAAATATGATGCCTCCGAAAATGTCTGAAACTGGGAGCCTGTTGGGATTTTTCCTTCCAATTGATTGTATGACAAATTCAAAGCAGAAAGGAAAGAAAGACTGGTGAGCACAGATGGGATTTCTCCGGTTATTCTGTTAGACGACATGTCCAATTCTTCTAACTGACTCAAAGTTCCAATAGATGGTGGGATAGAGCCTGTAAACTCATTATGTGATACGTTGAGAAGATGCAGGGCTTTGAGTTGGCCAATTGTTTCTGGTATTACACCTGAAAAATGGTTACTTGATATATCAATGCTTGTGAAGAGTGTCAGGATTTTGACTAACTCCAACTCCAATCCTTTGACCATGACTGTCACAGAATCTTGATAGTACCACCCACTAGATTGTAACACCCTAAAGCTGAGTTGCTTTGTACTAGTTCTATTCTCAACAGTCATCATAGCTCCCCATTGACTGAAAAATTCTGGCGGGACCACACCATTAAAGTTATTGTGAGCTATGTCTAAAATACGAATATTTGACCAGTTGTCTCTGCCTTCACCGCAATGAACGGATCCATGGAACCAGTTTGATCGGAGAACAAGAACATGCAAGTTGGTATTGTTGCCCAAAGAACATGGATAAGTGTCATTTATCATGTTGTTCCCAAGGTTTAACACTTGTAGCATTCTGCAGTTGACAATAGATTGTGGAATCTTCCCTTCCAAAGTGTTTCCATGCAGATCTAGAGTGCTCAAGATACAGGTTTTTGGAAATGTTCCCTCGATTTGACCAGTCAGACCATTGTTTGCCAAGTTCAGTACGCCGAGATTATTAGTACCAAATTCAATCAAACACCGTGGTATCCTTCCGGTTAAATGATTGTTTGACAAATCAAGGACCTGAAGGTTGGTAGAATTGCATATGGTGTCAGGGATCGTCCCAGTAAGCAAATTGTAAGAAACCGAGAAGAAATAGGCGAAAGTGAGGTTTCTCCCTATGCTTTCTGAGAATGACGAGTTGAAAAGATTGTCTGAATAGTCGACGAAAACAATGCTTTGTGGCAGTATCGGAATCCCCCCACTAAGACGATTGGAATGCAAGTCGATGGCTTCAAGATCAGGAAAATTGTAGGGCTCTTGGAGGGAAGTTAGGTTGTTATGAGAAAGGTTCAGATACGACAATCCTCCATTCCCAACTTCCCATATCCAATTTGGTATTTCTCCTTGAATTTTGTTGTCCGAAAGATCGAGGCTTATCAATTGTGAGACGTTTCGTAGATTAGGGAACTTCTGGAGATTGCACGAAGCCAAATTTAACGAGTATAACTTTGGAAGGTGAGACACGAGAGAGCTGTTGCTGCTTGTTATAATTAAAAACTTGTTAAATGAAAGATCAAGATACGTTAGGTTGCTGAGACCCTGAAAATCTTTGGTTTCAATTACACCACTCAGGTTGTTTGATGAAAGAAAGAGGCCACGAAGTTGTCCAAGTTCAAAAAATGACCTGGGAATTTCACCTTTCAATTTGTTACTGCTTAAATCAAGCCATTCCAATAATGGTATAGACGAGTTTGAAAACTGTGGAAGCATACCATCAAAATTGTTGTTGGAAAGATCTATCTGTTGCAGATTTGGCAGAGAGACCAAAGATGAAGGTATTCTTCCATTGAAACCATTTCTTGAGAGGTCGATATGAGTTAGATTCTTGCATAGTTTGAATGACGGGATTTCGCCAATAAACTTGTTTGAAGACAAGTCTAGGTATGACAATTGAGTGAGGTTTTCCAAGGATTTCGGTATTCCTCCGCTGAAATTACTCCCTTGCAGCTCAATTCTTGATAAATTCTTTAGACTTCCAATAGATTCTGGCATCTCACCGTAAAAGTTTGTTACGCTGATCACTAAACTCTGAATAGCTCCGTTCATAGGAAACTCGGGTAAATAGCCGTTAAGATTTATGTTTCTTGATAAATCAAGACTATGCAACTTTTGCAACTGGAGGACATTTTTGGGAAATGTTCCAATCAAGTTACAAGAAGCAAGATTCAATATTGTCAGATTCTTGAAATTTGCAAAGAAATCCGGAACTGGAGCACTCAGATTGTTCAAAGCCAGTTGAATTACAGAAAGTGACTGCAGCTTCTGAAGGGACTCATCTAAAGGGCCTGAAAGTTGACAATCTGACAAGCTTAAAACTTCCAAATTAGGCAAAGATGATGATAAACCCTGGCACCAATCGAGTTCATGTGATGACATGTTCACATAATCCATATAAAGACCCCTTAGCCGTGTGAGGTTGCGAACAAGTGTGGCTAAACTTGGGTTCTCGAGTTTCAGTCGGTGGGAGAAAAATGAAGTGAGATCAAGAACTTCCAGCCTTGTCAGCTGTGAGAGTTCTTCAGGAATTTGACCAGAAAACCCCGAATTCGACAAGTTCAAATCCAATAAACTTGCAAAACCTCCAAATTTTGAAGGAATCTGTGTGAATTGGAAGAAATTTGCAGCAAGATTCAAACTTTGAAGATTAGTTAGATTGAAAAGAACAGTAGAATTATCAATACCACCCACTATTGTTTCGTTGCTCAAGTCTAGACCAATAACCTGACCACTACTGCTGCAAGTAACACCTCCCCAGGTGCAACAATCTGTTGTGACATTAGTATTCCAAGAAACCAATTTTGTTGAGAGTGCAGAGTCAAAGTGGAGACTATTCTTCAGCTGGATCAAAACTGATCGCTGATCGTGTCGACACTGACCAGAAACATCTAACAAAAACAGGCAAAAGGGTATGAAGAAAATGTAAAAACAGAGATGGGTTCTCATTGGAGTAAGAGGGAGTTTGACTAAGTTTTTCTGAAGAGGTTAATAACTTTTCGTATATTGGAGAAGCTTATTTGCACGGCTAATAAGCTGTAATAACTAGTCAAGCACTTGGGTACCACATAATTTGAAGTAAATGGTCAAGTCAATAGCTAGCATTATCATGCACATTCAACTAGCATTTTGTTAGCTTCCTTGCAATTTCTTTGCTATGTGTCCACACAATAAAATGTTTACGTGAAGCCAATCAAGACCCACTGATTTAGATGTTGTTGTTGCTTAGCGAGCCAATGAACCTACTTCTAATATCTCATGAAAATGATAGTATATATTTTACATGTCAAAACTTATTACATAGCAATTTGCATTATAAATTTGATAAGGTTTTGTTTTTACAGGCTCTTAGATTCATGAATCTTAGCATTATATATTTGTTAAAGAAAACTAGTTCCCAATGAGAAGCCGACTCTGATTTCAAGTACTTGATACCCTTTTGCCTAATTTTGTTTGGGGTTAATATAAGGTTGGTTTCAAGTCAATGCCAAATCGAACAACAGTTGACTTTGATCCAGTTGAAATACAATCTCCAGTTCAGTTCTGCACTTTCAATAATGGTCTCTTGGAACCAAGATGTCACAAATTGTTGCAATTGGCTAACGAGCAACAAAATTTGGTTGTCGTTTTATTATGTTTTATAAATCATCTCATATGTAACGAGCAACAAAATTTGGTCGTAATCCACATTAAAAAAAAGTTGTGACACATATTAACTAACGATCAAATAAAAGTGCCGAGCAAATGTATTTACTCGCGATGTAGAGATCATTAATGCAGAAAAATAGTGTCAATTATGGATATTTGGTTTGGTAGGAATAGAGTTTGGTAATTGATTTTTGAATTATTCTTAAGGAGTTATATATATATATATATATATATATATATATATATATATATATATATATATATATATATATATATATATATATATATATATATATATAGAGAGAGAGAGAGAGAGAGAGACAAATTAATTTTGTAAATTGAAATGTGAAAATTAATATGAGAGAATCATATCTTGCCCATCCATTACTTTTTCTCTTAGAAAGCAGTTTTGAAAGTTACAACTCAATCATGAAGCACTCTTATACAAAAATAGGGGACACAAATTAATTTTGTAAATTGAAATGTGTAAATTAATATGAGAGAATCATATCCTGCCCATCCATTACTTTTTCTCTTAGAAAACAGTTTTGAAAGTACAACTCAATCATGAAGCACTCTTATACAAAAATAGGTAAGGAATGTTACAAGCATCTTTTAGAATCATAGTGCATAATTTCTACTTTCATAGATGTTAAAAAAAAAAAAAAAAAAAAAAAAAAAAAAAAAAAAAAAAAAAAAAAACTGTCCATTCTTGTAAAAGTACTATCATATTAGGCCACTTGGGTAATTTGTTCAAAAATTAACTTTAGGTAAATAAAAAAAATTGTCAATAACAAAAGTTAAAAAAAATAATAATAAAAAAAAAATAAATAAAAGTAACATTTTGTAGCAATAAATTTTAAGTTCATTTAAAAAAATTTAATTGAGGCCTTTTGACACCTTAAGTTAAGGTCATAAGATGGCTAACATTAAAAGACAAATCATCAAATTACTAGTCAGTTTCTCATAATATATAGATTAAAGTACATAAATTAATTTTGTAAATTAAAATATGAAAATTAATAGGAGAGAATCTTATCCTGCCCATCTATTACTTTTTCTCCTAAAAACTAGTTTTGAAAGTTACAACTCAATCATGAAGCACTCTTATACAAAAATGGGCAAGGAGTGTTACAGGCATCTTTGAGAATCATAGTACATAATTTCTACTTTCAGAAAAAAAAAAAGAAAAAAGGGTCCATTCTTGTGAAAGTACTATCATATTAGGCCACTTGGTAATTTGTTCAAAAATTAACCATAGGTAACAAAAAAAAAAAAAAAAAAAAAAAAAAAAAAAAAAAAAAAAATTGTAGCAATAAATTGTAGGTCAATTTTAAAAAAATAATAATAATTGAGGCCTTTTGACACCTTAAGTCAAGGTTTTAAGATGGCTAACATCAAAGACAAATCATCAAATTCCTAGTTAGTTTCTCATAGTGTATAGATTAAGGTACATAGTTGTTGAAGTAAATCTTTGCTACCTAGCAGAATGTCTGAATTGTCTTGCGGCTTTAGCTTAAAGAGATCCTCCGAATACCTGTATAGATGTAAAAAAAACGTGTTAGCCTCGCCCCAAGTGTGACCCCAGGACCAAGCTCCGGCGTGAGAGTAAGTATAAGGTTATACCAAAAGGTAAGGGTAGTAAATGTGTTTGTAAGTGGAGTAAATGCTAATGGTGTGTGTAAGTAAATGAGGGGGTATTTATACTACCTCTATGACTGTACATGTTCACTGTTCACGATACGGTTCTGCCACTGTACCTGACATCTAGGGTGTGGCGAGCCGAGCTACTCCTAGGCTAGGTGTCACTTAGAGTGGGCATGTGGAGACACGATTCCTTGGAATCAGGAAAAAACGACGGCACTGTCTGTTCCTTTCGGTAACATGCGGATAGATGGCCAATCCTTCCGGCTACTGGTTGTTCGATGATTGAGCCTTCCGACCATATTCGTCGTCAATAGTATTGAGTTTATTATAGTCATCATTTGTGTCCAAGTATTCATGTAATTTCCTAAACCTTCGAGTGACCAAGATCCCACCATTACGATATTCAAAAAAGGTAAGAAAAACCTTTGGTCAGCTATAAGGGTGAGCAATCCGGCCGGATTGACCGAACCAACCGACAAAACTGACTAGATCGACCGAAGGACCAACGGTCCGGTCTCGGTCTAGGGTTTTTGCCTAACTCAGTTTAGGCTTGGTCCGATTTTTAGACCATGAGTACCATTAGTCAGCTAAGTCTAAATATTAATGAGTTAGATATAGTTTGTCCAAAGAATTTTCTTTTACTTCACTTGGTCCAACTTGTGATAACTTCTCCTAAGCTAAATGTCCTACCTTCTAGTTAGGCTGCTCCCAGCAAGGCACCGTGAGGTGCCATTTTATGGTTGGTCATGCATGAGGCTTAGTGGAAGGGAGGGTAGTTGCGCATGAGTCTCAAGAAATAGGTGACTTGCTCAACTAAATGTCCTACCGACTTTCCCTTGATATAACACATTCCAACTAAATGTCCATATATCATTTCTCTTTCTAAATTATTACTTGTATCAAATGCCCGCATTTATTGTTGGCTCTTGGCCCTTATAGACTTCTAATTAATATACACTTGCTTCTTATCTCTAGAGATTTGTCACAATTCATAATTATCTTAATATAAGTCAAATATGTCATTAGTAAAAAACCAACCATAGCTCAATTGGTCACCGAATCCTGTTGGGACTTTTTACAATATATATATATATATATATATATATATATATATATATATATATATATATATATATATATATATATATATATGTATAGGAGAGCTTTATTTTCAGAACCCTATTAAGTGCGGGAACTGCGAGAACTCCAATTTTGCATTAGAAAACATGCATGTTCACATAAAACATGTATGTTTTCTTACATACACCTTTATACACATGCCTGTGTATTAGGGTGTATGTAAGAAAACATACATATTTTATATGAACATGCATATTTTCTAATGCATAATTGGAGTTCTCGCAGTTCCCGCACTTAACAGGGTTCTAAAAATAAAATCATTTTGCATTGATTTGTTGCACTTAACAGGATTTTATATGAACATGTATGTTATGCATGTATGTGTATTAAGGTGTATGTAAGAAAAATACATGTTTTATATGAACATGCATGTTTTCTAATGCAAAACTAGAGTTCTCGCAGTTCTCGCACTTAACAGGGTTCTGAAAATAAAAATGCACTATATATATTTATATATATATATATATATATATATATATATATACTAGCAGGGTCCCCGCACGATGCAGCTGCGGGCACCCTGTAATTTAATTTTTTCGGCTAATAATTTATTTTATGTGTACATTTTTGGCAATAGCTTTGCTGATTAGTTTTTTATGGCAAAAGTTTGATGAAATTTTGCTTAGTTTGTATTATTTTATTTATTATTATTATTATTATTTTAGTATTTTGCTTGGTTTGTACAATATGTTTAACATATTTTAGTTTACTATGTTCTTTTTGACAATAAATTTACGGATATCAAAAATTTCATTTAGCTCGTGTCCGTTCGGGCTCGAGCTTGTTGGCTCGTGTCTGTTCGGGCTCGAGCCCGTTTGACCCGTGCTCGTTCGGGCTCGAGCCCATTGCCCGTTTGGGCTTGAATATTTGTATAATATGCTTTATTATTTGTATTAGTGACATTTAATGCATGAATTGTGTTTAAGTTGGTTGTACAATATGTTTGATAATTTGTATTTCTTATGTAAGGGGTGTTTTAATAAGTGTGTTAATTGTATTTATTGACCAGTTAATTAATTGTATTTAATGTACATAATGATTTATTTATTGTATTTAATGTTAGTATTAATTGTATGCTGGAATTAAATATGAGCGGATTTTCTATAAGTAGCATTTGTGTTTTAATCAATTATACTTTAAGCTTATTAACTTGTAAGGTTTAATTTTAAGTATTATAATATTAGAAGGTCTTCCTCTATTATAATATAGTATGATTTAAAGTAATTATGTATTTAACAGACAATAAATGAACATAGGAATTACCTTTAATAAAAAAAATTATATAAAGTAATTATACATTTAATGTATAATAAATACACTACAATTTTTTTATTTTTGAAAGGTGTAAAAAAAAAATAATAAATAAATAAATAAATAACTTTTAGAAATTGATATTTCTTTTTATACTCCTTTTACAATATATTTTTTTAATACGCTCCTAAAGATTAGCGGAACACCCATCTGATAAGTACCACATTTATGAAGAATGTGAGCTCATGATAAAGGCTTCGATTCAATAGACAAAAAATTGAGATCCGTGGCTCTATAAAAAGAATATTTGTCTAGTGAATCGAAACCCGTTCACAAGCTCACATTCTTCACATGTATTATAAGATATGACTAATTTAGTTTTGGGGGAAATTGCATGTTGTTTGTGGTGTGGTTATGAATGAGGTGAGAGAGGATTTATATAGGTGAGGGGGAATGGGTGTGATAGGTGGAAATGGTGTGGTGTGGATTGCTGACGTGGAAAGAGTTTGTGACCGTTGGATTGTGATCCGTGGGAGTTGGATGCCAATGGGAGAGTGACATGTGGATAGGTGAAGTTAAAAGTGAGTTTTACAACCATCTATTACAAGGGTATAACCCAAAAAGGTAATCCAAAACTTGACCAATTTCCCATATGAAAATCTGCATTTGACATAAACGATTGCACCCAAAGTGTTTGATAAAATGCTTTAATGAATGTAACAGAGTAGTTGTTTTTCGCAGTTCATATACATTTATGATTTAGCTGAAGCATAACAAGAACATGTTAGAACTAATTACTTAAACTGGTGGCCTAGTGGTTTGGCATATCATAGAGGTGTTAGGTTCAAACCTCACTAGGTACTAACGTTCGGGGTTGCCAGGGAAGGGGTTGGATATGGTCACGGGATACTTCGGTTAGGCCACGTACATCTTCGTTAAAGAGCCGCCCTTCCCATGTTATTAGATTGTTGAACTGATTACTTAGTATGGCTTATATGACCTGCTATTGGATTATGGTGATGTTTAAGAAATATGGCAGCATTAGTTCAACATAAATTATGAGAATAGATGAGTGGCAGAGCATTAATTTGTAGCTTATTAAGCTAAACATATTATAAAAACCTTAGGGGTGTTTTTTATATCTTATTTTCGGGCTTATGAGCTTATTTTTCATAGACACTTTTTTTCCCCTTTATTTGCAGTTATAAGTCACAATAAGCTCATAAGTTGCCAAAAAAGCTTAAAAATGGGCTTATGAAAAGTTAAGCCATACAAATTAAGCTCTCAAACCAAAAAAAAATAAGCTAAAACAAACACCCCATTAATATTCTTTTGCTATTTATTGCTTCAATACTTAACCTTATGACTCTATAAACAAACTGAAACATATAGGAAATCGACATTCAAAGTAATAGCCCGAGCTAAACAGATCTCGTTTGTCTAGTTGTACTAAAAGTATTAGCCTTGTATATAGTATACAAGACCGCTACAACAGTTAATGATCCTGCTCCTGCTCCCATTCCGTAGAAAAAGGTCTGCCAATCATTCCCATCACTAGATGCGTCAGAACTTGGCAAAGATGATGGCACAGGTACAGCTGAACTAGTGCAATTTCGGTTCAATGGGAAACCGCATAATCTCTTGTTCCGTAAATAGGATGCCTCCGAAAATGTCTGAAATTGGGAGCCTGTTGGGATCCTTCCTTCAAGTTGATTTTTTGAAAAATTAATGACCGAAAGTGTTGAACTAAAGACCTTGATAGATCTTCTTGAGTACTCTAGAATCGTTAGCAATGTTACTGTAATCAATAACACACTAATAGACAATCTCTGCAACTTGTATTTATAAAGCGGAAATAAAACACAAGCTTGATACTAAGAACTCTTGATCCTCTATGGATCTTTTAATAATATTAATAATTCTCTAAAAGTTATTCAATACATAAACCGTGTGTTCCTTTTATACACAAGGAACCCTAAACCGTTTCACAAGAAACGTATATTCTAAAACTTCTAAAAGATATGCATTATCACTTCCTAAATAAACTCATGCATATCCAAACTACATTACATAAAATACGGAAATACTATATCCGTAGAAACCAATAAAGCTGAAACTAGTCTTCAGCAGATACACTGCTTCAGCAGGAACCAACTCTTCAGTAGAATCTGTTCAGCAGAAACAGCAGCAGAATTCTTTCTTCACAGAATTCCCAACAATCCTCCCCTAATCTTGAATTTGACCTGGTTAAGTTCAAGATTCTTGATAGATCTTCTAAATAACATACCAAGAGGATTGTAATAGCACCAGCAAAGAATCATCTTTAATAGAATCTCTATGATCAGCATATACTTGAAAGCTCCATTCTTTGCAGCAACAAATGACTTAATGTACATCAAAACAAATTAGTTTCATACTATTCTCATCACTTCCAGGTGTGTTAACTCCTGTGAGAGGTGAATCATTGAAAATAATGGATTTGATGTCTCTTTACCAATAGCCATTACTACTGGAGTAGCCAAGTGTTCAAAGGTACACTGATAACCACATGATTTTTAGCAAATCATCAGCTATAAACGGATTTGAGATGTCTTTACTTGTAGTTGTTTGCTCAGGACTAGCCAATTATCTTGATGAAAATCATCTTGGTTAACTGATTACCAAATATGGTTTTCCACTGCCTTTACCACAAGCCATATACAAGTAGGCTAGCCAATTATTCAGAATCCATAAAGGAAAAATCCGTGGTCAATTGACAACCATTTCAACTACTCAGCAACAAAGCATGGGTGAGTTGAAAACCCTATGGTTTTGAGCAAACCATTACAGCTATCAACAGATTTGACATGTCTTTACCAAAGCTGTACCCTTTGGACTAGCCAACTTTATGATGGAATAGTCAACATCAGGTAAGTTGATAACCAAACCTGTAGACAAATACTATACAACAACATGTTAGGTTTTTTTTTTTTTTTTTTTTTTTTAATAATATACAATATGATTTCCCTACTCAGATCCTGCTTTAGAAGTCTTAATCCTTTGTTTGAAAACCTTCACCAAGGATTCAGCAAACAATCTAGTATTACCAGCTGGGTCAGGAGTAATTTCCAACTTCTGATGTAACATTTTCTCCATCAAAGAAACCTTCAAAGAATATTTGTTGGTAATATCCATAATAAGCCTCAGACCAGTGGTAGTTTCCAACACATGAACATAAGACATAGGATAGAACTTCCAACTGTGAACTTTCCATTTCTGATTGTTCTTCCAGATATCATAACTTGCACCAGTAGGAGTAGAAGAATCAAACAAAACTTGAAGATCACCCAACAAATACAATCCAGAACCTTCAGGAGTATGAGTGGCATAATACTTAGTAACCAACTCATATAGAGTGACCAAATCTTGATAATTTACAAGATGAAGAATCTGCTGAAGAAATGCAAATGATATGGAAGTCTTATCCAATCTATAAATAGTATGGATTTGACCATCTGTACTTAACTCCCAACTCACCAGAATAACTCTATTTCCTTCTGGCCAATCATCAGATGATCCTTCCCTTAAAAATGAAGCATCAGAATCATTCACATTAATTAAACTTTGTTTCCTTCTAGCCATTCTCTTTCCTCTTCTTCCAGGAACATAAATAGCATCAGGAACTGCAGTTTCAGCAGAATCACCTTCTGCAGCATCAGTATCCACTGATGGAGTATCCAATTGATCATCAGCAGAATCTTCAGAAGATTCAAGTGCAGCAGAGGCATATTGTTCATCCATAGCCTTCCTTATTTGTTTATTTCTGGCAGCTTGAATTTCAACTTCTCTTATCTTCAATTCATGAAATCTGGCAAGTGCAGCCCTTTGTTCAGCTTCTTGATCTTCAGTTAACTTTCTAGCAGTTTCTTCACCTAATCTTTCTTGCTCTATTTGTCTCCTAGTTCTCTTCCTAGTTGGAGCATCTGATGTTGTCACTTTGGCTTTACCTTTATCCATAGAAATAGCAACACCAGCAGAAGTATCAGGTAAAGATACATGTTCAGCAGCAACATGAATATTCTCAGATGAAACAACATCAACATTGACAAGAGGAATATTCTTTGAAGTATCCATTCCAGCTTTGGCATTCCTAGCTTTGATCTTATTGTAAATCTCAACTAGTTTTTCAAAT
Organism: Artemisia argyi; assembly: GCA_030686995.1. NCBI lineage: Eukaryota > Viridiplantae > Streptophyta > Magnoliopsida > Asterales > Asteraceae > Artemisia > Artemisia argyi. The sequence goes on along the minus strand of CM060682.1, from coordinate 16,042,743 downwards.
GGAAGACCCCACACATGTTTCTTAGACCAAGCAGTATTATACAATGAACTACTCTGATTTTTCACATATGTTCTCATATACTCTGTTTGCTGTGCTTGAGTCATGGGTTTATCCCTTTTAGCTTTAGCTTTCACTTCATCAGCTGCCCTCTTTCTCATCTTTAACATTTTCACAATCTCAGATTCATAATCTTGTTCCCCTACTTTCTTACCAATAAGTTCAGCAGTAACTGTAGGATTTGCAAGCATCTGTTTTCCAATCATCTGCCAGTCAGACTCATCAAATTCTAGAACTGCTGCATCCAATTCCTTTTGTCTGGCAATAGGTAAGGTAGAAACATATCTTTGAGTCTCTGAATCTAATTCTGCATCAAACTGAGCTTGTACTTCCTCAGCTAGATTTGCACTCTTCATATAATTTTCCCATTCTTGTAGTTATTTGCCTTGTCCAGCTCTATCTTCAGCAGTTACAAGCTCATCCAAATCATCATGAGAAACATCATCATGAATAACATTATCAGCAGCAACATCAACATTAGCCACATGTACATCAGCCATAGGTTCATCATGCACAGCTTGAACATTATCAGTAGGAACTTGTATGTTCTCAGATGAATGATGAACAGGAGAATGCAAGTATTCTCTCCCAGCTACAAAGTATGTTTCTTCTGATGTATTTCCTTTGTCAGCAGATTTAGCAGCAGCAACCCCTCTTAATGATTGTTTCTCCTGAAGTATATCCACAGCTTCAGACATCAGCACATCATTATCACCACCAGATACTTTTGAAGCTTCAGCAGCTTTCCTGGCCAAATACTGTCTTGTACTTCTTCTTTGAACTAGTATCATTGGTTTAGATTGAGGTACTGTAGCAGCTTTAAAAGGAACATCATGAGATTGTCTAGCAACTTCAGCTAGAATCTCAAGAGAATCCAAATTTGTCTCCTTTGCTACTTCAGTAGAATCCAATCTATCTTTGCTTTCCTTCTGCTTACTTAGCTGTGTCTCCAAATCTTTGACTTAGCTATTCAGACTTTGAATTTCATTACCAAGAGTGATCTTGGTCTCAGCAAGTTCTTTCTGAAGATCTTCAGTCATTTTCATGTACCTGCAAAGAGAATCATATACAATGGTAAGAGTAATAGGGTCCTTTGCTCTACCAGCAGATTGCTCAGTGGTATGAGGAGCTTCATTGAACCCAGCAGGAGAAACAGACTCATGTACAACATTAGGAGAACCTACATTAATTTGTTCTCCCATTGAACTGGGTGAAGGCAGTCTAGTATGATCAGGTTCAAAAGTCTGTAAGTCAGCTTCAAACTCATGAATTTGCTCAACTGGAGCATCCTGAACTGGAGAGATGGTAGGACTAGTTGACATATGTACAGGGGTAGGTGGTGGTAAGTCAGTAGAATCAGGTAAAGGTTCAGCAGTTGTAGCTGGCACTTCCTCCATTACCACTGAAGGATTACCATCAGCAGCAACACCAGAAGATGATGGATTACCATCATCAGCAGCATTAGAAGCAAGCACATTACCAGCATCATCACCCTCAACTACATTGGCATTGCCTTGTGGCAACATAGCTTCCAACATAGGGTGATGTTCCCCAGTATAATTAGTTTTCATTGAGGCAAACAACTTAGAACCTAGACTTTTAATGGGTATATGGGTTGTATCTTCAGTGGTTATGTCTAAGATTATTTGTAAGAATCTAGGGTACATTAGAAACTTATGTTGTTCCTTATCTATATTTTCTAGCATATTTTCAAAAATAAACTTAGAAAAATTATAAGTTTCACCCTTAGAAAGACAAACAATACCACAAACCCAGTTGCAAAGAGAACTGATTCCATCCACCACACTTGTTGCTTATACATTGAAGCAGCAGATGCACCAAATACCTCCACTTTGGACAAAATTGATTCTTGTGCCACTTGGATGTGTCAGTACTTTGATATCCAGCTTCTCTCAGCCCAGCAAGAATCTCTGCAGTGTTGGAATGATACACACCATTTTCATCATCCAACTGAAGCTTTGTCCTTATCAAACCTTCTGTCACCACATATTCTACACCATCTATTTCAGCTACAATTTCTGTAGCAGATCTCTTGGTAGCAGATGCCCAAAATTGCTTCACCAGGGATTCACACACCAAATTAGGACAATGAGTCAAAGCATAATGAATCTTCAACCTTTGAAGAAACTCCACCATCAAATCGAATTCTTCATGTCCCTTCTTTGTTTTCAGAATAGCATATTTGTTATGATCACCCTTCAATTCAAGTTGAGCCATTTGATTGAATGTGTGTGAGAAGGTTATGAATTACTCCAGAGAATAATGGGATTATTTGAAGTGATAAGCGAATAATCTTTGATTCGAAAAGATATGCAGAGTGAGTTAAATTTGGAAGTTCCCAATCGTGGTCAAAATTATCGGAACAACTTATTGACCAAGTCTGACAAAACTTCTAATTTGAAAATTAACCCTTCAGCAGCAATGAAAGTCAAACCTGCTGAAGCATAGTCAAATTTCAGCAGAAACAACCAAAGGTAAAGAAATATCTTCGGTCAATATCTTTATTTTATTGTGCCACCCAACTCGCATTAATTTTCGTAACTCCTAAAATTGCCTTATTTAATCACCCCAGATTACACATCTCATTTATCAAATTTCCCAAATTATCTCTCAAACCCTAATTTCAATTATCCCCAATTCTGCAACAAATTATGTCTTTAGACCCAAAAACCTCAAATACAAATTCCTCTTCTCCATCAGCAGAAGAAGATGTGCCACCATATCCATGGGGGCTGGAAGGTTCTGACTTTGAAAGAGCATTGGAGAAACGCTGGGATGCAGAAGAAAGACGGTGGAATGCTCATTTGAAGAGTCACTCCAGCAATGTACCCAATCCTGCTGAGAGAGAGCATGTCTCTCCCTTCATCTATACCTCTGATGAAGACTCTTCAGAGGAAGATCATGAAGATCCAGTCTTTCTTCCTCCTTCTACTCCAGAGAGATCCCAACCAAGATCAAGTACTGGGGATCCATCTCTTCCAACATCACAGAATTTGGTGTTGAATCTTCCTGCTCCAGGACCTGGTCTTCCACATCAAGAACATATTGGACAGAGCAAGAAGTCTGAGATCATACGTAAGGGAAAGGAGAAGCTGAAGTAGGTGATTGAGGAATGTAACCATGAGGCAAAGTTCTTGAGTATCCTCTTGGCTTTAATTCATGAGCATCTTCCCAATCTTCCTTCTCTTCTTTTTCCATTTTCAGCTTCAGCTTCTTCATTGTACTTGTCATAGCCTCAAGTATTTTGTAATAATTGATAGAAGCTAGTAGTACTGAGTTAGCTAATAGTTTAGGAATGGTCATTGTAACTCATTTGTAACCTCGAATGTAAGCTGTAACTTGTTTCTATGAATGAATGAAAAGATCTTCTTTGAATTAATTCATTGTATCAGACCTTCAGCATGTTTCAATTGATCAGTAGAAACCATATTCAGCATATTGACCACATTCCTTTGACTTTAGCTCTTGGTGACATTTATCTTGGGACTTTCATTCTCAGATCATCTGCAAAACAACCATCAAACAAGCAAATACACCAAACTTCTTGCACAATGTTAGAGGGTTAGTGTTAAAAACTCATAAAATATACAACTTATACAGATATTACAAAGTTTATACAGATATCATCCTCCCCTGAGGCATATGCCTCCCCTGAGGCTTATGCCTCCCCTTAAACTTTGCAGTTAAGGGTTTAACATGCCAATATGGACCACCAAATATTGAAACCTTGGTCCATCAAATGCCTTGGTTAATAAATCTGCCACATTTTCATCTGTGTGAATTTTGACCACTTTAACCAAATGTTTCTCATAAGCATCCCTTATAAAGTGATGTCTTATTTCAATATGTTTGGTTCTATTATGAAAAACTGGATTTTTAACAATACAAATGGTACTTTGATTGTCAATGAAAATGGTAGTATTCATGAAGTTATACCCATAATCCAGTAATTGATTCTGAATCCATAGAACCTGGCCACAATAATTGGCAGCAGCAACATACTCTGCTTCAGTAGTAGAGGTAGCAACTATGGTCTGTTTCTTGCATTGCCAAGAAATCAGTCTTCTTCCAAGAAATTGGCAACCTCCAGTGGTGGATCTTCTATCCAGATTGGCCCCAGCATAGTCACTGTCACTGTAAGCTGCTAGCTGAAATGGAGACTCTTTAGGATACCAAAGACCTAGGTTTGGTTGGCCTTTAAGATACTTAAAAATCTTCTTGACAGCATTCATATGAGAAGTAAGTGGAGTGACTTGGTGTCTGGAACATGCACTCACAGCAAATGTAATGTCAGGTCTTGAGGCAGTCAAGTACATCAAAGAACCAATCATAGACCTGTATAGATGAACATTCACAGGAAGATCAGGAGTAAGATTGTTCTTTGGTTTGGGAGCCTCATATGGTGTAGTGGCAGTCCTGACATTTTCCATAGCAAACTTGGACAACATATCTCTTACATATTTCTCCTGATGTATGAATATCCCATCAGGTTTCTGCTGAACTTGCAACCCCAGAAAGAAAGTGAGTTCTCCCATGGCACTCATCTGAAATTCTCCCTTCATCAAATCTTCAAACTCTCTACACCAGGCTTCTTTGGTAGAACCAAAGATAATATCATCCACATACACCTGCACAAGTATAATATCTCTAGAATCTTTCTTCAGAAATAAAGTCTTGTCAATGGTACCTCTTCTGTATCCATTCTTCAGCAGAAATGTGGAGAGTCTAGCATACCAAGCTCTGGGAGCTTGATGCAGTCCATAGAGAGCTTTAACAACCTTGTACACATACTCAGGATGATCAGGGTCTTCAAATCCCTTGGGTTGAGTCACATAAACCTCCTCTTCAATCTCTCCATACAAGAAAGCACCTTTAACATCCATCTGATAGACCATAAAGCCCATATAAGAGGCATAGGCCAAAAATATTCGAATTGCTTCAACTCTGGCCACAGGTGCAAAGACCTCATCATAGTCAATGCCTTCCTTTTGTCTAAAACCTTGAGCCACTAGTCTTGCTTTGTTCTTCACCACAATACCCCTGGCATCTCTTTTATTCTTCAAAATCCATTTAGTCCTAATGGCATATTTCCCATCAGGAAGAGGAACTAGAATCCAAACCTGCTGATTCTTAAATTGCAGTATCTCTTCTTGCATTGCCTCAAGCCAACTTGAATCAGCCAGTGCTTGAGGAACACTAGTTGGTTCAATCTGAGAAAGAAAGCATGCAAATAAACAATGTTTGAAGTCTGTGTGATTGTTCCTCTTTTGATTGTAGACATAAGAGATAAAAGCAACTTCTCCATATTTAGTATTTTTGACAGTACTTCTAGTTCGAACAGGGTCTTTAGGATCACCAATAATCTTTGATAGGGGATGAGCATTGTGTATCCTTTTGGTAGTTGTAGGTGGAACATCAATGTTGGCATCAATGTTGGTGAGTGTTGGCTCAAACTCAGTATCATATGAAGCTGAGTTAAACAAGCCAGGCTTTGGTTGATAATTCCCAAGATCAGAAGGACTTGGAAATCTGGTAAAGGGCTTATCAAAATCTGCAGAGACTTCAGTAGAAATGGGAGATTGAACATCAGCAGAATCAGCATCTTTAACATTATCAGTGGGAAGAGGTGTACCTTCAGCAGAATCCTTGTTACCACTGACTGCTTGTGCTGATTGATGTAGGATAGCCTCAGTTTCTTGTGTAACCCTGTCATTGAGTTTCTGAGCTTCCTTAGTAGCAGCATGTTCCTGCTTCTTCAATCTTGCAAGATCTTCTGCATAATGTGACTCATCATCTTGTTCAGCAGCAGAGTGATTACCTACAAAATGGTTAGGTGGAAAAGATGGTACAACAAAAGTATTCTCTTCTGGCTCAGACTCACATTCTGAGTCATCATCTATGAAACCTGCAGGGTTAGAACTGGAATCTTTGGCACCTGCATCAGGATTAGAAGCATGCCTAGTATAACCCAAATAGTCAGTCAAATAATCTAGGTCAAAATACCAAGAATGGCCTTGTCCCTGAATATTAGGCTGATCTTCAAGAAATCTCAGATTAAGGGTCTCTTCAATCTTTTTAGCATTCATATTATACACTCTATAGGCCTTGCTATAAGCCGAATACCCAACTATATATCCCTCATCAGCTTTTCCATCAAATTTACCCAGTATATCAGCAGTATTCAGAATAGTCACCTTGCATCCAAAAGGCTTAAGGTAATGAATGTGTAGAACTTTCCCAGTGAGAAGTTCATAAGGTGTCTTGACATGAAGTCTAGTGATGGATACCCTGTTCAAGACATGACATGCAGTACTGACTGCTTCAGTCCAGAACATGGTGGGGAGTTTAGAGTCTGCAAGCATTGATCTTGCTGCCTCAATTAGGGTTCTATTTTTCCGTTCAGCAACACCATTTTGTTGTGGAGTTCTTGGAGTATTATAGTCCCTTCTAATCCCTTTAGACTTACAGAATTCTATGAAGACAACATTTTTGAATTATGTACCATTGTCACACCTAATTCCTTTAACCTTTTTATTCAGCTGGTTCTCAACTAAGATAATGAAGTCTTTCAGGATTGGAGTTGTTTCATCCTTAGTTTTGAGAAAGAACACCCAGCAAAACCTGCTATAATCATCTGTAATAACAAGGCAGAAGTACTTGTGATCAATACTTCTAATGGGGGTTGGACCAAAGAGATCCATGTGTAGCAACTGAAGAGGTTCTGAAATGTTGCTCACTGCTTGGACTGATTTGTAAGAGGCTCTGTGTTGTTTACCCTTGTTGCAAGCAATACAATTGTGTTCATTGGTGAAGAGTTTAGAAGGAAGGCCTTTAACAAGACCAAGTTTAGATAACTTGTTGATGGTCTTGTAATTCACATGTGCCATTCTTCTATGCCATTTATTAGATTCATCCAGGGAAGCTTTGGCTACCAAACATGTTAGATCACCTTCAGGCTGTACTTCATTCAGATTGAATGTGTATAAATTGAAGGTCCTAGGAACTCTCAGCAATACAGTTGTGTCTTCTGGGAGTTTGAAGTCCTTGGAAAGTACAAGACACTCATCTTCAGAGAAGAAAACCTTATGTTTAGTGTCACAAATTTGTGATACTGAGATAAGATTAAAATGCTCCAGTTCCTTCACATAGTAAACATTTTCAAAGTCTAACAAGGGTGTCTTTATGGTTCCTTTCCCTGTAATCTTGCCATCTCCACCACCAAAGGTTACAGTGCCCCCTCCTTCAATGGGCTCAAAATCATGCATCTTATCCTTGTTCCCTGACATACTTCTTGAACAACCACTATCAACTATCCCAACTTCAGTACTTTTTAAAGGATGTTCCTACAACAACAACAAAATTTACAAAATTAGTACACATTGGAGACTCAAGTCATTGCTGACTTGAGCCTGCCTTGTGGATCATTAGTAACTGGCCATGTAGATGTTTTAGATCCACCATTGTTCTTGGGCCTGTATAGCATATTAGGTCCCTTCTTAGTCCAAGAACAACCTGCTGAGGGCTTCACAGCAGTATTTCATTTCCCACCACCATTACACATTGAGTCAAAGTGATTAGGCCAATAACCATTATAAAAGAAAGAACTAGTGGGTCGAACACATGATCTAGTACTGGTTTTTCTCCATGGAAAATAAGATTCAGCAGAATTAGGTTTCTGCTGATGTGGAACAAAAGATGGTATTTCACTAACATTTTTCCACATTTGCCTAATTTTTCTTTGACTACCACCTGCACCTATTCTTTGCTCATGATATGTACAATCCTTAATCAAGTGATATTTGCTTCCACACACAAAACACTTCTTCCTTTTAGAAGATGTATTTAAACCAAAAGAATTTCCATAACATGAAAAAGTATTCAAATCACCATGACAAACAGAATTGTTTTTAACAAAGCCAAAAGTATTATTATGCAAAGAATTGAAAAACAAGTCTTCAGTAGAAACTGTCTTGTTATCAGCAGCAACTCTAGAAGGCTTGTGAGGAATCTTGGGTGAGGTCTTTGGTATGGATTTGGTAGTGATCTTGGGCATGGTCTTGGGCAGGTCCGACTTCTCACTTGAATCACAGCTAGCAAATGAGGTAGACCCTTCATCAGAAGCCTTGTCACTGGTACAACAAGAGACAAAGTCATTAGATTTCACAATAGGGTCTTGTAAGTCAGTTGACTTTTTGCCATATAAATGATGTGATCCATCAAAGTTAAAAGGTTTGGACAAGTCTATAGGCATGTGTTCTCCTCTTATAGGTCCAGGCACAGCATTCATTCCCCCTTCCTTAACATATTTAACAGGTGTTTGATAAGCTAAGGCTGGTTCAGGGTCAAATACACTAGACATATCAGGATAAGTTAGCTCTTCAGGGTCTATATACTTGTCATATCCTAATGCCTTTCTAGACCTAACCGATTGGTGACCATCAATTAATTTACTCAAATTAGATGCCCCTTCCTGCCATTTCATTCGACCAGCTATCTCTTTATCTAATTTAGCCTGTAACTCTTGTTTTTCTTTTTCTAAATCAGACTTCTCTTTTTCAGTACGTTTTAATTCTATCTTAGCAACCTCTAAATCACTTTCTAGAACTCTTACTTTTTCATCATATTTAACTTGATTCTTTTGAAACCATACTTTTTGTTTTTCTAGTGTTTTCAAAGCCATTTTATAAGATTCTACTTCAACATAACACTCATTGTATTTTGGTTTCAATTCATCAAATTCTTGTTTAAGCTCATTGTATCTTACACTACATCCAAACACACAATTGGTTACCTGAGAGATTCCCATCAAGGAGACTTGCTCCTTCTTGTCTTCTGAAGGTGTGAATGCCAGCAGATTCACTTGTGAAGAAGTAGAAGCTTCCTCTCCAGCAGGTTCATGATCAGCCCAATCAATTTGGTGATCCAGAGTCACCATTGCCTTTGAAGGTACAGTCTTGTTATTCCTTGCTTCCAATGGATAAGAACCATATCTAACTTCATCTCCAGCCTTTCTATCTTTGCATTCTCTTGAAAAATGTCCCACTTGACCACATGTGTAACATTTAACCTTCCTTCTATCAAACCTTGCTGCTTCTTTTCCATTAAAACCAAACTTTCTTCCAGACTTGGCTTCAAACCTTCTGATATTCATTGATATCATTGCAAGTTCCCATTTCAAGTGCATCTCCTCCATTTCCAATGGATCTACCTGTTCAAAGTCCTCATAAGCAATAAACTGCTGAGGTTCATATTCAGCCACAAATGAATGAATAAGATCCTCCAACACATTACTTGATCTTGATTTAGGAGCAGTTTGATTATAAGTTTGAGAAGATGCTCCTGAAGAGTATGAACTTGAAGCTTGATGCACAGGTTTAGTAGAGGCACCAACAAATGCAGAATGAGTGGATGGACGTATTGGACTTCTCACATCAGGCTCAAGTGATTTAAGCCTATTGTAGAGATCATCAAAAGACATTATGTCCAACCCACCTTTGGTCTTGAGAGCAATACAAACTTGTAACCAAGATGGTGGCAGAGATCTCAGAAATTTAGAATTGCAGTCTTCATTGTCAGGTCTAGCCTTCAACTGATTAAGTTGACTCAATATACGATGAAACCTGTCATAACCTTTATGAATACCCTCTTCTTCAGATATCTGAAATTCTTGAAACTTTTGCTTCAACAAAGACTTCTGCAGCTTTCTTGATTCCTCATTCCCACCAAATCTTGCTTTTATAGCCATCCAAATATCCTTGGCATCTTCCATAAAATGGAAGTCACCCATATGGTCATCAGGTATAGCTTGTAACAAGATTGTTCTTACTTTACTCTCCCTCTGCACAGCCAGAATCTCTTCAGCAGTTTTGGGTCCTACAATAGTAACAACTCCTTCAGCATCTGTAACATGCTTCTTCAGACTATTCCCTTTCTTAACAACCTCCCACAGATTCCAATCAATGTTTGTGATCCAGTTCTGCATCTTCATGGACCACAGATGATAATCTTCTGCATTCTTCAAGTATGGAAACTTAGCATTACTGTTTGAGAGATTAAGTTGTTGAAGAGAAGTGGTGTTAATGTTCTGGGTTGTGTCTACATCATCATCTGAACCAGGCATGTTTGTTGATTTGTTTGGATTGTAAGATTTGTGTTTCTTAGTATGGCAGAGACTCTCTCGAGGCTCTGATACCACTTGTTGAATTAAAGACCTTGATAGATCTTCTTGAGCACTCTAGAATCGTTAGCAATGTTACTGTAATCAATAACACACTAATAGACAATCTCTGCAACTTGTATTTATAAAGCGGAAATAAAACACAAGCTTGATACTAAGAACTCTTGATCCTCTATGGATCTTTTAATAATATTAATAATTCTCTAAAAGTTATTCAATACATAAACCGTGTGTTCCTTTTATACACAAGGAACCCTAAACCGTTTCACAAGAAACGTATATTCTAAAACTTCTAAAAGATATGCATTATCACTTCCTAAATAAACTCATGCATATCCAAACTACATTACATAAAATACGGAAATACTATATCCGTAGAAACCAATAAAGCTGAAACTAGTCTTCAGCAGATACACTGCTTCAGCAGGAACCAACTCTTCAGTAGAATCTGTTCAGCAGAAACAGCAGCAGAATTCTTTCTTCACAGAATTCCCAACAGAAAGGAATGGAAGATTTGTGAGCACTGATGGAATCTCTCCAGTCAGTTTGTTTGATGACATGTCTAATGATTCTAGCTGGCTCAAGTTTCCCACAGATGGTGGAATTGAGCCTGTGAACTCATTGTGTGACACGTTGAGAAGATACAGGGTTTTGAGTTGGCCAATTGTTTTTGGTATTACACCTGAAAAACGGTTACTTGATATATCAATGCTTGTGAAGAGTGTCAGGATTTTTACTAACTCCAGATCGAATCCTTTGACCGTGACTGTCACGGAATCTTGATAATACAAGTCATTAAGCGCCAACACCATAAAGCTGAGGTGGTTCTTACTTGTGGGATCTCCATTATCATCAGTCATCATAGAACCCCATTGCCTGAAAAAGTCTGGTGGGACAACACCACTAAAGTTATTGTGAGCTATGTCGAGAATCTGAAGCTTTGAGATGCTATTCTGTTGGTCTTGATAACAATGCACGGATTCTTGGAACATGTTGGATCGCAAAACAAGGACATGTAAGTTAGTATTGCTACCCAAAAAACAAGGATAATTGTCGTTTATCTTGTTGTTCCCGAGGTTTAACACTTCTAGCATTGTGCAGTTGACAAGGGAACGTGGGATCTCCCCTGCCAAATAATTTCCATGCAGATCTAGAGTGTTCAAGCCGCAGGTGCTTGGAAACTTTCCCTCGATTTGACCAGTGAGACGGTTGTTTGCCAAATTTAGTACCCCGAGACTACCAGCAAATTCTATCAAACACTTTGGTATTCTTCGAGTCAAATGATTTTTTGACAAATCAAGAACCCTTAGGTAGGTAGCATTGCATATGGTGTCAGGGATCGTCCCAATGAGCAAATTGTTAGAAACTGATAAGAAATAGGCAAAGGTGAGGTTTCTCCCAATGCTTTCCGAGAGTGACGAGTTAAAAAGATTGTCTGAATAGTCGATGAAGGTAGCACTTTGTGGCAGTATCGGAATCGCCCCACTAAGACGATTGGAATGCAAGTCGAGTACAGCAACAAAATCAGGAAAATTGTAGGGCTCTTGGAGGGAAGTTAGGTTGTTATGAGAAAGGTTCATATAGGAAAGACTTCCATTACCAACTTCCCAAACCCAATTTGGTATTTCTCCTTGAATTTTGTTGTCTGAAAGATCAAGATTTATTAAATTTGAGAGGTTTCGTAGATCAGGGAACCTTTCGAGATTGCACGAAGCCAAATACAGCCAGCTTAACTTTGGAAGGTGAGACACAATAGAGCGGTTGCTGCTTGTTATAATTGAAAACTTGTTAAATGAAAGATCAAGAGTCGTTAGGTTGCTGAGACCCTGAAAATCTTTAGTTTCAATTACACCACTCAGGTTGTTTGATGAAAGTAAGAGGCCGCGAAGTTGTCCAAGTTCAAAAAATGACCTGGGAATTTCACCTTTCAATTTGTTACCACTTAAATCAAGCCAGTTCAATAATGGTATGGATGAGTTTGAAAACTGTGGAAGCAGACCATCAAAATTGTTGTTGGAAAGATGTATTTGTTGCACATTCGGCAGAGAGAACAAAGATGAAGGTATGCTACCATTGAAACCATTGAATCTTAGATCAACTGTAACAAGATTGTGAAGATCTTGAAAGTGGTCAGAAGGAATCATACCTGATAAACCATTTCTTGAGAGGTCGATGTGAGTTAGATTCTTGCATAGTTTGAATGACGGGATTTTGCCAATAAACTTGTTTGAAGACAAGTCTAGGTATGACAACTGAGTGAGGTTTTCCATGGATTTCGGTATTCCTCCACTGAAATTGGTCATATACAGCTCTATCCAATATAAATTCTTTAGATTTCCAATAGATTCTGGTATCTCACCGTAAAAGTTTGTTCTGCTGATCGCTAAACTCTGAAGAGCTCTGTTCATAGGAAACTCGGGTAAAGAGCCGTTAAGATTTCTGTTTACTGATAAATCAAGACTCTGCAACTTTTGCAACTGGAGGACATTTTTGGGAAATGTTCCAATCAAGTTACAAGCAGCAAGATTCAATATTGTCAAATTCTTGAAATTTGCAAAGAAATCTGGAACTGGAGCATTCAGATCGTTTAAGTTCAGACGCAGTACGGAAAGTGATTGCAGCTTCTGAAGGGACTCATCTAAAGGGCCTAAAAGTTGACAATTTGACAAGCTTAAAACTTCCAAATTAGGCAAAGATGATGATAAACCCTGGCACCAGTCGAGTTTATGTGATGACATGTTCACATTATCCATATAAAGACCCCTTAGCTGTGTGAGGTTGCGAACAAGTGTGGCTAAACTTGGGTTCTCGAGTTTCAATGAGCGAATTCCGTAGGAGTCAAATGAAGAGAGATCAAGAACTTTCAGCCTTGTCAGCTGTGACAGTTCTTCTGGAATCTGGCCTGAAAACATCGAATTCGACAAGTTTAAATACAACAAACTTGCAAGACTTCCAAATCTGGTAGAAATCTTTGTGAAATTGAAGTTATTTTCAGCAAGATTCAGGCTTTCAAGATTCTTTAAACCGAAAAGAACACTGGAATCATTAATTCCACCTGATATCGTTTCGTTGCTTAAGTCTAAACCGATAACCTGACCCTTGACGCTGCAAGTGACACCTCCCCACGAGCAGCAATCTGTGACATTTGGTTTCCAAGACACTAGCTTTGTTGAAGGTGAAGAATCAAACTGAAGTTCGTTCTTCAACTGGATCAAAATCGTTTGGTGGTTTATTTGACATTGGCCGTATACCAAAATTGTATCAACCCCAAACAAGATCAGGTAAAAGGGTAACAAGAATATCTGAAAGCAGAGTTGGGATTTCATTATGAAGTAGGATTTTAGGCACAGGTGATGCTTATGAACCGTCGAACCTATGAAATTAAAACCTCAGCAACTTTTAGAAATGGCTTGGTTTATATTTGCTAAATCTGTTAAATTATGATCTCATGATAAGCATTATATCCAAACAATTCTGTTAGATTAAATTTTATTCAGATTTGTTTCATAGTCAACCTAAATTTAATTCAACCTTGGGCTCTTATGAATATTCTAGTCAAGTATTCAAAATTAGACAAACTATTGAGTTTGATGGTTACCTTAATAGTCTCAAATTTACTGTGCAACTAACTTCTTGCAGTAAAAAAACAGTTAATGACTACTAACATTGTTAGTTTATATTGTGCTTAACAAAATATTCATTCACGTTGAAATACTTCTGACTCTGAGAATATTTACTCCATTCTTTTCATGGAAGTTACAACTTTGTATTAATATTAGTATTGCTTATTATTATATCATTATAAATGAATTGATTTACTTTATAATGATTTACAGGATTTATTTTTATTGAAAGATGTTTGATATTCAACATACGTCGCAGATGAAGTGCACTGTATTTATCGCCTAGCTTCTCATTGATGAGTTCAACGATCAGATAAAAGGGTTCAAGAAGTAGCTTATTAAAGACAGTCAACCCAAACGGACCTACTTTGAACTGTACCAGAATTACGCGTTTCGACCCATTACCCAACCCGTCTAACCAACTGAATTTTCCACTTTCAGTACAAAACGTAAAGTCACCTGACCATACTCGGGATCTACAGAAACAACTGCAAGTGAACCTATTATATTGGTGTATTAATTAAGAGCTACGCCCAAGTTGATGATATTTACAGGTGCGAGGGACTATGAATTTGACTGTTTTATCTACGGAAACAAAGACAGGTAAAAATACTTTTTTTTTTTTTTTTTTTTTTTTTTTTTTTTTTTTTTTGTAGGTAATATGACAATTTAATTTGGGTTAATTACTTGAAAATGTATTATACTTGCCACTTTTTATTATTGTGTGTAACTTTAATTTTTCTTATTGTGTGTAACTTTAATTTTGATTATTGTGTGTATTTTGTGATCATTTTACTCTTACTTTTTTCAGATTTTGAAGGGTAAAAGTCATTTTACATGGCTGTCACAAAATGCACACAATAATCGAAATTTGAAAGTTCGGCACACATAATAAGAAAAAAATAAATTCAATGCACAATAAACAAAAAGTGGCAACTATGATACATTTTCAAGTAATTAACCCATTTAATTTTCGTGAACTAAATGATTTTTTCTCAACAAATTTACTGCCAGTAAGTTTTACTAACAACAAAAAAGGTGAACAGAAAATTGATATAATAACATAGAAAGGTAAATAAGAGGGAGTTTGGCTAAGTTCTTCTGAAGAGGTTAATAGCTTTTCGTATTTTGGAGAAGCTTATTTGCAAGGCTAATAAGCTGTAATAACTAGTCAAGGCACTTGGGTACCACTTTAAAGTAAATGGTCAAGTCAATAGCTAGCATTATCATGCACATGAAATTAGCATTTAGTTAGCTTCCTTGCAATTTCTTTCTTTGCTAATTGCCCACACAAGACTTCTGTCAAAACAAGATTTGGCAAACAACTAGTCAA